>JAOPTO010000729.1:0-732955 GCA_033822845.1 Tetrapedia diversipes | reverse complement strand
TTAATTAAATATTAACTTCAACTGTTGACATTGCTTTTTACTATCGCCAACAATAACGTGACGTTAATTTGACAGAGATATTTTAAAAGAAAAAGTAATATTAACTGTTGAAATTAATTAAATATTAACTTCAACTGTTGACATTGCTTTTTACTATCGCCAACAATAACGTGACGTTAATTTGACAGAGATATTTTAAAAGAAAAAGTAATATTAACTGTTGAAATTAATTAAATATTAACTTCAACTGTTGACATTGCTTTTTACTATCGCCAACAATAACGTGACGTTAATTTGACAGAGATATTTTAAAAGAAAAAGTAATATTAACTGTTGAAATTAATTAAATATTAACTTCAACTGTTGACATTGCTTTTTACTATCGCCAACAATAACGTGACGTTAATTTGACAGAGATATTTTAAAAGAAAAAGTAATATTAACTGTTGAAATTAATTAAATATTAACTTCAACTGTTGACATTGCTTTTTACTATCGCCAACAATAACGTGACGTTAATTTGACAGAGATATTTTAAAAGAAAAAGTAATATTAACTGTTGAAATTAATTAAATATTAACTTCAACTGTTGACATTGCTTTTTACTATCGCCAACAATAACGTGACGTTAATTTGACAGAGATATTTTAAAAGAAGGAATTCACTTCATTTATATAATTATTTGAATGTTATTATTTTTATTTACTCTGCGACTTTATGATGTATGATGTATTTCCTAATCGTAACGTATTGTAGCATTTTACTAATAATTAAAATGAAATTTCTTATGATCGTGAAATATGATTTAACAAAAATATTCCGATCGTCCTGCGTGAAGCATTGAATTTTCACATTTTAAGAATTTCCACCCAATCTAGCTAGTCATTAATAATTACAATGACAAACGTAACATCCACTATAAATATGTATATATACACATTGTTCTAGAGTAAACTTTTATCGATTATAAAATCTCGTTACGCTCTAACATTCTCCAAGCGCAACATAATCATTTCATTCAAAATTAAAACGAAGTCGTAGCATTTCCGATCGGCCAATACGTCGACCGTTATAAACACCGTAACCGTGAAAGGGTTAAAAAGCGACGAGATCGATCACGCTGTGTAGATTTCACGAGAGTGAACCATCAGGGGCCAAAATGCGGGGCACGATGAGGTGGAACGGCGACAGGGGACGAGAGATGTGCGAAGACACCGGCAAAAGTGCGCGCGTGTGTTCGTCGATCGTCGAGACGTCGAAATCGAAGAAGGTGGACAGGTAAAGGGCGCAGAAGGTCCAGGGGGAGGGTTGTTTCGCGTGGACCCGTGGTGGGGTGATGAGGGAGGGACCTGCGGGTACGTAATTACGGTGGATTATCGTGAAAGTGCTTGCAAAGGGGGCACCTGGCCCGGGGGGCGTGCCACCCTACAGGGGAACCCCCCTAGGGGGGCACGTGGCAGAAATAGACGGGACGACGCGCGGTACATCTACATTTCCTACACGCTGCTGGCGGAGCTGCATCTCTTCGAACAGGTAAACTCATCAGTCTAATCTCGTTCGTTACTGTGGTAAGATGACGACAACAACATCTTACACAAATAGCTACAAAACGTAAACTTACACACACACATGCACACACGAAGAGAGACACGTTACATCCTTGGACGTTCTGTACGCTTTTTGTTCGTTATACTTTCTTCATTTTTCCACTTTTTTATTATATAGTGCACCGTAGACTTACTTCGATTTAATAATTTTGCAATTTCAGAATAACATTTATTTTCATTATGAAGCTCCAATATCAATTCTGGTTCACATTTGTTAGTTTCCGATTTTTTCACGTTCATTGTTATAGTAATTAACCCTTTCGCTACGAGCGTCGCCTATAGGCGACATCCGCACGACGACCTGTGTGTTCGAGTGCCGACTTTTAGAATTTACCATTCTGAATTAAATTACTATGAATTATAATTCGATGTCTAACTATCAAAAATTGTATTTTTATTTATAATAATAGCAAAATTTAGAATTTTAATTTGACATATCAATTACCTTAAATTATATTTTTATTTATAATAATTGCAAAATCTCCAAATATGTTACTACTGGTCATCTAAAAATGTCGTTGTGTAATACTTATTGAAAAAGACGATCCGGAGAATGACAAGGCTGCACCGAAAGATGTAAGTCCGAACATCAGTTTACCGAAGCGCAACGTGTACACTTTTCGGCGCAGTGCTCCGTACAGCGGAGTCACTCGGACGGAGCGCGCTGCCGTAGCGAAAGGGTTAAGAAATATCTTCTTTTACACAATCTGTATGCTGCACACGATGTCTAAAAATTAACTGAAGTCTAATGTTTATATTTCAGTTACTAGAAATGTACTTATTGTTTACGCGTTCGAATACTTTCATGACCTTCGAAAACGGTACGTTTACATTCAATGCCTTATAACTCCTATATTCGCTATCAGATTTGGTTGAAATTTCACATGGACATTGTCGAGACTCCCATCTAACGTTGGTAATAATGTTACTTTGATACCTTCAAAATATCACATACATTTTCTTTGCTGACATTCTAGATTGACATCGTTTGAATACTTTCGTGAGCTACTGTATATTACGGCGCGCAGCACTAACCCAAATATAGTCCTTCAAAAGCTCGATCTCTGTATAAGCAAAGCTGACATAATAAAAGTACACTGTTTAAAAGTTTAAGATGTACCGTTATAATCTTTAACCTTGCTTTTTCTGAAATCAAACCTCCCAACGGTTATGGTTACCTCTGGAAATGGCGGTGATTTCGTGCGATTGAAATCGTTGCAAATAAGTGACGAAGAAACTGTTTTACGCTTGTGCGTTTAGTGTGATTAACAAAAATCCACAAAAATATCTTAAATCAGAATTCTGTTATTATTATTACTATACTGTTATAGTTTTTTTTTTATATTTCTAAACGACTAACATTTTGTGGGAGTCGAAATTTTATTGTTTTGCTGTGAAATTGAGAATAAGGAACAATTGTACGTTAAACATATTTATTGTTGAAAAATGATTATTTTGTATGAGTGAAGAAAGATAAATGGAACAGAGTAAATAAATAGTAGTAGTACAAAATTATTTTAACATTGCTGACTAATGACGTATTTTTATTGTTTGAAAAGAAATAGTTTAAAGCGTGCAAGGGATCAAATTTAGAACGAATAATCGATCGAACAGTCTGTTGTACTACCTGCTTTTAAATAACAAAGTGAATGATTCTTTCTAATTATTGAAAAGTAGTTATTTGTCCATAACGAAATTTTTGCGTTTAAATCTGTACCGGCTAAGGCAATTAACGAAAAAAAAAAAAAGTTTTCCAATAACGTTGTTTACGATCTCGTTTTGGAGAGAAACGATCTTTTCAGCGGATTTCCGGAAAAAAAAGCCGCGGATTCAGTCATTTTTGCGGATCCACTGGTATCCCCCCTGGTAATTAAATGAAAAAAATATGAATCACTAGAAAAAATTGGAAAACGAAATCCAAATGGAACGATGAATAATTCCATAGAGAAACATATCGAGTATAACTTTCATTTCCTGCACAACACGCGTGATTTTCGCCTGAAAATCAGCCGATTTTAAAAATTCATATCTCTTCGATAATCGAATAAAGAAAAACGGATAAAATGTATGTAAAATGGCTTATATGTAAAATATACTTCCGAAAAATTTGTGCATTACAACAAAATACTTGGGTAAAATGTATAACAGAAATCGACTGTCCTTTATGCAACGAAATTTTCTTGCAAATCGAATTTCATAAATATAAACGGACTTTCGAAAAATCATACACATTCCCATGAAATGTTTTATGAAATATATAAAAAAAAGAAATAAAATAAAAATCGTCGCTCGAGTACGCATTCACGCTTCTTTATTCGTCAAAATTTTGGCTCCAAATCAAGATTCATAAATGTAAAACGGACTTCCAAAAAACAACCTGTCTGCTCCAATAAAAAGTACTCCATAAAATGGAAAAAGCAGAAAAATATTGATGTACGATCCCATGCTTACGCTTTTTTATTTATTCCAACTGGAGATTCATAAATACAGAACAGATTTCCAAAAATTTTCTGCGTATGTTGCAATACGATGCTTGATAAAACACGAGGAATCAAAATATGTATTCGAATGTGCGATTGCTGTAAAATATTTTGAAACGATGCTGTATTTATTTCAGTACTTAGTTATTCGTTAATTACCTCCAACTGTATTGAATTTCCTAGGATTCAAATAATACTTAAACCTAACTATAAAAATGGAATGTAGTTGCAAATTAAAAATTGTTCGGTCGAAAAATTCAGAATATGTACCAATATTCTTTACAGCCACTGTATGTTCACACTCGTTGTCAAGCGAAACACTCCATGCCCCACCTTAACCTTTCTAAAGTTTTTATGCCCCCCTCTCCTATGTAACATACATAATTTTTAACATTAAGAAATTGATTTGTTCACTTAAGAAACATAAATGATAGGTTCTAGGAAGAAATCAGTATGAAATTGTTAACAAAACACAGTAAGTAAAATTTCAAAACATATATAGAGTCCATTTTCGAATTGTCCCCCTGTGGGGCGTGGGCCCCACGATGGAAAACACCGTTCTAAAGAATTCCACGTATCCCAACAAAATGTTCCACAAAACATAAAAAGGAAAAAAAAAAACAACAGAAACAGAAACTGACGTACGATTCTTAAATATTCAAGAAGATTCATAACCGTGTATATTCCGATAAAATACAATACTCCGTAAAATGTACAGGTTAAACGTGTACACTCGAGTACACACGTTGATTCTCTTCCAAATCGACGAGACTCAAAGTCGGCGACGATTTTTCAACAGCTCTCACACCGTTCACGAATAAGTAACCGAGGACGTGACAAACCGCTAAGAAGCTCCCGGTTCCAAAGTAGCAGTCTCGTTTGCCTCGTGTCCTCTATAGATCACGTAAATTCACCGACTTTGTTCTCCCGCAGGGTATCGTCTCTAAGGAAACGAGAGCTCTCTCTCTCTCTCTCTCTCTCTCTCTCTCTCTTTATCTATCTAGGAATCGTCGCAGAATCTGTCGGTGCTGGTGAGGTAATCGGCAATTCCTCATTAGAAATCCTCGACGGTGGTGCTCGTCACCAGAAGCGACCGTCTAAGTGTCAGGCATTGATTAAACCTGACACTGTCGATTAAATACCTCACTTGGATCAGCCTGAGGTCGCTTCCGAAGACGGAGCCCGTTGAATTATGCCTGATCCGTACCAGAAACAGTGCACCCTCCTCGAGTTCCCCAAAATTGTCGTCGACCAGGAAATCGAGATCGACTCAACGTGACGCTCGAACGATTGGGATTTAACCCCTTGCCCTACAATTTAGCACCTTAAATGCCACGGGGATCACCGGTGACCGTCGCGTTCAGATTGGTAGAAATACATAATACTTATCAATTTTTCATTATTACCATCGTTAACCCTTTGAGTGCTAAATACTCTCGGTCAAAATGCTCCGCGTGAACGGTGTTCTATTAGCAATAATGTTGCACTAAATGAGAGCGAGGAAAAATTGACAAACGCATATACGCGTCCATAATTCACGAGAATAGCTTTCGTCAGAGACGCATATACGCGCTCATAGCAGTCAAAGGGTTAACACGTTGAATGCCATGGGGATTACCAGTGATCGTGGCGCTCAGATTGAGAAATACGTAATACTTATCATTTTTTCATTATTACCATCGTTAACCCTTTCAGTGCTAAATACTCTCGGTCGAAATGCTCCGCGTGAACGGTGTTCTATTAGCAATAATGTTGCTCTAAATGAAAGCGAGGAAGAATTGACAAACGCATATACGCGTCCATAATTCACGAGAGTAGCTTTCGTCAGAGACGCATATACGCGCTCATAGCAGTCAAAGGGTTAACACGTTGAATGCCACGGAGGTTACTGGTGACTGTCGCGCTCAGATTGATAGAAATACATAATTTGGATAAATTTTAATACTTATCAATTTTTCATTATTACCATCGTTAATGCAATGGTGTGAAGAAATTAATTCGGTATAAAACATCTAAAAATAGTTACACACTGTAACTTATTTGTTGTAGGTAGTATCTCAACATTATACGTATCGTATAATAGAAAATTCATCGTGGCGTCACGGGCAAAGCCTGTAAAATTGGCGTGGCATTCAACGTGTTAAGGCCCAACAGCGTGGGTCCAAAACGTAAGCAAAGCTGCCCAGCATTCGAGCCATTCCACGGTTCGGAAAATCGATCTTAAGTTGTACCTATTCTTACCAGTTCGGATAGTAAAAATTTAATCTTCGGAAAACTGCAGTCGATTATTTGATTTCTGTCCAAATACAGCATAAATTGCATGCAACCGTAAATAATGAAACGGTTAAGCATGATGTATAAACCATTATACGTACAAAAATACGAGTTCATATAGTGAAGCTGACGCTCGACCTCGGTTCGAATAATAGAGTTCTCGCCTCAGGTTTAAAGTTGACCTGAAGTTTTCAATATCAGTTCTACTACATGTTCATACGTACGTCTGAGACCGAGCGTCAACCTGCGCCCATATAAACGAGGTTTCGACGTACGTAAAAATTCGTCGTTTAATAGCAACGAAGTCGTTTATCCCGTCGCATCTCGAAACGACCCGTTACGTGTGCGCTCCGGACGATAAATGAAACGTCGATATCGTTCGCGAGACGGCCGCGTAACAGCGTATTCCTTTGCCAATTACGTGCGCGCGCGCCATGTGTTCGGAATATTATCAGCAAGCCAGAGCGTCGGGGCAATAAAGCAGTCCCGTCCTGTAGACGTAATATTACGTCCTTAGCTCGACATCAAAACGGGTGATACGCGGCGCCTCGTCTGCGCCGCGGGCGAAGCTGAACTTCGATTCGAGCGTAAGGATTCGCGGCTCTAATTGAATCGAGGACAGACGCCGCACAGGCGCCCACAGAATTGATTTAATTAGCAGTATTTGCCAAGGAAACCGTTGTGGAGGTAATCGAACAGTTGGTTTCGTTCAGCGATTGCCTGTGATTAAACCCTTTTTATCAGCGATGCTTTCAAGGTACTTTCAATATTAACGATGCGAACTGTCTGAAAGCTTTTTACGATGTTTCGTGTGTTTGCAAAAAATATGAGAATCTGCATAATACAGTTTCTTAATCAGGTAATTATCGGTTGCTTGACAATTCTTTTGGAATTTTTAGAGGTACGTATTATGAGTGTAGAAAAAAGATTCTTAAGATCACTATTATTTTTTATTATTATTAATTCGCGTAAGAACTACCGCGACACGTGTAATTGTCGTAGCTCATTCGTTTCTCTACCATCCTAACAAATGTATTATATTCGAACGCTTCGAAGGTTAATTCATCGTGCCCGCGAATGAATGGGAGTAAAATCGTGCGCAAAGGCTATTCGAATTCCCGGCTCCATTCGGGTGAAAGCTAAAAATTAAAAAAACAAAGGGGGCGGGGGCTGTGAGATGGAAGAAAAAAAGGCAACAATTTTATCGCTCGCGAGGCACCATCGATAACGCGCTATTTGCGTAATTGCACGGCGGTCGTCGCGATAAGAAGCACTAGCGGCGAGACGGCTGGATAAAAAACGCTTTGCATTCCGCGCTTTTTCCAGCCCATCTACCCATCGAATTTCTCCTAAACGCTTCCTTTTTCGCTGCTTCGGTTCACCTGGGTCACTTTTATAGCCGCCCATTACCCGGAAAATTTAATCTGCATTGAAAGTGCACCGTTAAGACGACGGTATCGTATAGATCCCCGATCCTCTTGGAAATCGATCGGTATTTTACAGTGTGATACTTGTTCCATCGGAACGCTAGTATAAGTTAGAAATAAGTTATCATTATAAGGAAAATTAAGAGGCCTAAACAGGATCCGTAGACCTGACCGGACACCGTTAGAATAGCGTACTATTCAGTTAACACTATTCCTACCAAGACCGGTCAAATGACTGTTTTTAAAATCTCGATTAAAATTTCACATATACAACGTAATCGAACCGCCTTTAAATTTTATACTTTTCCTCAAATAAACCTATAATGCATTTTTCAATATTCACTTTTTTTTTTCATTGTTTAGTTTCTGAGAAAAATTTGTGGTCTGTTTTACGTGAGAATGTCGCGATAGGAATAAGTATACGTGAAGTGTCGGTAGGAAGAGTGTTAATCAACCAACCCCCTCCCTTATGTAGTCCGAATTGGGCTAGCAGAAGGAGCCTGATGCTCACTCTAGGCAGGAACATAAAATAGTACGGACGGGGAACACCTGAGTATTTTTTTACCTCGCCCTTTGAATTGGCTATATGAACATACGGTAATACAGCGTGTACGCGTCGCAATCGTAAATAACGGAATTGAGCGAACGCGAATTAAACACAGTTTTTACAATACTTGATTGGTGGACACGAAAAGATTGTGCTTTTTATTCTTAACACTATTCCTATCGACACTTTACGTATACCTATTCCTACCGCGACATTCCCACGTAAGACAGACTGCAAATTTTTCTCAGAAAATAAGCAATGAAAAAAGAAGTAAATATTGAGAAATGTATTATTCGTATATTTGAGAAAAAGTTTGAAGTTCAAAAGCGATTCAATTACGTTGTAGGTATGAAATTCGAATAAAAATTTTAAGAACGGTCATTTGACCGGTCGTGGTGGGAATAGTGTTAATATTTTTTCGTATGTAGCATTGAATAATATTGCTGTCGGAATGTGTGATATACGCTACCGGGTAAAAGTTTTGTATCGCTCGGGAGTTTTAGGAAACGCTTGAATTTAAAGGAAAAAAGGAATTTAGAATGGTGGCATCTCAGAAAACTCTTCCATGAAAAATCTGTTAGGATAAAGGAAACTGCTGTTAAAAATGACAATATTAATTTCACACGAACGATAAATTGTCTATATATTTGATTTGAGATATTGATCGTGTTTGCTGTTGGTGTTCCGTTAAATTTCTCAACGAGATATATAACAATTAGGAATTGACAGCTGGCAGTTAGTACTCGGCAATTGGCAATGATCAATGAACAACCGTCGATTAATTGGCAGTTGGTGATTGATGATGAGTAGTGAACGTTGGATAGTTGGCAGTTGCTTGACAGATGTCGGTTGTCGGTTGACATCCAGCATCCGACATGCGACAAAGTGGCCGCCATTGTACGTTTCGTCGATCACGTCTCCTATAAAGTTTACATATAAAATATACGTTTATCTAGAATACTTGAATAGTAACGATCATTTTTATACCGAAGATTAATTAATCGAGAACCTAAACTTTTCCAATTAAAACGAAGAAGTTGACAATTTTTTAATTTGTCGGTAACGTTGTAAATTATACCTAAACTAGTAAAATTACCACACGTAAAGTAATACGTTAGATGTAAGATATTTTCTGTACTCCACCTGTGTCATCTCTTTCAAATAAACCTTGATACTTCACCCAAAACATTCACAACGATATTACGTGATGTTAATAAAACAGAAAATTTTTGAGATGCTTTTAAATATGCATACGCACGCATTACGTTAAGCGTGTGAACTAATTCGACGATCAAACCCGCGACGGTTATCGGAGTTCACCAGCTGGATGTCCAGTGTTCCAATTAAACGTCACCGAATCGTCCTTTCGACGAGCAGCGCGACGAAAAGCCGTTTTGATGGATGTACCCTGACGCTTTTGGAACAGGTTCCTTGCACCGTTGCACACCGTATGCCACAATATTTGCCGGCCGTGTTTGCCGCTCTTTTTCGCGCGTACAGGCTGCACCATAAATTGTGGACGCGAGCTACGGCGGGTTAGACACGTAGGAGCGATAAAAACGCTCGCACCATCTGTTCTACCTGTTACAATCAATTCTAGATATTCTATTTGCTTTACGGCTGCAATCTTTTCGACTATCGACACTTTTTACGGTGTAAGTCGCTTAAATCATGTCTTCCGTGCTCTTGTTGCACGAGTTTTAAAAAAAAATATATATGTAGGATCGGCACCTGATAAATTGATATGGGTTTATTAACCCTTGGCGCTCCTTGCGTTTCTTTTCTACATGTGCAACAGTCCTTTTCAGGACAATTCTAATTTCTTCGTAGTAAATACGACATTACCATCGCTCAGCTTTACATTCTCAACGTAACATTCTTCCATATCTTTAACTATAAAAATAGGTCGGAAAATAATTTAATGATAAAGCATTTTGAATGTAATCATATTAAATACAGAATGTCTCCGCAGCGGAGCACAAAGTGTTAAATAGTCTAGGAGAAAATTAGTTGCTGGTCGTATCAGAATAGCTTAGTGGTTAAAGCAGTTGCCCAGTATACGAAAGATCCCGGGTTCGATTCCCCCGGTCTTAGGCCAATCCCCCAAATGGTCGATTCTTTTACTTCTACATATACATATAAAAATGGTTAATATAAAATCAAATTAGGACTTAAAACCGTTACTGGGAAGTTCAGAACAGTTAAAGGAAATGAATTTGGTTCGATTTTTAAACCTATTACACACGTGAAACGTATTATTATTCTCCTGCGGTGAAGAGTAATTCACATCGATCTTACGACACCGTTAAATTTCGGAACGCCCTTTTACAGACTAACAATTTGCAAGCCAACGGAATAAATTCCACCGCATAGCACACCGGGCACCGTCTCCGATGACAAACGATCGGTTCCCCAAAAATGTGTTATCGACCGCATAAATTCCGCCCGGGGCTGTTCATCACCCTCGGTGCATTCTCTCCGCCGCATTTTATGATGCAGCCTGTACACGCGCGTGTCACCCGTGACAGTCGCGTCGATTCGGGAGGGCCGCGCGCGGCCACGAGAAAATATCGTGTTCGGTCCACGGGAACACGAATGGGAGAATCTGTTACCGAGGGATCGCGAAAAAATCGAGCGCCGAGCTGAAAAACAGACGTTTTCGTCGTAATAAAATGCGACCGTCACGTTGCTCGCTACAAAGTGACTGTCACGTGCCTACAAGCACGAACATATTCGTTCGCTATGAACATATCCGTTAGATATTACGAACAACGACTGTAGTACCGATTCGATGAATTGAGTTTAGTTTTTTGGAATAGTGGATACGCAACGTGAAAAATAGGTATCCGATATACGTTGATGCGTTGATACTTTGAGTGACAAAGTTGTGCGATGATTTTATGATCGCCCTGTATGTTTACGTTATAGAAATTACAATAGACGGTTACATTCAGTGGAAAAGGATTACGTGGATTTATAATAAAAAATTTAAATGGTTTAAATTTGTTCCGAATATAACGTTATTTAAGAGTAAAATATGCACACTGTTTCTCAATGATACCAATATTCTTATATTAGACTGGTAACATATAGGAAATCCGATTATCTCTGATAAATAAACCTAATGCATTATTCAAAATTAATTTTGAAATATTGCAAAATTTAATCTAGACAATTTACATCTCCGTTACAGTCACATCATGCAATGGTGACCGAAGGGGGACGATTCGTACTTGCTAAATATCGTTACCGTCTCAAATTTCGAATTTAGGCGATGAAATACATCGCGTCTGTAAATTTCATATATCGCGTGTTCAAACTGAATAAATCTCAATACAAGTATGCTTCATTAGGTGTCATTTAATTCTGGTGCTTCTGGAAAATTTGGAGGATTTTCAAAACCGTAGTGACCGGAAGCCGCGTTTTCAACGCAAAGGGTTTTAAGACCGATGGCGCGCATTCGCGAAACACGAAGCGGAGAATGGCGTGCATTCAATCCTGGAACGACTTTCAATCCGCGCTTTCTTGAATTATGAAGGTTAACATCCGTGGCCCGGGGAAGAAAGGCTGCTGAATTATTATCCATTCCCCCGTGACGGGGAAACTACGCTCGCTTAGGCCAGTAGAAACCGTACGATAGCGGTCCTCTTTTGAGGCGGAAATACCTGGAGCCCCTCGCATACTCGTGGATATTCATTGATTCTTCTTAACCCTGCGCTGCGACCTGAATGCCTGATCGTTGGAGAACGACGCCGTGGCCTGTTTAATCATTTCTAGTGACAGATTTCGTTGTGCCGCGAGGGACCGGCTGGTAGCTTTGTAGCAGCGAAGAATTCATGGCGAGGGTGGTTCTGAACGCGAAGCTTCGTAGGATTTTGAAAGATCTCACCGATTTAAAATTGTAGAAGCTGGACGTTCAGCTACTTTTCCAGACGGTAGGTTCTGGTGTATTTGTGTAACAGTAGACGGATCATTGTTCGAAAGTAGATTCTGTTTGGACTTAGGAAAAGCCTGTTTCTTTAGAATTCTTTCGCGTACAACTAGAATTACCATGAAATTTTCCAAACATCAGTCAGTTCGTTGCTTTTCAAAATTCATTAGCTTTATCTGAAATATCTTTAAGGATACGTACAGATCGCGAAAAGTATTTTGTTTCTTTGCTTCAACTTAATTATATATTCACGAAAATTTTAGAGAGGCGCAAACTTTCTGCGATTATCGTACGTTTATGCAAATATTGGACAAAGTACAGTGAAAAGCAAATATTCGCATGCCTCAAGTACTAAAACCGAATACTCCTCCATAAATCTCATAAATGTTAATTAAAAACTTAGTGTCGCAAATAAACTTCCATGGAACAGTGCTGCGTATTTTTCTTAAATCACAATTACACGGTGCACCAAGTCCACCGGTTCGCCGGCGAAAAAAAAGAAAGAACAACGCTTAAATCGTGCAATACGGCGCAGAAGCGGAACAGTGCTTTTCATTTCGTTTCCGTGAACAAAAAAGCTCGGTTTCCATGAAACTAGTCTCATAAAAATTGCGTGGAAACGGTGAAACGAACACAGGGTGCCGTGGCGGGTCGACGGCGAATATATTTCTTAATTCACTTGCATCGGCCTCGATTTATTTTCATGAGGCGGTGGACGGCGCGCGTCAGCGCCCTCTGTACATAGAAACCCGGCATAAATCACTTCTGGCCAAGCGTTCGCCGCAATTCACGTCGCCGCGATGACGGAACACCGTGAACCACCGTGAACCACCTTTTCTCTCGAACGAGAATACTTTTCACGCACGCCACCGCCACCCCCGCCGGAAAATCTGACGGAAATATTGCGCGAATTCTTGAAATTTTCCACACCGGATATTCCCGGCCAATAGAGATGCTTGCTCGATAATAGCGCGCGCGATGATCGAGAAATATTTCAGGCATCCCTTAAATTTCCGACCCCGATACTCGCAGCGATAATGGGAAACTTGAAAGTATGCTGCAGCTTGTATCAAGTATTCTCTGTATTCTGTAGCCACTGATATAAAACAACGTTGCCTTTTTTCTTTCTACGCGACTGTTCGTTTCTTAAATGAAATTTAAAACTGTGGGATAGTTTGTATCGATCATTTATCATGTTTTGTGGGAGTTAACATAAAATTAACCGTTTTCTGTAAGAATCTTTTGTTTCGTGAGGCAATCATAAGAATGGGGGTATTTATGATTGAGAATGATTTCAGGCATCCCTTAAATTTCCGACCCCGATACTCGCAGCGATAATGGGAAACTTGAAAGTATGCTGCAGCTTGTATCAAGTATTCTCTGTATTCTGTAGCCACTGATATAAAACAACGTTGTCTTTTTTCTTTCTACGCGACTCTTCGTCTCTTAGATGAAATTTAAAGCTGTAGTATAGTTTGTATCGATTATTTATCATGTTTTGTGGGAGTTAACATAAACTTAACTGTTTTCTGTAAGAATATTTTGTTTCGTGAGGCAATCATAAGAGTGGGAGTATGGATGATGGAGTGTGATGTTTTGATGTGGTATGTTTGTGAAAAAATCGAAAGTTTTTATCAATCGTGTCTTGATACTTAATTAATAAAATTTATTACATTTCTAAGTTATCGTTGATTATAGCGTGACTGTAGCACAGAAAGATATAGAATTCCCTGACTTTTCATTAATTTGTACCTATATTATGTAAATTAATGCTTCAACATTTCGTTCTTTGTAACTTACAAGGTATTACAGAGTACAAAGTATGTACTTTTAAATAAATTTCAATCAAAATTTTATTCTGATCCTAATGACAAAAATGCGAGGCAACCAGTTTCAATTGAAAAGAACTAAATGCAATTCTTCCTAAAAATTCGATGATATTAAATCTGCTTCGTAAAATTCAACGAATCGATCGACCTGTTAACCCCTCGACAAACCGATTCACGCGACCTGTTGTTTCCTGTTGCAGGACCTCCAATCGGAAATCGAGACTCACCGAGACGTGTACGCGTCCCTGAACGGCACAGGCCGGAAGCTGCTGAGCTCCCTCGCCAGCCAGGATGACGCGGTTATGCTGCAACGTCGACTGGACGAGATGAACCAGCGATGGCATCACTTGAAAGCGAAGAGCATGGCGATAAGGTGAGTAATAAAGCTATGCATTACTACCCGAGCCCTGTGGAGTACCCGGAAGTACAAGAGATACCTGAATGCGTTTTACTCGCGTACCCGACTCGTGTTATTGGCCGAGTAAACTGCTTGAAACATTTCTGGTAATTTCTATGTTTGTTCCGACGAAGCACTATAATTTACAATCCGACAATCGTCGACGCGACATTTAGATTTAGATGTGCAGGAATTTTATCTGTTGTAGGGTGAGCGAAATTTTATGCACTTATAAGAAACTTAAATATGAAAAAAATTAAAAATTCGCAAAGCATACAAAAATCTTGTATTTGTATCGGAAGTATATTATAACGTTTAAAGGGTGAAGCAAATTTCTACCTTGGTTTCAATACGAATTTGCATAAAAATCTGCACTTCATTAATGACGTACAACACGTAACTGATAACGTTGTAATTTATTTATTTATTTATTTATTTATTTATTGTTATAAACGGTATCAAGTCCCATTAGTGTACATGAGGTATATCAACGTAATACATAATTGTTCGACTTGCAACGTTAAACTCTCAATTCTTAACCGCTCGTTCTCGACCGACTCGCGCCCGTATTCTCCCTTTCGTTTATTTTGTTAAACACACGTTTTCACCAAAAAGCAACCGTACGATGTTTCATAGTGGCATCAATTTACATAAGCGACGGAAACTTTGGCGTAGACTTAATATTTTCCATCCGGGTACTCGGGTGTCTCGCGTACCCGATTCCAAGCTAAACACATCCAGCGGGTAACAATCCCTCTTCGTTTCTCTCCTTTCTCGCCCCTTTCTCTTCCCTTTTACCTCAATCTGTTCGCGGCTCTGCTGTCTCTCCTCTCTTCGCCGCACCCCCTCTTTTCTCGTTTTTTAATCCAATTAGCGTTCGCGGTGAGAACGATGACAGGTGGAACGGCGAAGCTTCCAGCTCCCGTGAACGGTAACAGGTGCGCCGCATCGAGACAGACGTTCCCCATTTTGCGTGCAGGCGGGGAATCCGACCAGCCAGAAGTGGCTGCACAGAATTCAGCGCGAGGAGATCGCGGGAAGACAGGGAAGAATGAATTGCGCGGGATAAGTTGGAACGCGACGGTCAAAGGGTGGGTTAGAGGAGGAAGAGGATAAAGAGGGAAAGGGGTGAACAGAGAAAAAGAGAGAGAAAGAGAGACGGGACCTGCCGGAGAAAGGGAGGAAGTTTTAAAAGAGGGAACGGTAGAGAGAAACGCGTGAGATTTTAGAGGAAGTGGAAACTTTAAAAATTGTATAGGGATATATGGAAGCTATGAAAGTAGGAAGACGGAGGGAGGAGTGTAATGAGCAGAGAATGATGAGGAAAGGGGGCGAGCAGGGGGAATGTATAAAGAGGAAAGTGTATAAAAGAGAAGGGAGGAGGAGAAGAACGTAATGGTCGGGTCAGGGGGTGTGGGGAATGAAATATAGAGGGTAAAAGGAAGAAGAGAGGTATACGGCTTTGATTTAAAAATATTACGAGGCTTTAGCTGACGCCCGTGGCTATGAAATTCATGCGTCGCGTCGGTTCCGTCAGATTGTCCGTTTTCGCGGTCTCCCTTCCGGGTCGATGCGCCTTTCTTCCACCACGGTCGAACGAAACTGTTTAACCCTTTAACTGCCACGCCGAAATTGTATGTTTCGCTCAGGACGCCACGAGAGTACACCGCCAGATGCAGTATTTCATAGAAATTAATCATTTATTTTTGATTTCTAATCAAGATTTTTAATCGTTCAACGAGGCACTTTTTACTTCAAAGCATCCTCTAATTAGCGGTTACACTCAAAATGCACTAGCTGTCAATTTTTATTCAACTTTTACAATTATAAATAGTTGAAACGTTTCGGTCACCAGTAACCAACTGTCTTCGTAACTTTTAACACGTTCCGTGCCACGTGTACCACCGGTGAATTGGTATTTAATGCGCTGAAAACATATTTTATTAAAAATATAATTCTGTAAACTATATTTCTACCTAAAAAATGAAGCATTATACAAGATGCAGTATAGAGCAAAACGCATAAGTTTATTTAATTGTTATATATACAATAATTAATAATTACATTTAATGGTGCATTTAGTCAAAATATCAAATGGCCTGAACGACAAGTCAGGCAAAAATGGCTTGGCACGGAACGTGTTAACCCTTTGCACTCGAATTTAATATGACCATGAATTACCGCCAACTCGGAATTTATTTTTTTATTCAATCAAAACAAAACTTTTCCAATACGTTATTAGCATACTTAGTTGTAACATTTCATGAGTATAATTAAAAAAAAAATGAAACTTCCACGATAAAACTTATGATGTCGCATACGCTGAGACATACGAGTGCAAAGGGTTAATTAGGAAATCAAGAAAAGGCGTACGATCGTGCGTCAAACAGTTGCTCCTCAGCAACTAGCCTAAATGTCCCGCCGACGGTGCTCTCTCGTATTTGTTTACTCATTTTTTTTCCCGTTTGAACGCTTTCGTTTTGTCGTCGGCAATTTTTTCCCGAATTTTTTAACGCGTTCCCGGTGACAAAGGTGACCGGTTAAAAAGTACATCCAAAGAGATACGCACACGTGTTGGGTTCACGCGAGAACGATTTCGCTGCAACAGCGCCAACGAATCCGCGAGTCGATGCATTTTTCTTCGTTGTCGCGCGCAAATTTTCGGCTCGGGGTCGAAACAACGCGAACCTGTTTTTTATGCGCTCTTTCATTTTGTTTTCCACCTTCTTTTTGCGTTTCCTTTCCGTTTTCATCACTTGGTGCCCGCGCTCACTTTCGAAAACCCGATTTCAGATCCCATTTCGCCTGTCGATCGATTCGTCGATCCATCGCGTGTTTGAAAAACGCATTAAACCTGTGTCGAACCGTGCCCGTGACAACGGAGAACGTCGATTTACGGAAATCGACGAGAAAAATGTTCGAGTTAAGTTCGACTCGACAGAAATTTTCAATGGAACACAGCACGGTTTCATTTTGTTGTAGGGAAATGAAAGAATGCAAATAATATAGTGTACCGATGGAAACACCATCAGTGTCAACGGAATTCTCGCGTGTTTTAACGCTTAGCCAACCGAATGGGGAAATCTCCCATTTTGTCCTCAACAAAGCGCTGCAATTGATTCTGTTTGCTTTTGTTATTAGTTAGTCTTGAACTAGTACCGTTCATAAATTTTTTAAAATACAATTTTTAATAAATTCAACATCATCTTAGGACCAATTAAATAACAAGAGTAAATAGAATCAATGGCACTGGTTTGTCAAGGAAAAAATGGGAGATCTCCGCATTCGGTCGGCTAACTGTTAACACGTTGACTGCCATGGGGGTCACCGGTGACCGGCGCTGAGATTGGTAGAAAAACATAATTTGAACAAATGTCAATAATCATCGATTCTTTATTATTACCATCGTTAACGTAATGGTGTGAATAAATTAATGAAGTATAAAACATCGAAAAATAGTTATACACTATAACTTATTTATCGTAGACAATATTTCAACAATATATGTATCGTTTAATAATAGAAAATTCATCGTGGCGTCACAGGCAAACCCTGTACAAATGGCGTGGCATTCAACGTGTTAAAATCCTTCAGTTTCCAAGCTTAAAACAAGGTTGCAAATGAAAGAGCTGGAAACCGATGTAAATCGATAATTATGATACATCCAATAGTATAAAAGGTATCATATTACTATGATATTGTAAATTCTCAAAGTTCGATGCATTGTTTACATTCCTCTTCCTTAACTGTTATCAATAACATTTTACCTTACAATTTCTCAAACATATTGGATTGTATTATAACAGTACTTGATCTTAAGTTACATTCAATTTCCAAAACCTATCTCTGACAACAGAACTACGAATTTTTATGCAAACTTAGACTTTCATAAATGTAATTAATATTAATCCAATATTTTTTAATTTTGTTTATATCTGTGAATATTCCATGCATTCTCTGTGCAATTAATCTTTTACGCTCGATAATTAACTCTCGGTAATCACTTCCATAAATTTTCAAATGCAAATACTCATATTCAAATGTTTCAATATTATTTATCTAAATTAAATGAATCTTACTGTAAATAAATTCTCATATTGTTCAACTTCACTACTCCACGCTTGAAAATTTTTGCAAATATACAGTTTCGCTTCGACTACAAAGAATTAACACGGTGCATCAAGCTTGCTATACCTAAAAGAGAAGAAAGTACAAAACTAAAATATCCTAATACAAATCAAACCAACATCCACCAAAAACACGCTCAAAATTAAATACGTACCCTCAAATCGCGATTACTCTTGATTAACGCACAGAAAGAAAAAAACGCGACAACCGACGAAACGATTGGAGGAAAAAAGAAGCGGGGAAAGTCTTAAAAAGAATTCGTAAATCCGCAAACACAACGAACCGAGAATTATTCTCGTGACAACACCGCGGGAACAATGGCTTTCGTCACGCGAACAATTCCAAAGATTTCCAAAGCCGGGGCGCCGGGTCACCGGCCGTTCCGCACGCAGTAGGTTAACTATGAAGCCGGAAATTCTCCGGGCGCCATTCTCCTTTGATAACGTTGGGCCAGCTATGCGCCGCGGTAATACGTAAGCAGAAATTGTAGCGGCGAAAGTGCACCGACGCTCTCTGCGCCCTTGCACACGGGGGGGATCTTTGACGTCGGCTTCCTCGTCGTGATGAAACCCTCGCGGGATTCCCCGGTGAAACTTTGAAGCCGCGAGCACGCTTTGACATCGACGGTATTGGAAACCCCGGCTGCGATCACGCGAACCCGTGAGTTTGATTATTAAGGAGCGTATTGATTTTGGTGTCCCGCTGTTAGAGGCGGGTATTAAAATTGTGGGATCGTAGCTTTCGAATGCTTTGGGGGAGCGTAGTTTTAACCTTTTAGGTACGGTACGCCATCGTAGTGGCTTTCGCGGATGTCATCTTATATTATGACGTGCCACTACTATAGTGCCGCCACTATGGCTCACACTGCTGACTCACTTGCTCACCGTTTAACCCTTTGCACTCGAGAGGTGACCGTTAGTCGTTTAACGATAATAACTTCAAAAATTTTCAAATTCGAAATATTTACTATGATTCACGTATATTAAACTTCATTTAGTTTAGTTAAATCGTATATTAAAATTTACATGTATGACTGTTTAACGACCGGGTCTGAACTAAAGTTTGAAAATTTGTGAAACTATCGTATGCTAGGATTACGATGTCCCATGAGAGGGGACAGCCGGGTGCAAAGGGTTAAAATATATCGTATTTAATTGCATAATTAACACGTTCGTCGCCACGTCACCCAAATATGGGTGACGCTCTTTTTCTTAAAGTTAAATAGGATTTTAAATTGGAATTTTAAAAGGAATTGAAGTATAAATATAAAATACATAAAACAAAAATAAAAAGTTAAAATTTTTGCTATTTTTATATCTTTTTACCCTAGTTTCTATGCGATCGGATTTGGGCCCAACGAGAAACTCGGCCGAATTGTGTTAACTATTAAAATTAAAGTATATGCATTATATTTAATAGAAAAATTATTATTTAATCATCAAAAACTTCATTCCAATGTGCTTGCGTAGAGAACAGTATTGACCGTCACACATTATAATGCTGTATCGTTTACGTATAATTCGCGTCGAATTCATCCGTACCTAAGAGGTTAACATTTGACCAACCGAATGGGGAGGTCTCCCATTTTTTCCATCGATTCTATTGGGGTGGGGGCTGGAAAGTAATGTCGTTTCTGTCATTCTATCTCTAAATATTTTGCTCAAAAACCAATTGATTGTTATCGATCCAGCATTGAAAATTTGCACGCTAGATGGCAAAAGGTTGTCGATAACGAGGGTGATTACGTCTTTCATTAAAAATAAAAACTTGTTAAAAATTTATGTGTCTAAATTTAATGTAAGAAAACGACATTACTTTCCGGTCTTACGCTAGCCGAAGCAGTATCCTATTTCGAACCCCAACGATCTCAAAGTTTTCATCGTACAAACTGTGACACCGTTACTTTTCAATTACGTGAAAATACCCTCTATGTGTACACGTATGTTCCAGCGTTCGGATTAAAATACTCCCGATTCCTCTGTTCAGCCTTTCGCGTTTGCGTTTTCGAAAAGAACGAAACAAAAAGAGGGAAACTAGTTGATGAGATTCGTAGATGAAAAATTGCCGGCGCTGTTTTTCCAGCGTTCGCCGCTGTAAAACTCTATTCATCTTTCAATTCTCGAGGAAAAGATGAAAAGAGAGCGCACAGCTAGTTTTTTGAAATTCGCCGATGAAAAATTACCATGGTGACCTGAAACGCAAGATTACACGTATACGTAGAGAACGAAAGAGAGCGGTACAAGGAAATTCTGAAGTCACTGTTCATCTGTTATTTTCGTTACGCTCGATCAATTTCGCGTTTTTGGTCGGCCACAAAGACTGCCGTGTAAAAGAAGGAAGAAAGCAAAAAAGAAAAAACGGAAAGAAAAAGACACCGGAAAAACACGAACGCGACCTGAAAACCGGAGGCCAAGCGGCGCTCGATTTGCATCAACCGGTTTATTATAAATCCTCCTCGGATTTCCCTCGTAAGAAACTTCGCAAATCTCTCCAGGAACAAGTTTTGGCGCAGGAGTTTCCCAGCCGGAAACCTTCTTACCGTCGATCGCCATTCAACGGACCGCGCACGCTCACGGATTTACCCCGCCGCGCCCATATTGAAATCTTTATCCGGGGAGATTGCGAATCCTTGTTTCTGTCGTGCGCATCGAGTACACCGTGCACCGAGTCGCTATCGCGGTTCTCCTCTGGCGACGTATGAAAAGATCCTTGATGTCGGTTGAGATAGAGAGGAAACTCGATTACTTGTGTTTTAACCCTTAACGAACGAATGCCGCCATATTCGCGACATTATAAATATTCTAAAAAAAAAATCAAATGCCGCCATATTCACGACATTATAAATGTTCTAAAAAATATCGAATGCCACCATAATCGCGACATTATAAATATTCTAAAAAATATCGAACGCCACCATAATCGCGACATTATAAATATTCTAAAAAATATCGAACGCCACCATAATCGCGACATTATAAATATTCAAAAAAAATCACATAACTTCTTGTAACACGAGTGTTTGTGCAGAATCTTACTCGGCCACACATTCGGTTATTAGAATACACGAACACAGAATTCTCTGTTGCGCCTGTGTGCTAAAAGGCGAATGCTCTTTCTGACCGAAGAGAATTTTGCCATCAGCGTGCGCATAATCGGATTCCCCGTCGCGTCGCGGGAACTTCGTGGCCCGGCCGCCGCGTTCATTCCGAACTTCCAGCCGGAGGTGCTCGATAAACTTCCGTTGGTCCAGTCAACGGAACTATGCGAATTCGTGGCGGCGCGGCGGTCAGGCGAAATTCTGCACGGAAGTTAAACGCTTTGACGATGACCGACCGAAGGGAAATTTCTCGATCCGCTCGAGGGGATCGAGAAGAGAGAAGGTCGCGTGTTCTTGGTCCATGCTTCGCGTTTTCAATCTCGCGTCGTCCGGGAGCTTTAACCCCTTGGGTACATTTCACGACTCATGCACTTACTTTGACTAAGTAACGGATGACGAGTAAGTTTCGTCAATCAAACTAGGGCAAAATTAAACATGCACATCCTTGTTCACAGCAAGAGCGATTTGTAACAGTTGCAAAAAGACGTTTCTTCTGGTGCTTCAGTAAACCTTGCTTGTTATAGACTGCCCCAAAATGTCAGAAATAAGTAATATATTTTATGAAAGTGGTAACGAAATTTGTAATATTCTACCCACAGTATCGAAACAATATGCTAGGAAAGGGTGCCGCGTTTAGTATGCTCATAAAATTAAGAAAGACACTGCGTGGCAGTGCAAGTACTGTCAAGTGCTTTGAAAAATATCACATTCTCAAAAATTATTAACACGTTGAATGCCACGCCATTTTCACAGGGTTTGCTCGTGGCACCACGATGAATTCTCTGTTACACGATACGTACACTGTTGAAATATTACCTACCACAAATAAGTGTAACTACTTTTAGATATTTTTTACTGCATTAATTTCTTTACACCATGGCATTAACGATGATAATAATGAAAAATTGATAAGCATTAACATTTTTCTAAATTATGTATTTCTATCAATTTGAGCGTGCCGGTCACCGGTGACCCCCACAGCGCCGCCGCTAAGTTGAGTGCCGGTCATCGGTGACCCCCATGGCATTCAACATGTTAATAATTTTCTCTTTGCGATTCCTTGAATATTTTTTGTCATATTGTTTCTTCTATTAATTTAGATTCAATTTACAATACTAATATTAATAACTGTGTACGTTATATGTTTCAAATAAATGAATACTTACGCAAAATCTACTGCCTTTCTATACTGTTCCGCGCATCAGCAAATTAAATTCGTTCCAAACGCAAGAATTTCTTCAAATAAATCTGTACCCAAGGGGTTAATAAAGATCCCGCTCCTGTTTGGCCAACGGCGAGGGGTGAGGGGCTGGTTTTTGCTTACAGAGAAGGAGAGAGGATTCACTGTCGCTTCGTCATAATATTTCCCGAGATATGATACCGGTTTACAAACGTTTGTGTTTTATTATAGAATATCGCGGCGTGCTACTTGCTTAGCGATATCGTCTGGGACTGTGTACTTTCGAGCGATATTAGTCGACGCGAGACGGACGCGATTTAATATCGGACCATTCTGAAAGTTGTCGCGGTATTGAATTATTTGCAGTAAGGGTTGTAACGTTATTGAAATCTGTAGGATTGAAGACTTGCTTGGAACTGTCTTCTATTGCTTCCTTTTTTTTTTTGGAAACATATGCGAGACAGACGACTCGGTTAACTCTTTGGGACACAGTGGGATTAAAAATGTCCCACCTGTTTGATGCACGGTAATGCATGATGGGACATTTTTAGATTCACCTCTAAATATTGAAATAGCTAGCTGCATGCGCATAGGTTTATATTTAGTCTTAGTTACGTAAAGCAGTTGGTGATACCGTAAAAAGATACTATAAATATATTTGCTTGTATTGGCGAGTTTCAACATATCAGTACAGGTTAACACAGGTTTGTTTAATTTAAAACGCGACAAAATTCTTCTGCAGCATGGGTTTATTTATTCTCTGAAATCCTGTGCCTCAAAGAGTTAAAGATACTTCAAAGATTATTTGAAGGGATATATGAAAAAGACGGTTAAGTGTCATTGGAAAATTATTGTAAAGTTATTTGAGGATTATTCGGGATCGTCTTAAATTACTTTAAGATTCGCTTAACGTCGTTCGAAAGTTACCCGAAGACTGCTGAAATCGTTCAAATTTCATAGATCAGAATAAGCAAGACATACTTATAGATTCATATCGTTTATAACTTTGTTTTCCTTATTTTATTATGCTTTCGTGTAAAAGGAAAGAATTTGGAAAACGTAGAAAAAGGAGAGTTATCAAGTTTTCAGATCCTTGCGCACAATTTACATTTATTTCCTTTTCTCCCCGCTCTCTTTCTCCATTGAAAAATTAAATTCAATCCCTGCAAAGTGTTCCCGACCCCAGAAAGGGTTGAAATCGTTCCCGTGGATCGCGGGGAGGGATCTCGAAAATTTAAGTAGCGCGCCGATAAAGCGGAGTCAGCAGCGGGTTAACCCGGATAGAGTCGAGCAATCAGTCTCCATTAATTAGTCCGAGCTGTGCGACCTCAAGCTCGCAGAGCTTGATTACCGGAAGAGAGAGCGAGAGAGAGGGAGGGAGAGAAAGAAAGAAAGAGGGGGAGGGAGAGAGGTATAAAGAGAGAGGAGGGAGAGAGAAATAAAAAGAGAGCATCCACGAAGAAGAGGGGAGAGGGGGGAACTGCAAGCGAGAGACCCTCCATCTCTTTCTACCCTTTGAACCTGTCTTGTTCCCCTGATTTTGCCAATTTTCCTTTTTTTTCATTCGTCCCCCCCCTCTTTTCTCCTCGAACCTCTCCGGTTCAGCCCTTTCCTCCTCTTTGAATCCGTTCGCCATATTTATCGACGGCCAACCGTGTCTTCCGAGCTCTCCCGACTCGCGGATCGTCGTTCCAGTCCCGGTTCCAACACGAAGGCCGGTCCGCAATCAGACCGCAAATACCGCTGAAAATGCTGATCCCGATAATTCGACCGACGATCGTTTCTGGCACCGGTTTCAACGAGGTCGGGAACACCGATACCCGCCGATATGTTATATCGCCAGAGAAAGTTTCGAACGAGCGACCAAATTTGACGGAGATATAAAAAGAAGGGGAGAGTGGGAGATAGAAGAACCAACATTCGAGCTCTCTCCACCTTTGTCCGGCTACGTCGATCGGGGATTGGCTTTTTAATAGAACGTCGCGTTGGATGCTCGATGCTGCACTGAAAATGTATCCACGGGGGCTCCGTGTTTTTCGCCGTTTCCTATTAAAACAGCTCTCTAATTAACCCCTTGACATACAAATGAAACGGAATTCGAAAATCGTCCAAAAAATACTATTTAATTTGGCTCAACTAAACAGTTATAACAGTGTAAGCTTAAAAACAGAACATTCTATCTTGAAATTTGCATTGTTGTGTAACATTTAATTAGGTTGATATATTAACCCTTTGAGTGCTGAATACTCTTGGGCTAAGCGTTTCAAAGGGAAAGCGCGCTATCGCTGGAGACGGAGTATTGTTACTCGTGCACTGACAGTCGCATTGCAGTAAACAAAAAATCGAAAAAATTGGCAAACGCATATTTTCGTCCATGGTCCCTACGAGCAACCTTCATCAGCACTAAAAGGTTAACATCGAAATGTGTGGCCACGGAAAATGTCATAAGTTGAAGAAAACAAAAATTGGCAAACGCATATATGCGCCCATAATCCCCAAAAAGCAATTTCTGTCAAACGCATATATGCGTCCATAGCACTGAAAAGGTTAAGAAACATTGTAAAATAATTAATTAGTAGTTCTGTAAAGTATGAAACATTTCAAAATATTTTGGGTTATGTAGACATTTCTTGACGTCAAGGAAACGTCGAAATCTACAATGGCACGTGAAACGAATGACGTCTCCAGACGTTATTGTATGTCAAGGGGTTAATCGGCAGAGATCGATCGGAGCGAATCGCTTTTTTACGAGAAACTTCGAAGGACGATGGTCGGTCGAAGAAGTTAGAATTCGCGCGTGAATACCTTACTCTGCCTTCGTCGTTGTTCAACGAAAGGTGTTCCAAGGTACAAGCGTTCACGCAGTTTGACCTATTCACTTATTCGGCGTATTAATTGGTTTCGAGGTACATACGATAACCGGTTAATACCTTGACGACGAGTTCCGTATCTTATATGAACCATGCATTTATGTGATAGTAATGTGTGTTACTTATTTGATTTATTTCATGGCTTACTAATTTAAAATAAAGGTGCTTAGAACATTTTATGTAAGTACAATACACTACGTATCGTTCATAAATATCCCAGCACTGGTAAATTTAAAACCAGCTGCTTATTGTATTAGGATTTTTACTATACCTAAGAGTTTTAAAGAACAGTAGAATTTTTATGTTTGTCTGTAATGTAAATAATTAGTGATTCCGTAGCTTTATTCTTGCAACTAGTACAGTGACTCACGAAACTGATCCAACGATGAAGTTACTTTTTTTTTTTTTTAATCGAAAACCAACTTTAAAACCTTCATTGTTCGTTTCATTATTCTTTTAATAAAACATTCTATTGGATATCTTCTGAACCGTTTTTATCGCATAATTAAGGTAGATAATTTATAATTAACAAATATATCTATCGATTAAATAAAAAGAATAAAATTAAATTAAATAAAAGACGTAAAGAAGAAAAATGTTTTATCACTTTCACGAGTCACTGTACGCAAACCTTTCTTTACACCTAGTTCGTTCTGTGTTTGATAAACTTTTGTTCTCGTTTACATTAATAGAGGAACGGATGCATAATTCTTTTGTTCCCCTGCAAACCGTGAACACAAAATTCACCTAGCAGTGGTCAGCATCGACGGATTAATAATACCTCCCTCGGAATTAGAGTTCGCGTAATTACCCTCGTTATTCGATTCACGAAGTTCCCGAAGTCAGAAGAATCCGTGAAGTCCGAGCTGTTTCCACGCGAAAGCGCGCGGGTAATCGATTAACGAACGATCGTTCGATTTCCGTCCGAAGAGCAGTTCGGTTTAATTTCGCCTTTGCTCGTAGACGTTGTAACCTTTCTACCCGCGCCGTGCAACAGCTGTCTGGTCGTCGTTGTTTGCCGTACGAATTACACGATCCTTTTCCTTCTCTCGCAACGTTTCGAGTGAAAAGCACGCTGAGATCGGGGTAAACCGAGAGCACATTGTTGCGGGTAAACAATGAATTGGTAGCTAGACTCCTTTTCTCCTTTCGAGTTCTAAATTCGCAACCAATTGCGCTTGGTCAACGGTTGCGCTTGGTTTCGATTAACTTTTCGTCGGATTTTCCGGAGTTACATAAAGTTTTGAACACGAGATCACGTCGAACTATGTTTCAGACATTTAATCCCTTGGCATACGAATAAAATGGAATTTGATGCGACCAAAAAATATTATTTCATTTTGCTTAACTCAATGGTTACTTGCAAACTTGGAAACGAAACATTTAATTTTGAAATTCTTTCTGAAACGGTGACGGGGGTGTGTCTTGAATATTCTAAACGATACAGAATCGACGCACGAGTAAAGCAACTAAGTAATCTAATTATAATCATCATTGTGATCATCAAAGTCTACAGTGGCACATAAAACGAATAACGACCCTAACTCGTTGCTGTATGTCAAGAGATTAATAAAAAATAAAGTGAAGAAAAAACTGAAACATTCGATTGTTCGATCGCTTCGTTACAATATTTCAAAAAGCTGCCACTTACAGTAGAAAATTCGATGTGCTTAGATCAGTTTTTAAAGGAAATCAACATTGAAACTGTCCAAGCGATGAAAATAGTCAACAGCAAATTTTCCACACAAATTTCGTAAACATATAGTTGCACGCTTTTGAAAATAGCCAATAATTTTCAGTAAAACGTATCTCTAAGTTTGTATTACATTCTTTACACCTAGCTTTTCACCTATAGTTTCTCCAATACCAATAAATCCATCCTATATGTTGATCTTCAATACAATGCTTCCAGCGTGCAACCGCACGACTACAATCCACCTCCTTCCGATACCCTCCAATGGATTTCTTTCCCAAAAAAAAGTTCGCTCCCCCTCCTCCTCCTCCACCGATAGCAACGTAAAGTGCACGAGAAAGACCGAACGATCAACGAAATAAATTATCTTTCCCGTATCAGCGCGCTATGAGCTTCCGCGTGGCGCGAATACAATAAAAATCGCAGAAACTTTATTCTTCCGCGTCGCCCGCCGCCCCCCGCCCCCCTCGGGATCCACCCCTACGGACAGAGATTTATGGCGGGGGGGAACGTGGCCGAGATAAAAATCGGCGACTTTTCGTTTCGCCGGGAACGGTTTCGCGCAAACAAGATACCGGTAGCCGGGCAAAATCAATAGCGGCTGCAATTAGTTACCGTGGCACGCACGCGAAAAGGGCAGGAGCTGTGCATCCGGCAGTCGGATACGCGGACCTTTTCGAACTCGTTCAACATCCGGGTCCGCTGCTTTTTCCCCGTGCCTCGAGCCGCGCGTTGTCCATTCGAGCCGGCGAGCGTAAAAAAACAGCCACCCTGAATTGGAGCAGAATTTGTACGGGAAAATTGGAACGGCTGACGAGGAGACGATTCGGGAGGAGGGCGAAAAATTTGTACGTTAGCGGATAATCGTTAGAGGGTATCTGCGAGGCGAGCAGACCCATAGGATGCCGTGCATTACACCTTTTCTAAATTGCTGTCAACCAAGGAAGATTTAAATAAAGGCGGCAGGATTCAGTTAGGTATAAAGATCGAAGATATCCTTGAAAAGTACTAATTTTGCCATTGCATTGTCGTAGAACAGTTTAACTATAGCATTAACAAATTTCTACCTGTATACCACATCGGATAATGATAAACCAGAGTCAACAAAGTCTGAAAAATACAAAAACCTAGAAAAAAAAAAAAAAGAAAAACTTCACTTTTTGCGCCAAAGGACACCTACACAAATCGACACCCCGAAACTCTGCACAAAGTCAGCAGCACGAGAGCAGGAATTTTTTGTCACAAACGAACCCGCGAAAGAGAATCAAAACCTTCTCCGCCAAATCACGAGATGCAAGAGACGCGTCCGTGGCGGAGGACGGGGAGAGGGAGAAGTGGAATTTCTTCCGCAAACGCGAAGGCATGATGAGATGTCGCATCCTCATCCCGGACGACGTGTTACGAAGGCGAGGAGCACGGGTTTGTTAGTCGAGAGCATGAATCGGGAGGAATAATTAAAGATACGCGGGGTTTCGCGAGCGCTTACAACGGCGCTGGCGCCATTACTCGCGGCGCGATTAGCGCGCTCGTGCATTCACGTGTGTCGAGTATCGCGGCGCTCGCGCGTCGGAATCATCGAAAACTATAAAACGTGCACGGGCGCCAGAAACAGGCTGGAACATCCAGTTGCAGAGCGTTTACGCCGCGACTCGCCGTGGAAAAGACTTCAAAGGCCGTTCCGCGTCGGCTGCGTTTCCTTTTGATGCCGTCTGCGTTGGCAGCTCGTCGCTGGAAATTGTTCCCGGCCGGAAACGGCGCGACCCTTTCCGGAAGCTCGACCGTTCTGCGCGCTGAGAACGGATTCGTTACGAGGCGACGATCCGGTGTTTCTGTTCGGTGTAATCGAAAATTCAGTTAGAAACTGTTTGTTATGGAGGGAAGAGGAATTGCTGTATTTACCATTGGGGATAAAATGATCTTTATGTTAAAGGCACACAAATTTAGAATCAACACCCACCCAAACCCACTAATAACAAACTGCTATGCGGACACAATTAGAAGACTAAAACGTAAACATCCAAAAGACTTATTAGAACCATAATATATCATATATATGTCACCAAATTAATTGTATTACTAACGGTTAAAAGTAACGAAAGTTAAACACTACTAACTACTATATAAATATTTGTAAATATATTTTTTAAATAGACACAAATAATAAAGGAAAATAAAAAAAAGAAAATGTTAAAGGCAAAAGTTTTATTCGCGCTACTTATCCCCGTTATGTTGAGAACACGTTATTTAGTCAGAGGTATCGCGATCTTCAATGATATTTTATAGAACTGTTTTTTTCTTTTTTCTTCTTTTTTTTTTTCTTTTTTAAAGGACTGCTACACTATGTTTAGTATCCTTTTGTTTTACGATCTTTTCATTGGAAACGCGTGTAGATATTTGTATTAACCCTTTGCGCTGAAGAGGTGACTGCTGATAATCAAACGATAGCGATTTTGCAAGTTTCCGAATGCAAATAGTCATGGTTAAAAATTTCAACAACCTTTATCTGAATTAAACGAGTATTAAAATAAGTAAATTTTGATTTCTCTAATTTCAGTGTATTGTACTTGGAAATTTTTGAAGACAAAGTTTAAACGGTTAATCATTCGCTATTTTTATCCTTCGAGCACTATGTTACCTATGACTAGAAGGAATTTTGAAAGTTTGAAGAGTCAGACTTCCATTGTCAAATCAGATTATTAAATTTCTATAGAAGATCGGCTCCTATTATTCATAGAATGGAAAACAGGATAGAAATAATTGCACTGAACGCATAAGCACAAATGCCCTGAAAGTGGTTTAAAAGTTACACGGATTATGTTTTATCCACGTTTCAAACTGTAACCTCTCGTGTAACATCGGTTGACCGTAGAAATCAACAATGGAATGGGCAACAAGGAGTAGTTGTAGTAGCTGAAAGAAGAAAGGGTTTCGCCGCTGGCAGAAATTCGAGATTGTATCGCGACTGTGAATATTCGCGAAGGGGTATAGTTTCTCTATTTAGGGGCCATTTTACGAGGACAATAGATGTCCTCAAAGTTACATGTGCACATGGGTGACACAGTTGAGGTCTATATATCACGTATTAGGGAACAAAGGCTGTCAAAACAGCGGGTCGACAAAAGAACTGTCAGGCTGAATTATAAATCGCGAGGCAACGAACGAGTCTAAAAGCTCGGTCAAAGGAGCGGCATTGAACTGTCGACAATTTCGAAAGGTGTGCAGCGATCCTGACAAAAATAGTGGGGCCGCGGATAGAGGAGAGCCGCGATAGTTGATTCGTCGCGCGGCCGTGCCAGCTGAACCGGAAGTGACAGGTAGATAATCGCGGATCGTGATGAATCACCTAGGCCGGGCCCCTTATCAGTCGCTTCTGTACATCGTCGTTCTTTTCTCGTCGTTCCGCGAACACACCGAAATCTGTCACGGACAGCGCTCTTCCGCCACCGGAACATGCTTCGTGCTCTCTCTCTCTCTCTCTCTCGCACACTCTATTTTCTCTTTCTCTGTTTCACTGTTTTGTTCTACCTCGCTACCCTTCTCTTTCTTCCTCTTTATCAATGTTTTTCCCTTTCAATATTTCTCTCTGTCTCTCTTGATGTTTTTCTCACTCTCCATCTCTGTTGCCCTCTCTTCCTCTCTTTTTCTTTCTGTTTCGCTCTCCTTCCCTCCTCTCTCTTTCCCCCTCTGTCTCTCTCGTGCACACTCTCTATTTCCTCTTTCTCTGTTTCTCTGTTTTGTTCTATCTCGCCTCCCTTTTCTTTCTTTCTCTTTATCAATGTTCCTCCCTTTCAATATTTCTCTCTCTTTCTTGATGTTTCTCTCATTCTTCCTCATCTCTGTTGTCCTTTCTTCCTCTCTTTTTCTTTCTGTTTCGCTTTCCTCCCCTCCTCCTATGTCATTCTCGTTTTCCATCTATCTCTTTCCCCCTCTCCCTTTCTCTCTGAAAATCGATGAATCAAATCAAATCGACATTATTTTTACATGACGTTATTTTTACGCTGCGAAGACACTGGAAACGTGATTGGTCATTAAAAACGAAAGTGTCAGGCAGAAAATTTGCTACGATCGGGAACACCAGGTGCAAAGTGTTGGAATAATATTCTCTTGGAAATTTTTGTTTATTTTTTGATTAATTCAATTTAAATATGATGAAGATTTATAGCGCATTTTAAGGGATGATCGATGTTGGGTAGTAGAACTTGGATAAGGTAGAGAAGGCGTTTCGAACGTATTAAATGTAGATCTGATTGAACGGAAGGAGGGAATGGATATTTGCTGCATAGATGGTTCCATCCATTTTAGTTACAGAAAGCTACAGTATAAACGAGAAGTTTCGACATTTGCTTCATTTTCACAAAAAAAAAACGCGATCTTTCATGTATAAAGCCATTAGTCTTCGTTATCTCTGCTTTACAAATCATATCGAAAAAGAAAAATCAATACAACTCAACGAACTCTAACCAAAAAAAAAACTCAACATTTAACTGCAATTTATATTAATCCTGAAATTGCACACTGGGTCTTCCTTGGCCACAGATAAGGCATTAACCTTTATCACTACATCACAAGCTAATAACAAATATAAAATTTCTTCAGCTTCTTGTGTACCTTCAAAGTTTACCGCCTCAAGCTGCACACCTAACTGTATTTCGTTCAATGTTTCCAATGTTTGAACTTTTCGCTAACTCCAAACATGTAAAAAACTACATCGAGTTTGTTACACCTCATTGTCGCATTCAATAATAATAAAAAAAAAATCAGCATAACCGTTACAGAGTTATTTTAAAACTAAAAAGAAAGGAACTGCTACCCCTTCGAACATTTACCTTATTAAGAAAAGAAACTAGAAAACCGTAATCCATCGACGTTGTCTATCGATCTAAAAATTAAAAAAACTGTGTTGCCGTCTACGACTACACTCCAAACGTTCACGAACGAGAAAACCCGCTTAGATATTCAAGACTTCGTAACCGGCACGTTATATCCCGGGCACCAACACCGGTACACCCTGCGATGCAACGAAATCAAGCTGTCGCTCAAGCAAGAGGTTCCTTCCTTCCGGTCTCGGAGCAGTCGTAACTCATTACGGGTAGAAGGGGCTGTTACGTGTTTCCTGCGGTGTATCGGATGCACGATAGCGGTGGCCGGCTTAAAGTATGATAAGGTGTGGCTTAGCGTTAATCTCCGGAAGAGCTGTCGGTTTTCCCGCGTCGGGACTGCCTCGTTCCTGCCCGCTAAACGGGCGGCTTCCTCCTTCTTGCCTAACCCGTATCCGCGATATTCACGACGTCTATATTCCCGGGCATTACGTCCTTTTCGAGCCAGATGCGACCCGACCGGTTTACTTAGCCAGTTACCGGTGTCCTAGGGACCCTATCTGGCGCGACACTTCGGTCGCCAGGAATCGATGGTGAATTTATTAACTCCTTGCGCTCGAGAGGTGACTGTTAGTCACCAAATGATAGTTTCGATTTAATTTTTAGACTTTTTATTACTCAGGCTCGAATCTTAAATAGTCACATATGTAAATTTTAGTATATCACTTAACTAAATTAAATGACGTTTAATATAGGGGAATCTTAGTAAATACATCGAATTTGAAAATTTTGAAGTTAGTATCATTAGACGACTAACGGTCGCTTCTCCAGTGCAAAGGGTTAATCTTTTGAGCGTTGAGTCGTACAACGTTAAGCGTGTGCTGTGGACTGCCCACTTTTTATGACAAAATAGTTTTATAAAATTATGCAGCGTTCATAGCCTAGATTGAACGTGTGAGAATCCATATATGTGTTCATAGACTAAATTGAACGGTTGTGTAAGAACCCATATATGCGTTCATAGCCCAAATTGAATGGCTGTGTGAGAACCCATATATGCGTTCAAAACGCTCAAAGGGTTAAATAGGGACAGGGTCGTAAACGCGAGCGATTGGAGGCGGAAGTGTTTTCTAGTAATTCCGATTTGATTGCTTTGGGTCGCGTTGTTGGGGCAAGATTGAAAATTCAGCGTGTGGACGTTTTTGTTAGGGTAGAGCAGATATTTTAAGGTTAAATTAACGAGCTGAACTTTCAGCTCAAGCCATTGGGTGGGTATTCTCATTGTAGAATGAAGAATTTTTAAACAATTTTTAATTATGATTTTATGCTATTGAAAAATTGTGAGGCGTACGTAGGTCAAAAACATTGTCTAATCGTAAAAGCGTGGTATAAAATCACACAGTCTGAACGGAAACTCTTCAAAAAACGGTCCGGCATAGAACGTGTTAACCTTCGCATAACAACGGCTGGATTAGGTAGTTTGATGCGTGCAGAACAGAACAGTAGTAAATTTATTTGTAATTGCACGAAAGGTTATAATAGAAGGCCAACAAGAAATAAAGTACGAGTTCATAATGCGTTTTTGTATATAATTCTTATCCCAAACTAGTTTGCAATAGAAATTCTGTTATAAGTCAAAATGATCCAGCATTTGTATTATACGTCCGTTAGCAGGGTTAAGCAGTTTTTCGTTAATTTTGATTAATATAGAGTTCAAAGCTAAATAAATAAATAAATATAGGTTTTAAGGTTAAACGAGTTTTTCGTTAATTTTGATTAATGGTACTCGGGATATTGGGGGTTGAAAATTTAGTACGCGGAAAGTAGTAACGTAGAGAAAATATTTTGAAGTTAAATGAATGTTATATTAAAAGTGAATATAAAAGTGTTAAATATGGATTGCTTTGTGCTGTGATGTTTGGTACGATGGGGTTGAAAATGTAATGTTCGAAAATTATTTAACGTAGATAAGGTATTTTAAAGTTAGATTGGATGTTATATCGAGTTTGGATTTTGAAGGGACAGACGACGTGTGTTACCCTGCATTACGATGTTCAGCGTGATAAATTCCAAACTTGAACATTCGAGGATCGTTAGTACAGAGTACTAAACTATTTTACTATTACGATAAATACTGCATTAGTTGATCATCGTGCATAGATTGCTTTGTACAGTAACATTTACCGCGACGAAGATTAAAAAAATTCAATATTCAAAAATAGTATTTTAATATTACATAACAAACTTTTGAAAGTTCATACTCCTTTTAACATTTTAATAAGTCTTGCTGACTTAAATTTTTTCAATTTATCCTCAGATAGTTTTAAGCCTTAGACAATCAGATTGTTAGAGGCTACAAATCTCCAATTATAAGCACTTCAGTACTTCGCAGTCTCCTTTTGCATTCTTATGATGTTAAGCAACGTATCCTCCTGTATAAGTTTCTATGTAATTGTGCTGCTTTCAGTTTTATCTTTACTTTTATTTTTTAACACTTAACGCTCCGTGGGTTTCTTTTTTTCATATGCAATGGTCCTTTTTTCAGACAATTCTGATTGTTTCGTAGAAAATACGTTTTTTCCATCGTACAGTTTTACATTCTCAACGTAACATTTTTCCATGTCCTTAACTATAAAAATAGGTTGGAAAATAACTTAATGACAAAGCATCTGGAACGTAATCATATTAAATACAGAATGTCTCCGTAGCGGAGCCAACAGAGTGCTAAGGGTTAATTATTTTTATTTTTACTGTATTACTTCTTTATAAACGATGTTTACCTGTCAGATAAATAAATAAATAAATATTCCAGATTTTTTAATTGCTCCAGTCATAACCGTAATGAAATATACTACACCCCCCCCCCCTTCGCGGTTCATTGTATTCTGACTAAAGGCTGTATTCGAAAGCTCTTTTTTCTCACAACCAGCGTAGTCGGTGTTCCTCGGCGTGTACACGGATTTCCGGGGATTACACTCTCAGACGTTACATTCTCTTAGAATTATATAGGAGCCCCGCAGTTTACTTAGCCAGTCTAAATCCTCGCGCGTGTACTTGCACGGTTAGCAAACCGGAGGGATTTCGAGGGGCGTGCGCCCGCCTATTTATTGCGCGCCGGTTCGAACCGGTGGCGGCGATCTCTTTAATAAATCTCCTATATTAATACCGATTTAAAGCACTCGTTATTACAAACAGAACCGTACGTAACTAATCGCCGGCAAAAGGTGGAGGAGGGTGGAGAGAGAGGAGGGAGAGGTTAGGGAGAGAGTAAGCGTTTAATCGAAGCGTGTGCCGGCTCGAGTCATCCGGGGGAAAAGCGTTTCGCAGTTCGTGCCCAACGGCGAGCGTTTAATCTGCATAGATTAATCCGATCTGTAATCAAATCTGACCGCGGATGAATCGGGACGGTGGTCTCTTCCGGGCCGGCGTCGATTTCGAATTATCGATATACCGCGTTAGAGCGGCGTTCGCTAGAAATTATATTTGTTAGATGGATTATCGTTTCGGATTATACGCGGCGGCATAACGCGGTGTTTCGAAACAATGGAGTTATTCGGGAGCCTAAATCTTTGCAAAACTTGCCATCTAATAAACTTAATAATCGATATCGGTAAAAATTTATCTGTCGGTAAATAAATTTTTGTTTCTATAATTAAAATTATTTGCCATCTAATAAATTTAATCATCGTAATTTAATAAAAATTTATCTATCGGTAAATAAATTTTGATTTCTTTAATTAAATTTATTTATCATCTGATAAATTTAAAAATCAATATTAGTAAAAATTTATCTAACTGTAAATAAATTTTTGTTCCTATAATTAAAATTATTTGCCGTCTAATAAATTTAATAATCGATATTAGTAAAAATGTATCTATCGCCGAATAAATTTTAAATAAATTTTAAATTATCTACAAAGAATGAAATCGGTTCAACTGGCCTTGCGACATTCCTCGAAATTTCGAATTTCCGGTTTGCCACCAAATTTGAGACACCACCCGACGAATTCACCATACGCGAAGCAACGCGCGTTTCTTCTTGCACCGAAGATAAGACCAGAAGGCCGAGCAAAAAAGCAGCCGGTTCCAGCAGGCTGAAATTTCCGAGCGTTCAAAGTGAAGTCCAAGAAACGAGATTTTGCCAAGAACAAAAGAGGCCATCTGGGAGACCGGCGTCCAAGGGAAATGGCGGTTTCGAGGAACGACATCCTCGAGGTGTATCTAGCCCTGTTCCGAGCTGGAGGCGTGATAAAAGATGATAGGAACACCGGAATCCCTCCAAATTGTCCCTGTTTCCTGGCCGAAGAACGCTTCGAAGGGACGTTTAACGCTGTCTAAGGAATCTGATATTAAAAACGTCGAAGAAAATGGCGTTGGCCGACGCGCTTCAGCCCTTAAGGGGGGTATTCTACCGTAGAACGCCTTTCTTAGCCGTTTTTTGTATCTTTTCTTTCTTCTTTGCACAGAAACTATGCTGCTCTGCTAAATTAAAATGTAATATCTCATCCAACATTTTTAAATATCCGATAAAAGCGAAGTTTGATTAACTTGAAATTAGTAATATCGCTTGAAAAGCAGTTAAGGAATATAGATTAGAGCACTTCTTTGACCTCCGCAAGGTTCTTGGTACTTTATATCTTTAGTTAAAAGGTAAAGAAGTGTGGAATATTTCAGCACATCAATGATTCCACCCATTCTGCTTGTCTAGAATAAAAAAATGCTAAAGTGATTCTTAATTTGAATTAGTTTCATTGCGAAAGATAGTAGAATGCGAAAAGAAAGGACTAGTAATTAAAGGAATGACGATACATTTAAGTTGAGTTCTTGATTTTGTTATGGTATGCTTCTGTAACTTCCTCAGTTTAAACAGTTCCAAGATAGAATGATTTTTGCTTGATTCTAATATGAATTACAGTGACTAGCGTCGTTCTACAGAAGTAGATCTACAGTTATCGCGAAAACTAATTCCAGAGGACTTGATTTCATTCTCCAAACAGCTATAATTTCAGTAATTATAAGCTTTCTAACGTAATCCATTCATTCATGTCTTCCTGGAATCATATCCCGAAGAAACGATCGATTTTTTCAAAGATTCGCAATAGAATAGCCCCTTAAAAAGGGGGAAAAAAGAGCGCGCGGCTTTAAAAGGGGAGCACGAGGTGCGCGTTCGCGCTCACGCGTTGATAAAAAATAAAAGAATGACTCTCTGCCCGGAGGTGAGGTCTCGATGGCTCAAAGAGAGATCTGAAATGAGTTTCTCTCGGAACAAAGGATCCGTTCGCGCCACCGGGGCCAGAGCAACGTTCGGTCACTGGGTCGTCGCGATCTTCGCGATTTTAATTCAATATTCACAACGCCTGGTGAAAAGGAGGCACGGGAAAGGGCTTACCTTTCTTCGCCTTGCTCTTCTTCTTCTTCTTCTTCTTCTTCTTCTTCTTCTTCTTCTGCGACGCTCGAGGCTGAAGTAATCGCGGTTCGTTCGTTGCCTACCGTTTGGTCGTATAAATGTCGTTTCTACGTAAAATCGTTCTTCTCGTTTTGCGTAGACGCGGTTAAAAAGCACGTGGAATAGAGTTACGTGATGAAAATACATAAAATAGCCTTGCGTGAAACAGTGTACGTGCAATAGCGGACAAAAGCTTAAGACGGCAGAACAATGTGAAACATAATTTTATGATTTGTAAATATTGTTTATCTATTTGTTTTTATTGTCATCAGAGGAGAACACTATTTATTGATTAGCATAGAATATAAAATTTATTTATACTGTTATTTTTTATTAATTAATTAATTTATTTTCTTTAACCCTTTGGTCTTAAACTTTTGTACGCTACTGTAGATATACACGTGTAGTTTAGAGAATATCTTACGGTTTTATAGGTCTATAGAATATATTGTAGTAAATCTTTCTGTATTTGATAATCGCTACTTTTTAATATCAAGCTTCGTTTATTCAAGTAGAAATCAACAAAATCAATAATTTGTTATGATACTTAACGCTTAAAGGTTTTTTTTATTATTTTAATCAATACTATTTTCACTTATCGTTATCATCAAAATTTGTTGAACCAAGTGCAAAGAAGCCTAGGTACTACATGTTTCTAACAAGAAAAGTCATCCACAGCCAGGAGACATTCTCTACGAATAACAGAACGTTCGGATGTCAGAGTCTTCGGATAACGAAGATTCCCCTACAAAAGATTCTACCGCGATCTGATTTAATTATGACCGATCCACCAACGAGGGATTTTAATCATCACTTTTTAACCGTCCAGAGATTAAGGGAAATTAAACCCATCCGGATCTGTGAATCTTCATTACGAAGACTGTAATAGGATTTCGCGCGACCGATTAACCGTTCCACCGAAATTAATCGGCCTCCGTTCGATCGCCGAATTATTCATCGGAAAAACTGGGGGAAAAATAAGGGTGAAAGGGCTCCGGTCAGGTGAAACGACGGGGCCGGGCGCATTAATCGTCCGATTAAACGACTTCCAATAAATTAGTCGGATTATAAATACAGTGGCCGATGCGTCCACGTGAAAACGCAGCTCCTCCTCGGAACCGATCGCGCTCGACCATCGATTGTATCGTTGACACAGATCAACATGGTCGATGACGATCAACAGGGAAAAGAGCGAATTACCGTGGGCACCGAGTTTAAACGCAGACAGAAAGGACGTCGGTAAACAGGGATATTTGCGTTCTCATTAAAAAAGTCCGCAAACCGATCCCGATGAATTCGACCTTTCGCCGAACGAAGTATATAGCGTCGACCAAAAGTTTGGGACCGTTTTCTAGGCGTTGCTCTCTTATTCATGAAATCGTTCGACGATGTTCTTTGTTAACCCTACTAACGGCTACCATGGGCGCCTATAGGCGCTTATAAATTTTATTTTTGTGACACGCTTATCCCATTGCGATCACCTGAGTCTCAAGACGCCTAAAAGCGCTTGACGCAGTTTGGATTTATGACATGGAAGGCTCCTATAGGTACCCTGATATTTACAGCAGCAATTCGGTTCAGAATACAGAGAAACGAATAATATTGTTTTAATACAGTGAAATTCAATTTTTTCATTACTGAAGTATGTTTTCACAAAAATGTATCCCTGTCCAAAATTTCACCTAATCTTCTCGGCGTACTGAATTCTTACCGTATGGTATGACCGGTACGTCTCAAAGTCTGCGGTTGTCAAAGGGTTAATTCGAATTTTATACCGCGATCGTGGACGACAATAATTTTCTGTGCTATGGAAATACAGAAGAATAGTGTGTCGTGGTTGCTTGTTTAAAAAATTCATGAGTAGAATAATGTAACAAACGAAACTATCAAAACGATTCTAAAATCGTAGAGTTACAAATATTTTATGCTTGTTGAGTATAAACGTAAAACGATGTAGAAAAGGTTTTTGACATTTTTTTAATGAAATATGGAAAGTTTCGCTTTTAAGGAATAAAGTAACAAACGGAACTGTCAGCACAATCTCAAAATCGTAGAGTTCCAAAAATTGTATGTTTGTTGAGTGCAAACGTAAGGATAAGATTAGAGCAGATAAAATTGTTGAGCTTTATCAGTGAAATATAATAGATAATTTCACTTTTAACAAAGATCGTGGGAACTGGCGATGCAACGAATTTGAGTAGGATTTTGTACCTGTTATTTTAGCGACAGTATTCAAGAAGATTTGGATTATTCAGCCGTAGCCCGTAGTTTCCGACTACGATCGGAATGAACCTAAAGCTTATTGAGTTACGTTGAACCTAGAACAAAGTCTGGCCAAACGTACGCTGCGCTAATTCCATTGGCTGGTCCAGCGTTGTATGGACAACCCTACGAGACCGGTGTACATTGTTTGATTGACGGTAACAGTGGTACTATTTTTCATTGTTAAAATAATTTAAATCTTCTGAAATTCAGAGCTATCCATAGCGTTGAAATATTTTATTCGCGACTCTTTTTTTAATAAAAATTCATCGCATATTTCTCGTAAATGTGCTCGGAATTAATATTATTTTTAAATAAAAGTATACATGGACATGCGAAATAAATAAATGAATAAACATATTCGTCAAATATAAATATAGAAAATATAAATTACGCTGTTAACTATAAATATTCATCCAAAACCCTTAATCATACGTCCATCACAAAAACACATTACAAGTTTCCATCGACCAGAATTAATTAGTTACAGCAGAAACAACGCATCGCATATTAAATATAATTTATTTTATAATTTCCACATAACCGTCGATAAATCCATCCATCCATCCTATCGTCTTTGTTTCTTCAAGCCCAGAAACCACCCAGATTTAAATTTTATGTTGCTACAATCGAAATTTCGCTCGCATGTTGCCGATCGTAGGCAGTGCCTTAAAAGTCATTAACCCCTTGACATACAAATAAAATGGAACTTGTTTCGTCCAAGAAATACCATTTAATTTGGCTCAACTGAACAGTTATGTGCAAGTTTGGAAACAGAACATTTTATTTTGAAATTATTTTTAAAAGGTTGAGTGGGGGGGGGCCTTTTGAATATTCTAAACAAAAGAGAATCGACGCATGAGTGAAGGAACCAAGTAATCTAATTATATACTGAACTACGTTCCCTGAAAACAACTCTTGACGAATCAGACTCATAAAAGTCTTTTTTTTTTAAATATAAATTTATTCATGTTAACCTTAAATTAACGGTTTTCACATTTTTCGTATCTTGTGCTTAGCATAGTATTGTATATTGTTTTGTTTCTATGTATAGCGTTTCTCATCGTGCATACCTTATGACCAGCGTCAAAGGTTGCAAAAACGGAGCAATGTTTGTGTGGTGCTGATTATGCCTTAGGTCTATAATCTACTGGGTGTCTTATGATGACCCTCTTAAATGCAGGAAGTTTTTCAAAACATTCCGATACGATGAGATTTGGATGTTTTCGTCAAAATCTACAGTGGCACATGAAACGAATGACGATCCTAATTCGTCGTTGTATGTCAAGGTTGTTAATTCATAAAATTGTGCTAGTTATACCTTAGCATCCTCAAATTTAAGGGTTGATAATCATAGAAGTTACCCTTCGTTATATTATAAGAATAAAATTGAGTGGATATGATTCTCGAAAAGTTCTATTTACCGCCTTGACCCGATCCAAAGCTTCATTTGCCACCAAGATTGATTCGTAAACGAGGCTCCGTTATTAAATGGAAGAGAGTGACGCGATAAAGGTTCAGATTTCGAAAGTTTACCGGGCGTGTGTAGTAACGTCACACGCCATAAAACGGCCTCGATTCCGCCGCCATTATGACCGTCGTTGGGGTAGGCAGCGCGCAAGGGTTAATTTTATTTAAACTTCCCTCGACGGTGCCTGTTGAGCCGCCCCTCGATCGCGTTTCGATCCTCACCTCTCCCCAAACCAGTCGACACGATCAGAAGAAACTGCTGCTGGCTGTTGCGCGGGGAAACTTGGCGGAGAATAAAGTTACCTTAACCGATACGCGAACCGTGAAATTGGAAAAATCGTGGGTTAACGATTAAATAGAACGTGCCGCGGGAGCCCGTGTAAATATAAATTTTTAAGGCTCCGTTCGCGATAAAAAGCCGTGGCCGAAGCTCGCGGTTTTCCGCGTTACACGTTTCGTTTTGAGATTTAATGTCGGGATGAGGATTGATCGAGGAAACTAACGGAGAAAGCTCGTAACTGCTAAGAATTATTCGTATTTTAGTATCGTAATTAATTTTAGAGCATAAGATAAAGTGAGGTGTGAACAGCGGGATTTCAGACCTGCTTGGGGGAAACCCTTGGCGACGCGCGAGGCCCTCGGAAAAGTGCCCAAATATGGTCATACTTGAGGAATTTTTCCGAGGTACGTGGTGGGAGAAAGGCCAAGGGTTAGCGACAGTTTTCGCTGGTCGAATAGAGTTGAATTGGACGTTATACCGAATAGAGTTGAATTGGACGTTATACCGAATAGAGTTGAATTAGACGTGATACCGTGTAGAGTTGAATTAGACGTGATACCGTGTAGAGAGTTGAATTAGACGTGATACCGTGTAGAGTTGAATTAGACGTGATACCGTGTAGAGAGTTGAATTAAGTAAAATTTATACATAGTATTGTAATTATATTCCTATAATCGATAAATAAATATTATTATTATTGTAACACTACAGTATTCGCGTGGGACGAAATCATTCATGTGTTTTACACGTCGCGATTTCTTGCTTCGCAAAAATGAACGTTTAAGACCGCGATTACGCGAGCGTTTTACACGCTGCGCGTCGCACGACGCGTTTTCTCCACTGAAATAGAAATCGTATGTTTTAACACTTAGCCAATCAGTCTTTCCTCGACAAAGCGCTGTCGTTGATTCTATTTACTTTTATTATTAGTTAGTCTTGGACCACTGTTGAATTGATTACAAATTGTACTTTGGAAAAGCAGGGAATGCATTTGATGAATTTGGTGTGGACGACGCTAATTCAAGACTAACTAATAACAAAATTAAGTAGAATCAAATGGCAGTATTTTATCGAGAAAAAAAAGGGAGATCTCTCCATTCGGTTGGCTAAGCATTAATACGATTGATTACAGGTGTAAAACGCCCGTAAAACGCTCATTCATTTCTTTTCTTACTTTGGCGAAGAAAACGCGACGTGTGACACGCGGCGTGTAAAATTCCTGTCTGGTAAATTAAGATTTATGCTATGGACAAGTCGAGGATGAGCCAAGCAAACGTTTACACATGCTAGAAAATAATGACAAAATAGTATTAATACGCGTTTCGATGGTGTAATTATGTTTTTTAATTATGTACACTCGGCTCGTGCTCGGCTCGTGCTCGCTCGTCGATAGCAAAAACGATCCTTTACGTGAAAGGTTGACGAACCGGTGGAACTCCAAAAAAACGTGAAATATTTTTCCGCGAAAGAGGTTCATTAGATCTTGACACCGGCGTCACAGGCTACGGACTAACTATATATGAGAACGAGCGTGCCTTTTGGAGAGGGGTTGCTCTTAGGGGTACGTGACGATGTCCGGAGTAACCAATTCTTCACGTTATTCCAACGTATACGTATATACGTGGTGTTGCAAAAGGTGTAGCTGGATTTTCTAATCATCTTACGTGTAAAGAAAAACCTTTGAGTAGCTCGTATCTAATTTCATAGATATACACAGCTGTCAATCTGATTTCAAGAAAAGGACAGTGATAGAAATTGGTTAGTTTCAAACTTGGCTGCAAACAGAAAATTCCTTTTAGATATCTTTCAATAGTTTTTAAAAAGTGTAAAAAGTTTCTCTTCCATTACAACAGTTTGATGATTTATCAAGTATGCTTGGCAGTAATCTACAACGTCAATTATCTATTAATTTCCTTAATGATTATTTTGTAAATGACTCATCGTCCAGATTAATAGAAAAAATAAGAACTAAATTTTACAAATAACAGTTTCTCGAAATTTAATTACACATTTCTTTCATAATCTACTCGTTACTTCCTAAATAAGAATAATTTCGCATTTCGACACCTGACAACTTACCAAAATTTTCAACCAAAAAACCACAACCCAAATCGAACAAATACCCATGGCGGAGTACGACTTTCATCCACCATAAGAACGATCGGCGTGTTAAAAGGAAGTTCCCGTAGGTGGTCCCAGGAGGAACCGGAAGTAATGGTAGACGGTCGCTCGCGGGACAGTATCGCGAACGGTCGCGTTGCTGCTGTTGTTGTTGTTGTTGTTTATCGTGGAAGTTTGGATCGGTTTTGCGCGGGCCGACCTTGCCCAGATTGGAATTGTGCCGGTAAATTGTTCCCGGGAGTTGAATTATAACGCTCCGCCCGTTCATGGCAATTCCATTTGCCGACTTTATTGCGTTAACCGGCGGAACGAGTACCGTAGACCGCGAGGTGGAGAGGCTCCCGGATGGAAAGCGGCCGGGGAAGAACCAGCAGCGACTGGGTGATAGATCAAAAGCCTTTGTCGAGCGAGGGAACCTCTTCCTACCCTTACCTCCTCAGCCTTTTCCGTTTCTCTGCGAGAACAGTCGATTACTGGGGATATTTGCGCCGCGATCTTTCAATGTGTTTGAGAGATCCGAAGAGCTCTTCTTTTTTTTTGGGGGGTTTTTGGGGGGAAAGAGGGGTATGGAATGCGAGATAATTTTATTGGTAAACAGCTAAATTCAAGGGAAAAAAATTTAGTTAGGAAGGGGGAAAAATAAATCGAAACGGTGCTTCCTCTATCAGTGGGTTTGAGAGATTCAGCTATCTATTCTTTTTAGGGGATTTTTGGGGGGAAAGAGGGGTATGGAATGCGAGATAATTTTATTGGTAAACAGCTAAATTCAAGGGAAAAAAATTTAGTTAGGAAGGGGGAAAAATAAATCGGAACGGTGGTTCCTCTATCAGTGGATTTGAGAGATGCAGCTATCTATTTTTTTTAGGGGATTTTTGGGGGGAGAAGAGGGGTATGGAATGTGAGATAGTTTTGTTTGTAAACAGCTAAATGCAAGGAAGAAAATTTTAGTTAGGAATGGAGAAAAATAAATTGAAACGGTGGTATTCTTCTGTCAGTAGGTTTGAGAGATCCAGTAATCTACTCTTATTTTGGGGATGGTATAGAATGTGGGATTTTAATTAAAAATGGGGAAAAGTAAATTAAAGCGATGGTTTTTCTGTCAATTTTATCTTATTTTTTCTTTTTTTTTTTGTATCAAAGGATACGAGATGATTCTGTTAGTAAATGTCTTAGATTGTCTCAATAATATTGAAATAATATTGAAATAATTTTAAAGCTTCAAAGTGATAAAAACTAATGATATAATTTTATAGCACAAAGATAGAAAAAAGGTATTGATAAACGAAAAGACTAAAATGACGGTTAAAAAATCCATGGAGAAAATGGAAGAGAGAATTATCTATTGAATGAATTTTGGAAGCTGAATATAGAAGGAGATGCAAGGAAAATTGAATAGAAAATGAAGAAAGTAGGATTGAAAAATATCTAGGGAGGGAAGAATTAAGAGTTTGAGAGGTGTAGAAGATTGTGAAATTTATTGGAAATCTTACATCAAAATTGAACGGAAAGTTGGACTGAAGAAAAATTCATATCGGGGTGAAAATTTAAAAATCGAAGAAAACGCGGGGGTAAGTCGAGTGAAAATTAAACGGTGCCACGGAGGAAATGGGATATTTCTTAAGCCTGTAAATGAATTACAAGTTCTTGTTAAATTTTCATGAGTTTCATAAGAAAACGGCTTCTCGGAAATGGATTTTTTATGCAATTTATCAACAGTTCAGAAAGGATTAGAATTAATCAAGGAAATAATAGAATTTTCCTAACAGCATCTCTTTACCTATTTAAAGAAAAAGAAGAAGAAAAATGAAAGGAAGAATTGGCTTGCATTATAACAAACTGAAACATGCATAGAACTGAAATACTGTTGTTCCAACCTGCGTGCATACCATTTGATTCATTTTTTTTTCTCCTTTCCTTCTATTAAATTCATTACCGCCGTTATCTGAGGGTTCGGATTACCTTGGAAGCTTGATTTAAATGGGTTGCGATATAACGAGTGAGAACGTGGCGAAAGAGCCCCTTTGTGCGATTCTTTCCGGTGCTATCCACGCCAACTTTTAATCCGCATTGTAAATTATACGGAAATCTCGTTAATTTCCGCGGGTGTTTGGAAAACGTCATAAATGAGTTTGCTCGTTTCGCGTGATATCTCGAGCCGTTTCCCCTTGGTCTTGACTAAATTTAACTACTTCTATAAACTTTTAAGTCAAATTTAATCTGAGAACTGTTGCAAGCCTGTTTATCTTTTCAAAATAATTTATGGTTTTCTGCAATAAATTATTGTGTCAGATTTTCGTAGGCTTTAATATTCCTAGTCGATTTTTTCATCTGCTCGAAATAATTATCACCGATTAGAGTACCTACACATGTTTATAACAAAAAAACAAAACAGATTGAAAATTCTATGAATACTTAATATTTTATACAGATTTTCATACACGCATTTTATGGAGAATCCTATAGAAAGTAAATTACCGAAAGTATACCGTAATAGAAACTTACGAAATTTCTATAAAAATTTACCAGTTGATCATCTTCATCGTCTTGGTAATTCCTATATAGCATCAACAACAAAATATATACCAAAAAACCCCTCCAAAAAAAGTACAATCTACAATGCATCAATTTTCAACCCTTTTTCATGTTTTCGCAAATTAGCTTACCGTTAAATCCTAACGATAATGAACGTAATCCGTCCTCGCGAAAGTATGACGCATAGACTTACGGAAGAACGCACAGGCGACAGACTTTTTTTTTTTAATAGGATTCGTTAATGCGAGAGATTAGGCTAGACGCTTTCGGCGAACGGTTTCCGTGGGAAACGGATAGAAAGAAAAACGGGGTAGAGGTAAAGGGGAACGAGGAGAAGTGAAAAAAAAAAGGAACGAAGGGAATAAAAATGAAAATTCAACGTGCCCCCCCCCTCCCCCCTCCCTCTACCAGGACGACGGAAGCCGGCTTATCTGAAATCGGCCTGATGGCCGCGTCCGTGCGCCTAGTCCTGGACATTTCGTTGCCACCCACGCGTCCGTTTCGTCGTTTTAATTATTCGGAGTGTGTCCTCTCGCGTGCAACATCGAGCCGTAATCAAAAGTTCCGTGCTCTGCGCCGCGTTATCGTTCGAAGTTCCCTAATCCAATCTGAACTCTTTATCCCTTCCCCAACCCCCCTACGGCCCTCAGGACGCCCTTTTCGAATTTCCGGAGGACGTCGATATTTTCAGCGCTTCCGCTGATTTGCACCCCGCTGGACGTGATCTAGAGATCTGCAGGAAATTGTTTTCCGTGTTTTCACCAACTTTGCGTTGTAATAATTAGCAGCTTGGATGAGAATAGATTCTTCGATTAAGTGGGTGAATTAACGATGCTGTATTCCGGGTCTGCATGACATTTCAAATGAGGATTAGATTAGATGCATTGATTAAGTAGATATTAATCTTCTTGTATACGAAAATATACAATACAATATAATAATATTGAAATTGTATAAACTATAATTTTTCTAAAATGCTATATTTTCGTAGATGAAGGATTACGATAATTGATTCTGTTTGCTTTACGATATAATCAAAAGTTTGGTTCCTTCAGACGGGATTATTCGAAGGAACGTTTAACCGAACTGATCTATCTCTCAATTAATTTGGATAATCGACGTTCTAATATATTTCTATTACAATCCTACAAAGAATATTAATCGTATAAATTCTACGGTAATCCTACATAAAGAATGTTAACTATGAGAATTTTATAATATTTTTAGATTGATATTAATAATTTCTAATAATCTAGATTAATATTGCTGATATTAATAATTTTGAATGATATAAATATAACGATCGACAAAGATGTCTAATTTAAAACAAAATGGTGATCGTTGAAAGTTCAAAGCACTCCAGCGGAAGAACATCGACAAATTAATTAATTCCCACGCGAGGGTTGGATTCAAAAATATGACAGACCGCTCGCGTCATCGATATTCCACCGAGGATCGAGTAAATTACCACGCGCGTGCGACGGGTTCTCCGAAAGAATTCCGTTCCCGTACCACGGAATAGAAAACGTTCTTTCCGTCGGCAGAATTTCTTAGTGATTTATGTTACATCAGGTCGGTACGCCGTAAAGATTGAGTAAAACGAGTGTATTCAACGTCTCCAACGGGACCCCGTAGCCTGTGTTCGTGGACTCATCCAATTGAAATGCGATCGCACGAACCTGAAGTATACCGTTCGCGTTAAAAGTCCCTTCTGTTCGTGGCAGTCGGAAGACGAACGGGCAAATGGACATTCTACGGGACTATTTTTCGTGACTGCAATGTTCTAGCGCAAACACGAATTACGTTGATGTTCCATTAACCCCGAGGAACGTCTGTTGCTTCTCTCTCTCTGTCTTACTCTTATTCTCCTTCTCTCTCGCGTTCTCACTCAGTAACAACCTCATACCCTCTCCTCTCTCCCCTTCTCACTCTCTCTGTCCTTTTCTCTCTCCTCTCTCACTCCTCTCGCGTTCTCACTCAGTAACTCACTCATTCCCTCTCCCCTCTCCCTTCTCTAATTCCACTCCTCTCCCTCTCTTCTCTCTTTCTCATTCACGCACTCACTCCCTCACTCTCCTTCTGTCTATCTTCTCTTCCTCACACTATCTCTCTCTCTCTCTCTCTCTCTCTCACTCGCTCACTGTCCTGTCTATCTTCTCCTTCTCCATCCTACCCCCTTCTATCTCTCTCGTTGCTCTCAGAGTACCCGTAACTCTTACTCGCTCTCCCTGGTAATCAGGATTCACCGAACTTGGAGCAATTAATCGTTCGGCGACCGCATCGATTAAACAGCCGACATCGTCGCTATTGATCGGACGCGCGGCTATTCATTTCAGGCGGAAGGATCGGCCGGGGAAAATCAACACCCTCGTTTTTACAAATCCACTGTTTCCGTGCCTCCTCCAAACGATTAAACATTTCGATCGATTAAATAACCGTGCAGTTGGTTTGCTTAACCCTTTGACTGATAAAGCCGTATATATACACCCTCACGTGTCTACCATGTACGCTTTCCAAATTTTTCGTATAATAATTTTACTAAATCGATGTAACACAGAATTTATTGATTCATCTAACGTAGCAACTGCAAATGGTAGATATGCATTTTTGTCAATGAGTATAACGATGCGCGACCGACAAGGGAGTTAGACGAGATAGGGTTAGATTTGGCGTCAGAATAGTTGATGAAATACTTAAAGCGATGGATGTAACAATAAATAATTACAACGTTTAACAGAGGATGATGTTATATCATTCTATCCATCTCCGACGATCTCAACGCGGCTTAACGTGCCCGATCGAACAGGAAACTCGTTCGCGTACAGCACAAATCCTATCAACATAATATCGATAAAGATTTCATCGCGAGGCTCAACGGAAGCGGCGTAATCCTATCAGTAAACGAAAACCATCGATCCCGAAATAATGCCCGCTTCTCAACAACCCTGTTCTCCCTGTTCACTGTCGAGATAAATTCGTATCGGTCAAATTTCTGTTCGCGATCCGTCTTAGCCCTCGTGAAGGAAGAGAAAACAGAGTCGAACTATCCTCTTCTTAGGTGCACTCAGAACGGTCCGCACGATATATCCTGAGCCTCCTTATCTAGCAAAAAAGAAAGCAGACGCAATTTTCGACCTGTTACATACACGTGCAGGCACACCGATACGTACAGTAACGGATAAAAGTTGAAGATCAAAGACTAAGGATTCGTTTTTCATCATTTTCAATTCGATTTCTACAAAATTTGTTAACCGTTAAGAATCACGTGATGCCGCAATGGGGCACCATCGGCTAGTAGAACTGTCGTCGATCACATGACGTCACAGTGGAGTAAAGCGTTAATAATCATACTACTATTGGGCTCGATATAATTCGCATTATTTATATATATATATTATAAATGTTAATTAATTTATAAATCTAAGTTCTATATTTAAAAATAATCAATAATTTATATTATATTAATTTTTATTATATAAATAAATAATTGAATATTTATAAATTACATAATCAGTACCCTATAAGAGGTTTGTTAATATACTAATTACTAAAATTATTATTTGTTTATAAATTATTACTATATTTATAAATCCTTATATTTAGGTTTATAAATATATATATATACATATATATATATAATTAAAAATTTATAATCCATTATTAAATTATGATTTATTAATAAAAGATATTCTATATTTATAAATCATCTTATTTACATATGAATAGATATTTATATATATTATATAGCAGAAACTCGAGCACGTTTTACAAGCAATAATTTTATAAACGGTCCCGAACTTTTGGCTGACAGTGTATGCGCAGAAGATCGGGATCGCCGGAAGTATACGGTTGCCTCGCGGAATTCCGCAGGACTTTCATCGACGTTACAATAACTGCAATATATCCGGCCGCGGGGCTGCTCCTTCGCGATACCAGACGACGGGTCCGCGGCTTTCGTGGATGAAAAGGAGGGTTGTACGGAGGGGACGAGAAGACAGGAGTTGGATGTCGAGAGTGTGAGGGACGGTGGTACAACAATGGCGGAATATAAATCTAAATCCCGCGCGCGCCATCCTTCCTGTCCGGAAACCACCCCTCGCGTCCCGATCCTGGCCTCCTTTCAATCCCCTCTTCTATTTCTTCCTTTCTCTCCTTATTCCTTCCGGGAAGGAATAAGAACCAACTGTCGCCGTCTTCTTATTCCTCTTCTTGCTGGTGTACCGTTCAGAGACGACTTTGTTGGCTTGGAAACTTGACTGGTTGGCGCGTAACGGCGACACATTCACGTTATTCGCGAGCATTATCGTTATCGGCTAATTCGATCGTCTCCTCGGATTTATCGAATCGCTTAGACAAAAACAAGAATGTAATAAAACATAACAAGCGACGTTGGCGTAGGTGTAAACTTAGATCGGAGAAATAAAAAATAAAAAATAAATTCTTTTCGCGAAAAATTAAAAATTCGTTAGGATTCTGAAAATAAAACTTCGACATTGTTTTCCGAGAGATTACTTTCAGACTATTTTTCCAAAGACGAGTAGAATCCTAAAAGATAATTAGATGGCCCGTTTCAGATGAAACACCCTATGCATTCGTTTAATCGTACTCGTAAATAGCAAACAAAGTACCATTTAAGCTTTTTCAAAATGTTCCCCACTATTCGTTACGTATTATAAAATTTTGTACATTGCAAATAATTGGCAGATGTCCTAAATCTGTTTTATTTTTCAGTGTTTTCCCAATTTCGTGTTTCTACATGCGTTAAACTTTCTTTTTTCTACCTTCATTCCTTTCTCGAACGGTGCTTCCCAGGCCTTCTCCCCTTCTTTTATTCATTGTTCCCTTCTTTCTTTCGCGCAGTTCACCTTGAATGTCGTCTCCCCTCCCTCCATCGAGCCCCGTGCGCTTTTCTCGCGTTTCGTCCATGCGGCCGTTCCTCTCCTCCCCATTCATCACCAGCCTCTTTCATTTACCTCGCTCTCTTTCACTTTCTCCGAAGAATAAATATTCCTTTGCCACGTGACGCGCGCCCATCCACCCCTTATCAGTATTTACGGCCAGACGTACGCGTTCCCCGCATCGTTCTCACGGCTGCTGCTGCATATTAGTTGCGTGCACTGTCTGCCGGGGCGACTCTAACCCTCTCCTAATGGACGCCACTCCCCGTGGAGTTCTGCGTTTTCAGCATTGAAAAATTTCACTTTTTATTTTATTCAGTTGCAGCCACACGTTTTGTGATGTAGTGGAAATAATACGTTTATCGATAAGCTTAGGCAGACTAGTAAATTTAAAATAATTTTCGGATATTAATTTATTATAATTAATAAATCATAACAATAATTATAATTTATTATAGATTAGAAATTTAGGATAAAATATCGAAATAGAGAAGAGGATATCTTTGGTATAATACAACGCGTGTCTGGACAGAAAAAAGTGTCAAAAGAACGGGAAATCAGCGAAGGGAATAAAAATACTTGGAAGGTGAACTTGTTTACAATTTTTTGCACTGTGATGCTTCTGTCCTTTTGTAAATTTAGACTGAAATGTCCTTTTTACCGTTGGTTATTAAAACGTATAGATACAAAAGTATAATACAAAGCGTCAGTCAGACAGAATCTTATACAATTGAGTATACCAAATGTTTACGTTATGAAGAAAAAGATTAATAGCGTCGTAATATTTATTGGCAATTGTACATAATTTTACGAAAAGAATATTTAAATTTAAAATAGGAACAGTAGACAAAATGGTCTAAATTGAATGGAATATTTAGTGAACCACACGCAAGAAGTTACTTTCGTAGGGTTATTAACATGATTAGGAATAGCCATGTATGGAAAGTAAAAACCTGATACGGTTCTCCTAAATTCCAGAGTTTTAACCTCAAACAAATTTAGTATCGTGGAATTTTTATTATCATTTGTTAATCGCTCCACCTTCGCTGTTGTTTCAGGAATCGGTTGGAGAGCAACGCGGAACACTGGAATGCTCTTTTGTTGTCTCTCCGGGAGCTCATCGAATGGGTGATCAGAAAAGACACCGAGCTCACCGGATTGGGGCCTGTGTGCGGAGATGTGGCCGCCTTGCAAAAACAAGAGGTAGGTTCTGCGAAATTATACCGGTTGTTCATGCCGATAGATATTAGGCAAAATATGAGAAAGAATTTCAGAAAATCCGACACTTCTGAAAAAGTAGAATTTTCGATTTAGCTCGACAAAGATCATGAAAGAATTCTGATTGAACAAAGAAATAATTTTGTTACAACGTAAACTTATTTATTCACTTAAAAATCGGTAAAAATCGAATTTTCCGTACATTCAGTAATCGAGACGTTAACTGTAAGAAAAACGCGAGAATGGTTAAAGAATTAAAAATATTAATACTTAAATATTAATAACCTCCGCTTTTTATTATTACTATTAACAGGAGAATTCTAATTTTTGATTTCAATTATGAAAAAGATATAATAACGGATCTAAGATGACCTCACGCCCTTATTGCACTTACACCCTCAATTTAACCTACATAAAAATACTGAAATATAAATCACAGGAAAATGTTAAATCGTGTAACAAAATACCCCGAAATCTTTATGCTTTCATACATTTCACCCTCTCTAAACAAGATTTCTGAATAATATAAATCAATAAATAAACAAACGCATTCTCAAGATATTTAAACGCCCAAAAATAAATGGTCCAAAACTTCTAAGAAACAAATTGAAATCCGAAGCTGGTAAAAAATAATCGTTAGGAATAAATAACCTATCCATGATCCCTCGTACCATGAAAACCCTATCCCACGCCACCTTGAAACCCACCCTAGATCCGTGCAATCTTGTCCCGGGCAAATAGCCTCGTGTACCTTGAAGCGTGCCCCGTAACCTACTGGAATGGACTGGATTACACGAAAATGACGCAATTAGGGTTGCCCGTGTATGCGTGGACACCGACGAGCAGGGGGGCACGCGTCAGCCGTAGGGGTTGAAGGGGGGCGGACGCGACACCTACGACGGCCCAGTTTCCACGCACAAAGACGGACTAGCAGGGGCTAATCCAGATTAGAACGTGTGCATGTTACCGAGCTGCGAGTGTACAGGGATGATAAGGTGCATGTACCGCGATCCCGATCACGAACAGTCATCGACGGCCGACACCTGCGCCGGCTACTTATCGCGAGCCGACCCTAATCGACCGGGTACACTAGTGCCCGCTTTAGCGTCCGCAGTCGGGACCGAATGCCGGACGCTTATGCGGGGAAACGACTTCCCTGAATTTAACCCTTGCACGATGGTCGATGCGAGACTGTGGACGTTTTATTTACGATTCAGAACGTAAAAAGTAACTATGCGTACGTGTTTCGTAATTTCCATTGCATGCATATTAGCGACCGCATATTTTTGGGTGGAAATACTTAACACGTTCTGGGTCGCGTTGAAATTTTTGTGGAAGCCATAGAGTTTTTGTTGTGAGACAGAAAGCTTTGCAAAAAAGTCGTTGTAGTGTCATATACTGTCATCTAAATACTTATTGCTTCGTTCTTTGATACACCTAGTACTCTTCACCCCTTTTTTTTTACAATTATGATTTTTGTTGAATTACATTTATTATTAGACGTACGTCAGTTGCAAGGTTATTAATCGGGGTAACGTGAGACGCATACGCTAAAGTTAGACAGAACTGTATTAACCCTGACAATGAGATACACCAGACCCAGCTCATTCTTAGAAAATATTGTACGGTAAAACTTGGATAATTACTGGCCATTTTTGTTCGGATAAACGAAAGGTAGTCATCCCCACTACCGGGGGAGGACTTCACTTGACACGCCGCGAAATTTCGGGTGGTGTATTCCGATCCGGACTCAAATATCGGTATCGAATGCCACACGCAAAAGTGAAACTTTTATTCTTCATTTTTCGTTCTTTTATCTTTTATTCAATGAAGCTTTTACCAATATTGTTCGAGTCAAACTCACCGAAATCTTGTTTGCACGTATTGCACTCAATAATTTTGTGATCAACAAATCACCGTTATACGTTGCATCGTATTCCGCAACAAGCTTATCGCTTCATCCAGGAACTAGACGCATTGCACGTTCTAGCGCAAAACTGAAGATAAATTCTAAAGAGTCAGAAAAAGCAACAGCCGCGCAGTAAATATCCACTAAGTTACAACGGGAACAAAAACTGTTGGAATCTCCTCTCTCGGACACCAGCTCCGCCGGTTTACGAGTTAATCGGGGACAAGAGTTTCGAGGCTCCTGGACGCGTTCTCGGGCGTTTTCAATCGGCGGATACCCGGGTTTAACGAGGTCGGCCGATTACACGAGCGAATAAATAAGCTCGAGCAGAGACAGTATCGATTGGCCACGAACGGGAGACTGCTAATTACCGTGGACGATAAAGTAACTCGCGATGGATCGTTTCGCAGGCCGGGTTTCCGGGGCCAATTTCAGGTAGGCGCTGGATCGAGATGAGGGATTCGAGCCGGGAGCTGATTGATGAGCGTGTGTTTTGAGATTGATGCGGGATGGGGGCGGGAAGGGGGAGGATGTTGCATACGATTGTTGCATAGGGGTTGTTACCGTTGAGAGAGCTGGCAGAGTGGCGAGCGAGAGAGAGAGAGAGAGAGAGAGAGACAAGGGAGGTGATTTTGCTCGTAATGCCAGATTCTTTTCGTCGTACAATGTCCTACGATCCGATTCGTCGATATTTTCGGATGATAATATAAATACTTGTGCGCAGTTTTTCTAATTATGTTGAAGATTGAAAAATGTGGGTTTAAAAAGACTGTATGTCACCGATTAGACACGCATTTCTTAGGTTTACCAATTTGCCAACCCCTTACAAAAAATTGGATGTGGGAATTTGGGTATTAGTTGGAATTCTAAAAAGGGAAGGATTTAATTTCTCAGAAATCTATTAAATATGCGTAAAATTGCTATCAATACATAAAGTAGATATACGAATTCCTACTTTATAAAAAGATTAGCAAAAGATTGAATAGAATAGTGAACACACTATTTTTGTCAAATTTCTCACTAATTTCCTTATAAATTAGGAATTAATATCGTAGGCATTGTTAACAATTTTGTACACTTCGGTAGGTTTTTTAGTGGAGAAATTTGTGAGGTAACAGCTTTTTAAATTCATTCTTCTTTCGAATAAAACGCTTCAAAACTTTTAGTCGGTATTATATGTTTGGATTGCAAGCGGATGAGTTTCAGCTAACTTTTTAGAGGTATTCTGTCGGCGATAATACTTTTTAACGTGTATGGAGGTATAGATACGCTACGTCGCCGAGGCACGAAAAAAAGTGGCACAAAGAATTCTATGCATGTGAAAGCAAGCGTCGCGTAATCATTATCCAAACCGTTTCAAAGCGTAATGTATTCCTCGTGGATATCAGTTAGTTCGGTCTGTATCACAGAGAGGACAAACGGGGACGGGCAAAAAGATCGCAGTAGCGTACAGGTGGTACAAACAATAAGCGAGTTTCGGGTGTACGTGACACGGCGATGTCGCATTTGCGATGCATGAAATATTCAAAAGAGCCCCACGCATCGTATGTACAATCTGTTTTCAGTTCCAAAAGTCGAACAATTTCAAGTTTCGAATTACAAATTCTGCTCCACAGATTTCAAAACCTTTAATCACAGCGTTTGAGTTCATAATTTCGCGTTTAAACGTTTAAATTTCGAAATTTGAATTTCTAACGCGTGAACATGAAACTGTTACGAACTTTGAATTTCAAATTTCAAATTATTACGGGTCAGAAATTTTGAATTTCAAATTTTTAAATTGAAGTTTCAAAAGTTTAAGCTTAAGCTTGAAATTCTAAACTTGATTACAGTTTAAAAGTTTCAAATTTTTAATTCGATTCCTGTTTAAATGTTTTAAATTTCAGATTTTTAACTAAAAATTTTAAGTTTTGAAACTTAAGTTTCAAGTGTCAAGTTCGAAAATTCACATTGCATAGTTTACATTACAAATTTCAATTTTCAGATTTCAAACGTCACCTTCAATATATCCAGCTGAAAAGCTCGGTTTTCAAAACAAAAGATTCAAGCTTTTCGTTCTAAATTTCGAACGTCAAGATGACAGATTCTCAAAAATCTAACAATATATCACGCCTCTTGTATAGGGTTCAAAATATCGTTTTTCAAAGCGCACTGTTTTTCTCGCCGTTGCAAACATTTTCGTCGCCAAGCGGCGTCGTTTGTGACGTGACAACATGCAGTTTGCAACACGTGCAGTAGATATTTGTGCACAGGCCGGACTGCGCGAAGCACTAAAACGTTATCCGACCGATCGTCGCGTTGCAAAATAAGGAAATCTCATTGCGCCCAACATATATAATTGTTTACCAGGTTGTTTACGAGGACGATTCTCGTTTCGTTAGCCGATCGTTTCAGCCTCGATTCAATTACACGTCACTGTATCGCGTCTGGATCTTTTAAACGTCGCTTAACCCCTTAACGGCAGGCAAATGAATTGTACTGCTGTACACGCTGTCAGATGTTGATTATCGCAACCATAAATTAATATTTACTGATTTTTATAAAATTCACATCGTAAATTAATAATTACTGATTTTTGTAAAATTCGCATCGCAAATTAATGATTATTAATTTTTATAAAAGTCGCATCGCAAATTAATGATTAATAATTTTTATAAAATTCGCATCGCAAATTAATGATTAATAATTTTTATAAAATTCGCATCGCAAATTAATAATTTTTATAAAATTCGCATCGCAAATTAATAATTTTTATAAAATTCGCTTCGCAAATTAATACTTACTAATTTTTATAAAATTCGCATCGCAAATTAATAATTATTAATTCTTATAAAATTCGCATCACAAATTAGTAATTACTAATTTTTATAAAATTCAAGTCGCAAATTAATAATTACTTTTTATGAAATTTTGGTACATGATACAGTTTTTGAAAAATATTCGAAACACATCTTTTTCCAGCAAATTTCATAGTTTAAGCAACTCGACGATCGGATAATTGACGTTCCACTGTATTAGATACCTATATTTTACATTACTACCAAAGACAAGGGTAGCATTCGTTGATCTGGTGGTATCATCGTTCAGTGGCTTCCAAGAGCATGAAAGTTCGTCGTCGTTTATACGCGACAGTGGTACTTAAAGGGTTAGAGTTGACTAGCGTATCGGTTGGCCCGAGGTGGTAAAATTTTCAAGCGTTCAAATATTTCACGGGGACGGAGGCGTAATTTTAAGTTTGCAAACTAACACCGCCGCGAGAAAACCCAAGGGGGGGCGCAAATGCAGCCGACTAATGACCGTGCCAGGAGTAAATCCAACAGAACTCTCCGCGGCCGGATAGTAGTTCAACAATATAGCGGGCAACGTAATGCCGGAATTTCCGTGGAATGGCTCCACGAATGGCGTTCTAATTCGCACGCAAATAATTGCGCATAAACGAGCGATGCGACGCAATAATTTATGCAAATTATGAGGCGTCACCTGCTGCTGCGGCCCGGCGTAAGATTCTCTGTGGCGTGGCGTCGCGAATAGCTCGTTTTCACCTAGCCCGAATGCGACGTGTTGTTCGGAAGATTAATGGAAACGTGGTTTGGTAGACGGAAAACTTAGGTGGGGTTCCTTAGAGTTTGTAAATCATGTTTAATTAATTTCTTTGTGAATGATTATAATTTCGGTTAAGAATACGTATTATTCGCGTAACGGGCTTAGAACGATTGAAATCTGTGAATAGTACACTGTATACACTATGTACTATGCATCGTGTACCTCTTGCATAGTAGTTTTGTAGTTACACTGTAACACTTATGATACAATGGCGGAGAAAAGTTTAAGACGAGAGGAAAATGTAGAACAGTTTTATAATCCACAAATATTGCCTGTACATTCATTTGTATTGTTATTATGGTAGAAGACTATTTATTGATTAGCACAAAATGCAAATTTTATTTTTGTCATGCTATTCCTTATAAATTAGTTTAATTTCGTTGTCTTTTTGATCTTAAACTTTTGTCCGCTCCTGTATATCCTACGTAGCGTATTCTTCATTGTAAACACTTTCGGTACATTTTACGTTTAGAATACACCTTACATAGTGTACATTGCACTGTAATATATTTAACGGAGTACACTTCGCACTATAACACTTACAATACATCCCACTTATCCGTGTGTTACACAGACCATTTTTTATAACATATCCTGTACAATATACCTTGCACCCTACACACACTGTGTACAACATATTCCACACAATACACCCCGCTCAATACATCTTGCGCTATGCACTATAACCCTTACAATACATCCCACTTTTCTGTGTCGTATACTGAACATTTTTTATAACATATTCTGTACAATGTACCGTGCACCCTACACACACTTACGCCCTGCACAATACATCTTGCGCTATGCAGTATACACTTAAAATACATCCCACTTATCCGTGTGTTACACAGACCATTTTTTACAACATATCCTGTACACTGTTCCTTGTACCCTACACACACTGTGTACAACATATTCCACACAATACACCCCACACAATACATCTTGCGCTATGCACTATAACCCTTACAATACACCCCACTTTTCTGTGTCGTATACTGAACATTTTTTATAACATATTCTGTACAATGTACCTTGCACCCCACACACACTTACGCCCTGCACAATACATCTTGCGCTATGCAGTATACGCTTAAAATACATCCCACTTATTCGTGTGTTACACAGAGCATTTTTTATAACATATCCTGTACACTGTTCCTTGCACCCTACACATACTTACGCCCAGCACAATATATCTTGCGCTATGCACTATAACCCTTACAATACATCCCACTTTTCCGTGCCCTACACTGAGCATTTTTTATATATATGTCCTGTACAATATACCCTGCACCCCACACACACACTTTGTACAACGTATTCTACACAATACACCCCGCACAATGCATCTTGCGCTATTCGCCCTGCGCTTTACACCCCGCCACATACACTTTGCAGAATGCATCCCTGTATAATGCACCCTGCGACGTACACCTTTCACAGAGCACGCTGTATCCAGCAAAATGCATCCTACATAATATGCCATGCATTGTATGCCATGCAGAATTTATCACGCACTATCCATTAAGTGCGACGCATAATGTCCCATGCATTATGCACCGTACACTAACCACCTCTCAATATGTACTTCATACGCTACAATTAATTACCTGAATTCCGCGCAAACAATAATCAAACGGAATTCCTCAGCAGCTTCAATGGCGCCGATAAATCAGCCAAATATCAAATTCATATTTCATAAAGCTTCACAGGAGGGAGACAAACGTTGTGCTTATCACGGTAACACATTCGTATCTAACGATATTAATGACGTGAGATCGCTAGTATTAGTAACCGATTCGGAGTGCAGCTTTGCTAAGCGCGGATCAGAACAAAGAGGGTATGTTAAATTTAAATAGAAAATTGCGGATATGCGATAATACCTGCACGAGTGTTAAGTATGGACAGAAAAAAAGGGTACTAGGGAGAAATAAAACAATTGCGGCCCGATCTGTAAGAAATCCGCTAAGTGACTAGTTTTTATTGTCACTTTGCCGTCCTCGCGTTCACTGGTTCGAGGGTCAGTCTGAAATCTATCTGCCCCGACCGTCGTACCGTAGGCGAGGAGACACAAACCATGATTATACTGTTACTTCAAATCCAACAAAGTATGCGGTATAAGAGTATGTGACTTTCAATGATCGAGTGAGAGAATGAAGTGCGAAAGGGGAAGAAAGTCAAGCAAGTGGACAAAAGAATGTATCGAACGAATCAGTCTGCGTGGAGAAGCAAGTGAGATTAGACGTGTCTTAACCGTTTGCGTACTAGAGGATTTTTAAAAGAACTGGGTCGAAAAACGACAAGGAACGCGATAACACTCCTTTGATTATGTGTCGAAATATTATTTGTTTTTCAAATTTTTCAAATTTTCAATTTGTAACTTATTATTTTATGAAATACTATTATAAATATATATACTAGCTGATGGCGATACGACGTACATGCGTCTGAAAGGTTGAGCGCATTTTATCAAATTTTGAGCGCGCTGTCAGTTGTCTGTATCGGTCAAATGCGCTGAGTTTTCTCGACGGGGAATCGGAAAAGCGTGAAAGCGGCTCGTGGTACGATTAAATAAAATCAATTCATATGAATAAAGAGTACTTATCTTATGCCTGGCCCACCACTAATTCTATATACTCGACCGGTTACCACAAAGTTGGCCCTCTTCTGCCAAGCGTAATCGGCCACAAGACAATGGTGGGCCCACGTAGAATCAATATGCGACCAAGCAGATCGGCGGCTCGTTTCGTCGCGCCATATTGGTGCGTGAAATTGAAACGACCCGCGCGACTGTTGCATACGTAAAACGCGGTTTCCTCGTAAACGAGTCGTCGCCGTTCGGCGTCGGTAACGATCCGCCTCGGGATCGCGTGGCTTAACGCGAAATCGATCGAACAGACACACGTACGCGTGTTGCACACGTACACGTGTGCCGATATATAAAGGAATAACCGTGACGAGGAACGGCCACGAAACGACGATTATCGTGGCCGAGAATTGATTTCAACGAGCGCTTCGATCGTGCACGCGACAACGAGGCTGCTCGGCCTGGCCGTTTCGGCAAATTGGAATTCCTTTAATTACCGATATTTCCCGAATTATTGCGAAGCGATCGTACCGTGCCCCGGTAAATTTGTGGTATCGAGGGAAATGCATTCTGAGACCGATCGCAACGTTTCTAGTGTTTTTGAAGCGTACATGGGGAAGGGGAAGGGGGGTGTGTAGATTCACCATTTCCGTAATTGAAAAGAGTTTGTATGTTTTTCTTGAATCAAAGCAGTTTCCGCGAACCCTCTTGGTATCCAATTTTAGTTTACGTAGATTACCAGGAAGAGATGGGACGTTTTATGTACATTAAATAAAAACCCATAGCAATTTATACGGAAATTTCATATTTTCGATGTGTTTACGAATTCAAAGCACTTTATTAAAAGTTTTCAAAATAATACAACGGAGGGCATAAAATAGCACCTTTTTTTCTTCGCGTTGCAAGGATTTATCTGAACAAGTATAGTTCATTATAAATAAAACATTCAGTTGCTTTCAACTTTGCTCGAAGTCCTGATTCGTTTTCCTTAAATTTAGAAATGTGTTGAACATCGATACGTGACTGAAGAAGTCGATTCGATTCAGATTCGAACATCCAAGAATCGAAAATCAATGAATAAAAGATCGGTTCTTTAGAAAATCGGTTCAGAATCGAACATCTTTAGTGCCAGCTTCGCAAAGCTTGCAGTACTATAGATTATAGATAAAGAATCACTGCTTTGAAATACTGGAAACAAGTTTAAGTGCCTATAATGTCGGTCCATTTTCTATCATTATATATAGGTTTGATCAATGGACCGAGTAGGGAGACGAATGTCCCGATTTTTAACGATTTTATAGATACAGCGAAGTAGAGCTCGCTCGGTTTAATGATGATGATCCGCCTAACGTCGAACATAGCTACGTGCTCCTCCCTGAATGCGTTAGCACAAGGCACGCTCCGTAATTAACCCGTCATTCCGATAACCAATTCGATAAGACGATTATCTCGACGTGGCCAATTAGAAAACGTCTAGTGGCTCAATTGAATGAACGACGCTTTAGTTGCTCTCAATTTCGCTGCTCAATAAATCGACCTTGTTTCGCGAAGAAATCCTTCTTGATACTGATGATACCGTGAAACGAGCATTTAGATGTTGCGACAAATATTTTTTTAAAACGATTAATTATTTTTATGTCTGTGTCTAGCTGTGGAAAGTATAGCCACATGTTCGTATTTTTGAACGAGGCAATTTTTAATTAGTATCTACATCTCATTCATGCTATACAATAGACGTTCTCTTTTGTTTTCCTTTTTCTGAATTATGCACTAGTGGAACTTCTTCTCGTTTCTATAAATCAATAATAATTTTGATGATCAGGTTGAAGCATTATTATGCAATGAGAAATTCGATAAATTTAGATTTAATTAATCAATAAGAAAATACTGAAATTAGTACTGTATAACCACTGTAAATATGCAGAAATTTGTTAATAAACGGTAAATATTTTTAGGAAAAGAAGATATTTCCCTAATCGAAATTCTTTCTCCAGCAATATAATGCATAGACCTAGAAAAATCTATTTTACACTCTCACAGTTTTACTTACACACGTGCGAGAAAAAAAGAACGAATTCCGTTACAGAAAACGATGAATCTACAAACCTACGTTACCTTCAATCCCTCAAACTCATCGAACGCGTTTACCAAGTGATCGAAACAAAATTAACACTAGATTTACGGACATTTATCTACAAAGAATTCTTTCAGAGCTGCCTGCGTTTCTCATTTTAAATCACGTAATGTCTGATAATACCAACATTTTATTTATCTCATTGTAAGTTTTCTCCAACATCCTATACATATCTCAACTGATGTAAAAGGTCTACTAGCCCGTTAAATAAAATTATTATTATTATTATCATTATATTTGTGTCGCTCCATCGATAAAAATTAGCAAAAATTGCTAGGAATAATAGTAATTGTTTTTGCGAATTTTGCTCGAACCGACGGGTCCCGTAAATCTAGTGTTAAGGAAGCGTCGCGAAGAAAGAGCGTGTGTTCTTCATCGTTCCTCAAATAATTCTCGCGATGTGTAGGCCAGGCGAGAACGGGGGCTTAAACCAGCGCTAATAAACGCGTCGTTTCATCGTCAGCCTTCCGAAAGCTGAAGGGCTCTGTGTTGTGTCGGTGGTCGCGACAACGAAAACTAGGTGAATTATTCCGGCCCGTTTCAAAGGATTTCGCGCGCTCGTCGAAAGACACCGGTTCCGCCCCTCCGACGCGTCTCTCGCGCGCAGCGAGTCCGGCGGAAGGCGCAAAAATACGGAAACGCGGGGCGACGGGCGCCAAGGAGGGAAAGGAGAAAAAAAGGGGAATGAGAAAAAAGAGCGAGAAAGGAGAAGAGGCCGTGTTACCAACGACAGGGTGGAGAGAAATCGTCGGTTCTCGAGAAAGCGCGCGGCAAAAAGTGTGTCCCGGTGTCTAAATTTCCTCGAGACTCGCGAGAACCAGAGTGAGAGATAATCTTGTTAACGAGAAGCCGTCGGGCGGCGAAATATCCTGAAAGCTGCGCGTTATCTCTCTTTTTCCTTCTTCCAGCCTCGCTATTTTCTTCTTTTCTTTTTCGCCTGCTTTTCGTAAGCCACTCGCGCGGGCACGACGACGACGACGACAGGCTCGTCGGAGCGTCGCGTCGCGTCTCGACGATGCCTTGTCAAACGAAATCACGGATGCACGCGTTCGGATGAAGACGGCGTCGATGGGATTGTACCGTACCTCGTCGTCGACGTCGCCGTTTAAAGCCTCGACGGTTAGCCTAATTATCCCGCTAGGCGTACACGGACACGCGAAGCGTGCTCGAGTAGTTTACTAAAAGACACTTTCTTCGTGCGGTTTCACCTGGACATGGTGATTTCACGCGTTCTCGTGTGTTGCAGGACGATCATCGCGGGTTCAGGAGGCAGCTCGAGGACAAACGACCGATCGTCGAGAACAGTCTGCTGAGCGGCCGACAGTACATCGCCAATGAACCGCCGCTTTCCGACACGTCGGATTCTGAAGGTGAGTTTTTTTTTTTCTTTTTTCCTCTTCTTTCTTCAGCAATCGGAACTGGTCATTTCATGGGCTAATCGTATAGCGTAGGATCAACAGATCCTCGTGTCGTGATGAGAACCTCCCTAGCGAGAAACTCTCTTGAATCTTGTTTGAGGTCAATTGGCCAGACACGTTTTAGTTTTCTGTTTTCCTGAACTTGAAGTAGTGGTGGCATAAGCGGATTGGAGTGATTGTATATCTTAAGGTGGTGACTATTGCTTCTTTCTTCGCGATGGATAGGCTTCTGCGCAAATTCATGTTCTTATAGAGGAAATCGAAGAAATGGAACTCGGATGATGAATCGTTTCATTGTTTAAACGTAATAATATAGTCGGCTACGAAAGTCTTTGTACACTTGTTAAATTTAAATTAATGAAGAGATATAAAAATTTTAGATACCTTATGGTTAACACTAGAACTACTAAAGGGGGTCAAAATGACATAGTTTGTAATTTTTCATAGACGCGTGGTAAATTTACTGTGATGCCTATACATCTGAATATTCACTATGATTTTTACCAAGAGTGCTAAAATTTGTTTCCTTTATACTAAGTATTTTTTTCGTGCAGCTTTCAATTCGATTTCTTTGTCACCAATAAGTATACCCTAATCGTCGATAGTTCTAGTGTTAACAGATAAATTCATAGCTAGATTGGTGAAAATAGCTGTTATTTTCAGTAGATTTTGAAAATAATAGGAATGTTTCTTACATTTATTTGGCAAAATTGTTTTCGCTTTGTTCTCAAAACGATATACTGGTGGCAAAACAACATGTGGAAGTAAATCAGAAACGTTGCTGCGAATGCATGAAAATACATACATAACTATATCGCAAAATGAATAACTAAGATTTCAAAATATTGAAAATGTAAAAGAGCGGAACGCAAGGATTTTAGTGCAATTACAAAATTTTCTTAAACAACACGTAAAGCGTGCTCTATGCCCAACAAATGCAGAAGCTTATTAGCACGGAAACCCGGATTTTCCTTCCTTTCGTCGAGCACGTTCGCTTTATATGTTTCCCCGGCGTTATAATTAGAACTTGGATCAAGAAATTTCAGCCAGCGATATCAAAAATAATTGTGTTGCTTCTAATTAAAATTGAACCAGGCGACGGAATATGTTTGAACGCCTTTACGAGCGGCCGGAGGAATAACCAAGTTCGAAGCTCTTAAAGCTGTTTAAAGACTTCGTAAAGCCGGGTAAAGCTTTTGCGAAACCGGGTTTAACGACCCCAGTTCGAGATTTAAATTAAAGGTTCGGTAAATGAAGCTAATTGTTGAAGTAAAACAATCCCTTCCGTGTCCGTGTAGAACCAAGAACGATCGTGAATACGTCAGAAATAAGAAAACTAAAACAATTTAATCATTCGCGCCATTCAAAACGGTCGAGTTAAGAAATTATAAACTAATTATCGTTTATGAACAGAAATTGTCGTTGCAACTATGCATTTCTGAAGTTTATCCGTGTATTTAGCTATCATGTTGTGACTTATTCACTGCAGAATTATCTTCAATCCTGTACAAACAAGTAAGCGATTGTGAGTCTAAAATTGTTTTCGTTCTGTTCTCGAAACGATATACAAGTGGCTGTAATAAAAACTTCTATTGAATTTTCCGGAAAGTTCGTGAGAATTTCTCATAAGTAAAATTGATCAGAAATTTGAACAAATCTAACGTCTTACAGAAAAATGAAATTTCAAAATTATCTGAAAGATAAAGCTTATAAAAAATGGTTTGTACTTTATTGAATACAGAGATAATTACGCTAAAATATGATGCACTTTTTCACATAAAAATCAGCACGAATTTTCTTAAGAACTACGTAATTATCAATTTTAATCAAATTCAGCATAATATAATAAAAGATACAAATTTAGCATACTATTAAAAGATACAAAATATAATATACTTAATCCTCGTTAACACTATTCCTATCACAACCGGTCAAATGACCGTTTTTAAAATTTCGATTAGAATTTCATAGATACAGCGTAATTGAATCGCCTTTAAACTTGAGACTTTTCCTCGAATATACGTATAATACATTTTCCAATGTTCACTTCTTTTTTCATTGTTTTTTTTCTGAGAAAAATTTGTAGTCTGTCTTACGTGAGAATATCGCAGTAGTAATAGGTACACGTGAAGTGTCGGTAGGAATAGTGTTAATACACAAACAGATGCAAAAATAAGGACGACAATACACAATATTTTATTCGCACCATTGCTGTAAAAAATATTGCAATAATTCAAGATCAAGGAACTCTTATCTCCAAAATTGAAATTCATCGAAAACAGTTGAAAGGATTGATCGTGCTTGCGTAAAAGTTAACGCGTGCTCCGCGATAAAAATACGTCCATTTTCGACGACGGAATACGTTTCGTTGAAAATGAATTTCGTGATGAAATTTTTATGGTCGACGCGGCGTGGCGTAAGAACTGGCCACGGAATGACAGGAAATGTGCCCGACAAAAAGGGTTGCCGCGAAAAGGTTGAAGAAAGTCGGCCAAGTACATTCGTTAGTTTCCCGTCTGCGACGCGCGACTAAATTCGCCAATAGCGCGCGAGTCTAGTAATTAAGAGGCACACGGCGGAGCTTTCAATTCCGGTAAATTCGCGGCATTCTTCGTGCCCGCGATTTTTCATACCAATTAGACGCGAAACAAGGACGGAAAAGCGAACCGATCGGCTCGAAGAATTCAGCGGCTTCTCGTCTCGCGTTCTCGAACTCGGAACAACTAGGAGAAAGAAGGCTTTCGAGATATTAAAAAAAAAAAAAAGGAGAAAAATAGTTCGCCTCGGGGTGCGTTGACCTGAGCTTGCTTTTTGTGCTTGGAGACGTTGCGGCAGACAGCAGCGAAAATTGTCTAGGTTTACAATCTAGGAAACTTGTTAACCATTTGAGTGCTAAAGAATTTTCTTGTATACATGCTAAATACATAGGGATGAAATCTGTAATTATCTTTTTGGAAGGTAACAAAAACTGCAATAATTAACCCTTTGTACTGGAATTTAATATGACCATGAATTACCGCCAACTCGAAATTTATTTTTTTATTCATTCAAAGCAAAACTTCTCCAATACGTTATTAACATATTTAGCCGTAACATTTTATGAGTATAATTTAAAAAAATGAAAATTCCACGGTAAAACTTGTGATGTCGCATACGCTGAGACATACGAGTGCAAAGGATAAACTGTAATTATTATATAAAAAGTAATTTTCAGTGACAAAAATTTGTAGGTTCATCTTTTCATATCGTAGTCATTTTCAGATAAATCAAAATTTGACATGGTTTTGTGTAATTATCAGTACAGCACTTACCTTGAAAAAATAAAAATAATTTTTAATTTTTATATTATCAAAAGCCATAATTGAATGATATTAATGAAAAACGAAATTAATATGAACACAACCGCTCTTGAATTATCTGAATAGAAATTTGAATACGAACTGTTAAGAATTAAGAGAAGATTTCTTAAGTTACTTTCGTAAGAAATTCACAGAGTACCAAACTTCCCAATAACAATTACAAAAGAAATTGATAATCCGTTATACTGTGCTAACTGTCGATGCGAAAATTCATCAGGTTTCCAGTCATAAATTCATTCAACCTACCATATTGTTTCGCTTTTACAAATTGGTAAGTCATAAAATAAATTGGATAAACAGTCGACGTCAGTGAGTACAAGATACCACCCGGTTCGTTCGTCAGAAGGTTAAAGAACCTTCGTCGCGACGGTATAATTGAATTTGCGTTCGAAGCAACCAGCTGGGGAAGAAAGGGATCGGGGGGGAAAAGTGAAAATTCGCGAATATTAAGTTCCCTCCCGATAAAGTTGCCGGCGAGCACCGAGGCTAGTCCTCTCCTGTCCCCCATCTATGTTTTGGGGTCAACGTTCATGATTGAAAGCAGAGAGGAGACAAGATTGATTAAAGTTGTAGTTTCAAAGGGTGTCCCCTCGCGGGAGTTTGTCGCGGCGGAATGAAGGGGATTGTTAAGTGGACTGATAAAATACGAGAAGTTTTCTCTTTCGCCTCCTCCTTGTTCCTTCCTCCTTCGTCTTTTTTCCTCCTTTTTCTCCCCTCCTCCTCCTCCTTTTACTTAAGCCAACGGAACAAGAGCGGCCCTTGGAAACGAGCTTCATTCGTTCTTGTCACCGGCTTTCACGTACAATAACCGCGGCGGACGTGTAACCGTGGGGTCCCTCTTGAATATTTCATTTAGATAATTCCGCCCTCTCGAAACCGGGATTATTAAGAAACGCGAAACAGGGAATTTATGGTTATTTGACCAAGAAGGATTCAGCTCGGGGTTTTCCTTGCCAGAAAATGGGCTCGTCTATTAAGGCGAGGAAACAAACGTAGCCGGGCCGTGCCAGACAAAAGACAATGCCTTTCGTTTTCGTTCTCGTTAGGACGACAGGGGGGAACGACACGAGCTAACGATCTCCCTTAATTGTTCCTCCTATTAATTATCTTCGTAGAGATATACCGCTGCCGGCGTCCATAAGTCACCGGACGCTCGCGAGTTTCGAACAAAATACTTGTTATGGTAGACTATTGGTGAGGTTTTAAAAGATTGAATACGTATAGCTTGACCCCTTAACGTGCACACTCGAGATAATTCGAGCGACAATAAAATTTATAATACAATAAAAATTTTGATTATTTTTGTATTTTTTTAATTTTCTTGCCAAGACAACGTTCTAAATTGTGTTTTTTTACATAAAAAAAAAAATTGACTTTTTTGGTCGGCTTTTTTCAGAAAAACTGTGCATTAAGGGGTTAATGTTTCCTATATCGTGAACGATTGGTAGATCGCGAATTTTTATGTGTTTATAGGAAATTGAAATAATATACAAATAAAATTGTCAGTAACATTAGTATCGTACATCTTCTGCTTTGCATAATATTATCTTCCAGTATATAAAAAGCAATTTGTTATTAAATTTGTAACGAGCACAGCCAAGCATTCTAAGAGTTTCGAACGAAGTTCGATGTTCGTTAGATTGCAAGGTAGTCGTTCGTACTTATCTATTGGCACTGTTAAACGACGAATAATGTAGTTTCACGGTGCTCGAGCGTAGAAACAAAAAGGTCCGCGGTCAACGGTTACGAAAGCCACTCCGGGGAACCGCGGGACGGTATCAATCGAGTTACACAAGTATCGAAGTACACGGGAGCCAATGAAACTTGCAAGGTTTGGAAGAGACGTCCCGCTGGACACCGGAAACTTGTACCTGGGACATGGCCAAGTTTCTCAGTGAAATGTTGTTCGCTGTAATACCGGTATCGTCTCCCTTCCGAAACACACGATTTCATATATATATATACGTGCTTGTACGTTTTTCCTCGATCAGAATTCAACCTTCGAGCAACTTCGTGCCCGTTCAGTTCGTTTATCGAAATCGCGAAGTTATCGATGGCAACGGGAAGCAAAGTGTGAGGCAAACGAACAATTTTATACGTATCTAACAACAGTTAATTCTACGATAAACGAGTCAAATATCTGTAACCGACTACGTCGAAACTTCAATTATCCGATACGATCGACGATAGCCGAATTTCGGGTAACTGGATTTCGCTTAGACGTTCGTTTGTACGAGAGGTGAAACAGCAACACGTTGGATTTGAGTCGAATAACAGTGGTCCGTGAACGAGTAGACAAACATCCGATGACACCAGTTCGGATAAACGAAGATCGAACAAACTGGAGTTCCGTTGGATAGTCACAAAGTCAGAAAAAAACAGTGAAGAAAGAGCAGATTTACTTTAGCCATCGCATACTGGATGGATTTGAGACGATCTTGATGATTGAACGTAAAAAGTAATTGTGTATAAATGTTTCACGGTTTTTACTGCATGAATGAAATTTACATACAACCAACTGTATGCAGATCAACGTAAGCGAATGAAAATCAAATCCACTACGCTATAAATGATATGAAAATATTTATAGCTGGGTTGAAGCGGACCCAGCTCCATTCTTAGAGGGTTAAAATAAGAGATGAGTAGTTAAGCGAAAAGGGAGAGTTTTACGATTTACGAGAACCGTAGAATTCCCCCAAAAAGAATCTACGCGGAGGAGAAATCGTCACAAAGTAAAGATTAAGCACAGGTGTACTTTAGAAAATGTACATACATGCATACGCGCAAACGTAGCAACGGCGATTTCTGTGTATAAACGATAATTGATTCGTAATTTCTTGATTAGGGGTGCTCCGTGTCGACGAAATAGAGCGAGATGTTCGGTTTCGATCGATTCGAATCGATTTCACGGGCCAAATCCCGAGCAGCTGCCCGGAGAACCCGATTGCCTGGGTGCCGTTGCACGATCTGTGCTGGCGCGGCCTGTTATATCGGTTGAAATTTATTGACGTTACGACAACGCCCGAGACTGCTCGATGCCGTGCACGTTTCATCGAACGTGACTCCCTGCCGAGTGACTGAAATCGTGCACCGAGCGAACACTGGTTGTCTTCGCGCAGGAGGCCCCTGATGTTTCGGATCGAATTCAGAGTCTGTGGCTTCATGAGATTGCTCCCCTTCTCTCCCTCTCGCACCCACTCTCTCCGTCTTTGTCTTTGCTTTTGTCACCCATTCTCTCTTTCCCTCTTCCAACCACTCTCTCTCCCTCTCCCTCACTCTCCCTCTCTCTCTCTTTGTTTCTGTCATCCACTCTCTCTTTTCCTCTCTCAACCACTCTCTCTGTCCCCCTCTCTCTGTTTCTGTCATCCGCACTCTCTCTCTCTTTGTTTCTGTCATCCGCTCTCTCTTTCCCTCTCTTAAACACACTCTCTCCTTATCTCTGTCATCCGCTCTCTCTCTCTCTCTTTGTTTCTGTCATCCGCTCTCTCTTTCCCTCTCTTAAACACACTCTCTCCTTATCTCTGTCACCCACTCTCTCTCTCTCTCTCTCTCTCTGTCTTTGTCACCCACTCTCTCTTTCCCTCTCTCAACCGTTCTCTCTCTCTCTCTGTTTCGTATATCCATGTATAGGGCTTGATTACAGACAACCCCTGTATAACATAGCTACATTTTGACACAATTATTCAAACGCTTCTTTTAATAAATGCATATACAATAGTTATCTTTTCTGTATGACGAAACTTTCTTTTTAATTAGTTTCCCTTTCTATGACTTACTATAGGCATAACAATTTTAGTATGCGTATGAATTAAAAGGATGATTTTGTTAGGTTTTTAAACCTACTTAAACCATCTTCGTTTCTCGATAAATATTGCGAATGTAAACAATTTTGATTATAAAACACAGCGAAACTTCTTCCTCTGTCATTTTTTTCACACGTTGATCGGTGACGAGGGATACGCGCTAGTTCTTAATAAAGCGAACACCCTGTGTGTTATGCATATATACATACATATTTATTTCTCTCTTTTCCCCAATTCTCACTAATTATCTTACACTAAGCACGGTTCATGGGTCTCTTGATGGACGTTATCAAGCGTGTACAACATAAGAACGGCGTCTTGAACGAAGTAGTATTCGCTCTTGGCTGCAGTTCCCTCTTAGCGATTGATGGATAGAGAATTTTCTGGCCATTTGTCGGGAGAACGGGTGGCACCGAACTGATTGTGCGATTCTGAGAATGGGTGTTTGATAAATGGTTCTTCTAGAACGATTTGCGGGGTGCTGCGTGTTCCTCTATATCGAATTTTGTGAGAGCCCTGTATTTGGATTCGACGGATTTACATTTTCCGCGGAAAAATGAAGGTTGCATTTTGTATTCAAATATGAAATTGTTCATTCTCAATAAATTGTAATGACTGTAATTTCCAAAATTATTCCAATTGAAATTTTTAAAATTGCTCTGTGTATTTTTAAAAACTACAAAAAATAAATATCAGTTAATTTATACCAGTCAACCAATTTTCGTTTATAAATTTCATTTGAAGATTTAAACATATTTCATAAAATAGGGACCAAAAAATTAATAATAACAATTGTTGTTATAATTACTAATATTCCGTCAAATTTCTTTAAACAGTGCTCTCTCTTTACCTTCTGCACAAAATTAAATAATATCTCCAATAATTTAATCGCACCTCCGATAGATTGATTTCAAAATAGAATCGAATCAACCACACAAAACGTTTAACGAATTGGTGGTAATCCTATGAAAGAAAAGTAGCAAATTATACGAAGGGAAACTAGAAATTACCTAAATTACGCTGTACCGATTCTGAGGCAAGAGTATAGTGGAAAAGGGGCGTGCAAAAAGAATCGGGGGTGGAAAAGCGAAGAAGGAGGGAAATAGGGTCTCTGGAAGGTAAAAAAGGAAGGAGAGCGAGCGGGGGTGCACGTGACTGGAAATCGAATGCGGCAACTGTTGAATGGTTGGCTTACCGATGAAGAACACGACCCACCTAATTCGATTCGGTGAAAATAGTTTTCACGTGTTTTCCTCGCGCAACCGTGATGTCTCTTTAGCGAGCCACGATCGGCCTGATTTAGACGAGTCTGCTACATGTCCCGACTTCTCAATCACGTTTCACGAATACAATTTTCTCAACCCACCTGTCGATGCTCGTCGCGCAAGAAACGGTGTGTTTGCTATGCGCTTCGAGTACTTCCGGACACGAGATTTGGAGAATTTCCAACTAAACGGTTACGAGGAACTGTAACGTTCACTGTAAACAGGAAGACAGAAAAATCGTTGATTCAAACGATTTTCATGCTTTCAATTAATCAATACCTTGAGATCGACAAACACTTTGAGATTATTCCTCCACTTCCGAATTTGAAACAAATTTTGATTACTTTATTAGGTTGCTGCATAATTAATGGGTTAGAAATTTTTAGCGGAAAAAGAATTTTAGAAGGAAATGAAAATTTTTAATTCAAGTAGGTAAGAACTATCTGAATCGATATACAATTTGCATCGTGAAATAAAATTGTTTAATCGAGTTTTATAAAAAGCTACTATCGCACAAATTATGTAATAAAGATAAAAACTGCGAAAGTATGAAATTTTGCTGTATTTGCTACTACGTCCACCTGAACTTGTTGAAAGCTTTCGTCGCAAAAACAACATTTATGCGACGACCTAATGCAAACTTTGTAAGATTTTATGTTTTAAAATTAGGTGATTTCCAGTCGATTAAAAAATTTCTCCGCGCGAACAGTTTCATCTTCGTTTGATTTTCTAATCGGATAGATCTCGAAGCGAGGTAAACCAAAGTGTATATAAACGTTCGCAAACTGAACAGCCACATCCAACACAAAGTAATAGTTTTCGTTTATCGATAATAAAGATCTTCCTGCTATCGTATCTCGCGCATCACCGCGTAATTTTCTCTCGTTTATCGTGGAACGAAAACAAGTACTTACTTTCCCGTTCAAAAATCTTCAGACGTTCCCTATGTCTTTTTTTTTATATTATAATTTGTACAAAAATTAAGGTGACCTTTGGAAAATATATTTTGTGCAATAAATTATCTAGATTTTTTTTTATTAAAGAAAACGGTATCTTATACGCCATATCAATATTAATAAATTTTATACAAAAGCAAATTTAACCGAATATTTGTAAAGTCATTTATTAAAAAACAACAGATGTCTTAAAAATTTTTAGTACATTTAACACTTAATCAACCGAATAGGAAGGTCTCTCATTCTTTCCTCTACCATTGATTCTATTTACTTTTGTTATTAGTCAGCGTTGAACTAGTGTTGTTCACAGTTCATCAAATGCATTTTCTGTTCTTCCGAAGTACAATTTTTAATAAATTCAACACTAGTTCAAAACCAACTGATAACAAAAGTAAATAGAATCAACGACAGAGGAAGGAATGGAAGATCTCCCCGTTCGGTTGGCTAAGTGTTAAACGGATAATAATCTGGATAAATTGGAATTTTCCATATAATAAAGGAACAATCTAGATAATTCCAATAATTTAAATAACAAACGGAAGCGCGTGTACAATTTTTCTTATGCCTTCGACATTCTTCCAGCCCCCTCTCGAATATTCAGTTTTTTGGAACGAAAAATTCAGATATTTGAAACCCGGCTCACGAATAGATACTTCGTAACGCCATAATCTGGTTGATCGGGGATTCGATTAATCGGATAATCCCAACCTCTACTTTCAAGCATGACTGTGTGTATGAAAAATGAAAAAAGGATCGAGCAACGAGTAATGGAAAAACCCATTGGCGGCTGGCTTCCTCCTCGTCCCGTTCGTTCGCGATGCACATCGACCGATGAATCCAGGGGATTTGATCTCCGGCAACTGCACACAACCGAGTCGCCACAGGCTGGCTAGAGGGTTACGAGGGGGGGTGGGTTAAAGGGCACCATAAACATAAATCATCATAACACGCGGCCAGATAGGGCGGCAACGAGCAGGTAGAGTCGGTGGCCGTTATCAATGCTAAACATGCGCGCAAAAACTGTCCACCGTGATACGATGCTTGATTCATAGGACAATTAATTCCCGGCGATAGAACGGCCTAGGCGTCGCACAGTGGGGGTACAAGCGCCCCTCGAGTTTCGCACACAATTGGTTCCTGAAAGTGTGTGCGAATGTTGAATGTTTGAAAGTAGAGGGATGCAAAAAAATGTGCACCAAAAATTGTGTTTTCTGACGAAAATTGCTCTTGGCGACGCATATATGCGTTTGTCAATTTTTGTTTTCTTCAACCTATGACATTTTCTATGATCACACATTTCGGTGTTAACCTTTTAGTGCTAACGAAGGTTGCTCGTAGGAACCATAGACGAAAATATGTGTTTGCCAATTTTTTGTTCCCTTCGAAGCACTTAGGCCAAGAGCATTCAGCGCTCAAAGGGTTAAAGTATCGATCGGAACAATATTGTAGTCTGATGGCTAATGTCTGATGTCTCCTGAGAGGGGGCAGATCAGTAGCCTGCTCGACTCACGATGTCCCCTCAGAGTAGACATCCGACCACAAAGGCTTAAAAAGTTGAATTTTTAAAAATGTGCGAAATAGCGAATTGTGCGAAAGTCGAGGGGCGCCTCTATTTGCCCAGAAAAGCCAGACGAAACTCTTTTTATATTTGTTCAATCTGTGAGGGTTACTTTATTTCTTTACAAAAAGGCCGTTCGTTCGTAAAATACGGTTGCTGTCTTACTAACTAACTATGCCCTTTTTCTCATGCTTTTATGGGCGCATCCCCACTTTGCACTTTCCCGAAAAACAAACCCGCCGTTGGTGCGGGCCTGGAAAGTGTTAGCGGCCGTGACCGAGCCTCGCGCGTACTCGGTCCCAACCCTTATTGAGGACCTCTGGTTTATGGGGGCCCTAATGACCACTTTGGCCATCGTCACCCCTGATTATCTGGTTCCTCTTACAAATCTTTAACACTATTCCTACCACAACCGGTCAAATGACCGTTTTTAAAATTTCGATTACAATTTCATAGATACAACGTAATTGAATCGCCTTTAAACTTTAGACTTTTTCTCAAATATACGTATGATACATTTTTCAATGGTCACTTCTTTTTTCATTGTTCATTTTTTGAGAAAAATTTGTAGTCTCTCTTACGTGGGAATGTCGCGGTAGGAATAGGTATACATGAAGTGTCGGTAGGAATAGTGTTAAACTGACATAACTTCGTTAAAATTTATCCAAATTTGATGAAACGAAGACGATTTTAAATTTGAAGATTTCTAGTTTTTAATGGCATGAAGGATTTTTGTAGAAATGGCTGTTCAATTTGTACGGTTTAGATGAAATCTCTAAATCGACTTTTGTCCGGCTTTTCGGAGCCAATGCCCCCGCTGTACGTCGCGGCACCCGTATACGGATACAAACGCGGTAACGATGTTTCTGCGCTTCGTTTACGCTAGCTGTTACCAGCTGGAATAGGGAAAAAGAGATTTTCATGCAGAGGGTATAAGGGGGGGGGGGCGATAAGCATCAGAGGTTCGGTTTTGAAAAGAGGAAATCGGAACGAGATTGAAAGCGATCGATTTCCGTGCTCGAACTTGATGCTATCTATTTGGTAAATGATCGATACGAATATAGAAAATCATCGTAGAAGTTTCTATGGATTTGTAGAATCGTTAGTGATGGGGGTTACGTGAAATTATTTTGATATTTAATTGCACGATTTACGATTTTGTGTTATCTTCAACGATGCAGTATTTTTCAATCGCGGGGTCGCAACCCCCAAAGAGGTTGAAAAGCGTTTTCTGGGGGGGTGGCTGATATTTTGTTGCAAATTTTAAGTACGTCAAATGTATTAAATATTATTAAATATTAAGTTGAAAGTATTTTCTTGATTTTATTAAAAAGTTTCTCTATGCGGGATGAGGGGTCACGACTCATTTAGCTGTTGTAAAACAAAAAGAAAAATTCCGTTTTATTTATACCTCAGAGGTTTAAATTCCTTTTCGATTTTCTTAGGCTAATATTAATAATTGCGAACAGCGGCAGCTTTCTTCGTCGTTATCAATTGTTAACCGTAAAACTGTCTAAAGTAACGCGATTCTAAACCCTTAGTTTTTTCTGAAATTCCACGTTCCTTCGATTACACGGTGATCTTATCGATTTTGTCGAGACAAGCACCGCTCCACCGTACACATTCTCTGTTCAGCGCCAACTCGAAGCCAGCAGGTTACCCGGGCTCACCTGTAACGGTTCTGTTTCAGCTGGAAGAGAATTGGACGGCGATTCGAGGGGATACAGGAGCGCGGAAGAGCAGGCACGCGAGTTGACGCGCAGCATCCGCCGGGAAGTGAACAAACTTTCCGAGCAATGGAACGCCCTAATCGAACGTAGCGATGCTTGGAAGCGGAAACTCGACGACACTGCTAACGTGAGTACTTTACCCTCCTTTCACCTACACAGAAACCCACTTTACCATCGGGGTCGCCGCTACCCGATATGAATACAAATATTTTGATTCCGTCAAAAGCTGTTGGCGGCCGCAACCGGCGAAGAGCCGCTCGATTTTAACCTTCGAACGATAACGCGCTCTCGTTCCGATAAAATTACCCCGCAACTTCGCGATCAAACGCTCCCCTAGCCAGCGGCTATACTCCAGGCGGAAGTAATAGCAATTTCTTCGTATGGAATCGATAATGCACGATTTTCGTTTGAAAGTGCAGGGTACTACTTAGCAATAGTCTCGATAATGGCACCGATTGATAAAATGTGTTGCTATTATTTGGTGCATAATATACACTGCAACAGGGGGTAGTTTCGATTACGTATGATCAGTCAAGAACGTTTTGATATATCTGATGAATTTCAAAGGTTCGACACGTTTGATGGACATTATTCAGTTTGTCGGATGACATTAAATAGCTTTTGAAAGGGTAGCAATCTTTCTCGTGCTTGTTTACGAGAAAATGAAGGAAAACTAAAGACACAAAGTCCCTATGTAAATTTAAATGTTCCTATTTCTTTTTTAATATTTAAATTTGCTCGCAAAGGTTTTCGTGATTCACTGTATAAGTATGAAAATACAATTCTAAATTTACTTACTTACAATAATCTATCCTTAGTTGTGTAGAGTCGTTTATTCAGTATTACCCAAATTTCAAGAAATGTTATCTACAGAAAAAGCAAATTACACACTACGGCCAGACGTTCTGTTACCTACTTTTGCTCGACGATAAGAACTAAAATAAGTCACCGTGAAATTAAGCGAAGCTTAATCTTAACCAACGTAAAAAGAATAATTAAACCCTTAACGAACGAACGCATTTTTCTAGAACAATGACCAGTAGATCGACGGATTTTTAAGAAATTAATTGCTGTATTTCCAGAGCGAGAAAAAGTGCATGATTAATATCGCTTTATTGGATTTTATGGGAATTTTCAGTAATAATAAGTATACGAACAGATGTATCCATACAAAAGGATACCGAAGTGAAAATTCCAGTGAACTAATGAAAGTTAAAATAAACAAGTAAATTTATGTATATAAAGTATAAATTTGTAAAGTATACATTTAGAAATTTATTTTTATACATTTACAATATGTTTATACAAAATTAATTATATCTTTTTGGGGTGTGGTACTTCTCCCAACAATTTCCTGTTGCCAATCGCCCTTAGTTTTAGCGTGCACAGATTTCTTAAAATATCACGTCATGCCGCCTGTATTCGATTTTTTTAGAATATTCATAATGACGCGAATACACATTCGTTCGCTAAGAATTAAACCAAATAGATAAATTATATTTAAGAACCTCTGCTCCACCTATTCCACGCCAAAGTTCCCCGTTTCCGTTTTTACTTCAATACGTACAGTAAATATAGTCGCAAGTGCTTAACCGATAGCGATTTCCGGAACGAAACAAACTGTTTCGTTCGCAATTACGTTGTGTCTCGCGAATCGACGCGTCTTGCCGGAGGCGGGATCTCCTCTTACTAGAGGACTTCCCTCGGAATAATTCACGGTTTTGTCGTTGTACTTAACGGGCCGCGAAGTTGAACCGCTGGCTGCAACGCAAATTTTCGTTGAACACCGTTCGAGAGTGGGAAGTTTGAATTGCTCGCTTGCCGGGCCGCGAATTTATCAACATCGCAGAATATATCGTGCTACGGAAACGTTACAGTTGGAAGTTCGTTTGAACGGTAGAATATTATTACAATACATTACTCTGGAACGTTATTCGAATTGTTTCGCTTTCCACGTACACGTGTTTCAAAATGTCACGAAATGAACCGAAGAGAAGTTGATAACATTTTTCTTTACAATTCTCCCAGAAAAATGCGATTACAGCAAAGGTATACGGATAAGAAAATTTTCGGATGATATAACATGTTCGCTGCTTTAATATTAAACTTCGTCCATTCGAATGGAGAACAACAAAATTGTCTGTTTCGATATTTATGAATTCCAATATCAATTTAGCTGGTAAATTTTTCATTCTAAGCTACTTCGTAGAATTGAGTTCTCTTGTATCTTAAATTATGCATACTCTACGAGTACAAGGCCAAAGGGTCGAAAAAAAAAACAAATAAATTAGTTAATAAGAAATAGAACGATAAATAAAATTTGTATTCTATGCTAATCACTAGATAGTGTTCTACCGTAATGACGATAAAAATAAATAGATAAACAATATTTACATACAAGTTTTCCGTTATCGAACTCAAAGCTTGTTTGGAATCACGCGAATCGTGAACACTGGCCGGATAACTGCCGGCCAATACGAGAGGAAAAATATTTCGCGAGTCCATGACGCCAAGCAAGGAAGAAAGCAATGGTCGGTAATAATTCCCGGCTACTGGAAGCGCAATCGGATTAAACGGTACGTCTCGAAGGATAAACAGCCGGACGTGTAATATTTGGACTTATCGGTGGTATCCATAAGAGGAGATACGGAAAAAGAACAGAGGAGGGAGGATCCAACATGGGGAGGTCACCTCGTTCAATTCATCCCTGTTCCCCCTTTCCTGCTCTCGTCTGTCGTATCGCTTTATTATTGCCGGTACAATTTTCTCTATCGCGCGGACGTTCCATTTGTCGAAACGACTTTGTGCCCTGCGGGGAGAAACTAGCCGGAGCACTTCCGCCTAGCATTCAGAAAGGGGTTGGTGCAGGGTTGGGAAAGGGGTTGATACGGGGGTGAGAGAGGGGACTGGTACTGGGGTGGTAAAGGGGGTTGGTACGGAGGTGGGAAAGGGGGGTGATACTGGGGTGGTAAAGGGGATTGGTACGGGGGTGGGAAAGGGGTTTGGTACGGGGGTGGGAAAGGGGTTTGGTACGGGGGTGGGAAAGGGGTTTGGTACGGGGGTGGGAAAAGGGATTATTACTGGTAAGGGAAAGGCGGTTGTTACGGGATGGGAAAGGGGGTTGTTACGGGAGTGGGAAAAGGGGTTGTTACGGGGGTGGGAAAGGGGGCTAGACGTGGAAGAAGAAACGCCGTGGAAAAAGCGCGGTGCCACACGGAGGAGGTCGGGGGGGGGGGGGGGGTAAAGGCGATTTTTCGTTGCTCGCCAGGCCAAAATCCGCTTCTCCTACACCTAACGACGTCGGAATTCCTGGTCGGAATCGCTTTCCCCTTTCGCGATACACCGAATTGCCTTCGTTCCCCGTGATCCGGCTTTAATAGGGGGCCGAGAGGAACGCGTTATTGCCTTCGTCAACGCGACAGGCCGGGTGATTATCGACGCGTCTGCCGGTTCCTTCACCGCGATTTTAACGGTTATACACCGCTGGGTTTTACCGGATATCGTTTATTTTGTTAGCGTCCTCTACGGGTAACGTGGAAAAAGTTTGCCCTCGTTAGTTCGGTATCAATTTAGACGGGATAATTGAGCTTATTTCGAGCGTAGACAGCGGGCGGTAGCTTGAGGGGATGAAGTTCACGCGTAGATTAGCGATATTACGATCATCGCGACGCGTAACGGTAAATGAACGATGTATGGGTGAAAGATGTGATAACTAGTCAGGTGATTCTAAGCCAAGCGATTACTCTGAATTATAATACTCGGTGATTCTATAAATCCTTATAATATTCTGTAATATATCTTAATATTTTCCACTTTCTATTACCAGTCAAATGTACTTTATTTCTAATTCAAGCCTTCGTAAATCAATTTCATGTCAACATTACAAAACATTATTAATTATAAATACAGGGGAAGAAATGATAACAACTTTTGTATACCCAAAACAAATATAATTTTATAACGCTTATCTGCCTGCAATTAGTAGTTAATAATTACGTTTCTACTTGAATTGTTTCTAAAACGTTTACAGAAAATTGTTCTCTCTAGAACACCGATTTTCAACCACTTTGCCGTGAGTTTACAATCGCAGATTAGAACTACGAGCTGTGCGAACTTCTCTTCGAACATCATTAAACGCGCACTGAGGAAACATCACTGTTTTACTATCAATTTTTCACAAAACCAGTACAAATTCTTTTTCCACGCCGTTTTTTTTTATTAAACAGACGACAATACGTACGCGTACCTTCGTCGTCGTATATCATAAATCTTTCGGTCTGCAGTAGAAATGTGCCGATCAGTTTATGTGTATCGCGAAATAAACGAAAGTTTCGAAAATAGCTGCCTCAAGATATCGCGGAACAATACGTACGAGTAATAAAACAAGGCGTCGTAAATCTCGTTACAGAGCCGCGAGATTTACGACGCACCGATAGAAGCTGCGTCCTCGATGCATCGATAATCGCGGCTCGTCCGATTCATATGCTCGCGCAGCAACAGCAGCGAGACTGGAAGCGTTAACCCTTTCGCTTCGAGCGCCGGATATATTCGGCATCCACGCGGCGACTTACGAGTACGAACGGCGGATATATCCGATATCTTGTAATTATATGAATACCTAAAAATATGTAGACTGTAATTGGTCTAATATTATTACAATTACTAATATAATTTTGTATAAATATTTTCGTAATAAAAATGTAAACTATACTTGTTATTATTGTAAATGATGACACCGAGATTTATACGTTTCACGCTTATATATATATATTTGAAATAGACGATACAATTGTTTCTCGTTTGATATATCCCTTCATTTATATCTCTTTCACACACACTGCCAGGTACTGTTCCTTCCATTCTCCTTATTGTCGAATTTTCTACGAATTTCCCAAGTTTTCCGTGGAAATTTCTACTGATTCTGTTAATCATTCAACGGGACATTTTGTTCTTCAAAGTATCCCCTAATTAGCAGTAATATTCAAAATGCATTAACCGTCAATTTTTATTCAACTCTTACAACTGTAAGTAATTGAAGCTTTTCGATCACGGATGACCACCGTGGCATCCTAAGAAAAACCGCGGTCGGTCATATATGAAAATTGTTAATTATTCAATGGGATACTTTGTACTTCAAACTATCCTCTAATTAGCATTAATATTCAAAATGCATTAACCGTCAATTTTTATTCAACTCTTACAACTGTAAGTAATTGAAGCTTTTCGATCACGGATGACCACCGTGGCATCCTAAGAAAAACCGCGGTCGGTCATATATGAAAATTGTTAATTATTCAATGGGATACTTTGTACTTCAAACTATCCTCTAATTAGCAGTAATATTCAAAATGCATTAATCGTCAATTTTTATTCAACTCTTACAATTGTAAGTAGTTGAAGCTTTTCGGTCACGAATGACCACCGTGGCATCCTAAGAAAAACCGCGGTCGGTCATATATGAAAATTGTTAATTATTCAATGGGATACTTTGTACTTCAAACTATCCTCTAATTAGCATTAATATTCAAAATGCATTAACCGTCAATTTTTATTCAACTCTTACAACTGTAAGTAATTGAAGCTTTTCGATCACGGATGACCACCAGAAAATCCGTGGCCGGTCGTATATGACCAAAGTGGCAGTCAGAATGTTAAACGGGATCGTATCGTGAAAGTAGTGCTTTTAAGAATCACCGGAAACATTCGAGTGCAACACGTTCAACAAAACAGAGCGTCAGAACGAGCGAAATCGCGGCGAAAGATCGGCTGGCTGCTTAACCCGGGATTTAACGAGTTCGACGAAGAAGGTAATAACTTCTTTTCAACGGCGCTTAAAATAACGTCAGTGCCTGGTCGACGGAGGAATTCGTCTTAATATAATTCGAGCGAGTTCACGTTCCGCTAGCTTGTTCCCTTTTTACCTCGAAATCCGTGCGCTCGTTGTATTATAACTGGTTCTTTGACGACAGGCTTCGCGACTCGAAACGAAGAGAGTCACTCGAAATCGCGATTCTTCTTTGGTCCAACCCGGCGTGACCACTTCCTTCGCGAAAGTTAATACGAGACATCGTCGATTTTCGTGGACACAGAGAGAGCAGACGAACGCGGCCGACCGTTCTCGTCCTAATTGAAACGAAAATGATACGGCTTCGCGATGGAGAACGGTTGAATCTCTGGCTCGCCGCGCGCTTACACTGAGTTAAAGGTTCTATAATTAAAATGGAAAAACGTTTCCGTCGCCATCGTTCGCGATACGAGTGTTCGCCGATAGGGAACGTAACTTCGAAGGTATTTAATTAAAAGATTCTGTGATTAAATGAAGGAGATCTGAGAGGAAAGAAGGATGTCGTTTGAGATAGGTGATGACTTCGTTGAAAACATGACTTATTGTATTGTTTCGAAATCGGAGCACCCGATTACTGCTAGAGGGTTAATTGGTCAGATAATTGATGAAAATTAGCGAATTCTTAATGAAAACACCCTTCAAACTCGTCTTAAAATATTTGTAAGCAACGATTTTTATGTTACGACAACCTATAATTCTTTAATTCCTACTGTTTCCTCGGATTATTGAAATAGTATAATAATCTTAACAATTTACACGTTTTTTTTTGCAAATTAAAACTACGTTTACGTTTCTTCGATATCAATTTTCAATATGGTATTATCTCACTCAAAATAAGATTACGATTCACCAGTGAATAAAAATGTACCCTTTGGGAATCTGTATGATGGACAATAGTACGCTCTTACGTTCCCTTGGCAAACGAGCAAAAAATCTCGTCACGAGAAACGCGAGCGAGCAATTAAAAGTGCATCGAATCAACGATCATTTTACGACCGTTTTACCGATACGATATAGCTAAAAGATCAAAGTTCCCGCGTAATCAGCAGGCTCCCATCGCGGATGCATAATTCATGAGCGAAACACAATTTAACTTTTAAATTCCACGTACTCCGTCGGCGCGCCTTAATTATCGGCTATCCGGTAATTACGAGCGACACCTTCGCTTTTCCTTCGACCAGATAGCGTGATATTAATTCGATTCACTGCTACGACTGTGCCCTGGTGATTCTTAAAATTTCTTTCTTCCTCCCTTTCCTTTTTTCCAATTATTTTTTCTTTCTTTCTTTCTCTGTCTCTTTCACTTTCTTTCTTTCTCTATCTCTTTCTCTTTCTTTCTTTCTTTCTCTATCTCTTTCTCTTTCTCTTTCTTTCTGTTTTCTTTCTTTCTTTCTTTCTCTATCTCTTTCTCTTTCTTTCTTTCTTTCTCTATCTTTTTATCTTTCTTTCTATTTTCTTTCTTTCTTTCTTTCTTTCTCTATCTCTTTCTCTTTCTTTCTTTCTTTCTCTATCTTTTTATCTTTCTTTCTATTTTCTTTCTTTCTTTCTTTCTTTCTCTATCTCTTTCTCTTTCTTTCTTTCTTTCTCTATCTTTTTATCTTTCTTTCTATTTTCTTTCTTTCTTTCTTTCTCTGTCTCTTTTTCGTTCTCTCTCTCTCTCTCTCTTTCTTTCTTGCTTTCTTCCTTTATTTTTCTCTCCCTTTCTTTCTTTCTTTCTTTCTTTCTCTCCCTCCTTATTTCTTTCTTCCTTCTTCTTAACGATTTTATCCATCGTTAGAGTGCACGGTCACGCTGCAGGCTTAACTTGATCTGATAAAGGTACACGGAAGTTAACAGACGTTGACACGGCCTGAGACATGTCCTCCAGCACGCGTGAACGCGTGTTCGAGATCGGGGATGGGGATACGGAAGTTGAGGAACGTGTCGCGGGTGTGTGATTTTCGTGGAATTCGTAATCAAGCGAATCGCGATGTAATCTCGCGACTCGTGCGATCGGGGTAAATGAAATGGGATAACCGAGTTTCGGGATGATTCACATCGTCGTATTGTCGTTTGGTGCTGTGTGCAGGTGTTTCGCAAGAGTTTGACATCGACGGATAGTTGCGAAAGGGCAAACTTTCGTTTATGGTTGAGAGACGAAGGATTGCGACAGGATCGGATGGAAATCGAAACCTGTACGCATCATCTGTCAATGGTCAGACTTTTCTAGTAAATTTTTCAAAGACTAAAGTTACAGGAAGCTGTAAATCCGCCGTACAAACTGCATAGACGTTTTATAGACATTAATCTTCATAGCATTTATTCTAGTTAGAATCTTCTGCCTCATTTTCGACCCAATTCTATTTCAATTTTATCATAAAATTTTACAATATCTGAGGAAAATGTTAAATCAATGCACAGATTCTCTTCTTTCGATTCCACATCAAGAATACGTTTTTCTTCAAATTAGTAGCTTTGTTTCAATAATACTGTAGTCTGTAGAATTGAAAAAAGAAAAATTTGAAAGACATGACAAAATCAATATTATTATTTACATTTATTAACGCTATTCCTACCACAACCGGTCAAATGACCGTTTTTAAAATTTCGTGATGTGTCGGTAGGAATAGTGTTAACGGACATCACGCATAGGAGTCAAACCATACAAAAATGGTACTTTCAAGTGCAAAATTCTTTCCAAAACATGCTTCCACAAGTACCATCTTTCTTTCATCGATGAATGTCATCGTCGTGACACATTTAACATCGATCGCCGCGCCAAATACGATTTTCCAAGTGGCACAGAATTAAAGGTGCACGAAGGTGCGTCTAATGGTGTTGCTGTTTGCTCGACTCTCGACCATCTCGGTGTTTGCTGTAAAAGCAGGTCCGTATTTTTCCGAAGAATCAAGCCCGCGGATTCTCCGCGCCGGGGTCAGTGGCTCCGCTTCCGTTGCCGACTAAAATATCAACGAAAGCTCTCTTCGCCTCTCTCGGAACGACAGAAGTGTCCCAAGAAACGCTTCAGCCGCGTACAACAATACCAACTTTATGGCAAGACGGGCAAATATCTTCTGCACGACGCCATCTCCCTTTTAAACCTTGAAAATTTTGAATGGCACACGGTTGACACGCGAGCGACGTTAAGTTTCCGCGGAATGACGACTCGTAGATATGTGATCGATGGTTTTATTTATCGAGAAAGGACTTATTTCGTTAACATGTTCTCGCACGATTTAAATTTGAGTAGGGTTGCGTAGATTGTATGGCAATAATGGCCGGAAATTTGGAATCACTTTTAGAATCACGTTTATATCGTACCTCCTGCTAATTTGTTGTCAGTCTCGGATTAATATCACAAATATCAATAATAGCTTCCTTTGATTCGATGATAGGGTACCATTCGTATTGCTCCATCAGAAGTCAAGAAAAATTGCTAGGAATAATAGTAATTCTTTTTACAAATTTTTCTCACGGAGTCCAACTCCTAGTGTTCACGCCTTATCTACGGGACCATTATAAATATCTTTACTCAAAGGAAAAGTAATGATTTTTTACATGAAGCTATCAAAAATAACTTCCGGCCTGCGCATACTTCTAGTAATTCCCCTAAAATATAGGTCCTCATCGCCACTGTCAGTTCCAACATTACTACTAGTTTCTATATCTTCCAAAAAATGTTGTTTCCGAGTTTATACACTCCCCTTTTAGTGCCATATTTTAAAAATATTTCAAATCCAATAATAAATAAAACTTAATTTCTCTTTTCACTTTATTACTGCACCCGTTACAAGAGCTTAACTGCAACTAACGTAATGACAATTACTTTGCACATCCATAGCAAATGACAGTATTCAACTTGACGCCGTATGGCGTCACCCTTAGTTAAGGTGTTAAAAATAACAAAAACAGATGTACAGTCGTGCGACAAAATGTCGCTCGCTCGCGTCCAGGCCTAAGGCTTTTCGCGTACACGCGGAGACGGTCGAAAAGTGAACGGGGCTACAATTGCGAATGGGGGCTAACCCGGTTTAAGCTGGAAATTAAGCTTGAACCGAGCGATCCCGCTGTGTCTCGGCTGCGGAATTCGCCTCCGTAGTTAGGTATGCAAAGCAGGAGGAGGCAAGGCAGCAGGGAGAAGCTTGGCCGGCCCCAATCAGAGAATATAGCCGGCAGCAGTTCTATCCAAATACATGCCTCCGTGTACTCACACACTGGCGAACCAGGCAGCGTGTGCGCGCGCGCGCGACCGGAAGCTAGATGGTACCGGCGCTCGTAGTTAAGGCGGATGAATGAATGCATGCGCCGGTATCCGGGCCAGCTGGGTGAAACTCAAACACCATCTTTCGAATTATAACCGCGCTATCGGATTATCTTTTGAATTATTCCGGATTGCTCGGGTCCCGCCGACCGCGAAGTCGCACGATGAAACTGCTCTGTGTGTACACTCCGGTTCAGAAGTATTGGAACAGCTGCGGGTGGAGCACGCGGATTTTTATGAGAATACGGATTTTTATGAAGTTTACTTGAAGAAACGAAAGGATAGAAGTGTTGGAGGTCTGTTTCTAGTTTTGTATTTAGGTATTGTAAAGTGTGTACCGTGTTTAAAAAGCATTGTATGATATTGAATGTGTGTTTGTTTGCGCTTTTGAAGTTTCTGTAAGTGCGTTAAGATCCGCAGTTCATTTGTGAGCATTTTCGAAGAATTAAAAAGGGAGGGAAGATTATCGGGGAATTCAGTAAAACATTTTTTAAATTAAGCACGAATTCGGTTATGGATTTGGTCTGGGTGGTTGAACTAGCAAGAATTCGTATGTTTAATATTATTAATATTTTAAGAATTATACGAATCGCAGAATATATAAAGAATGCCTGTCTCCAATGGAAACATTGGAAACGACAATGTCTTTTTAAAAATGGGTTTCGCATTGATGGGAAAATTTAAGGATCGAATTAATTTTGTTTCAAACAGAACTCTATATTTTTTTAATCATAAACTGATACGTTTTTAACGAGCTAAATTCAGCAAATGTGCAAATCGATTGTACAAATAACAAACACATGTATTTTAGTATATGATTTCTAATAAACAATTTGTATAATTTGAATCAACTCTGAATTAACTGCAAAATTTTATACGAGACCAGTGAATGTCCTGATACTTGTAAACGGAACTGTACTTGTACAGTGGCTAAAATTTAGAATCTGTCTCGTATGGACAGACCAAGAACCGAAGTGAATCGAATTTTGCGTTTCTGTGTCCTCGCTTCGAGGGCAGATAGAAACTCGGGTGGGGGGGGGGGGGGGGGGGACATGAAAATGATAGAAAAATAGTTGAACTTCGATCGCTTTTATTCAACTCCCTTTCGCTCGGGACAGCGCTCTGTTATCGGTCACGATGGTAATCAAGATTAGAACACGCCGAAATGGAACGCGGATCCTTGGATCGAGGAGTGTGTTTTCTGGATATTTAAAGTAAACATAGTTCGCGTTGGGAAAATTTAACGTGGTATAATCCGTTGAATGAAGTCGTTTTGAATTAATTCATCCGGTTCCTCGCCCAATTGACTCGCGTTCCGTTTTGACGCGTGGGAACTGTTTGTGACACAATCTTAAAATTCCAGTTCCCATTATTAGGAATGTAACGCAAGTACATAGTTGGTAAATAAATAAAAATTACAATCATAACCAATTTTGACTTTGATTGATCAATAATAATCAACAACAGTAGTTGGCAGTCTTGGTACATACGCTTACTACCAGATATCTCGTAGTTGGCAGTGAATGGGTTAACAGATAATGTCTGCCCCTTCGTCTTGATGAATATAATGGAATTTTTGGGGCTCGCGTTGGGAAAATTTTACGTGCTATAATCCATTGAATGAAGTCGTTTTGAATTAATTCATCCGGTTCCTCGTCCAATTGACTCGCGTTCCGTTTTGACGCGTGGGAACTGTTTGTGACACAATCTTAAAATTCCAGTTCCCATTATTAGGAATATAACGCAAGTACATAATTCGTAAATAAATAAAAATTACAATCATAACCAATTTTAACTTTGATTGATCAATAATAATCAACAACAGTGGTTGGCAGTCTTGGTACACACGCTTACTACGAAATATCTCGTAGATGGCAGCGAATGGATTAACAGATAATGTCTGCCCCTTAGTCTGATGAATATAATGGAATTTTTGGGGCTCGCGTTGGGAAAATTTTACGTGATATAATCCATTGAATGAAGTCGTTTTGAATTAATTCATCCGGTTCCTTGCCCAATTGACTCGCGTTCCGTTTTGACGCGTGGGAACTGTTTGTGACACGATCTTAAAATTCCAGTTCCCATTATTAGGAATATAACTCAAGTACATACTTGGTAAATAAATAAAAATTACAATAATAACCAATTTTGACTTTGATTGATCAATAATAATCAACAACAGTAGTTGGCAGTCTTGGTACATACGCTTACTACCAGATATCTCGTAGTTGGCAGTGAATGGGTTAACAGATAATGTCTGCCCCTTCGTCTTGATGAATATAATGGAATTTTTGGGGCTCGCGTTGGGAAAATTTTACGTGCTATAATCCATTGAATGAAGTCGTTTTGAATTAATTCATCCGGTTCCTCGCCCAATTGACTCGCGTTCCGTTTTGACGCGTGGGAACTGTTTGTGACACGATCTTAAAATTCCAGTTCCCATTATTAGGAATGTAACGCAACTACATAATTCGTAAATAAATAAAAATTACAATCACAATCAATTTTGACTTTGATTGATCAATAATAATCAACAACAGTAGCTGACAGTCTTGGTACACATGCTTACTACGAAATATCTCGTAGATGGCAGTGAATGGGTTAACAGATAATGTCTGCCCCTTAGTCTTGATGAATATAATGGAATTTTTGGGGCACGCATTCGGTGCACATTTTCGGGTCGGAGGGGAACGAGAGGCATGTTAATGCACGCGGGCACCAACCGCATCAGTATCAATCTAGTTCCCGACGAGTGGGTACTTAATCAGTCAATTAGCAGTGTTCCGCTAATTGGTTAATTACCAAGCAAATTTGTAGCCGGCATAGTATTGCGCCATCGGGGACACGCACGGGTTATGCGTGTATATCATGCGCACTAGGGGGAGGTGAAAGGTACGCGACGGCCTCGCTTGTCCGGGCATTAAGACACAAATGTATTTATCTGTGTGATCTATGGCTGCCGCGGCATAATGAACCAGTTTGCGTTTAGTTGGACAGGCGGCGTTCCAATTGTCTGTAGAGTTTGCGGTGGGTCGATCAGGATCGTCGAGCGATAGAAAAACGTGTTTTAACACATTGTTGACCGGTCACGAGTTAATTCGTGTCTTCCTGTTCAAACGTTGCTGACCGGCCACGAGTAAACTCGTGATCGATGCGCTTTTCTTTGGTAATTGTTGTTCAGCCCCGCGTTCATACCACAGGCTGTGTTTCTCGCTAATAAAACCCGTCAAGTAGTGTCTCTTTTGAAATAAAAAAGAATTGTTTGACAAACATCACTTTATCGATGAAAATGTTACAACGATTTTAGTAACGAGCAAGTTTGCCGAAAAACGTGCGGTCCCAGGCGTATGTCTTACAGATTTCTTAGCAGTCCGCAATGGGTTAACCCTTTGAGCGCTATGAACGCGTATATGAGTTCTCACACAACCATTCAATTTAGGCTATGAACACATATATGGGTTTTCTCACACAACCATTCAATCTTGGCTATAAACGGGTATATGGTTTCTTACACAACAGTAGCACAGATTTGTTTTTACCTTCATGAACGTCTTGTCGTGTTATAATTCATTCTACGCGGTAACCTGAATTTTTATAGTTACCCTTTTACTGTATTAATGAAAAAAATGTAACTGTCTATACATAAAGCAAGAGCTCTTTCTTTTTGGAGTGTCACAGTCAAACGATTAGAGGATATCTCAATGATAGTATCATAATTTTTATTTCGTTTTATATTTGCAGTATCCGAAGGTGCAGATAAAAAAGTGCTGCAACTTTTAGTATCTCGTTTGACGTGACTTTTATGAAATGATAAATATTTGAGGTTAAAAGGATGCATGAAACAGACCGATATGATATCGTGAATAAAACTGTGGAATCCTTTGTAGCGGCTCTTCTTTCTGTGTACACGGAAATATGTAAAAGATGATATGTTCTTATGAATAATGTATGGAAAGGATATGCTTGAGTGAGTTCACTCGAGTCAACACGAGTCGGTATCATAATGAAGCCTGAAAAAAGAGGACAGGTGATATTTTTACCCGAACGACAATTCAGAATCCCTGCTTTCTGGAGTAAAACAAACATCAGCTCAGAAATTTCTTTTCGTTCGACCCTACTTTTATATTCATATGAAACGAGAAGCTTTTAGAAGCTTCCAAAAACAAGCCACTATTTTTACATATCTTATGTAGATCCGAATTCCAAATTCTGCTTCTTCTGAACAACTCTACATACAACGTAAATTTCTCTTTAATCTGTCCTTTTTCTCTACAAAAGAGAAGCATCCAAATCGGCGATTTTCAAACAACCCTTCAACCCCTATTTAACCCCCTTATGGGTGGAATATCAAAAAGTCCTTCTTTAGTGGGTGTCTACGTCATAAAAAGATCCAATTGTCTAAATTTTATGTTTCTAGCTTCAGTAGTTTAGGTCCTGCGATGATGAATCAATCAGTCAGTCAAAACATGTCTTTTTACATGTATAGATTACAAATAGCGTTAATTTCCACGTTCATGAAACACACACACACACACACACACATGGCGGAGTCCTGGCATGTGTTCATTGTTCAAAGACCTCGACCGTCAGAATTTCCGTTTCAAAAGGATGACGCGACAGGCATTCGAGAGCAATCGTCGAATTCGCGGCGGGAAGGCCTCCACCCCTGGCCGGGTTGAATTAAAACCACGACCGGAAACAAACACTTACGACCTATTATCCGCTGTCGCAGGTTCAGCCACGCGTTAAATTCTCCCCGCGCCCGACGTCCAAATATACCTGGCCGCATCTTTCAAGTTCAATGCACCCTCGCGTCGCGACGTCGACGTCTTTCCACGTTCCTGCGCGAATACCTCGAAGGTGTATAGTAAAACGCTGACTTTGCTAATAGCAAGACACATCGTTCGCATTCCGAGACGGCCACCAAGTCCGTGGAAGCAATTTCTTGATCGAGAATCGAATAAACGAAAGACGGGAGGGGGTGGGGGTCGGTATTTTAACCGTTTGTAACTCGAGAGGAATGTTTTAATGTTTCGTTTTGTCAAATTTAAAAACTGAAAGGACGACTTGTTATAGGACACCTTAATTTAATTTTTTTAATTGAAAAGGGAGGAACGCTGAATTTATTAGTCGTCAGTTTGCAGATATCCTATTGGATTTGATATATGAATTTCTTTTCGGTGAGATTTAAAAATTAGAAAGATTGCTTATTGAAGATCTTAATTTAATCCGTTTATTACAAAGAAAGGAATGATGAATTTGTGATTTATTATACTCTTCCTTTATCACGTTTAATTTGAGAGCTTATTTCTGTCGTGGATGAAGAAAACCATTTCTTATGAGTTCTTTCATTAATTACAAGCATACGCGGTTCTAATCACGCTAATGTTGAATAGAAACATCATAATTTATTAACTTAAATATATAAAAAATACCCGTGTAACGTTAAAACCTTAAAAATGGTAACTAAAGCTCGTTAGCGGACATTTCGATCGCATAAAATTTATGCTTCCTTTTGACAAACATTTTTATTGAGTACTATTCTGTTGAGTCATAGTCGTTCAACAAGTTCCATGATTTTTATTAAAATCATACCACGAGGAGGAAAAACGATAACCCCTAAAATGACCTCCGTGTATGGTGTTAAAAATTGAATGATCGTACGATCAGTTATGGAAGCGTATTTTTGCTGTGTTTGATTTGAAGTCTATAACGGAACAGTCTGAGCGTTCGTCGTTATACAGGATGTTCGGACAGCCCTGGGCTTAAATTGAAAGAGTAACTCCCTCAGACATTCTAAGACGAAAATCAAGAGTAACGATTTTGCGTTTGAGGCTTTGTTTACGAGGTATAACTAGTTAAAGATATCGTTTAATCCGGACCGTTCGACTCTTGAGAGCGGGTAACCGAGGCAACTCGGTCGGTAACGTCGCTGAGTCCACAGTGATGCTCAAGCGTCGAACAGTCTGGATTAAACGATATCTTTAACTAGTTATAACTCGTAAACAAAGCCTCAAACGCAAAATCGTTACTCTTGATTTTCGTCTTAGAATGTCTCAGGGAGTTACTCTTTCAATTTAAGCCCAGGGCTGTCCGAACACCCTGTATACGGTAAGATTGTTCGTGAAAATTATTGTCAACGGTCTCGAGAGTTGGCCGACAATGTTTCGACGCACGGTCGAGGATTCGATTTACGGGCAGGATGCGACGGGATCGAACGACCGCTCCAAAACATCGTCGGAAATCAGGGAATCGGCCTCGACCGGTATTGTAATATCGCGCGCTGACGCCTCTGACTCTTGCATTAAACATGAGTTATATGTCGGCGCATTGTGTTCTATACAGAGCCGCGGCGCTGTTTAAATTTACATTATGCTCGTGCGACCAATTATTGAACGGCACGATGTCGGAGTTGAAGCAACCAAGGCCTTGAAAACCGCTGTTTCCTCGCGGCCACGCGCGATAATCGATTATTAATGGCGACCAATTTTCCCGACGCTTATCACCGACCGTGTGACGATTAGATAACAAATTATCGAAACCGTTTGTAAATTTACAAAGTCCGCCGGAGTTTCGCCTTATTCAGGTGCGAATTTAAATTTTTACCACCCTAGGCTATCATATTTTTATTGTCTGAAAATAAAAAGAAAAGGTAGGGAGAGGAATCGCAAATACTTAGACTGTTAGATTTGAATCCATTCTTTTATTAATTTTGTGTTCCTTCTAAAAATTTTGTTAGATGCATTCGAGAAGTGATTTCTAGTCAAACTAGAATACTAATTTCAATGATTTTCAAATGCCAACTTATTTTTTAAGATTCGTTCATATTCAGCTTTATTTGGTTTAGTTAACATTTTACCGGCCGGAAGCCTATCAATCGGCTCTTTACATGACTCGTTTGTAAATTTTGTAATGTCCCCTTCCTCGAAGGTGACTGTTTCGAGCGATATCGTACGTATACTTCAAAGAAATATTAAACCATTAATTATGTAAAGAAAATCATTGTAATCGATTAATTATATTAGAAATTAGCAATGCATCCGTGCCAAAGAGAGCAATTGGAGGTGCGTAGTAAATTGAGCCATAAACGGTCGGTAAAGCGTTAAGTAATATACTAAAATTTACTCATGCGACTATTTAACCCCTTGGATTTGAACATTTGCGGAATTATCATTTGCTGACTGAGAATCACCTTTCGAGTGCAAAGAGTTAATATGCAAGAAATTTTCCTGAGATTCACCGTCCTCTGAAAGCTGCCACCCTAGTCTATAGCCTACTCAGTCTATGCGTAATTTATCATAATTTAATATAATAATAACATAAGTTAACATAATTTAATCGATTATCGTGAATATCTTGTCTCACAAACTGGATATGCTAACGACAAGTAGCAAGTCACACTCAACTAATTCCGCACACACAATGTGTTAAAACTTGTACTTTGGAAACGCAGAAAATGCATTTCATGGACTACGAACAACTCTAGTTCAACACCGACTAATAACAAAACTATTGGGTTGGCAACTAAGTGATTGCGGATTTTAAGTAAGAATGAAAATTCAAAATTTTAGTTGAAAATCTAACCATTAAATAATGCAATAAAATATATCTGAAATACGCGTTTTGTCCTTCCATTTTTAAATTGGGATAAAAATGAAACAAAATAAATAATCGATACAATTTTCTTATTAATTAACGATGAGAGTTCAAAAACAAGAAAACAATATAAGGTAAGGTTGGTCAAGTCGTACCCCTTAAGGAAAAATCCGTATAAAACGTAGGATTTATCAAATAAATAAAAATTAAACGTGTTATTCAAAACTTGTGTTAACATTGTTGTTATTTATTATAACGAAATTGGTAGAACATCTGATTGATCCGAATGTACATTTGCTTGTGGTTGTAAGCGCTGTTGTCGCTGTGGTTCGTTCAAAATTCAAGTGCTACGACTTGAGCAACCTTACCCTAGATCAGGTGCTTTAAACACGTTGACAAAACGAGAGAATGTGCTAAAATCATCTATCAATAAAATCCGCAATCATTTAGTTGCCAACCCAATAAATAGTATCAATAACAGCGCCCTTGTTGTGTAAAAAGTGGGAGATCTCCCAATTCGGTTGGCTAAGTGTTAAACGCGAGTCGTTCGGCGAAAAAAAAAAAAACGACGAGGAACTTCCGTATCTGAAATCGAGCGGAAAAAGGAATCTAGTGAAACGGGGTGTATCGTCTTCTTTTATCGGGAGGACCATCGCCGTTCGCTTATCTGGTATCGCGATTACCTTCAGCCTGGCTGAATAAATAGTTCAACGTGTACTCTTGGCTCGTGCGAACCGACCGAATACTCGTATCCGGTCGCGCCAGGGGTGCAGCTTCGGACGACCAGTTCGCAATAACTCTGCACGATGTCACGATGCCATGCCCCATAATTCCCGCGAGCTAGATCCATCTCGCGTTTCGGTCTCTCTATCGCGTTTGAAAATGTAGACGCGACGACAGCTGCGCCCGGGTTCAACCGACACCGGAAGGATCGCGAAAACGCCAACGGAGATTTGTTTTCGTCTCAGATATTCCGTGGAATCGTTTAATCGGAGACAGGTTGAGAACTGTGGGAAATTCTGATTGACGTCTCTTGATTTCTGCAGCACACGCTTGCGTTATATAATACAGTGGCTCCAAAAAGTACACTTTGGAATAGGACAAATTTTAAAGGTACGTCGAACGTATGAACCGTACACAAGCCAAAGCGATTAACTTTAGTTTTAGAATTTATTTAAATCTTAATCGATGCTTAATGTTTTATATTTATCGATCCTCTTTACTTTTTGTTTTATTTAATCGATTTGACAAATGAGTAGCTCACGATATTATATTAAACAGCTTTTGATCATCGATTGATAGAAATTCATTCGCTAACGATCAAGAGAAGTTTATACTCTCGAGTTGTACGTTTTAGATTTCAATGATACGAGATACAGTGGCTCCAAAAAGTATTCGTACACTATGTCACAAATAAATTCGTTTAACCCTGAAATTCTGAGTCTGATAGAAGTATTTGATAAAAACTTTGTGGGTATGTAGATTGTAATAGTATACGTATGAATTAAACTCTTCTTTTTAAATGCCATTTTAAAAGGGTGGAACCAGCATTGAAGTTTCTGAGTTTTCTTTCATTTTTTAAAGATAACTTTGTAATGGTACTTGATGAAGCGAAACCTTTCAAATAGAAAATGTTTAATTTTTAATACTCTATCACCCTGTCATGAAAAAAAGAACACAGAAAAGCTTGTATTCAAAGCGTGAAAAATCGCTGAAACTTTGAGATTCGTTATCAGCCCTCTTAAAAGATATTTTGCCACCAAACAATTACTCCATGCAGAATACACCATGCTCTGTACACATATAAAGTTTCATTAAAATCAGAATTTCAGAAGTAGATGAATTTCTTTATAATACAGTGTACGAATACTTTTTGGAGCCACTGTAGGTGCTCCAAAATTTAACAAGATCATTCAATATCGTGGGAATCACCGATAAAAAGTTTGGTAAAAGGTCCTCTGTGATCCTCTGTGGGCCTGTGTAACTTTCAGGTCACTTGTTAATTTATTGACATTTTAACAAATAATTTGTTTTTTTTCGCGAGATGGAGCATATATATTATAATGTTCTACAATGTCGAGTAAATCACAAAACATGTAATTCATTCGGTAAAAAAGCTTAGAAAGTAAAGGAAAGAAAAAGTCAGCCATCTTGGATAAAAGTTTACGTCATCCTCAACGGTAATACGGCCGATTTCCATTCACGCGTCTCTTTCACGCCTTGGATTCGACGCGAACAATCGCTTCCTTAATTTATTCAAAGTTTACGCGACACGCAACAAGAAAAACACGCTGAATTGTAAAGAGGAGCTAATAATAGGCGACGGCAGAATAAATGACGCGAAACGGTGAAAGGCGTACAGGCATCCCTGTATATCGCATGCTAGAATTCGCTGGGTTTATAATCACGCAGGATCGAGCACGAATTGCGATAAGCATTCGCAATAATAAACGAGAGATTAATTTCAACAATAGATAAACCGGCCGATGCATCATGCCAAGGTATGTATGTAAAATAAACTGGCAAAGATAAATGAGCATTCCTGTTAATACTAAACTTTGCTACACAACGAACTGAAATCATATTTATAATTGACGAATGAACCATTACTCACCGGCCATTCCTGTCGGGCTGGATCGTACACATCTTCGTGTCCAGACCGTTGGCTCGGCACGGGCTGCAGATTAATAACGACGACCATGTTCGAAAGAAATGGCGGGAAAAATTGTAGAAAAAATGGTTGCGTGCTCGATATCTCGAAACACGACCAGGAAATTTGTATTCGGCCTCTGGACGTTGCTAGAGCAGTCTTGTTAAGCGATAAAACACCGTTAATTGGTCCGACTATGGTTAGCCAATTAATAGTTAATTAGATCCCCGTTACTTTAGCAACTAGTTTAGGTTCGATCGACCTTTAGTCAATTATCGATTAGCCTCGCAGCTTGTGCTCTCGTTCGCTTTCTCTTGGACATGACACTTGCCCTGTGCACGATCTTGTGGCAAGAGAAATGTAAACGTTATCGCCTTTTCTAATTATAGAATAATTTGTTTATGGTATTCATAGGGAATGCTTTTTGTATCCAACTGTATGTTATTCTCAGTTCGACCAAGTAAACCTACACAAGGTAACAACGATACCCGCGTTACCAACGATAGCGAGCGACTGAGGCAATGAGAACCGAACGAAGTCGAGAATGTCCGAGATCGGCCGAACGGCCGGCGACTCTGCACGAGGGGACTTTAGCAACGAGCTCCATAAGCCGGCTTCCGCTTCGTCCGGCGCGAACGGTTGGAGCTTGTTCGTGCGTTGTTTTCCTCTTTTTCGCGTCTTCGACGATTACCTTCTGATTTCTTCTCCATAAAAAAGTTATCGAGATTCCGGTGGCCGCGCTGCGTGACCGTCAGGTTCGTCGTCTCGATTCGATACAGTGGCGAGGTGAAAACAGCGAACGAGACGTGCACACGTGAGAGAGTGTAGAGATCGAAAAATGTGACAGCAACGACTCTCTGACGGCCGGAGGGGGAGAAACGCCGCGATTTTAGTCGCAAGCAATCGCGCCTGCGCATTTTCTTTCTCTTTCCCTCCGTGGCATCGCGCATGTATATGTGTGGTTTGTGTGTGTGTATACATGTGAATGTGTGTGTGTGTAGGTGGGAGGTCATGCGTAAAAAAAGTTCCCATAGAAATGTGGGATTAGTGTCTCGCGATACAGTGAGTGTTCTTTTACTGATTGAGTGCTGCTCGTCCGGGGTTTCGACGAGGTCTTCGAAGGATACGGAGAAGAGAGACCAAAGGACTGCCCGGTGAATCATGTAAACAGCTGTTCCCATTCTATTTTCGGCCATAATCACTTGTTCTTTCGTTTATTCCTTTTCGGGTCTGTTTCTTCGTATTTATTCTGTGTACGATTACATTATGGCGCTCCAATATAGAGCGAACGATGTGTCGATTATAAAAAACGATCGTTAGATGATCGTGAAGCTGTAACTGAGTCGAAAGTACGAAGAGCACGATACAATTTAGAATTATTCGTGGATAATTTAGATACAGTTTTTTACGATTGATTAGTAACATTTTCGTAGCAGTTATAACATCCATCGTGAAATTTCTATTTCTCGTTATCTCACGGCTTAACCTACGGTTTATTCTCCACGCGGGAAATAGAACTTAGCAGGGGCTCGATGCATAAATCCATGATTTTATAGCGTGATGAATGCGCCATTAAAACAAGCAGATGCGGACACGCATTAGACAGGCCTCGCCGTAAATCCTCAGATCAAGCATATGAGTGAATAAAATGCGTGTGTCACAGCAGGGATTTAATGTTAATTGCGATGGCAGACAGCTTGTATCGTGGTGGGTTGCGTGCTTCCGGCGACGATTCAGTATGCCATTAAACTTCGCTTTTATTGTTATACCACGACAAAATTCTCCATTTACGTTTGTGTCAGCGATATTGGTATTCTATGATCTAACAAATTCTTTTATAATCATAAAACTAAAACTAGGAAAATAATAGTAATATATGTAGAGGATAGGAAAAAATTGGAGCAGTTAGAATGCGTTTGTTAGAAAAATGGTCGTATCGTTGAAATACGTTCAAAAATATGTAGGATAGATGACTGCTCAGACAGTACAAATATCTAATCGGTAATATAATTAACTGAACTATTCCCCTGTATAAAAATCAGTCACACCGAACTTATCCATAAGAAAAAATGTATTCTGCAAAATAATAACTTGTATCAAAAATTTCCGCCATAAATTTTCATACGCGTTGCATAGGCCCTAATTAGCATTAAAGATTAAGTTCAAAAAAGGTCACACGCCGTGTTTGATTCACAAAATAACATATTTATTTTAACAGTACAATGGAATGCTAATAACGAAACTGAAAACTGATCTTTGGTTCATTTATCAACTTGCATAAGTAATAAAACTAAAATATCATTCTTCGCGTTGCACGTGACTTTCTGCCGCTCTCCCTCTCTCTTCTCCCACCCTCCCGCCCTCTCTTTCTTTCTTTCTCTATCTACCTCGCAGCGATGGCAACCTCTACCCTACATCTTCCCTAGCTAGGAAAACGATTACCACTCTCAAAATTAGAACGCCGATCAAAGAACGCGCTACCGTGACACACGGACACGTGAGAGATACGCGGACGAAATTGGCCGGCGAAAACGACCGGTTTCGATACGAAACTGTATAACCTCCCTCGGTTACTGGGCCTCGTTCACCCGTCCCTTTTCCCCCCACCCGTCCACCGCCGCTCTAACCCTTTCTCCTCCCTCTCCTCGCGACCTGCATGCCGAGCGGCCCCGATCAAAAGCCGCTCTGTTTGCGCTTCGTTAGTTTTTATCGGCTAGGCCCGAGATGATAATTCGATGATGAACCATCGCATAATCACGCTCTTACCGGCTACCATGATTCGTAAACATTGCCTCGAAACGAGGATTCGAGGCGCATTCTGGAATTCGTTCGCGTTTTGCATGGAAAATTGTAATTGGGGCGATCTAAAATTTCATCGAAGCGTGGAAGATTGGCTGTTTGCTAAAATTGTTCATTGTACAGGGTTGAGGTCAATTTATGTTATTCGTGCAAAAGAAAGTTCCGTTTCCAACAGATTCAATCGGTGAAATGGAAAAGGATACCGTGCAACCTCGATTATTGCAGAAAACGGGACCGAAAATTCATTCAAAAATCGGGATTTTGCAACCATCGAGGTAACCAATCACGATCGGTCCAAAACTATCCCTATCTGAACATTCTGGTATATGGAGTTTCTGAATTGATTTTTATAGTACAGTGAAACCTCGATTATTGCTAAGAACGGGACCGGAAATTTGTGTGAGAACCGAGGTTTTACAAGAATCGAGGTAACCAATCATGATCGGTCCGACAGGCCCTTCTCTACATTTTGTTTCCAATCTTTTGCTTCCAAGCAATGTGTATTATTGTCTCCGCTAGACACGGTCGTCTGAAAAGTAATCGAGGTTCTACTGTATTTACGTGGCGTTACGAGTCAAACATCATCGGAAATTATCGAGAACAACTCTGTTTGACTGAAGCTGTCGAAGCTGTTAGCTGATGCGAAATTGATCGTGACCTATATCGTTCGAATTTGTTTGATTGTACTGTAAACGAAACGTGTTTAAACGGATATCATAAATCGACCTTTATCCGGGGATGACAGTAATTCAATCAGACACGTCTCCTAGTCACAGTCACCTCTTCGTGTGCATCGCAGGATAGATAGGTAGAAAGAGAGGGAGAGAGAGAAAGGGCGGTTTCAAGGCTTCCAAGCCGCGTTAAGAGTTTACTCCTCCTCGAGGTTCCTGCTGCCACTCCAAGGTATTTGTCGACGTTCAAACGTACTCGACGAAATGGATCTCTTTACAGGTCGTAAACGTCCTCGCGGTCGTCGTTTCTTTTTTCCTTCGAGTTTGCCCGCGGTACTTGAATCCCCCTTTTAATGGCTTTTAATCGACACTTTGGAAATGCGAAGTGCTGATATCGTCGCGGATCAATGTCGGATGTCCGGGGACAAAAGTGCGAAATTGCGCTTGTTCCCGGTTGACGATCGACGAATTGCGATCGAACGGTACCCGTGGCTACAGGTTAACCGAATTGGGATGAAAAATGTTGGAACGTGATTGTTAGGGATTGAGAATCATTTATGTTTATCGTGGAAATTAGTTTTTGGTTTGTAACCACTGGATTTGGGTCTGGCCATCGCAAATCTCCTGGGTCAGAGCCTAACCCACCCTGGTGACCGATCACCCTTCTGCCAGTAAGTTCCATTTCCCATCGCCTTCAAATTCTCCACTTCCCTCTCCCACCTCCAATTTTTTTTTTTTTTTTTGATCTATTAAAAGGCACTCGGCATTCGCCCATTGAAAAAGAAGAAAAACGCAAAAGAATACTAACAGAACGTCCAAGTAACTATTAGTCGTCTAACGATACTAACTTCAAACATTTTCGAATACAAAATATTTACTAAGATTCGCCCGTATTAAACGTCATTTAATTTAGTATAAGCAATATACTGAAATTTACATATATAATTATTTAACCTCCGGGCCTGACTAGTAAACAAACTATCATTTGGCGACTAACAGTCGCTTCTCGAGCGCAAAGGGTTAATAATCAAAGTGGACGTAAAGGAACGGATATCATCTACGAGCACCGAGACAATACGTAGCCTCGTGAATTAAGATACGTTGTTGCGGTCGATAACAGTGATCGTTCTTCGAATAATCAAATTCTTTTGAACGATATCAGAGATACAGTGGGATTACTAATGAGGATAATGCAATTTCAGCGTAACAAAAAATTTATCTCCTCTTGTAGATTACAATAGAGAAATAAAAGGTGGATATTTGTTTCAGATAACAGGAAACATAAAATTAACGATATAAATTTGTACAATTACGAAATCGAAAAATAAGACGATTTTAGTTTCTACAAATATACATTGTGCTTTCCCGTTGTTTCCTTCGAAAAGAAAGTCTGACGTTTATGAACGCTGTGACGTTCGTTCCAAACATAAACTCAATAGGTTTTCCGGGATCAGTCGTACCAACCTAAGACACCGGTTTAAATTAAATTGTTCTCGCGGCGCTTAAAAATTAGTATTTCAAGTTAATTGTGCCCTGCGATTCGCTCGCGTCCGTGGGCACACGGCGAATCGTGGCGGTGCATTCATAATTCAGCGACTTTCTTGCCGGCTTGATGAAGCAACTTTTTCCTCCTCGCTTCTCTGGCACACCAGCGAAATCTAGTTTTCACAATAAACTTGCACCCGAGCGGATCTTTGAGCTCGTCTCCTTACATTTCAACCAACCGCCGTCCCCCTTGCCCGCTTCCCTCATCTTTTTTTTTCCTCCGCCCCCTTCATTTCACCCTATTTTCTCTTTCGTCCTTTACGGGACACGTAGAAGAATACACGCGTTCTCGAATGAGTTTCGTTGCTTTAGAAATATTTTTCTTGCCTCTGGTTGCTGGATTGATGGTCAGAAACAGTACTTCCACAGCAATTAATCTTTATAATACCAAAACTAATGATACACGTCAAGGCAACCAAATTGAATATTACGTGAAAAGATTATCAGATAACATAAGGGAATCAAATTATGAACATTTTCCAAATGTACACCATAATAAGCTTACGAAATTTTTATGAAAAATTGTGAATTGAAAGTTTTCGAAACTACAAGACTGGATTATTTCAATATAGAATCGTAGAAAAAGTATAAACCGCGAGATGTTCTTAGGCGTGAGCTATGGGCATTCCTCAGTGTGCCTTTCTCAGTGAAAACGTTACCGATCTTTGCTCTATATTCTACAATTGTATCCACTACGTAAAAAGAAAAGAATCTTAACCCTTTCGCTACGCCGAAGTATCGTCATTGAACAGAAACTCGCGTCAGAAATATGCACAGTGCGCTTGGTTTCTGTGTATACGTTTTTCTAAATCTTAAATAACAACTGTGCTGAATATAACAATCATTGCTCTAATTTAACAAGTATATTTACATTTTTAAAATACAAAATACGTTTGAATATGCGGCGCTCTAAGTAAAAGGAGTAAAAATCGCAGTGAAATTGAAAAATCGAAACGATCCCGTTAAGCGCGCCGATATATTTAAATTTCCGTTTCTACAAGTGTTATGAAACCTCAACTGAAAAATGTCCAAGCAATATCTCGGTATGTTCCATTTCGATGTAGGTCCTTGTAAAAAATCTGATACCCACGAAACAGACGTGGATGCGTCTGAGAAACGTTGTTGAAGCTGGCTCGCGTTGATACCGACTTGCCCACAGTTCTGACGATCTCTCCCTTCCAATTACTCCAGATTAACGAAGTTCCGTGCTGTTCAAGGTAACGACGGGCCCTGTTATAAAGTAAATATCCCCGCTGATGTTTCCGTGGAATTTATAATCGAAGAGAAACAATGACGCGAGCCGGGTTATTGAAAGCCATCGAGGCCGTGGAGCATTAATTACCTAATTACCGTTGCCGCGTAAAACGTGGCTCGTGCGCGAGCCCGTTCCATTTATCCGTCCTCTGCTCTCGCGTTCCCGTGAAACGGACACCGCCGTTTAACCCATTCGCTACCAGGTAAATTTAGAGCATCTTGCTCTGGACGCCAAGATTTTATTTTAAAGAAAATATTGGTTATCATTCTGATAATAAAAAATTATATGAGATTTGTGGTTTTTTAAAAGAATATTATCGCATAAAATTTTCATTCATCCTTTCTTGTAATTCGTAACTGAAAGGTGAATTTAGAGCATCTTGCTCTGGACGCCAAGATTTTATTTTAAAGAAAATATTGGTTATCATTCTGATAATAAAAAATTATATTAGATTTGTGGTTTTTTAAAAGAATATTATCGCATAAAATTTTCGTTCATCCTTTCTTGTAATTCGTAACTCAAAGGTGAATTTAGAGCATCTTGCTCTGGACGCCAAGATTTTATTTTAAAAAAAATATTGGTTATCATTTTGATAATAAAAAATTACATTATATTTGTGGTTTTTTAAAGGAATATTATCATATAAAATTTTCGTTCATCCTTTCTTGTAGTTCGTAACTCAAAGGTAAATTTAGAGCATCTTGCTCTGAACACCAAGAGTTCGTTTTAAAGAAAATGTGGGTTATCATTCTGATAATAAAAAATTATAATTTTAATGAAGTGATAAAATGAAAATTTAGTAAAAATATAAATAAACCAAGTATACGATCTCATGAAAATCCTACACAGTTATGGATATATTAAAATGAGTAAAATTTATTTTCATAACATTATAACTAAGCTTTAAAAAATATTACGTTGTTTAAATATTTAAAATTTAGCAAACGTATTTAAACTTCTGTAACCGACTGTGTACGTGCCTACGTGTCTATTAAAATTTTCGAAGGAAATTTAACCGGTCGCCATTTCGAACCGCCAACAGTAGCTATCAGTTTGCGATTGAATGGGCCCGTAGGGAGAATGGGTGTCATTTTACGAGGTTCGAGAAAAAGCTGTCGAAACGCATTATTCATTGCTAAAAGTTCGCCGCCCACGCACTATGTGGACCTCCCACAGGGGCCCTCACGCTTTATCAATCGTAATAAAAGTTATAACCAGAATCATTCATCCTACTTTCATGTGTATTACAATTTATTCGACGAATTGGAAAGGTTCACAGAAATTTCATTTTCTCCTTTTACGCATACCTAGACACAAACACTACTTCTATTTAACCCCTTGCACTCGAATTTAATATGACCATGAATTACCGCCAACTCAGAATTTATTTTTTTATTTAATCAAAACAAAACTTTTCCAATACGTTATTAGCATACTTAGCTATAACATTTCATGAGTATAATTAAAAAAAATGAAAATTCCACGGTAAAACTTATGATGTCGCATACGCTGAGACATACGAGTGCAAAGGATTAATACATAGTACTACCATGAACACTGTGTTATAGAAAAGTTATAGAATAAAAGTTACAAATATGATGTATTCACACTAATTAGAAATGGAACGCGTTTGCTATACATGGAACTCGCGGAAGTTCCTTGGAGCTGCGAAATAAAAAATGAAAAGAACCTTCTGAAGAATTTTCGCAGAAAGCGAAAGCACAGGAAAGCCAGTTCGGTTGACATACCAGAATTTATCGCCCCCGTCTTCGACACTCGGCGCTGCAGAGCGTGCAAACTCGCGTGGCGAAGCTGAAAGCGCCGAAAGGTCCTTGGTCGCGTCCTTTCTCCCCGCGAACAAGGAAGGACATTCTTCGGCGCGATTGAAAGCGAACGCGTCGTTGGCCACGCTGTTGTGCACTGCGTTTCGGCACGGTCTCGTGTCTATAATGTCCGTCCAACGAGACGAAACAGTAAACGAGGCAACCGCACGTGATCGACACCTAAGTAGGACAAGGGTCGGTGCACAATTGTAAGTCGTCCGAAATATAAAGGAATAGAAAATTACTATTTTTAATTCGCCTCGAATAAGAGGCCACGTTTAACCCATTCACTGCCAACTACGAGATATCCCGTAGTAAGTGTAAGTGTGTACCAAGACTGCCAACTACGAGATATCTCGTAGTTTGTGCTACAAGTTTAGACTGATTGCAATTGGTCGTGGAATAAGTTTATTCATTTAAGAAAAACGTTAAGTGTCCAATCTTAGCGAAACTACCCCTATACGGAAAAGCTACAAAACTTATTCATACCTTTTACAGAAAGTCATAGTAAGCTTTCGAGAATGTGTCACGGTAAATTTACCAGGACTCTGTGAAAACAGTCACTTTGTTCGCTTTGATAGTTCCACTGTTAACACTATTCCTACCAATACTTCACGTATACCTATTCCTACCGCGACATTCCCACGTAAGACAAACTACAAACTTTTCTCAAAAAATAAACAATGAAAAAAGAAGTGAATATTGAAAAATGTATTATACGTATATTTGAGTAAAAGTCTAAAGTTTAAAGACGATTCAATTACGTTGTATCTAAGAAATTCTAATTGAAATGTTAAAAACGGTCATTTGATCGGTTCTGGTAGGAATAGTGTTAAGACTAACAGGATCTACGCACGCGTTCGTTTTCAAATAATACGGAAAGGGTTAAAATTCCACCTAGATTTACTTGTAAGGACCGTCGTTAAGGAACCACTAAAAATTCGTTACTGTCCTAGCACCAATCGCATGAACTTTTTGTTTATTCTCACTGTCTCGTCTCGTTGAACGGAGTACAGCTCCTCGAGAACAACGCCCCGCAAATGCATCGAATGCCGTTGCATCGTCCCTTCGTCTTCGCGGCGAGGGCAGGCTGAGACAGCTGTATCGTTTGACCCATTTCTTCGTTCGCGTCGTTTCGCAATACTCTGCCAGCATAACGGTCTTTTGTACTTACACGTACACCTCCGTGTCACGGCGGCCTGGTTCCACTTGCCGTTGAGCTGGGATCGCCTGGACACGCTCGCGGTTCCTTCCGCACGAGTTTCGTGACCGTTTCCATACTGTCCGTCGAAATTGACACTTTGACGTATGATTCTTGTTTTGAGGGTAACAGTAAAAATAACTTTGTCTTTATACCATCGTATATTATATAGAGAAGTAGAAGTAGAATATATATAATATAAAGAAGAAGGCAAAAGAACTAAATACAAAATCAGAGCCACGTTTCTTTTCACATTTTACTTCGCGCAGATTACAAGGCATGTATAAAAATTTGACAATCGCACGATCGTCGTCGCTAACCCCGATCGGCGCCATAGACGTTGTCGTCCGGCCGTGGGCCATTCGAACCATCAATTCGTTTTTCGGTGACCATATTGATCAGTGTCATTCGTCTATACTATCTTGACACACGGTATCAAGTATAGAATATTGAAATCTTACGTCTCTCAGTTTTTTCTCTCTACCTATCCCCCATGGTATCGGAACCTCTTCAGCCGTTCTTCGAATATCTTTCTGCTCGAAAATTCCTTCGGTCCCTCGCTCGACCCCTCTGTGATCGTCGGAACGATCCGTCTTGGTGTCAAAAAAGCCCGGATCCCCGGCTCCGCCGTCCAAACACGGCGCCACGGATTGTTTTGACCCGTGCCATTATGAATACATCTTCGCAGACACTTATGCTGACTATCTGCGAGCGTTCTGGTTGAATCTCCGGATGAGAGGGAGCAAGAATGAATGAGAGATTAATGGAGGGAAGGAGGCAGACTGAGTCAAAGAAACACTGTATGAGAGAACGAGAGAGAGATCGAGGGAACGAGTGAAAGAAAAATTCTGTGAGAGGCAGAAAGACAGAGAGTATAAGTGAAAGAAGAATTGTGTGAAAAGAGAGAAAGAGAGAGAGAAACAAAAAGAATAAGTAAAAGATTTGTGTGTGTGTGTAGGAGAGCAGGGAAGGGAGGAGGAGGAGTTATGGTAGAAAGAGAATGAGAGTGTAAAAGAGAAAATATGAGGGGGGGGCGAGACAGAGAGACAGAGAGAGAGAGAGAGAGAGGGAGAGTGAATATGACAAAGAGGGAATGAGAATGTAAAAGAGAGAATATGAGGAGAGAAAGAGGGAGAAGGTGAGACAGAGAGAAAATAAGTGAAAGAGAGATTGAAAGAGAAGGCTTTGGCGGAGAGGAAAGGGAGTGCACCGCATGCTCAGACGAGAAACTCGTCAGCGGGGGAAAGAAGAGAAAAGAGGAGAACACGAAGAATGAAGCGGTCACCGAAGAAGGGAGAAGTCGTCGAGATTTCGTCTTTCCTTCTCCTCCCTTCCCTTTCCTCCTTTTTCTTTTATTTTACTTGAACGTCGTAAGCCTGAGTTATTCCTGGCTTTCCCCTCTCTCTCTTTCTCACAACGATCTCCTCTAACTCGCGTTTATGCTCGCAAAGCGATCCTGTTCAAGCGAACGCGAAAATTCCCTTTCGTAGCAATTTCACTCTTGCGTGGAACGATCTTTGTTGCTCTAGTTAACCGGCAGTGATTAATTGGAACTTGGTGTAGCTATCATCAAGGAAAAAGTGTGACGAGCGTTTTTGCCACGCGAGACTTCAGCAACAATTTCTAAGTACCTCACGTATCTCGCGCTGACTTGCGGGAATTCCACGGAAGATGATTAAAATCTTCTGCACCTCGTTAAAACGATACGGTGTGAAACATCGTCGCGATGAACCGCACGCCAACTTTCGCCAGCAATTAAAAATAATTTTCGAACTTCCTGTACACCGTCCAAGTTCCAAAATATCAACGCATTTAAGATTCCTCCTGAACAGTAGGTTTACTCGGGTGGACCCGTCAATTTGACGAATTTATGACTTCATGAAGCAAAATTTGCATACAGAATTACTATTATTCCCAATAATTTTCGTTGACTTTTATTGATGGATCGATACGAATATACCCTAATCCATTTCCCTCCCAACTCTGGAGTTTCAAATTCTGTATGATTTATACCTATTTCTTAGTACATGTATATTAGAAACTAGCTATTGCCCGCGGTTTTTTTTTTTTTATAGTGCTTGCTTCAAAATCAGCGAATTTTCAAACAAATTTTCATCCCTTACTTAACCCCATTAGGGGTGGAATATCAAAAAATCTTTCTTTAGTGAGTGTCTATGTCATAAAAGAAACCCAAGGACATGTCTTTTTATATGTATAAATAGATGCACAAAAATTTTCCGTAAATCTAGTGATAATAATACATTCTTCACTCGAACTCTTTGCTCGCCCATCATCGAATATTATTGATCGCAACAATAATAATTATAACAACAATCGTTCATCCGGAGATCAACCACCCATTCACGATTCGATATATAACAGAAAAAAGGAAACGAAAAACGGAAGAATTTGAAAGCCACTCGAAGATCTTTCAATCGCTTCGTTGTTCCTCTGTCGTTGACTTCAGGATCATCCGGCACAATGAGTACATTAAACGCGGCCCAATTTCTCGTGCTTTAATCGGAGGCCGTGCGCGATCCTCCGATGGCCGTTCTTGCGTCGCGTCGTCCACGAAGACAAAGGACACAGCTGTGCGTGCTACCAAATGCCCTCCCTCCCCCTTTAACCCTTCTCCACCCCCATCATCGTTTCTCCGCCGGATCGATCAAGGAATCTTAATCGCGTTACAGTCCATTCATGGCAGCTGATCCGCCGTTGTCTTTGTCGTCTTATCTGATTAACGCGTTGAATGCCACGAGGATCACCTGTGACCAGCATTGGCAGTGGTGCTGCGAGGGTCACCGGTGATCGGCACGCCCGAATTGATTGAACTACAGAATCTGGACAAATGTCAATACAGACGCCCCTCGATTTTCGCACATCATTGATTCCTGAAAGTGTGCGCGAGTGTTAAATGTTCGAAAGTAGAGGGATGTAAAAAGATATGCACCGAAAACTGTGATTCAAAGTATTGATCGGAACAACACTGCATTCTGATGGCTAAAGTCTGATGTCCCCTGAGAGGGGGCAACCCAGTAGCCTACTTAAGTCACGATGTCCCCTCAGAGGGGACATCCGACTGCAAAAGCTTAAAAAGTTGAATTTTTTAAAATATGCAAAAGTCGAGAGGCGCCTGTACTTATCAATTTTTCGTTATTACCGTCGTTAACCCTTTCGTTACGGGTGCTGACTATAATCGACGGTCACGCGACGATTGGGTGCTGACTATAGTAAATTGTATATTGAATTATGATAATAGCGAAATTTGTAAATATGTAAATAACTTCTCAAATAATTAAACACCAACGTACAACGTGCGCACACTTCGCGGCGTGGTGCCCCGTTCAGTGGCGTCACTCCAGCGGAAGTGCCGTAACGAAAGGATTAATGCAATGGTGTGAAAAAATAAATGCAGTATGAAACATTTAAAAATAGTTGCACACTGTAACTTATTTGCAGTAGGTAATATTTCAACAGTATATGTATCGTGTAATAGAAAATTCATCGTGGTGCACTCGAATTCGTGGCCACACGCGAAATATTAAATTTCCCAAAGATTTGTGTTTTCGATCAACCGACCGGAAACGATCTATGCCGCTACTGTCGTAACCGCGGGAACGTCGTCGAAGGAACGGGGACGGGGCACAATCTCTGTTTCGCGTTTTATACGTAGTTTCCGTGATACTCTATCTACACGCGCGCTCGAAATTGACCCTTAAACCGTTGGCGGAACACGGGCTTGGGCCTTCTCAGTGTCGCGTTTCAACTCTTGCCGGTCTTTTTACGCGGGCGCATTCATACTTCCACGCACACGCTTTCTCGCGCGGACCTGCGTTTAACGTGAGCCCTTTCGTAACGACTTCCTGTTGAGTTTTACATATTTATCACTTGTGAGAGGCCCGCACAGGAGAAGTGCCACTTGGAAACTTGACCGGCAGTTTCGTTGCGTTTCAGTGCAGTGCGTTGCTGCCCCGTCCAACGTTTCTTCTCTAAATGATTTCATTTCTTCGGTATCTTGTTTATCTTTAACCGTGCTGCGGTTCTCGGGAAGCTTCGTAAATTTATGATGATTTCGAAAACTTAACTACGATTTCCTCCAAAAACCTCGAGTAAAGATTTGCTTCCCTCATTTGTTATGTATTTTTTCATGTAATTTCTAATTTAGTTTTTTCCGTTATAAAGAAACGTACATTAGTTCGTCGATAGTTCTTGTTTATCTTTAACTGTGCTGCGATTCTCGGAAAGTTTCGTCAACTTATGATGATTTCTAAAACTGAACTACGATTTCCTTCAAAAACCTCGAATAAAGATTTGTTTCCCTCATTCGTTATGTATTTTTTCATGTAATTTCTAATTTAGTTTTTTTCGTTACAAAGAAACATACATTAGTTCGTCGATAGTTCTAGCGTTAACGAGAAAGTATTGCATTGTTGTGACAGTGCTGAGATTTATTCGCGTTATTATAATAGCATTTGCAGTTTAAAAGCGCCATAGCGAAAGGGTTAAACGTTAGACTCGCTCGTATCATGCGACGATGATTATCGTCATCGTTGTCGTCACGATGCGACGCACACGCGTTAAGATAAAGGCACACGGTGCTGTGCGAACGGAAACACGTGTACGCGAGATTTCAGCAAATCCTGGATAACAGTTCGCGAAATGTCGGGGGATTTAAATGGAATTGGCTGAATAGTCAAATGGTTTTCTGTGCGGCTGTTCCCGCGACACTGTGCTCACCTGTTAAGCTGGGAACGTCGTTGGATCGCTGTATAATGTGATTTTCCACCCAACGAGTAGTTTCTGTCAATTATTTTGTGCAGGCGTTGATGAAAATATATGTAAAATTAAATTATTCTAATTGGAATATACATATAATTACCACGAAATTCATTGAATAATTAAGTCACATTTTTCTTTTTTTTTTACCAAACCTAACCGTGAACTTATTGCTTAATTATTTGGTCTTTTTCAGTGCCCTCAAAATTATTTAACCCAAAACTGTTTATCCCTCCTCGAATATAAATATTGATCCAATAATAATCAAAGTATGCCTATTATGTTAGGTTGATATTGTAATAATTAATTTCCAAATCGGTATATGCATGTACCGTTCGGGACGAAAGGGTTAATTAACCCTGTTCTTCCTCTTACTGACCTCACGTATTTATATTACTAAATTTGGATCTTAATGTTCTATTATTCAAAATATAATGTATAAGGAATAGTGTAGAATTTATGTGCTTGATGTTGTTTACTATGCGCAAGAAAATGAATATTTATTTGTAGAATTCGTGTAATATCTATTGAAAGATAATTTTTAATTTCGAGTTGTATAGAGTCAAGGAGAATAGTAGAATTAATTATTAACGTATAAATTATCCCAGGATTTTAGTATTTCGCTTAACAAAATATGTTTCACGTTGGAAGAATTCTTACTAAATTCTTAAGATAAACCGGTGAACTATATTCCGCAAAAGTGAGGCAACATCCTGCCGCGGTTTTCACTGTGATTTTAACTACACGAGTTTCCGTAGTATCCTGACTGCTGCTAATGAGCCGTTATCTTTCTCGAGAAGAATTCTACCAGACCCATAGAACGTGATGTTTTATCGCTAACAATTTTTGTCAACTCACCTCGTGAGTCAAATGGTTCCATTGAAATGTGCGCGTGACACGTTACGCGGTTTTCTCGTGAGATCATTTCCGAGGTTTCTCCATACTGTTGGGAGCTGGAAAGAAGTCAACCGTGACTGCACAGGGAGAAACGAAGGTACTTCACTGGTTCCACTCGATTGTTTTCGTCACGCGGCGTTGCGTAACCTGATTAGTTAACATATCTTCTTTTTTTTTTTTTTTTTATAAGAATACTAAAAATACACGTGTCCTGTTTTCATACTTACACAGGCAGGTCTCGATTAATGCGAATTCAAACGCTACGATATTCAATTAATGCCAGGCGAATGCGACAACGATACCGAGGAACGAAAATAAAATTGTTTACACTCGAGAAATTTCAATACCTTCTTCGAACTGTAGAGTAATGAAATAAAATATAAGAATAATAATAAATAAAGTAGTTCACGTTTAATGTTTCAAGAAGAAGAAAAGAGTACAGCTTATATTGCTAAAAATATATTGAAAAACAATAAATGTATTTTCATTGCAATTTAATAGACATATGAAAATGAATATTTCGCATTTCCATTAAATTGGAACCGTATTTAAAATATTTCTGGGATTTATTATTCGCACTAATCCAGACCTACCTGTGTTTCCACGAATCTATAGAAGCTATAACTGAAATCAGATTAGCATTCTTTCCAACTGACTTCTTTTCAGCTCTCAACGGTACGTGGTCGTATATCATCGATTTCTTACCGATCTCCATGAAACTTTCAGGTGCAGCAAAGCACGGTGAGAGCTTTTTTACGCTCGAAGGTTTTGTCCGTGGCTCGCGAAAGTTGCAGCCGATGACAGTTAGTAACGTTGCCTGCCCACCTTCTTCTCATTTGTCTTATCCTGTTCGAGAATTGTTTCACGGTGAAACCACGCGCGGCTGGTTAGAAATACGAGACCACGTAACACCCCGCCATCGCGTACCGTTACTCTTTACGGCAGGCGAGGATTGAACCAGCAGCGACAATGAGCCTTTGTCCTCGTTGAAATTGGCCATCTAATAATTGTTTCACGATTGCAAATTACCCTAGCTCGTCTCCAATTATCTCAACTGCTCTTTCATTAGCCTATTATTTTGTCGTCGAGTATGGCAGTCGAAATTTGTCACAGAAATAAAACTTCGACGGGTACGGAAATAAAATTACGTTCACGAGTAGTAGCAACGATTTGCTGGCAGAGATGCTGCTATAAAGATGCCCTCTCCGTTTCGATCAAATTTAATCTGGATTTTTATCTCTGTTCGTGAAGTTGAATATCAAACAGGAATCACGTGTAATATTACAAGGTGTTTAAAGGTAACTAACGTAATGCCTACCGAAGAAGAAATCTTAAGGCAAAGGATTTACCTGAGATTTTGTTGAGGGGTTATGTAAAAAAAAACAAAACAAAAAGAGCTCGTGTAAAAATGGTTGTATAAATAATTATATATTTAGTGAAAAGATACTGTCAGGGGTGTTTATAATACAGAGCGTACAATAAGAAACTGCAAACGCAGCAACAGTATGCACATTTATACATGACTCCGTCTCCATCAATAGCGCGCCGTCCCTTCGAAGCACTTAGGTCAAGAGTATTCAGCGCTCAAAGGGTTAAATCTATGCATTAGCCCAATATATAGAATTTCCCAGGTACAAATAGATATTTTTTACCTCAACAGTACAGCAGTTTTTAAAACGAATCCACTGATTTACGAGATCCCATTCGCGATGATTCCCTAAAGGTTAGAAAAAATACTCCGTCTCCATCAATAACGCGTTGTTTCTTCGAAGCACTTAGGCCAAGGGTATTCAGCGCTCAAAGGGTTAAATCTATGCATTAGCCCAATATATAGAGTTTCCCAGGTACAAATAGATATTTTTTACCTCAACAGTACAGCAGTTTTTAAAACGAATCCACTGATTTACGAGATCCCATTCGCGACGATCCCTTAAAGGTTAGAAAAAATGCTTTGTCTCCATCAATAACGCGTTGTCTCTTCGAAGTACTTAGGCTAAGAGTATTCAGCGCTCAAAGGGTTAAATCTATGCATTAGCCCAATATATAGAGTTTCCCAGGTACAAATAGATATTTTTTACCTCAACAGTACAGCAGTTTTTAAAACGAATCCACTGATTTACGAGATCCCATTCGCGACGATCCCTTAAAGGTTAGAAAAAATGCTTTGTCTCCATCAATAACGCGTTGTCTCTTCGAAGTACTTAGGCTAAGAGTATTCAGCGCTCAAAGGGTTAAATCTATGCATTAGCCCAATATATAGAGTTTCCCAGGTACAAATAAATATTTTTTACCTCAACAGTACATTAGTTTTTAAAACGAATCCATTGATTTACGAGATCCCATTCGCGATGATCCCTTAAAGGTTAGAGAACTGCGTGGAGGCCTTGTATCGCGTTTTCTCGCGCGGAGATCACCTGTTTCGCTCTCGCGAGCTCGTACCTTCTCGAAAACGCTTTATCGCGATGTAAGGTGCCGCGAACGGTCGGCTCTGCGGCCGTTTTATCGCCTCCTCCCTTTCTCCGCCTCCTTCCAACGAAGTCCACCGCGCCACCGTTATTTTTTTCTCTCCTACGCGTTGCCCGCTGGATTTCCCGCGAGGAAACGCGCGCCCACTCGACGATACGGCGGTTTTACGATGCCGCCGCTGCGTCGATTCTTATTCATTCCTACGTTTTTCCGTTTTACATCTTCCGCGCCATAAATGAAAATCACGATCTTCCCCCGTTTCGGTTTCAACGTCGCTTCCGTGGACCACGTAAAGCCGCGTAAAGCAGTATTCCGTCGCAGATAAAAATCTTGGTATTATAAACATGAAGATTATGCTGATTTTTAAAAGTGGATAGAAAAGAGGAAATTTTTCGTTGAATAAATGAAAAATCTATTGCGGTCTAATTATTTCTTTGCGGAATAACTTGCTGTTTTCTTTTACGATCCTTCGTTATTTTTGAAACATTCAAAAGAAAAAAAAACATTCGTTCTCCTAAAAATTTAAGGGTTTTTGAAATATCACATCAGATTCTATGCTTTCAAATGTTCCCTATAAGCTACGCGGGGAACCTAACATTTTCAATTCTTCACAGTCATAGATGTTAGAAATTGAATACAGAAATATTACCAAGCAAAAATTAACCGTAAAAAACTTCCTCTTATTGTACTTTCTGAAGGATTTCTTCCAAGAACCCAAGTCACATCTGATAATTTAGAAAGTAAGAAAACGTTAAGATACGGAACAAAGGGGTTAAAAGCGATCTGGACGGCGTCGTAGGAATTTCGATCACTGCGTTTGCTTGTCTCGTGTCAAAGCTGGTGAAGTTCGGTTAGAGTTGCACCTTCCTCGTGTTATATAATAATAAATTAAGCTATTTTAAATAAGAGTGATTAAAGTGTTTTAAATTAGAGAAATTAAAGTATTTTAACCCTTTGCGCTCGAGAGATAACTGTTAGTCACCGAATGATAGTTTCGCAAATTTTCAGACTTTATTTAGTTTATTTATTAGTCAGACTCAAAGGTTGAACAGTCATATATGTAAATTTTAGTATAACACTTAACTAAATTAAATTACGTTTAATATAGGCAGATCTTAGTAAATATTTCGAATTTGAAAATTTTTGAAGTAAGTATCGTTAGACGCCTCTCCAGTGTAAAGAGTTAAATTCTTATTTTATTTAGTAACATTAAACCCCATTTCCAATAGTAGACCCAAAATTTGTCTCCGCTTTGCTTCTTAAAAAAAAAAAAAAAAACAGAAGATTACAACATAATAAAAAGCGGTGTCCCTAATAAAACCAGTCTCGATTTTATTGCTCCCAAGCAATAAAACCGTGGTCCAATGTCAACGGTTTCCTCTCCCCCCTCGTCTTATCAAATTCCAGAACGTTATGCTGGAAACATTTTATGAAGAACGGGTCAGATAAAACGCGTAAAACTATCGTCGCGGCGGGGAAAGTGTTAACGAGGCTTCAGCTTCGATGGTCTCATTAACGTCACCGACCACTTTCTACCCGATTTTTCGACGACGATCGGCGTCTGCCTCTAACGGTACTTCCCGGTCGTCCCCGTGATCCGCGAGCCGCCTTATCGGCCGCCAATTAACATCGCGAACGCGTTCTCCATCCTTTTTTCTTCTTTTCCTTTCTAACCGTCCGCGTGCGCGGCGACGAGGAACGAAATCGAGTAGGCGGCTGGCGAGCGTAAAAAAACGGAGCGAACCGAGCAGACAACGCGTTTAGATTCCCGTTGACGGTGTCGTGTGACGAGGCAGAGGCTTCTTTAACGTAGGGCCTCCTAAGCCCTGTCGGCACCGTGAAAAAGTTTCGCTGAAAGAATGGTGGAATTTGGGATTAGCTGTTTCAGAATCATACTATATTGAAGAAACAAAAATATTTTCAAAGATTTCCAAACGTAAAGTATATAAATGCTGTAATAAATGAAATAGGAGGTATCAGAATTTATTTGGATTCGTGATTGTTGGATTTATGAAATTAGTATCGTTCTAATGATTTCGCATGAAATTAGTATCAATTGCAAGTTTTTGACAAATTTCGAATATCTTCCAAGTATAACGTTTTTTTTAGCAATTTTTCATTTTTCTTTTTCGTGATACTTCATTTTAATTCAGTTTCCAAGTATACTCTGTTCGTTAACAATTTTTCGTTCGCTCCTGTCTAACTGATTCGCCGAACATTCGATTCTAAATAAGTCGATGAAGTTTCGCCGACGATAAAAGTGTTTCGATTACATCCGTTTTACCGTAAACTTCGAGCTAGAAGGTTTTATTCGCTCACGCCAGAAGGTTAATGGATACGCATAAATCGGATAGATACATAAATTTCATCGGCAATTATAAAAGTGTAATGCTACGCGTAACTGTAACTTGGGAACGCTTTTATCGATTAGGTCAGACGGTAACCGGGATCGCGGAGCAATTAAAATTTCCACGCGTCCGCGCCTTTGTGCGCCTCGTAGCGCCGTCCGTTTCCGCTTTTCCCCGTTAAAAACCAGTTCTGCGGCCACGCGATCGATGGAGAACACCGGCTGCCGTATCCTGCTCGTTCTCCTCGTTACTCGTATCCTTCGTCTCGTTCCCTTTCGTGGAATTGGTTCTTTTTTGGTAAAGAATGATAAGGTGTGAAACAGTGTAAGTGGTTGACGAGCACGTGTGACTGTATGACGACGCGTGAGAGTCGAATGTAAATGTTGTGATCTCTAGGGTAATCGCGTGGAATAAACGTAAGTACCAATAAGAGAACAGAACAAGAGTAATTAGAGTGTGAGACCTCTTAAGGCGAGCTGAAGGAATTATGTGTCACTGTTAACGTTCAAAATATATATTCTGCTTTTGGTGTCAATAATCGAGAGCAAGAGATCTGTACAGAGAGCGTAAAGTGACGCAAAAGAGAAAAGTATAACGTGTGAGACGTGCAAGCATTTTATATATTACATTTGTATAGATCTGTGTTGTTTCTCAAATTCAGTAGATCCATATATGAACTAATTGAAAGGCAAAGGTGTTCGGGTAAAGATTCCGATAAAAGAATAGATATTAACACTTAGCCAATCGAACGGAGAGATCTCCCATTCTTTCCTCTGCCATTAATTCTATTTACTTTTGTTATTAATTAGTCTTGATTAATTAATACTTTAGAAGAGCAGAAAATGCGTTTGATGAACTGTTAACAACACTAGTTCAGAACTAAGTAATAACAAAAGTGAATAGAATCGATGACAGAGGAAAGATTGGGAGACCTCCCCATTCAGTTAATTAAACGTTAAGAAAATGAAAAATTTGTTTAAGTATACTATATGTATACTACATTTGTTCACAGTTAAATTTCATGGCTTCCAACAATAACAAGCTATCATTAGATGACATTATGTTCAAATAATAGGATTTCTGGCTACAATATTCAGATGAGAAAGGTTCCACTGTTCTACTACATACTTATTTCGTTATTTTGTCTTTCGAAATCACGATTCGCTCACACTTTTCTCGCGATTTGTTTCTGCACGCGCCTCCTCAGGTTCTTCCCCGTGTTTCGCGTCTGGACCGTTTCACGGCCCGCTTCCTGTTATCGTTTCCACAACACTCCGTGGCCGCGTGCATTCGTCGGATTCCCCGACAATCCGGAATCTGGAGATTCTCCGCGCTTGTTTTAGCATCATCGTCCCGTGTAATCGGCCGACATCTTTATGAAACGGCGGCTGGAATTCGAGAGGCACCGCGAATTTTAAGAGGGCGAACGCACTCGATGGGGATTTAAGACGCTCTGCATCTTGTACAAATACACATTGTTACCGATTTTTGCGCGATTAAATTGTTTTCGGTGGTTACTGGCGAACACCAGCGTGTTCTGCGTTAACGTGGAAAAAAATAAAACATTTCTGGAGCGATATTCTTTCCTATAGCCTTCGAGGAAAGGAAATACAAATACAAAAGATTAGATACCTAGAATTTAGCATAATCGTGAATTTTCCGTAATTAAATATTCCACGTTGGATATGAATTATTAAGTTAGCATTAATATTAAATATTAAGTATTCGGTTCGTAATAATAAATTAATTAAATATTAAGCATTTAGTTCGATATTAAATATTCGATACTCGATGCTATTTAGATAGTACACTGAATTATGAAGGATATAATAATGATACTTATCTATACTGCAATATTATTCACTAGTAACGCATTATTAACGATCAAATATTCAATATTATCTATTTTACATACACAACAATATCCAACAATATTGTAACATTGTCGTTAACATTAAATATTCTTCGGTCAAATTAAAAAATCCATCAGAACTCCAGGCTTACGCTAAGCCACGATGCGTGTAGGATAGAAAATGAATGAACCTGATTACGTCCACGTGTGTGTAGCGTAGAGGAGGAAGAGAAGGAGGAGGAAAGAATCACGATGATAATCGGACGAGCTTAACATAAGTCACGCTTTTCAAGAGGGTCTCGACTGGTCTAATCCGATCTCTTTTTCGCCGGGAGAACGTCACCGCGGCCTGGTAGGGCTTATCTAACGTCGGTGTTGGTTGACAGAGTACGGGACCGACACAGGCTGCATTATACGTGCTCTTTCGTTGCTTCGGCTCAGTTCACTCGCGAGCGTGCTGGCTTCACGCGCGGCTCGCCCGCCGCGCTTTCCTCGCGTTCTTTCTCGCGTCAGCTCACGAGTGCCTCCTCGACTTAAAACCTCGTATTCGAAAGAAGATGTAGGGTAGGTGCGCGTCGCAGGATGAAGAAACGTGATTCAAGGAAGGAATCGTTCAGCGTTTCGTTTAAACAAACGGTGAATGTGTGTTTAATTTCGAACGTTAAACGATGACCTTGTGTATCGAAGAGCATTACAAATTTATCGACGAATGGTGGATACCGCGTTTAGGCAAGAAAACAACGTGCAGTTGTTATTGTTACAGTCGTAGAAGCTTCGAAGGGTGTGATTAACAGTTGTACAATGTGATACACGCTACGAAACGCGGGAATTGGGATAGTCAAGGTAAACCAAAAGTGAATCAGCTGTGATAGGTTACGTAACCGTTGTTGAAAAGTGTGTTAAGTGCTCCTGTATTCAACTTAGTGTGCCCGCTTAACGATTCAATCGTAAACCAACCCCTCCAATCTTAACTGTACCTATCGGAAACTTTCGTGCACGCTTCATACACGTAATCGAGCTTAAGGAAAATTAAAAAGAAAAGCAAGAAAAATGGAGCTGGTGAAGAACAACGCGATCGAGATTCTGTCTCGAAGAAGCGTGGTGATAAAGGACTACGACATCGAGAACGGCGAGGAAGAGGAGGAGGAGCAACGGGACGAGGGCGATCGCACCTCTTTGAAGATCGACCTCTCGATGGCCGAACAGTTCTACTACGAGGTGATCTCGTCTTTCGAGCAGGAAGAGGTATTATACAATATGCATACATATTGGGTTGTTCGGAAAGTAATTTCGTTTTTTTTTTCCTAACAAAGTGGTTAATTGTATTTTTTCATCAGTCAAATTTTATGAGCGTGGAATCATGCTACTGCCACAAAGATGGCGAAAGGTGTTGGATCAAAATGGACAAGATATAATTCAATAAAATATTTATTCGCTATAAGGAAATCGTCTTTCATTTGCATAAAAAGAAAAGCGAAATTACTTTCCGAACAACCTAATACGTACACTCGCGTTTGACACGCCTTTAATGTACCATTCCATTCTGATTGCTAATCTCCGACGAGCGCGCGTCCACGCGTGTCATTGTGCCGCGAAAACGAAAGAGAGAGTGATTCGCGTCGGCGTCTCGGAAGTCTGGATCCACCCGGGGTTGACGCGATTCACTGTAGGGGGAAAGTAAACGGCATACAGGGTGTGCCTCGCGAACTTGATCGCCACGAATAATTCGTGAATTATTTTCGTTACGTGAAAAAGTTTTTCGAATTAGAGTTGCATGTTATGTTACAATATTATAGGTATCATGTGTTTACATTGATACCAAGTAACTTTTATTTGAAGTGTTTTTTTTTTTGTGAGAAATCGATAATGTACAAATTAGGTTGTGATCAAGTTACGTGACTCATCCTGTATACTTACCCTATTAAGGATATCGATGTTTTAGTCACTTATGGACAACGTTTTAGATAATTCATGATACAGTTGAATTTTGTTTTTTAGCACCGTAATTTTGCACATTAATATGGACACCTATTTTATTTTATTGGATATAATCAATTTTAAGTAGAAGTTTAATGTTACATGATGGATTGTTAATAAAAAAAATGTGTCCTTTGAAATCGTAAAGTTTTCACATAGAAGTTTTAACCATAGGATGGCTGGGTCTCGTTTGACCCAGTCTAAGACACAATACCAACCATAAAACTCGATCTTGTAAACTAAAACTACAGCTAAATTCAAAATTGCACTTTATTACAAATACAGCACAATTCCGTTACAATCTGTTTTACCAGCATAACTCGTTAAAACTGGAGAGATTAATTCGCACGGTATTCTAATTAAGCAAATTCGAGATTAAAGGACAAAGTTCAACAATTTCGAGGGGCAAGAAAATATAGTGGGTGATAAGTCTGTAGTAAGTTTCTGCAGCTCGCCGACTTTGATGCCTCCGGTTTACAGCTTCCCGGATTGTTCGACGCCCCGATTCGATCGATTTGCTCTGTTCGTGCCGGTGGTAGTAGCTCCTTTTAAGTCTTATTCCAACGGGATTAAGGTCTTGTTGGTCGGGTTTACTTTTTAGATTGGAACCGACGAAGAATTGATTTCGCCTTCAAAGGCTCGCCTTCCTTGGCGATATTTCGCCGGAGGTCGTTTTCCAGTGATCTTGACAATAAAAGCTTAAGGGATGCTTAAAAATAGTCGCACCAGTTTACGTTCGTCTAAGAATAGCGAAGCTCTAGTTAAACGACACCAATTAAGCAACGTTAACTGAGAAGCGACGTTCAATTAACTGGTACCGCTTGTGCTTCGCTTAATGGAGAAAAAGAGGCACTGGTAATTAACCTTCTATATCTGGAATTTTGTTTCCTTATGACGAAAGAAGGAAAAAGGTCATTGATTGTGATTTGAAGATTTAATAACTGGTGATTAGTTATAGAGACTGTTCGATTCCATTGCATCGAAGTAACAATAACGTACAATATTACAATAATAATGAATATAAATCAAAACTAAAAAATGTGAATATGTAACTTTTAAATGATATAGTAATACAGGAAAGCGCATAATTAACTCTTTCGCTGCGACGCCTTCAGACCAGAAGTTCTCTTAATAGAGAGATCGATAAAATTGATGATAGTGATAATAGTGATGGCAAACAATATCAAAATTCACCTATATTGTATATGATTTCTATTATAATAGGTATATTCTGGATGCACTGTAAATTGTATCTCGGTGAATATCTATTATACGCTTTCAGCAAACGAATATTACATTTCTGGAAGTCTATATGTATACGCTCTTCGCAGTAAAAGGGTTGATTAATACCATATATAAATTTTCTCACGATATCATGGAAAATTAAACTTAGAGTAAAAATCGATAGGCTAGGTTACCGAACCAAAGATAATTATATATTATTTAATCTAATTCTGTTTAATTTAATTTATTCTTATAAACGGAATCGGGTTCCATTAGTGTACATAAGTGATAATAGTGATTAAAAAGACGTATAATTCTATTACAGTATAAAGTAGCTAACAGAGAGTGAAAAGTGTGAATGAGAGAAGTCGGTGTATGAGGTTAAGGAACACAAGTATAAACCCAGTTCACTTTTCTTAACTTGTGAAACCAAAAATAAACATTATCAGCTCGTACGAAATTTTGTAACACACTGTATCGATCGTTCGAACTTAATGGTGTTGGCCTAAGTTTCTAATGCGTTCATCCGCGATTAGCGATTCGTGGCTCTCAGTTTTTGTAACCTCTCCGTTGCTTTCGCTCGGCTCGCGAACCGCTGTCGGATGAGCGGCTAGATTTCAAGGCGAACCAGTTGCCTGATAAAAGGACGTAATAAATAATGTTAGCAGTAACGCGACTGCTGTAAGGATTATCGCTTTAAATACAAGTACACGAACGCCCACTGTAAATTGTCCGTCCATGGAACGCCTAGACCCTTGTGCCCTGCGGTACCAGCTGTAAAGCATGATTCTAATTTGACTGGTTGAATTATTTATCGTCGCCAGGCTATGTTCCCTCGTTACTAGTGACAGACAAGAATTTGATTTAACCGTGCAATCGTTGAGGTTTCCCTTCTGTTTGTTTTTGATAAGTTTCATCGACTACAAATTTATCGTAGCGTCAGTTTCAAGACATGTTACTCCGAAATTTAACGCCTAGGTACGACTACCTCTTATGCGAAAATGATCAAAATGGTGTTGCAGTTTGTACAATATTAAATCAACAATGAATGATATAACTGCCGTTCTAAATTAAAATATCTTATCGTGCATTTTTTTATTTTTCAAAACATTGAAACGTTCGAAATTCCACACTATTTTTTTAATTTTCTTAAGTAAAATTAGAAAATTCTAAGGATCTTTGCAGAAATCTATAAATAGTCCAAATCGTTCGTCTCAAGCGTTTCCCAATCGATGTTACCAATTTAAAATAATTAAACTTCAGTTTTCTTTTGAATTTTTTTTTTTTATTGTTTCACAAGTTTTTGAATATTCAAATGAACTCTCGCGGTTCGACGAAAAATGCGTTATAATTCTTCGAAATACCTGTAACTCTGACGATATTTTTGCCACGAGGTTTTGTCGAAGTTCGAAACGATCTTAATTAACGACGACGACGATGAAAGGCTTAAAATGTGCCGCGGCATCCAAAGGTGGGACGTGTTGGTACGCGAGGAATGTGCAAGGCGACGTAGCCAGCCTATTCCCTCGTTCGGTGCATTGTCATGCGCTGACTTTCGTAGCACCAGAAGACAGGTTGTGTGTCAACGATTTTGTATGTCACGGCGCGCCCATCGAAATTCTGGAACTTGTATCGTTTCGACTAGAAGCACAGGTCGTCGCTTGGCACAATTTTCAAAAGAGACAACGCATCCAAAAAAAAACGAAAACTATGGCGAACAAAAGTTTAAGGCGGCAAGACAATGTAATACATAATTTTATAATTCGCAAATATTCTTTATCTATTAACCCCTTAACGTGCACGCTCGAGTTAACTCGAGCACGCTAAACTGGTCAAACTGTACACACTCGAGATAATTCGAGCGACAATAAAACTTACAATACAATACAAATTTTGATTATTTTTGTACTTTTTTAATTTTCTTGCCAAGAAAACGTTCTAAATTGTGTTTTTTTACATTAAAAAAAATTGACCTTTTTGGTCGGCTTTTTAAAAAAAAAAACTGTGCATTAAGGGGTTAATTTTTATTGTCATTATGCTAGAACACTATTCGTTGGTTAGCATAGAATACAAATTTTATTTATGCTGTTATTTCTTATTAATTACTTTGTTTATTTTCTTTGATCTTTTGGTCTTAAACTGTTGTCCTCTACTGTACGTCACAGCAAGTACAATCAAAACAATTCATTAATAAAAACCTAAGAACTTTGGTATTTCGTATAACATTTATGAGATAGATGTAAGATATCCAGCCGCTGTCTATTTATCAACCAATTACGATTAATTAGATACTCTGTGTATTTAACTATAGTCGAACCCTGTAGTTCATTCGCTACGAGATTCGACTTCAATCACGCATAAAGTGTGTCTAAAATGATATTTCCTCTGTTCTCATGTGTATGTTAGTACGTTACATGAAAAATGCAGAAGTAAGTTAAAATTCGAAGAATCCTTTCTTCCTTTACATCGAAATCTCTTTAAGAATGATTAAAGAAATGAATCACGCAGCGTAAAGGTTAAACGATTTATGTATTCATCACTCTTCCAGTCAGTTTCCAGTTTGCTTTTACCGCCTACACATTCCACGCTTGTTCTGCAAACTCGGATAGCCAAAATCCTCTCTCACCCTTCATCTCATACTGCCTCGAATGTCCCTCGAGTCACCCCTTCTCAATCACCGTCATCGAGTTACTCACATTCAAACGATTGGAACGCTCGAATACAGACCCAAGACCACGTTCCGCAACCTACGCGACAAATTTTCTCCTGCAAAAAACGAGAAAAGCGGTTCGAGTGGCTCGTTTACCCTCCTAAAACCGCAGAAAAAGCATTCCTCGCGAGTCAGTCGGAGTTCCAGGCGGCTGCAAAGCGTAGAAGGGCCGTGGTAAACATCCGAGAACTAGTGCAAGACATTAGGCGAACGCTGCTGCTAGTGTATCGCATTTTGTATGCATAAGCTGACCTCCCTCTTTCTCTCTCTCTCTCTCTCTGTCTCTCTCTGTCTCGTATTCTCTCAGCAACAGCAGCAATCTGCATCTAGCAGCCTTTCCCCCAGAGCAGCTGCAGATGCGAGGACAACAGATTCTCCTCGAGGCATTCCCCTGGGTCGGTATAGCTGCTGGGAATGCAATTTAACGTCGTAATTGTCCGCGGATAATTGTAATAATTAGTACCCTTGTCGTTCTCCACGGCTCTCCGTGCTCTCTGACTGCAACCTGCCTGTTAATCATGCCGCTGATCCCTTTATAGTTCCGAGGGGTCGTGTGCTCCCCCTAGTTTCTTTCTTTCTTTTGTCGGACCGGTGAATATCGTGGACGACCTTCCCCCCTACGATCTTCTGGAAACCATAAAAATCGCTGGAACGTTTCGAATCGTTCTAGGAAATTGTTCGTCCGAGTGACCAAGGAACGTTTTGTTAACCCTGCTGCGTTCCTCAAATTTTGTTGCAATCAAAGGCTCTTTAATTTCATTAGAAACGATTATTTATCAAAGTTTTATTTACAATGTATTAAACACGAATTGAAATAGAGTCACATCCTGTTCCATCGGAGCGGTATTCTAAAACATAAATCTGAAACTATTATTAAAAAAAATATATAAGGGACCAGAAAAAAAACTCTCTCAAGTAACCCAACGAACCCCTCCCCCATATTGTCCAAATTGGACTAGCCGAAGAAGACTTCTTGGTACCTTGTTCAGTTAAAAACAGTAATACGTACAAAGAACACCGGGGTGATTTTCTTTATCTTTACCCTCAGAGTTATCTATATGAATATACCGTAGTATAGCGTGTATCTGTCGCGAACGTAGTTAACGTAATCAAGCGACCATATTTTAAACACTTTTTCCACGTCCCAGACAAAAGTGTCCTGAAGACCGCAGTAGGGTTAAGGTGATATTCAAACGAGTGAATCGAGGGATGGTATCGAAAGATTCCTCCGCCACGAAATCCCGCGTACGAATGGGTGCAGGTGACGAATAAATCGTACATTCCTTTCGGGGTATGGATTTGACTTGGAAACGAAGGGGAGGACCGTGCGAAGTTTCCGGTACCATCGGAGGGGAATGACGTTCCGGGGTGGTTTGTCACGTTTGGTGAATAGAGCGGGCGATCTATTATGGAATTGTTGTGTATTCACCCGGAAAGCGTGGAAGAGGAAGGTTCCCTCGACGGAAATCGGATTTCCTGCCTTTCTCTACTTAACACCTTGCTTCTTGTTCCTTTTGCCTGCCATCGTCTCGAAAATTGCCTATCGCCAGCCACAATCGCGGAATTTAATCGTTCGAGCGGCAAACAGAGCGATTGCGCTGTTCAAATAGTGTATCGAAAATTGCCACAGCATTGAGCCGCGATGTGTGATCGTTGATTCATCGATTAACCCATTGACGTGCCCTGGGTGCCACGATTTTGTTTCAAGGAAGACATTTTAATCGTTTAAGCTATAATTTTAAGAGTTTTTAATAAAAATTGATAATTAATGTGTTCTCTACACTATATATATTTTTCATTCGCCCTTTATAATAATTCCTAACTCAAACGGTCATTTGTAGCCAATCTAAACTTGCAGCACACACTACGAGATATCTCGTAGTTGGCAGTGAATGAGTTAATAACACATCTTTTGCGGGCGCGGTTTGGACTGCGCGAACACCGAGGCGAGTATATCTAGTATTTATAGATGTGATTGGAAAATTACTAATTTTATGCTCAATATTTTCTTTGTTTCTTTGTTTCTTTGTTTCTTTGTTTCTTTGTTTCTTTGTTCCTTGCTAAATTCTGCGACTGTGATCTCAGTCTCCCGCATACAATGTCCAGCTCAACGATTGGTCGCAGTAGGACTGTGATTCACGTCACCCGCAAAAAGTGTATTAAGATTTCAACTTGTAATTATATTCTAATGACAATCATCTCTGAAATTTATGGTTCCGCGCACTGTGATTTAGGTCGTTTCCATGCGATTCGATTAGTAAAATACTACTTTGTTTAATTTTCAATTTAAAACACTTTCATAATCACCTAAAGTACACATAAAGGTAAATTTATACCACAAACGAGCCGAATACATCTCTAAAACACGAAAACTTCGTCGAAACACATATTGGTAGTGTTTGGACATTATTTTCTAGTATGTATGACATTCGTTCGACTCGCCCTCGGTTCGTTTATGCTAAAAATCGACCTTAAGTCAAGCGCGATCACGCCATTTTCGTCAAATGCATTTTCTGCTTTTCCAAAGTACAATTTTTAATCAATTCTTAATACGCGATGTACTGTGTCCGGTTAGCTAAATTAGTTGAAGAGCGTTAAAATAACTCTTTTGCACACCAAGTTTTCCGCGGTTCGACAACAAATTCCGTTTAACTGTTCGTCAGCGCCGGCAATCACTTTGACGCTAGCTCAAAGACGAACGCTATTCGCAACCGTGACAGCGAAAACGGGACGCATAACTCATGTTGCCTGGCAAGAAATTGCATAAAACGTTCTTCGGGCATCACTGCGCCCGGTGTGTGGTATCTCGATAATGTACGCGTCGGGGCATTATCGTCTTGCGTGAAATTACGTCGATATTTCACCAGAGCAGAATAAACATCGCCCTGTCGCGTTGCGTCGCGCGATACACACGAAACTTGGGCGCTTTGCATAATACGACGTTGATGTCGAGTGGATGCAAAAGTTGCCATCGCTTTTCGCGTGCAACTATTTTTTATTGCGTTTATCATTAACCTGTTAATAATCGATATAAACATGTATTCGGGTAACTTAAAATACAAGAAGCTTTAAAATATAACGTTAGATGAAATCTGTGTATTAAAAATCTAATGCCTCTCTTTTGGGGGTTCAAAGGGAAAGTAAACAAAGGTTTTCCTAACAAATTCTGGCTTTAACTTGGAAACTTGGTAGAGCGAAATATTAAAATATTTATATAATTCACCGATGGATCGGCAATGTTTAGCAAGCGCGGGGTGGGAAAAGGGAAGGCTTATAAGGGTTTTCGCGAAGGAGGAAAGGACCAGTGTTGAATACTGTTGAGATATGCGTGATTTTCTTCTTTTTCAATTAAATTTACCGTGGAGGCAGAATAAGTATTCTTTTATTCTGTGTGATACGTCCTTCCGTGGTTCGCAACCACGCTCTGCTACCACTCTGTAAGCGTTTCTCAATAAATAGAAAACCGAGTTGTGAAGTTGTATAAAGAGTTGAGAATTAAACATAGAATTGCATGGAAAAGTTGGATTAGAAATTACTGTGTACTTTTACTATCAATTCTATTAACCCTTTGCGCTCGAGAGGCGACTGTTAGTCACCAAATGACAGTTTCACAAATTTTCAGACTTTAGTTAGTTTATTTATTAGTCAGACTCAGAGGTTAAACAGTCATACATGTAAATTTCAGTATATCACTTGACTAAACTAAATTACGTTTAACATAGGCGAATCTTAGTAAATATTTCGAATTTGAAAATTTTTGAAGTTAGTATCGTTAAACGACTCAGCGTCACCTCTCGAGTGCAAAGGGTTAAATTCTTATTTAATTTAGTAATATTAAACCCCATTTCCAATAGTAGACCCAAAATTTGTTACAGAATAATGATGATGATATTCTTAAGACTTTTTCTGCATAAATTTAACGCGATACGCCAAACGCGTACGGATGGGCTTCGAGAGATTCGCACGGTTACTGGCATCGAGAGCCCTCGAAAACGCGGCGGTCCTGACGAGTCGCGATAAATTATCCGTGGATAATTACCGGGTGGACGTCCAGAACAGGCGATCGTATTCGTCGGGCGCAAGCATCGATTAGTGTTTCACGGGCGAAGCACCCTCGAATACGTGCGATGCGTGGCTATAATATGCGGAATCGTTAATGGCGCCGGTCTGTGGACGCTCATGGCCCGGAAGTCCACGGCAGGGGCCGGTGGCGAGAACGATGTTGGAAACAGCGGCGAAGGGTGGCGACGTTACCGTGCGCCAGAACTTGTTATAAGTTTGGCGATTAATGATCGGTTTTAGGGTTGCTGCCAGTGTTGCGGCGCTTTCGATGGAGTTGGAATTTGTTATGAGGCTGGGGGAGGGAGAATAGGGGATGATTCGTTGTACCAGCGTTTAAAATTCGTGAAAGTTTCATGGCGAAGAGGTTGATGTGTTGGATTGTTTTAATCTTGGTTTAAAAATCTGTGATTGAAACATCTTAAAATTAAGAAACATATAAGTAACGTTTTACTTAATAAAAACCAAAGAAATATCATATTATCAGCTTCAAGGAAACTTAATCGTGAGATGTTTATGTTTAATCGTAATGTTTCACTTAATAAAAACCAAAGAAATATCATATTATCAGCTTAAAGGAAACTTAATCGTGAGATACCTTGGCAAATTATAATTGTAGAGGAATCGCATGGACTGAATAAAAATTAAATGTCAGTTTCTTAAAATTTGAAACAAAAGTATTCACTTTCTCGTTTTACAAAAATAAACCAAGGAATATCACCGTCTCCCAAACAATATCTCTCTCCTAAACCAAATTTGATCCCAACATCTGAAATCGCTACAACTTTCAAATAACCGAATACAAACCCAGTCAAAATTCAAAGAAATGGCAATTAACCAACCGTCTATGTACTTTCCATTTAAACAGAAAGTAAAAACACAGGATTCACGATTCCGCGATAAAGAAAAAGGAGGAGGGATCGGTATTATCGCCAGGCCGCGGAGAGAGACGACCACCTAAATCACCTATAGCAAAAGAGGAGGGCGGTTCGATCTTCGAAGGCCACAATTCATCCGTATCGGGCCGAAAAGGGGGGGCGTAAATTATCGCGCGTGGCCGGTGTACGCCTTTTTGCCAAGCGAGTGCAACGAACGAGCGTCTTATCGGCGCGACGTCCCGGGGACACAAATTGCTCGATTACAGGGTGTCGCAAGGAACGACGAGGAACGAGAGGGGGGCGCGAAAAGTGTCGCGAGGCGAAAACACGAGGCGAGCAAGAATCTTTCTTACGGCCGATTTAAGGCGCCCCCTCCCCCTCCCTCCGTCCCGCGGGAGAAGCAAGGAGGAAGAGGGTTCTTTCACCCCGTTCTTCTCGGCCGTTTAACATCAGAATTAATTACGACGCGGTAATAAGGCCGGTGCACACTTTTACGCGATACGACGACGATCTCGTCGGGCTCTTAAGGTTTATAAGGTCATCGGCTTCTCCGCCTCTTTCGCCCCTTGTCGGTCGCCCTTTTTATCCGCGATACGACGTTACACGATGTTACGAGACGGGCAGACTGATCTCGTCGTGTAATCAGAATAATGAGCAAAGCCAGAGGGTACGGAGGCTTGGTCCCGTGTCCCGCGGTAATTAGACGATGGATTTCCTTGCTGCTCGTGTTCGTTCGTTCGAGACGCATACCACCTTTACGCGAACGATCACGAAAATCGGCCGAAGAGGCTGGTGTTGCTTTAATCCCAGCTCGAAAAGCAATTCTCGGTGGTCGAAGGAAACCAGCTTCAGAATTTTTCAGGCGCGAAATATGGAGATTAACACTAGAACTACCAGAGCAGTTAAAATGACCAGTTGGTGATTGCTCGTAGCAGCCTTATAAATTTGCTGTGGTAAAGCTTCCAGAATTTACTATAATGTTCTACAAAAGGTAGAAATAAAGATTTGTTTTTTAGGTATTCAGTATTTTTTCAAGCAATTCTCACTTTAATCTCTTCCATGCTAATAAATACACTTTAAGTGTAGAATCGGTAGTTCTAGTGTTAAATGGTATTAGAATTTACTTCGTTCGAATGAATAATAGCGAAGTTTATAAATATGAATGTAATTTAACCTTTGGAATTGAACGTTTATGGAATTGATATCGTTTACGTGACGAATGTCGCTGTTAACATTTTCGCGGGGAGTCTGGATTTATATAGGGTTTTGGTACGAGCGCTCTTCATTAATGGTTTCAACGAAAGAAAGTCGAAGCTCTTACGTCTTGTAGGATTATGAAGATATCTTTATATCGAGGAAGTAAAGGAGAGTGACTATGTGCACGCGGTGGAACTGGTTTGGTTACGTTACGAAAGTGTGAATAGATAGGTAATAATTCATGAATATTTCACGTAACCTATCATTAGAACCCGAGGCTTTAATTCGATTATGTTACACCTGAAACGGGGTCACCCCTTTTGCCGTAGAAGTTTCGTAACCGTAATGCAGCTATTCTGTGCTAACGTGTTTCTAATACGTCTAATTCACTATTCGTGTTCCATTGTTGATGAAAGATGAACAATGTTCTTTTTGTGGATGTAAACTTAAAAATGTGGTATCTTAGTTTTAAACAGTCTACGTCACTTCATATCAGAAATTATGAAAAACCATACGAAATACATACTAATGTAGAATTCGTCGTCAAGAATCAAAGGATTAAAATTTCCATTTCGTAAATGCAACTTCTACCCTACTCGAATATTTTTACAATCTACCTTATCCATTTAACGTTAAAACTACCAACGATTAAAGCATACTTATTTACAGCAAAGATATCGAATTGAAAACAAATCTCTAAAGTCCACCACGTTAAATTTACAAAATTTATTTAAAAGTTTGAACACCTATAGTATCGAACAAAAGCTTAAGACAGCTGAACAATGTAAAACGTAATTTTATGGTTCGCAAATACTGTTTATCTATTGATTTTTATTGTCATTATGGTAGAACACTATTTATTGATTAGCACGGAATACAAATTTTATTTACACTGTTATTTCTCATTAATTAATTTACTTATTTTCTTTGACGCTTTGATATTAAACTTTTGTCCGCTACTGTATCTTACGCGATTCTGTTGAAGCGCAACGATACTCGGCAAGAAACGCGTTCGTCATAGCTGTCGCTCAGATTTACACAAAGCTATCCGTGAAATCGACGATGAGTTAATCGGCTCCCTCGCTCGTGAAGCTCGCCTCTGCTCGAGCACTCCCGAAAACACCCCCAGGTCACGATTCCAGCAACAAATTCAAGCGATCGCTATTATTCATAGTTTCGACGATCGCCAGCAACAGCTGCGAGACAGGTTGAGCGGAAATGAAGGGGGCGGAGAGGATTGTGCACCGAGGACCGGGCCCAGAAACGTAATTGTTCCCTTTCGCGATTTTAATGATCCGAAGCGAGAGAGAAGTCGCGCGATCCCTGTCGATGCATTTGCCTCTTCGAGCGCTCGCTCGTAAACAATGAATAATTTATTCCGCTCGCAATGGACTGGACTGTCCTCTCACCCTCTCTCTCTCTCCCGCTCTCTCACTCTCTCTCACTCTCTCTCACACACACCCTCCCACCCTTTCTCACTCTCACCCTCTCTCACCTTCTCTCACTCTCTTTCTCGCTCTCTCACTCTCTCTCACACACCCTCTCTCACCCTTTCTCACTCTCTCCCTCTCACCCTCTCTCACCTTCTCTGCCTCTCTATCACCCTATCTCTCTCACTCTCTCACCCTCTCTTACTCTCGCTCTCTCACTCTCTCTCTCACACACACCCTTTCTCACTCTCACCCTCTCTCACTATCTCAGCTTCTCTCCCTCTCTATCACCCTATCTTTCTCTCACTCTCACTCTCTCTCTCTCACTCTCTCTCGATCATCCCATCCTCCCCCGTGCTTTTTGTCCCACCCTCAATCGGTCTCGATCGAGCAGTTTCGTGCCGTTAAAGCATTTTCACGCGACGATACTTGTGTCGCGATACGCCAGAGCCCGGTTCAGTATACCGTTGGGAGCTGATAAATTAGAGAGACTAAAAACTGTACGAATCTAAGTGATCGAGGTTGTACAGGTCCATATGATTATAAAAGCAGGACACACGTATTTTATGTTATACGATATTAATAAACAATGCGTGAAATAAATGATGACGCTAATTGGTGGCCGTCGCGTATACCACCGACGTAGATGTGTGATGTGTGTTGTTTATCAGTTTGTGATAACACATTGCAATAAATGTATCTTAATAAGATCCATGCCAATTGATAACGTATTCTAACAAAAAACACCCTAGGCTGTGATGGAAGAATTTCTTTTGAGAACTTGATAGCGAACCTGTTAAGCATCAAACCGCCAAATGGCATTATGCGCGGCTAATTGTAAGATAATTACTATTACCACTACTTACATTTGTTAAAGTATACAAGCTGTGTATAATCTCCCACCGCAATTACACCATAACCAACATGTACAATGCCACCAGAAAGCTACATTTACCTCGAATTCTAGTCACGAATAAAAACTCTTTTGTCTTTTGTCGTTCAACCGCCTTGGCGATAGCACACTTTTTATTCCCTCGATCCAAGGTAAAAATCCACTGCAATTCTTTCCTGTTGATAGTAGAATTTCTAACAACATTGATGCATCATTCATTAACTATCACACACTATTACTCGAGAAGACGTGGTTCGCTGCTCGTCAATTTGTTTACGCTCTAGAAAGCTTAACACACTTTATATATGAACAATAACTGAACAGCAATGCATATACGCGTGTGAAACACGCCATTGACCAATCAAAGATACCGAAAATCAGGGCGATGTTAGTAAGATTCAAGTATCGTCGTGTGAAAGCGCTCTTAGCGCAAAAACACACGGAAGCGTGAACGAGCCCTCGAAATGTCTAGTCGCCATTGTTACGGAAACGAACATCATCAACGTTAATATAATTCCTGCGACGCTACCGGTTCGAAGGGAGGATCGCGAAAGTGTTTGGAAAAGTCTCTGTGACGGTTGACAATGCTAGGAAATTTGCCTCGTCTGCGAAGGGACGAGTCTGAAGTGAAATTACAGTTGTTGAGCTTTGAGCAGGTCGATCTTGATAAATTCTAGGGTGTTCAAGGGAACAATTGCGAACGACAATGGCGCCTTGAATATGATAATTCGTCGCCTTTGCCGATGGAGAAAGAGGAATGCTTTTACCGAGGAAGTCATTGTGAGAAGTGTTTCGTTATTAATTATTCGGAAGGCAATTGAGATTCTCTCGGTCATTTAATAAGCCTCGATAGTATGATAATTTTAATTTTAATTTTAATTTATTAATTGTACGGGTATAAACTCATTGGTGTGTACATAATAGAATAAAAGTAATCATAATAGTTCAACTGAAATGAGGAGATTGAGTACTATAAAGGAATCGATTAAACTTAATTTGAGATAAGAATAGCTCAATACATTTAATAACATGAAATATGATAATATGAAAGTATTGTTGATAAATAGCTTTTTCTTTTAGCATAGAATACGTATTCTATTTATATTGTTATTTCTTATTAATTTATTTTTTTTTCTTTTACTCTTTGTTCTTAAACTTTTGTCTGCTACTGTATAAGCCCAACAATTATTGTCTGTGTAATCATTTTTATCACCATTATGGTAGGACACTATTTATTGATTAGCATACAATACGAATTTTATTTAGACTGCTATTACTTATAAATTAATTACTTAATTTTCTTTCGCCTTTTGGTCTTAAACTTTTGTCCGCTACTGTACATACAATTTCTAATCCCACCGTTTCTACGTCTCGAAACCAGTATCCCTCAAGATCGGTCTTTCAGTTTGCATAATAATACCTGGCTTCCGGAACACTTGGATCATCCAACATCTGATCCTTTCGACACGAATATCTCAGTACCCGTAACGCGAAACCCCGGCGAGACGAAACACCGACCCACCTATGCCGCGCACCCCGTCAGTAATTTCGCGTTCGAATTTTCCGTGGTGCCATTAAAATTTTCCCAAGGAACCCGAAACCGTCGACTCGCTAACGAAACGATCTCTCGCGAACCTATCCGCTCCCAACATAAACGCTCGCGTCCTGGTCGAGGTTCGCAGTCGTTCTCCACCGGATCCGGCCGTTTATTATTACTCCCCTTAGAAAGTGCTCGCTGACGGTAAAATGGAGAACGTTTCAATATCTCGGCGAGATGTTGCGCGGTTTTATTGCCGTCGCGGAATCTCCGAGTCCCCCCGGTTAAGTGCTAAAATATTGCGAATACTCACTCCCTCCACCCCTTTACTCCGCCCCTACGACGTTCCCCGGGCGAAATATCAGCGATTGTCGTGGATGGCAAGTGCAACGACCCCGCGAGAAACGCGAACGCGGCTCGCGCTTTGAAACCTGTTGGGACACTTTGCCGAGCATGAAATATGCGTATCGGGCGGTTGTCGCGCTCGTAACCACCGCGCGCTTAGGTGTTTCCGTTTAATTCGCGGCCGTGTCTGTCATCGTCGGCGTAGACCCGTGGCACATGGTTCTGCCTTCGAATCGAAAACGGGAAACTTCGATGGTTTACCGTTTGACGGTAGAGAATAGCATAGGTAACACGGATCGAGAGGCAACCGGGGGTGGTGTGTATCGTCACGGATACTTTTTCTCCGCGGTTAAGTATTAAAATATTGTAAATAATTCACCTCTTCCCTCAATGTATGCGAGAAATTATAATAAATTAATTAGTAAGAAATAACAATATAAATAAAATTTGTATCCTATGCTAGTCACTAAACAGTGTTCTACCGTAATGACAATAAAAATGAATAGGTAAACAATATTCGCGAATCATGAAATTATGTTTTACATTATCCTCTCGTCTTAAACTTTTGTTCGCTACAGTAAATAAATTAATTAATAAGAAATAATAATATAAATAAAATTTGTATTCTATACTAGTCACTCACCAGTGTGCTACCATATTCACAATAAAAATGAATAGGTAAACAATATTCGCGAATCATGAAATTATGTTTTACATTATCCTCTCGTCTTAAACTTTTGTTCGCTACAGTAAATAAATTAATTAATAAGAAATAATAATATAAATAAAATTTGTATTCTATACTAGTCACTCACCAGTGTGCTACCATATTCACAATAAAAATGAATAGGTAAACAATATTCGCGAATCATGAAATTATGTTTTACATTATCCTCTCGTCTTAAACTTTTGTTCGCTACAGTAAATAAATTAATTAATAAGAAATAATAATATAAATAAAATTTGTATTCTATACTAGTCACTCACCAGTGTGCTACCATATTCACAATAAAAATAAATAGGTAAATAATATTTGCGAATCATGAAATTATGTTTTACATTGTCCTCTTATCTTAAACTTTTGTTCGCTACAGTAAATGAATTAATTAATAAGAAATAATAATATAAATAAAATTTGTATTTTATGTTAGTCACTAAACAGTGTTCTACCGTAATGACAATAAAAATGAATAGGTAAACAATATTCGCGAATCGTAAAATTATGTTTTACATTATCCTCTTGTCTTAAACTTTTGTCCGTTACTGTACGTATACATGGTTCTGCATCCATTACACGTGAATCGTGATTCACGAATCGAAGCCGTTTAATTTAGGGGTTTCCGTTTAATTCACAGTCGTGACTGTCATCGTCAGCAGGGAGCCGTGGCACAGGGTTCGACCTTCGAATCGAAATGGGAAACTTTGATGGCTACCGTTTGACGTAAAGGACGGTATAGGTAATCCGGATCGGAGGGCGGTCGAGTAGAGTGTATATCGTCGCCGATCCTTTCGCGGAACTATTCCTGGCATTGACGTTCTTCTGGGTTATTTCGAGCGGCAAAGAATTCTTTATAAGTCGCCGCGGCGCCTTCGATCCGGAGCGATATCATTGAGTTAGGGACGAGGGGGTTGTTATTCGCGGACGGTTGATGAGAACGTGCGTGTGCGGTTTACGGTTTAGTCGAGGATCGCGCGGTAGGTGGTTCCTGTTAGCAATTTTTCTTGTAAGAAGGTGTTGGTATTTCGTATTTTTTAATTTACACTTAAGGTACATTTCTGTGAGAAATTTTAGCGATTTCACCCGTAAATATTTCATTATAGACATCTTCCGTTAGATGGATCCTTGAAGTGTTAATTGTGAGGGATATTCTGTTTTAAATTATGGTTATTAGAATTTTATTTTTTAACACGTTCGTCGCCCAGCGTGATTCGACTGAGTTTCTCGCTGAGGCCAAATCCGATTGCATAGAAAACTAGGGTAAAAAAAATATAAAAGCAGCAAAAATTGTGACTTTTTATTTTTATTTTATGTATTTTATATTTATATATATTATACTTCAATGCTTATTCCATTGAATTCCTTTTAAAATTCCAATTTAAAATCCTATTTAACTTTAAGGAAAAGAGCGTCACCCAAATATGGGTGACGTGGCGACGAACGTGTTAAATGCGTTCCTGGAAATTTTTGTTAAATGTCTATTGAACAATGCTTAATGTAATATCATTTTAATGATGTAAACATAAATTTAGTAATACGAAGTATTCGGTACTGTTAGAGATGTATGCGTGATTTGTGGGAATCTGTGCAGGTGTGTAAGCGTGCGACTGTGTTTTGTCATTTATCGAGGTCCTTCCAGAATGTTCCCTACGGCTTATTCTATGACGCGTGGAGGACCTTCCAGAATATTCGAAACTAATACTCCTAACAAGTATAAAAGACAAGAGCATGCTCGACGCCGCGCAGTTCACGGTTGATGGTTGTAAGAATTGGATGTATGAGTCGTTTAATAACATTTATCTGTTTATACGTGTATTACTTGTAGTTTATAAATAAAATAATTTCTTTACCAAGTAATTGCCAAAGGTGTACAGAAACATCACTAATTTCATAAAATCTAACAGGTACAAATTGAATTATACAAAAATGTTATTTTTAACGATAACGAGAAAAAATAGTACTGCTCTGAAATTTCTTCGTTTAACTTCGTTTCTGTGGCTTGTTGCTGAAAGGTTTACCGAACGCTAAATGCGTTTCGCTAAATAGATCGTTGAAATAGTTAATTACTGCGACCGTAGGCGTAACACGTTCTTTCTAATTGCAAGTCGGCGATGGTTACACGCTGGTTAAGCGGTCAGAGGCTGCGCGGATAGACAATCGTGTTGGGAGTTTCCGATTTCAAAAGTCCTTCCAACTAGTATTACACCAGAGAGCCCAAGCAGTTTGTTCCAGATTTATACCACAAAAATGCTCGCGAGCACATTTTTATGGCCGAAGTGGAGCACGAGTGTTGTTTCGTTGCGTTCTAAACATTTATTCGTCATACCTTTTTCAATTTCTCGTTTTAATATTTACGCAACAGATACAAGCCAGCGCTTGCGTTTCCGTGAAATTTCACGTCCAATTTATCGTTCAACCAACTTAATGAAAAGCACTATGAAAACGTAAAACTAGATCGTGCGCGATAACCAAATCTTTGCTGAATGATTTATTCGGTCAATTTTAATTAGATGCTTTTAATTAGATGTTTTCAACAATGTATTCAATGAATGTGAATTCGTAGAAAAATGAATTATTATTCCACTCAAAGGGTTAACAATTTTGATATCAAATTAACTTGTTTCTCCCACTTTAAAAATCAAAAATACTTATATATTCTTCAAATACTTTTATATACTTATATACTTCAAATATTAAAAATAGATATACAAGAAATGTCAGTAAATCTGGTGTTAAGGAACCACGGTTGACTCGAAAATTAACACTATTCCTACCGACACTTCACGTATACCCATTTCTACCACGACATTCCCACGTAAGACAGACTACAAATTTTTCTCAAAAAATAAATAATGAAAAAAGAAGTGAATATTTAAAAATGTATATTTGAGAAAAAGTCTAAAGTTTAAAGGCGATTTAATTACGTTGTAATTAAATAATTGTCTATGAAATTCTAATGGAAATTTTAAAACCGGTCATTTGACCGGTTGTGGTAGGAATAGTGTTAAGACTATTGTCCCTCTACGGACGTTAAGATGGTTCGAGAAAAAAAGCAAAAATGTTAAAATTTCTTAATCTTCAAAAATAGCAGTACCGGCATGCTCATGTCATGAATGTGCCAATGAAAACTTCCCAAATTGACGGGTCCCGTAAACCTAGTGTTGATCAAACGAATCCGCACTCCGAAATAAAATAAAAGGCAGCCGCCTTTCGAAAAATTCTACGCCACTTCCGCCTCGTTTTCGCGACAAAAGCCGAGCCCGCAGCAAGACGTAGATTTCCCCGATTCCGATTTCGACGCCACGCCACCGGGTCTCGACCCTGTTCCGTTCGCCGCCATTCATCGCGCTCATCCGAGAGGAAGTCGAGGTGTAACGAGAAAACAAGAGGCAGTCAGAGAAACGGCGGCGGTTCCTGGACTCTCGCCCCGGCCTCCGTTTGAAACGTCGACGGCGAAAGGGAGGGGGAATTTTAATGGGGCAGCGGGACTGGGCTGGTCTCTCCTCAATGGGAAAATTGTACCGGAAGTCTTGGTGGTACGGGGTCGGTAGAGCGAGTGCAGGGGTTAAAGGCCCATTAAGCACGCCGCAATCTCGTCCTGCGTCGCGCTGTTGTCCGCGGGAGAGAAAAGGACGGCGTCTGGAACAAGGGAACCGGAAAGGAAGGACCGCAGGGGCAGAGGGAAGGGTTGAAGTGCGAAACGGGCAAAAGTTGCTGGTAGAAATCGCGCGAAAGTGGATTTAGCGAGCACGTGGATGGATATTCTTTTTCCATTAGCCAACGTTCGCGAGCTGTTCCACCAGCCTGCATTACCCGCCGCTTTTCTTAACCGTTCTACATCCCCGTTTCCGTCGCGGTTCTTCAACTCCGCGCCTGAGAAGTTTAGATCGAATCACCGTTAGACGTGGAAGGAAACCTGCGAATTGCTTCTTGGGAAATCTTCTTTATCTTCTTTATTCTTTATTTGCCTATCAAATAGCTCTTTTTGTGCAAATGTGTATATAAAGGAATTTTCGGACGTTGGACATAATTAAGTGTGTTAATTTACCTAAGGTTAGAGTGTAGCTACAAGTATCTTGTATTAATGTTATAGATATAATGCTTACCACGAGTTGTTAATAAGTCCAAAGAAATACGGGTCAGATTGATTGCAACTTACCCTATAGACCAGTGTTTCCCAACCTTTTTTGTGCCATGCCCCACCTTAACCTTTCTAGTATTTTTATACCCCCCCCCCCCGTGTTACATATGTAACATACATAATTTTTAACATTAAAAAATTGATTTGTTCACTTAAGAAACATAAATGATAGGTTCTAGGAAAAAATCACTATAAAATTGTTAACAAAACACAGTAAATAAAATTTCAAAACATATATAGAGTCCATTTTCGAATTGCCCCCCTGTGGGGCGTGGGCCCCACGTTGGAAAACACCTCTATAGACCCAACTTCTTCGAACAGAATGAAAAAAATAATACACATGTTTTCACTATTGGCCGAATAGATAACATAAATAAATCAGATATAATATAAATAATAGTATAGATATAAATTTTTATCAAACAGAAGAAATTTTTTCAATCTCTGCTTTCACGATTAACGTATACATAGAATGCACGGGGAAACGGTGGATAGGCTGTCAAAAAATTTTGTTAAACAGAAACAAGTTTTTACGTTAAACGAATTTTCCAGCGATACGGCCGTAAAGGTTAGCCATTAATTTTGTCGCGCAAAGGAAAGGTACGGGGCAGCAAAAAGTTAAGCGGGGATCCGGCGAAAGTTTGATGAATCGGGGCCAGTTGGACATGCACACCGCTTTGTCCAAGTTACACGTACCTACCTAACCCAGACCCGTTGCCCTTTTCCGCGTGTACACTCGTTGAAGCTGGACTTTTATGAAGTCTCTCCCGCTGCACGAGACGTGCACGCGTGAGAAACACACATTTCACCCAGGCTGAATTTCTCGACGAGGTAAATAGCAGCAGGGTCGCGAGCTTTCTCTCCCTCCCTTCGCTCGCTCTTTTCCTCTGTGTTTGATAAAAAAAAAAGAAAGACGAGAGGAAAAAAGGGAAAAGGAGCAAAAGGAAGAGGAAAAGTTGTCGAGCACCACCGTGTACCGTGCAAATTAATATAACAGCAATTACGGTTTTCCATTTTCGCGACTTTTTATGTCGTCCGTTTCCCGGTTTCCCGTTGTTTCCTCGGGGATTCGTCCAACGATAACCGCGCGACAATCGCGGTCTTCGCGGTGGAAAAAGTGATTTTCGCCGGTTTGTCTCAATTTCGCTGGGATTTTCCAGCACCGGTTGTAGGGGGGGCGACAGGGAAACGGGTGGAGGAGCGGGTCGACGTCCTCTCCCGCGAATCGAATAAAATGGCCCGAGAGTGTGGAATTACGAGGGGCGCGCGAAACTCATTTGGACCGAATCTTTAATTAAACGCGCCGCATAACGCCGCCAATTGTCATGTAGCGCGACTGTGTCCCGTGTAAAATAATCTCTTCCCGCCGCTTCTTCCAACCCTTTATCCCGCTCTCTATTTCTCGCGTTTTATATTGTTTACGATATGACCTTTATACGATTAATTTAAGCCGTGAAACTTTATGCATTTATTTCTGTTATTTCTACCGGTACTCCAGAAGCAAATGTCTCACCAGTAAAAATGTTATAGCAACGACGGATTATTCGCATTATTAGGACGAGTACAAAAATTCCGGTGAATTTTTAGAAACTATAATAATATGAAAAGTACAAATTCTTCTTTAACGCTAGATTTACGAACATTTCTTGTATATCTTTTTTTAATATTCATGTATTAAGGGATAGGTATACGTTAAAAGGAATTTGAAATTGCAGAACTGAGGGGGAAATAGATTTGGGTATATTTGTATCGCTCCATCGATAAAACTCAGCAAAAATTGCTAAGAATAATTACTAATAATTATTTTTACAAATTTTACTTATGAAGTCAAGAAATCCGTCGAATTGACGGGTCCCGTAAACCTAGTGTTAATGATTTCAAGAGTTGTCAGTAATAGAATGCATTCAGTCATCGATAATTGTCATTGTTGAAGGACAATGAAACGAAAATCACTGGTTCTTAATTCAAGCTAATAATTCGATAGCTTTTACATCGGTTTATCGAAGGAAATAGCCGAACGAACAAATTCAATCGCCACGGTACTTAAATCGAACGAACGAAAGAAGCTTTAATGTTTCGAGTTGATCAAACGTCTCTCCTCCCTCTTTTTCCCTCTCCAATTCTCCCCTTTCTTTTCTCACTCTTCCACCCTATATTCGCTAGAGACGATGGTGCTCGTTACCGATTTTCCGCGTTATTTCACAATTCTGCAAAAATAAATTAACGATTAATAGATGTCGCGCAAGCTGCGGAACTTTCCGGCCGAACGGAGGCCACGATCGACACGGAACCCGTTAGCCGTGAAATTAATTTGCTGGACGACACGAGATTTTAATTACGTTTGGTAATGATCACGTACACTCACACCGACACGCATACGTGTCGAGGTATAATTAAGTCTCTCCCACGCTAGAGACCGTGAAAGACGTACGTTAGTTCGTCAAATTTCTTTGTATTCTCAATGTTTCGTCCCACTCGACGAGTATACAGTCGATCGCGAAACTTTTCGTCCACGGAGTTAAATTTTTAACATTCGAAACGAAAGAAAACGAAGATTTCAAACAAATTGAACAAATTCTAAAAAAGTGACGATAAACAAAAAGTGTACGGTTGTGAATATGTTACAATTGATAAAATTTATAGCCCTAATGACTCTAATAATTATAGCATTCCATAACTCATAGAATACATGGGATTCCAATTTGTTTATATTTTTTGATAAACAAATACAAGAAATCCTAATATTATTTTCAGAAGTTATCTAATCACAACTGATAAATGATTCAATGTTCGCAAAATCTTCAAAATCTTCGCTTCTTTTTTTGTATTCCAGATTTAACTAGTGCGTAGGGAGACTTTCATAACTGACTGTACGAGTCTCTATTGCTCAATGTATCTTCGTCCTCTTTCTTCTTTCGACCTGTTCCACGTCTTGACCTGTTTCACATCCGTGCTCTCCAGTTCCCCTTTTCTTGAAAAGGTGCGCCCCGGAAGTAACATACCTCGTCGTGCACACACGTGTTCGACACGTGTGTGCGTCTCTCCTTTGTGAACGTGGTAAAAAAGGTGTGCATGTGTGTCGTATCTACGTGGACCGCTTGGAAATTCATGGATGGGCTTGAAGGGTTGGAGCTAATTATGTGGAAGAGGGCGAATCTGTAATTCTTGTTCGCTAAACTTTTCACGTTCTTTCTCAAATTTTCTAATATAGTAATATCTTGAAACCCTTTGACATAATATTTGTTGCATTTCTACGTTGTTAATTGTATCTATTATTTTCAAATTTTTACTGTATTACTAACAAACGAGTCTCTGTAATATCATACCAATTAATTCTAATTTTTTCGAACTTTGTTATGAATCTTATTAAATTAGCACATATTTTTGTATCTATTAGGATTTATTTAAACAAGAAAAGAAATACACTTTTGATATAATTTATACAGTAGAAATATAGACCTTTGTTTTATCTTATCTCAACACTATGGCTACTTTCTATAGACTAACCGTTCGCACGATGTGACCGGCGAGTCACGTTTACCAAAAACAAAAGAAATGGCAGATGTCGTTACTGATCATATTAACAGTATCCTAATTTATTGCAATCTTAAATCATGTCCAGACTGAAGACTAGCACGAGCGTTATTCATCAACGATCGTACACACACTAACGTTAATAATATTATTGGGAATGGGGTTTTATATTGTTAAATGAAATGAACTCTTATTTGTGAAATAATACTTTGATAATTTATTAATACTTTTATATAGCACGAGGAAGGGCAATTTTGACCGCACCTAGCGAGTTTTGTCACAAACCTAGCAGAACGCAGTGGTCGAAATTCTTACAACCCCGTCCGGGTCCATCAGCCCTTTAGTTCTGTTTCTCGATGTTTTCGAACTTTCTAAAATGCCAGATATGGCTTAGCTTCTTGAAAGAAGTTCTTGAGAAAGTACGTTAAGAGAAAGCTGGTTTATGGTTAACTTTTGCTTCGTAGTATTTCTGTATTCAATTTCCAACAAATATTAACCCTTTTCACTCGCTATTACCTTTGTATCCCGTTCCGCGAAAACCCACGGCCATCCGGATCATAAAGCAACAGCCTAAAGGGTGAGAGCCAGGCGGCCAGCGATATCCGGTCAGTCCCGTAATCACAAGGTTGCGTGAACGCGCGAGCGCGATAATTATTGTTGCCGCGTATGCCTGCTGGCTTGTTATAAGCGTTCACGGAGTCGAGCCAGCGATCTCGTAGACAATTGCGCGTAATTAACACCGGGGCCAGGAACCGTCGTCGTGTTGCGGGCCGAGCCGGCCGTATCGGTGGCTGCTGCCGCCTTCTCTCCAGCTCGTGCCGCTCCTCCCTCCCTGTTAGATACTATCGCGGAAATTGCACTTACCGTTTCCTCCGTCTCTCCTGCTAATCCGATTCCCCCGGGGTAAATCCGTGGCCGGAGACTCTGCCGCCGCGTCTAAGATTGGAACGCGTTACCAACCCGGGTATTATGGCGCGAGGCGGAGAGTACAATTAGGTAATTTCGGTGAAAACCACCCTCCATGCCACCCAGCCACTCGACATCCGATTGCACTTTGTTCGCACGCCTGTCGCGCGTGTATACGTGGCTTTACGGTAAGAGGGGGAGGGGATATGTTTCTGTTGGAACGTGGATAACCATTTGTTAGGGTGCCACTTGTTCTCTAGTCAATAATATCGTAGAATTGTAATCAATTTTAACTTAATCCTTGTTGCAAGGAAGAAGCTGAGGGAGTCTGAGGTAGCAACAAGCTAAATAACACACTTTTGTCTATGATGATATTTATTTAATAATAAAAATAAAATTACTAGTAGATATTCATTGTGAAATTTATTATACTCTTTTCTTAGAGAGTAGTTTCGAACCGCTGTAAAACAGGATAGGTACTAGCTAGATTCAGATTAGGGTAGCTACACAGGGCGCCTCATAGATTTAGAGGCAGATGGCCGAACAATGAAAAAGGGGTTGTCAAGATTTCACTTTTGAACTACCCTACTCTTATTGTCTGTCAAACCTACCATTTGGTAGCTAAAAATCGAAAACAATGTCTTCAACCATGAAGAAGTATGCAATCAACCCCGAGGATACCACCTATTCGCTAATGCAATAATACCGTATAATCATAATCAATTTTAACTTAATCCTTTACACTGAAAACGGGACTCTCTCAATCCCTCGTACCACTTTCACAAATCTCCAAATACAACTGGTCACATTTAAGCATAACTTAACGTACAGAGTAACGGACAAAAGTTTAAAACCAAAGGGTTAAAGAAAATAAATAAATAAATTATTAAGAGATAACAGTAAAAATAAAATTTGTATTCTATGCTAATTAATAAATAGTGTACGACTATATTGACAATAAAAATGAATAGTTAAATCGATATCGCAATATTTACGAACCGTAAAATTAGTTAAATTTTTACATTCTTCTGTCGCCTTAAACTTTTGCCCGCTACTATACCTACCTAAATAAATGCTGTTACTATTTAATCTCAATACTTTGCAGTGGAAAATTTTCGAAGATGAAAAATCACTTTTCAAATGCAAATGGTTTAAATCACCAGTCCTTCGATCTACAAAAATTTACGAAAAACACCTTTTACCCTCCTTTCGCCTATTCCAATTCGCGGCTGCTGCCCCGCGATTACAAGTCGCTCAAAATGATAGACGAACAAAGTCGACGGGGGACGGACACGCAATAAATTAATTAACCGAAAGCTGCGGAACCGGTTAGGTTCGGCGCACTTAATCGGACGCGGACGAGTCAGTTTAACAGACAATCGGGCGTAATTAACACCACGGCGCGCAGCGTCGCGTCGTTGGGAAACAAACCACTGCGCGGGACGTATCACTGTCCCATGCTTCCTCTTCCCTTCCTCACACACACACACATACACACTCTCTCTCTCTCACTTCGTGTTGGAGAGATACAATCACGGAAATTGCTCTTAGCATCTCGCCGACTGTTAATCCGATTCCCGTGCGGAGCGTCCTCTGTACATGCCGCTCGTGGCAGCAGTGCCGCGACTAAGTCAAGATGACTGACTGATTCGAGATACGGGATGGATGACCGGATCGCGATAAGGGAACATGATGCAGCCCGGGTACAGCACCAGGTATACAGAGTATGATAGTTCTACGGCGAAGAACCGCCCCAGGAGATATGATACGATGGATCCCTTCGAACGGGTGTGGAAACTGCGTTTTTATTTCGACAGAAACGCTACGAGTATGTGTATGAGGATATATCGAAGGGTGAAGGGTGGAATTCAGAGCTTCCTTGGGGTGTAAATTTGGGTAATGAAAGAAATGGGTAATTCGACAAATTCCATTGTTATCTTAGTTTATTTGTAATTGCAGTTGCTAGTGTTCCAAATTGAAATTTTCATATTTGAAAAATGTGTTTCTTTTTTTGCTTAAACAGTGTTATTCAAGTATGGAAAGTATTTTAAAATTTGTATAATGAAACAAATGGGTAATTCGACAAATTGCATTGTTATCTTAGTTTATTTGTAATTGCAGTTGCTAGTGTTCCAAATTGAAATTTTCATATTTGAAAAATATTTCTTTTTTCATTTAAACAGTGTTGTTCAAGTAAGGAAAGCAGTTTAAGATTTGTATAATGAAACAAATGGGTAATTTGACAAATTGCATTGTTATCTTAGTTTATTTGTAATTGCAGTTACTAATAATTGAAATTTTCATATTTGAAAAATGTGTTTCTTTTTTTGTTTGAACAGTGTTGTTCAAGTATGGAAAGCAGTTTAAGATTTGTATAATGAAACAAATGGGTAATTCGAGAAATTGCATTGTTATCTTAGTTTATTTGTAATTGCAGTTACTAGTAATTGAAATTTACATATTTGAAAAATATTTCTTTTTTCATTTAAACAGTGTTGTTCAAGTATAGAAAGCGATTTAAAATTTATCAGTCGGTGCTTTAAAGTTTATTTTAATTCCCCTACTGTTTTCACTGCTTACTGCATCGCTAAATGTATTCGTGTTCGAGGTAACTGCAGTGAAAGCTCGAATATAACGTTCCACGTAATAACACGTGGACTGAAAGGACAGGCACACATTGTTTGCTATTGTTAACGATCGTTTCGTACGACTGGGAATCAGCGAAAGGGAACGCAGAGAGAAACGTGCGAGAAAAATTAGGCGCGTGTAACATCGTATCTCACGCTACCACAGTTTTAACGTTTAACCAACCGAACGAGATCTCCCATTCCTTCATCTGTCATTAATTCTATTTACTTTTGTTATTAATTAGTCTTGAACTGGAGTTGAATTTATTAAGAATTGTACTCTGGAAGAGCAAAAAAAATGCATTTGACGAACTATGAACAACACTAGTTCAAGACGAACTAATGTAGGTGTTGCGGAGAGAAAGGAAAGAGAGAGAAGAAAAAAAGGAATAGGAAGGTGTTTCGTCCGAGGCCTGATAGTAGGCTCATCGGTAAAACTTTACCTAGCAGGTCTGTACCTTAAACACAGAGATAGGAAGTGATAGGTTGGAACTCGTATATGTCACTAGGTTTAAGGAACTTCGTGAGCAAAATTTTCAAAAAAAAAATTATTATTATTCCTAGCGATTTTCGTTAACTTTTATTGATAGGGCGATACACATCTACCTAAATCTATTTCCCTCTAAGTTCTGGAATTTCAAATTCTATTTAATGTATACCTTATTCCTTAGTATGAGTATATTAGAAATAAATGTACCAAGAAATGTCCGTAAATCTAGCGATATAGAAATCGCGACAGACTCGAATACTTGCAAAAAAGGTTGTTGGTTGATTCCTCCTAGTGGCGAGGGTAGGAAGGTCGCCACACTAATAACAAATGTAAATCGAATCAAAAGCGGAGGAAAGAATGGGAGATCTCCCTATTCGATTGGTTAAGCGTTAATTGATAAGGCGCGACGACAAAGCATTTATGGTTGGAGTAAAAATGCGTCTGAAATTTCTACGGTTGAGGAATGTATCGGTCGGTCGTAATAAATGTTACTACGCGTTTATTGCGTCCAACAGGCGATATTAAGATCGTCAGCGTTGCGTCGTCGGAGTGGCGTCGACGTTGGACGTTAAAGGAGAAAACGAGCCTCATAACACTGATATTGCGGCAGGTATCCCCCCGGGCCCTGTGATTACACCAAGAAATCGTGTTTATCATCAGAGAAACGCGGCTTTGAGCGTCCTTGTGTCTTTAAGCATAACTTTCCCCGTTGATCACCGCTCGCATCTTAACGATTAATTATCCCCTATTCTAAGGGAGCATTGTGATCTCGTCGTTTATCATTCGTGTACAGCTCTCGGAAATTTGTATACTCCTAGAAAAGGTATTCCTCTTTTAATGCTGAGAGAAATCCTCCAATTTTTGAATTTTCAAACTTATGAATTCTCGGAATCTTAAACTTTTACACTTTTGAACTTTCAGCTCTTTAATTGGATATTTTAATTTTTGTTGGATCTGCAAGTTTTTCAATTTTTTAATTCTCAAGTTTTCAAATTTGTATACCTTTGAACTTTTAACTTTTTAATTAGGTACTTTAATTTTTCATTGTTGGATCTGCAAGTTTTTCAATTTTTGAATTCCCAAGTTTTCAAATTTTTATACCTTTGAAATTTCAATTTTTGAATTCTCAAGTTTTCACATTTTTACACCTCTGAACTTTCAGCTTTTTAATTGGGTATTTTAATTTTTGATTGTTGGATCTGCAAATTTTTCAATTTCTGAACTCTCAAGTTTTCAAATTTTTACATTTTCAAGCCTCTTAATCCTAAAGGTTTAGAGAAACTTGGAATTCTTTTGATTTTCTGAACTCTTGTTTTCCTCGCTAAATATTATTTTTCATCGCAAACGTTGCGATACTTTACCAGTACTGCAACATAAAATCGGACCCGTTCCATCGACTTATAATCGAATCGAATTTTTCACGGCCACATATTGAATCTTTGAAGATTCGAGCAATGGCAAACTGGCAGTCAAGATTCGTATATCCTCGTCTCTGTTATTTGCAGAGCTAATTTCGTATTCTCTAATAGATTTATCCGGCCCGCAGAATCTTATTCCACGGTTGCGGCGCGTGGAGCAGTAAATCCAATTAAAGATACATCTCTCGATGCTTCCATCGATTCCGTTAGCGGGCGTTTTCGTTTTGGGACCAGCGAAATATCGCGACTTTCGATTACCCGCCGGGCGATAAATAAAAATGAACGGGGCAAGATGAATGCGTAGGTATTTCGTTTTATCGCACCAGCGGGTGTAGAAATAAAGTTTATAAAAATAGATAGGTCAAACATTCAACGAAAGAAAAAAAAAGAAACGTGCGATGTTAAAAGAAAAAAGTTCGAATAATTGTATTTATGCTATAGAAATCGAATAATAGAATCGAACGTACAAGAATAAAATTCGCCAAGTTACATTGGGTTATCCATCGACCAAGTCCTTGTTAACTGTTGAGAACAATTAGTGTGAATGGTTGGTATTAATGTGGTGTATGAAAGTATGTTGGCAAGAATGAGTGTGTTCTAAATGATTGCTGTATGATCTTCACTTCGTTTTTGAGATCTGAGAGAGCAAGTAAGTAAGAAAGACAAAAAAAAAGTAAAATTAAAGACTGCATAAAATTAATTAAATCTATGTTATTATTATTATTAAACATTAAAATCTAAGAGTTTTTCATTCACTGAAAAATGTTTCTCTAGTAAAACTAAAAGTACTGTCCATGACCACGTCGAAATCCAACATTAACACCTAGCTAACCGAATGGGGAGATCTTCCATTTTTTTTTTGTTATTAGTTAGTCTTGAACTATTATTATTCATAGTTCATAAAATTCATTTTCTGCTTTTCCAAAGTACAATTTTTAATCAAGTCTATGAGTGTTGGTGTTATGCGTGTGAGACAGAGAATGAATTTAACGAGCGAGAGTCCTTTGTCTAGTATGTCGTTAGATAGTCTATGGTGTGAACAGTTTAAAGTTAGTGTCCTATCTAGTATATATTGTGTTGTGTATGTTATAAACTGTGTCCTGATGAGACAGCTGAAAAGAGTACACGAGTCAGAGAGTATCATCGAGCGAGTAGAGAGTGAATGAGAAAGAAGTTAAGAGATAAAGTAATACAGTAAAATTAGAATATATTTATATAAATATCAGTTGATAATATTTAATCCAATAAACAATTTTGTGTTCACCTGTGATCAACCAAATTCATCATAATTTGTCCTATGCTACCCACAAAGTGAACACTAGCTCAAGACCAACTAATAACAAAGGTAAATAGAATCAATAGCAACCAACTAATAACAAAGGTAAATAGAATCAATGACAGCCAACTAATAACAAAGGTAAATAGAATCAATGGCAGCCAATTAATAACAAAGGTAAATAGAATCAATAGATTTCTTCGTCGAAGAAAAATTGGGAGATCTCCTGATTCGGTTGGCCAAGCGTTAAGATGATCGTTAACATCGTGCACTTACTTGTTTCTCATTAAACTTTACAATAATGGACTTCCTCATGATTCTCTCTCAAAAAAAAGAATATCTATATTAAAGCGTACATATAAAAGATCGTTTCCCCGTTTGCTACTAGCTCTCCTTGGAAATATTCATTAAATCAGGAGGAAGCTGCCCTTGGAAGTTGTCCGTGACGCCTTCGTTTATCGATTTTTCTCTATGAAATTCTAATAACCATTTCCTTTAACCGTCACGCGCGTTCAATGCTTTTAGCTGAACGTGCCTCTCCAGAAATGTATCCATTTATAAATTGAATACCGATCCGATCTTCCTGTTCGACGGAGTTTCTCTCGTGCACGCGTTGCTCGCTTTCTTCTCGTTCGAATTGCCGTTTAATAAACGTATGATTGCCTATTATAAATTATTAAACGGCGATTCGCGGTAAATGTGGCCCTGTCAAAGGTCCAATTAGAGCGGTAATAAACAAGCGCATCCATCAGCGTGGAGCGATACGCGTTATACAGGATACAATTTAACAAAACGGTATCCCCAATTTATCTAAAACGGCAACTATAATTACACGATCGAACTGATCGGTTGTTAAACCACGTACATTTAAATTTAATCACGTTTGATAGTAATTCCTATAACATTTCACATAAAATTCTCGTACCTTCAATTCTATCCTTGAATAATAATCTCTTGGCTACCCCATTCCCCTGAAAATCACCACGTTCAGTGCTTTAACTCTTTTTTCTTAACGATGGAATTAAAAATGTCCAACTTTTTTGATGCACGATAATGTATGGTGGGACATTTTTAGATCCACCTCGAAATATTGCGCATAGGTTTATATTTAGTCTTATTTACGTAAAGCAGTTGGTAATACCATAAAAAAAAATGTTATAAATATGTTCGTTTGTGTTGGCAAGTTTCAAAGTGTCAGTGCTTTGTTAATAAAAATATACCAATTTTGTTTAATTTAAAACCCAACACAATTTCTGTGCAACATGGGTCTATTTATTCTGATCTGAAATCCTGTGCCTGAAAGAGTTATACAGAATTACCTAGAATAAACAAAACTCGTACCGAATAAAAACCAAAATATGCGTACTTTTATGTTTCCCAAGTTCCCAGACATTTGCCAAATAAAACAGTACACTGTAGTGGTTCTAAGAATACATTACTTCTTAAAGATACATTGCCAACGCTGTGATTACACGAAATTGTTATAGCCTGCTTTTTTTAAAATTGTACGCAATCTAATGCCATAAATATTACTCGTGCACGAGTTAAACCAAAGACATCGATATTTTTAAGATAGTGCAATTTCTATAGCCATCACTGTGGATAAAATGGGATGAATAACGTCTTTTGTTAATTTTGCAGTTTAACACGGAACAATATATACAATGAATCTGAAAATATATTTGATTTTTGATATCAGTCTCTCATATTCTCTCTCTCTTATTCTTTATGGCTTGCTTCCTCTCTCTCTCTCTCTCTCTCTCTCTCCCTCCTTCTCTTATCTTACTTACTCTCCTCTCTTATTCTTTATGACTTGCTTTCTCTCTCTTTCTCCCTCTCTTATCTTACTTACTCTCCTATCTTATTCTTTATGACTTGCTCTCTCTCTCCCCCTCCCTCTGTTATTCTTTATGACTTGCTCTCTCTCCCACTCTCCCTCTCTTATTCTTTACGAGTTGCTCTCTCTCTCTCTTCCTCTCTTATCTTACTTACTCTCCTCTCTTATTCTTTATAACTTGCTCTCTCTCTCTCTCTTTCTCTCTGACGTGCTCTTTTCAACTCACTCATTTCGACTCCGAACATCCCTTATATACACAACACAAAACATACTAGATACGACACTCATTTTAGAGCATACACATCAAAGGATTCGCATACATCAAATTCATTCTTCCTCTCATACTCATGAAATCAACACTCACAATCACTGTAATACGTAAAGTATACAAAATTGAAAGACCTGCTGCACCTATTACATTTCTCAAGTTTCCAAAGACAGCACTCGAATAAATATTGCAAAAAAATCGCAGAAGATAGAGATCGAAAGGCAAACACGTTCGTATCTGTCAAGCATGAATTCGATACACACTCTCGCGAAACGGAAATGCGTTTCTCGGTCGCGAAGAAATATGGAGGGTCTGCGTTGCGTCCGGGGTGTGCGAAAGTATCGAATGGCGACGCTTCGATCGTGTCTCGAGCCCCCATTCAGAATATATTCTAAACGGATCCGACCGTTTTAAGAGCATCTGCCGGCACAATGGAATTTCGCGGGAGAACGAACAGGAATACACACAGGATGGGCACGCGAGCAGAAAGCGAGATCCGGGATCCTCGTCGCTTCCGGCGGAGATGCGTTCGCGAGCCGCGAAATATTTTTATTAGACCTTACTGGAAAACCACTTACAGACTTTATGTTAGAAATTGAATACAGAAATGTAGCAGAATTTATTATGAAAATATATTGTAGCAGGATTCATTATGAAAAGATATCAAGAATACAATCACTTATTACAGAAAAGGTTATTGGAACATGCAAGCATGCACACCTCGTCAACCGCCATCTTTCAACTACTATTCGTCAAATATTATTCGTCAACTATACCCCTTCCTTGGCCTTTCCGCGATCTACACACCACCCGTGAACTCGGAAAAATCTCGCTTCCTACATAAATACTACGAAGAAAAAAATTAACCGAAATGCATATACAGATTTTCGTTTCACCCCCCTAGATTTTATAACTCGCATATTTGCTTGAACCCTAAGCTGCTCCGTTAGCTCCGCTGCGGAGACATTTTGTATTTAATATGATAACATTCCAGATACTTTGTCATTAAGTAATTTTCCGACCTACTTTTATAGTTAAAGACATGGAAGAATGTTCCGTTAAGAATGTAAAGCTGAGCGATGGTAAACACGTATTTTCTACGAAGAAATCGGAATTGTCTGAAAAAGGCACTGTTGCATATGAAAAAAAGAAATGCTTGTAGTTCTAAGGGTTACGCAATTCCAGAGGCAGTCGCGGATTGCCCATAGTGAGGAACATAGAGTATAAGATATATATGTATTGCAAAGCATTTAAATATAATTGTCTTTTTATTATTTGCATCATTATTCCACGTGCTATTTTTATTTAATCTACCAGATTTTTATTAGACGCATGGATTTGTATACACAGAAAAAGGGGGTCCTACGTGGTTTTGGTCACGAAGTTATTAGTAATGGGAAATGATTCAGTAGATAATGAACATCATGTAACGATTAGGCTGTCTCAGGGGATGAATCAATGGGTAAAGGCTATCGCCTGGAGATTAAGCTGTTTCACAATCGCATAAAAATCCACGGTCCGGTTATTGTACCTCCGTTACAGGATATTGTTGGTGATTTGTGCCCCAGGGGAGGGTTGAATTTTATCGAACAAAAATGAGATGAAATTATGAGATCGTACAATGAGCGGGGCGCTTTCGCGTTGCGTGTCGCGTTGTAAATCGCGTAGGCGATCCTATAAATCGCATTTAACTTGCACAATATATCCTAATTGCATGCGTTCTGGCAGCGTTACAAGCTCCACGGGTTTCGACTTATCGATCGAAACGAACGGGAATACCGAAATTTCACGCGTGGGTAAACTGGCCACGGATAGTTCTGCGAAAACGAAGTATTATTTTCGTAGCTCGGCTTATTTTTATCTACGCGCCGTTTTCACGGCCGCTGACTTTTCCTCGCTCGCGGTCCGCTCGAGACAAACAGGAGAAAGTCTTAACCCTCCGTTGGTCCGGTCGATTTTAACCCTTTGCACTCGAAAGGTGACCGTCAATCGTCTAACAATATTAATTTCAAAGATTTTCAAGTGTAAAATATTTACTAAGATTCACTTATGTTAAACGTAATTTAGTTTATTTAACACGTTCACGCCCAGGCGAAAATCTACGTTTTTTCGCGTGAAGCGGGACTGTCTTATCTCCTTCCGCTTCGTGAGGCGGGCCAACACTGTTTGGGAGTTCGAACGCGCTTAATGTTTATAATACTCAATTTTTATGTATAATGTTGGGAAACAATAAAATCAACTTATTTTTTTAACGACTAATTTTCCGAAAACAAGTGACCCACCGGTGGGTCACGCCGGCGTGAACGTGTTAAGTCGATAAAATTTACACATATGACTATTTAACCTGTAGAATATGTTTATTTGCTGTACTGCGATTGATTACACTGTGATAGATTGACTGATAGATCGAATGTATGACTGTGATAGATTGAATGTATAACTGTGATAGATTTAATGTATAACTGTGTCGCGCCCAGGGAAGTTTGAGTTTTATATTCCCTGAACGCGTCGAGAAGGGGAAAATGTGGTGACATGGAAGGGACTCTCTGCGAGTGTTTTCCGGATTCTAATGAGGCTGCAATCAAACACCCGTGGTAATGACGATCGGCTGGCCGTTTGGGCCTAATGACGGGCCGATGTTCAGGCCCTGTTGTAAAGTGTTTGATGCAGCCCCTTAGAACACCCGCAGAGATTGAGTCTGATTAATAAACAAACTAACTAAAATCTGAAAATTTGTGAAACTATCGTTTGGCGACTAACAGGCGCCTCTCGAGCGCAAAGGGTTAATATTCCCTGCACGCGTGTAGTACGTTCCCAGCCGGTCACGCCCGTGTCGAGCGAGCTCACGGACTTTGTTCATTCAACTTCCGCGAACCGCTCGACTTCCAGGTATTTATTGGATTAAGTAATTATTATTATCAGTGGATGCTATTGAATGGATGCGAGTTTAGGAAAATCTGAAGGGTGCTTGAGTTGAGCGATAGTCGTGTGAACGTAGAATCTTTGGACTCGAGTGTTTCTAAGTGCGTGAAAGATGAGCATTTGAGAAAACTGAACGACTGAGGAATTTTTGGTGAACGTGACCGAATGTATCGAGTGAGAAAGTTTGACGATTGAAAATAAAAGAAATGTGTGTTTGGAAGAATATATGACCGGGAAAATGCGAGTGTGAACGTAGAAAGAGTGTGACTGTGAAGAAATTAAGAATGTTGAAGTTGTTAACACTATTCCTACCACAACTGGTCAAATGACCGTTTTTAAAATTTTGATTAGAATTTCATATACACAACATAATTGAATCGCGTTTAAAATTTAGACTTTTCCTCAAATATACGTATAATACATTTTTCAATATTCACTTCTCGTTTCATTGTTTACTTTCTGAGAAAAATTTGTAGTCTGTCTTACGTGGGAATGTCGCGGTAGGAATAGGTATACGTGAAGTATCGGTAGGAATAGTGTTAAGTCGAAAAGTCGTTTAATTTGTTACTGTTAAATTGTTTTAAATATACATTTATTATATTCTAAGCACTTCATTTTATTCTATTCACACGTGAGCCCTATCATCTCCACCATACTAAATTAAGTAGAAACAGAAAAAAAAATTTTCTATAATTATTAGGAATAATTATTATTAAATTTTATTATAAAATCGCTCGTCTATTTCAAACCTTAGTTTCATTGGTAAATCAAACCATACGCGGTTCTAAGCAATTGGCAACAAACGAAACAAATGAGTAGCGATACTTGACTTCGTGAAAACAGAAGTTTTTAGCAAATTCTTCGAATACGCTGGTTCCAACTGTTTTTTAAGACAAAAATCAATCATCAATCAAGTGTGGCTAAATATTGTGCACTTATGCAAAGTGTGAATATTACGAAAAGAAATAATGACTGTAGAACTAGCAATAGGCTTTTAACAGCGGCGGATCCAGAGGAGTGCGATGTCTAAAAACAAAATCTAAAAATACAGTAAAGTCTCGAATAATCGCACGTGTGTTCACATTAATTTGCACAAATGACGTCACGTATGTATTTATGTTTCTAGTAGCAGTCACTGCTGCACTGTTTTCGTTCTGGAACCCCTCCAACATGTTGCTTTCATTTTCTTCTTTTATTTCAATTGCGTAAAAAATTCTACTCGAACTTGACCTACACTTGCTGACTGCTGTCACTATACCGTTGAGTCCTAAGACGTGAAATAGGTGAAACGTATAATACTTAAATAAAAGGTTAACAGCAGACTGTAGATCGTTCAAAATTCCCCAAAAAGTTAAATGTGTACGATTGTTAAATGTGTGCAAAAATTTTCACAACAGTAATACGTAAAATATTCTAAATTTGCTTTCCTTTTTTATTTTTTACGAATTAGCTGCTTCATGGATGACAAAATATAGTTGAAAGCAAGGAAAGGAATGTAATATTTTTTTACATTATATATATTTCACATTAATTATATTATACAATAATTCCAAATACGATAAAAAAAAATATTTGAAATCTAATAAAGTATAATAAAGTCGCATCTATAAAAAAAAGGATAGGGACCTTCGCATGCACTTCAAATTTATGACTCAACCTAATATCAATCATGAGAGTGATAAATGGAGTCTCGTCAACGAGCATCGATTGATTCCTTTATTTTCTTTGTTTCACTTTATTTTTTTTCGTAAACGGTCCTGCGAGCTCGTGATAACGCATATGCAAATAATCCCGATAAATCGTCGAACGATTACGCCAGCAAATTATTCATTTGTTGCGCGCCCGACTCCCGAACTAATTACACCGGGCAAATTTATCTATGCTGGAGCAGGTGTAATGAATTTATCTTGCGTCCCACGACGGTATATTATATCCGACTGAAATATTCCCTTCGTTAATTCTCTTCGATTTTGCGTAAACGCCGCTGATAACATTTCCCGAAAGTGCCGCGTAAAATAATTATAAATTAGGTTACCCGACTCGTTACGAACGTTATAAACGTCTGTTCTTGAAATTTATAAAAAATTTTAAGCGTTAAACACGTGTATTCCTGAAATTTAAAAAGTTTTCACTACGTATTTTTCGCGTCTGATTAAAAGCAAGTCTAACAAATATGCTAGCGATACAAAATCTGAAGGATCTACAAAATTTTGCACTTTCAGAATCCTAAACCTTGAGAGTAATATTTTCTGAAAATTATAGGCGTTCGATTAAATATCAGTTAAGTGGTAAACAAAGAAAGTAGAGATACGATTCCACTTTCGATCATTTTTTGCTTTCATCCTACAATTAATTTCAAGTATATCGCTACTACGATCTTATTCGTTCGAAAACTCATGGAATCTTGAACAATAATTTAGCCCACGGTGAGAAACGAAGGATCGAGGGTTTCTCAGGGCAGGTGTGACATTCGGAAACGTTGTTTTGTCCGGGAAATCAACGGAGCATGAGTCAAAATCACGGCGAAAACACTGAGGTGAAGGTCTAGGGTACTTCGACGGGGCTACGAGGCCAGATTTATAATAGATACACTTGGCGTGGTGCCAACAGCAAGGCGCCACAATATTGCCGCTTAGTCACCTCGCCTAACTGAGCCTCCTTCTCTCTTTGTCCTGGCCATTTTCTGCGTAATAAATAACAAAACTGATTACGAGAAAATTGATTATTTCAAAATAAATTCGATGACACGTTTATTACTTTATTTTTACGATTACTGCTCCTTTTCTTTATTCTCACCTTATCACTGCTCTTCTTTGTTTTCTATTACCACCGATTCCTAAACTTATTTTTTCTTCATTGAAGATGACAAAGAAGCATGAACATTTTTTAATTAATGTTACACAGAATTTCATACCGTGAATTAGCGAACACAATATAATTTTTAACGAATAATAATATTTACAATAATAGTGATTAGTAGTAAGGGGGGTACTTCGCTAATTCTGCCCGATTATTTAAAATTTATTTCCTCCAAAACTGAAAACACGCGTGCCCTGTTTTCATACAGTACTATTAAAAAAGATGGATCTGTAAAAGCTGTAACTGATCAAATCCGCATTCCTCACGAACGACTCCTTTTCAGCTCCCAGCAGTACGCTCGTCAAAGGGTTAAGAACCCCAAGCATCCGCGCTTGGATAGTTGCCCACGCTGAACGCGATCCCGTGATTCGTTTTCGCGGGCAGAATCCCCACGAGGGAAATTGCGCGACGCTAATTATCGAATGGCGCTCGACTCTGCGAACGGAATATCGGACGGCGCCAGACAATTAGCCTGGTAAATTCCGCGAAGAAGTTTGCCAGGGAACGCGCGACACGGGAACGCGGGCAAATGTCCGAGGGGCGTGGAGCCGTTGGGCGGGCAAAGCGACAAACACGAGGAGCGAGAGAAAGAAAGGGAGGTAGGGGAAGAGAGAGAGCTGAAGGGTTGGGGAGAAAAAGAGAGAGAGTTGGAGAGAAAGAAAGAAGGATTGAGAGAGAGAGTGAGAAAGAAAGAAAGATTGAGACAGGGAGAGAGGGAGATAGAGTTGGAGAGAAAGAAAGAGTGAGAAAGTAAGAAATATTGAGAGAGAGAGAGAGAGAGAGAGAGAGGAAGAAAGAGAGAGAGTGAGAAAGAAAGAAAGATTGAGACAGAGAGGGAGAGAGAGAGAGAGAGAGTTGGAGAGAAAGAAAGAGTGAGAAAGTAAGAAATATTGAGAGAGAGGGGGGAGTGAAGAAGAAAGAGAATAAGAAAAAAAGAAAGATTAAGAGAGATGGGGTAGAGGGGAAGAGAAAGAGAGAGTATGTGTTGGAGAAAAAGAGAGATTGAGAGAGAGAGATATGAGCGAAAGCATGGCCGAGTTAACTTTAATTGCCCGGTTGGCTACATAATAAATGACATTGCAGACGGCCAAGCGGAGGAAAAATTGTTTCGTCCTCCGCCTCCTACACCTTCCGATCCTCACACCACCTATTTCTCCTCTGCCTCCTCTTCGTTCTTCGTTTTCGTCCAGCTTGTTCGCTCGAACAATTTCTGTGCCGGAGCATCGGGAAACCGGGGCGTATTGATGGCCGTGTAATCTTATTTTCAACGGCGCATTCATCTCGGCCGCGTCACTTTCGACGCCCGTACGTTCTTTTCGCCCAGGATTTATTAGCGGAATTAAATCTTCGTCGATGTCTTTCTCGCGAATAAAATCAGCTCCCAATTGGAACGCGTCTCTGTTCATTTTTATTTTCCTTTCTTCGAGGAACGTCTGCATGGAGCAGTCACACGAAGGCGAAGCCGGGGGTTGTTTATTGGGCAATATTAGGTGAGCGCAGAAGCGTTTAGTTGCCTCTGCGTTATACATGCGATTTTTTTTATTGGATTAAGTAGGAGAGAAAATTTCAATGTAGTTCGGTAGAATGTCCTGTTTTTAACGATCAATGAACGATACACGAAAATTAAGCGGAATTATAAGAAATTATCACGTCTCCCTTATTTAAAATCAACGGAATTTTTGCTTTACCTTAGGTATTAAATATAAAACCTTGTTAAGATACAAATTTGCATACTTTTCACTTTATGCGCATTCTATGCTCTTTTGTGCATTTGAATTTCCTATAAATGCTTAAAAATTCGCAGCCTATAGATGACCGTAAAATGTAATTCTTTAGAATATACTTCCATAATTTGCAAATATTTTAAAAAATTGTATTTTTAAATTTAATTTTATTATGTTAATAAAATTAACTTCAAGTTACAACTACTGTTGGTTCATACTGGTTTGTTCAGTCCCGTTAAGACTTGGTGCAGTCGACACCATTTCAAGAACAGGTGCCAATAAACATAATTAGCAGTGCACTTAGCGGCATCGTAAAAACGGTCACATATGCAAATGGAAGAAGTTTGCCGAACAAACTGTTCTTTAAACCTGCGAAAAGCTTGCTACTTTCGATACTTATCATTTGTCTTTCCCAATATCTACAACGTATATTAATGAAGTCTTCGTTCATTAAGTTTGATAATGCAGACGAAGGTATAATTACATTAAACCTTTGATGTCCCACTTATCCATAAGCTTAAATCTTTAATGTCACACCTATGCATTAACAAATATAATTTAATTATTCCTGCAATGAAAGGTAAATTTTCTTGTCAAAAAATAAGAACGAAAGTGTTTTAACATATTCGTAATTAAGTAAGATCTTAACCTTTAGTCTCCGCATAGTACCAATTTCTAAAATAGCTAAGTGCAAAATTCTAAAGTTAAATAATATTAATATTAAAATATAAATATTAATGATAGTAAAATATAAATAATAATATAAATGATAGTAAAATATAAATAATAATATTAATATTAAAATATAAATAAAATTTGCCTTAAAGTTTGTTCAATTTAGTTAACTGGTGTTATTATTTTTCATCTTGACTATTTCAACTTTTGCATTCACCAATTTACCTAAAAAATTAAGATCATTTAACGATCTAAAGTTACCTTTCGACGGCAAAACATTAATTCGAATAAAAATGACAAAAGTAATGTTCCCTCTACGAGAAAAATTAATGAATAAAAATGGCACTGTAGTGTTTCGTTCAATGAATCTCTTTATCGACTTCCTGCCGGCGTCACTTTCCGCATGGTCGACGACGCGAACCGACTTCCGGCGAATCGACTTTCCTTCCGCGGCTTTTTCTTCGCTTTTCCGCTTTAAGAACGCGCTCTGGATGCCGAACAAGCGCCGCTTAAAGTACTTTCATAGCGGGACGACTAATTAGAGCGATTTAGCGTCTGTCGTCGACGTTTATTTGGAATGCAAATGCAGACTTCTCCCAACCCTTTTCCACTGTTCACCACTCTCGGTCTCCTTCTTTCGCTTACCCGTTGCTCTTTCCGCGACCAACCCTTCTCTCTCCTTCTTTCTCTCTCTCTCTCTCTCTCTCGTTCTCCTCTCATTTTTCCCGTCATTCCTTCCGCCATGGTTGTGCCTCTCTGTGTCCCCTTCGTCGCTTTGCTCTCTCTTCCGCCATTCGTTCTGCCTATTGTCTCCCCTTCTCCTCTGTTCTCTGCTCTATATATCCACTCTGTTACCCACTCCTCGCTCTCCTCGCCCCTTTCTCTATTTCCTCCCTCGCGTTCTCGCCCGATGCATTATTTTCGAATTTTTTAGGCCCCCGTATTGATCACCTTCTTAACCCTAAAACGCTCGACTTTTGGGCAAACTCGTTGAAACCTTTCTCGCGGTTAGAATTTCTGAATAATAGAGGAGTTCGTATAGAAAATTTTATCGTTGATTCACGTATTTACCTAGGTGTATTATAAATCCAGAGAAAAGCTTCGGCGCGCTGTCTACTCGTTTTTCAAAATACGTCCTGTGAGAATAAAAAAAAGTTGAGACACCACGCCAGTAAAAAATTCCGCGAATATTTGTTATAAAAAGAAGTTAGGAATCTTTCAACTGTTTATCAATCGAAATCTCCATGTGTATTTATTATCATCAAAATAGTAATATATAGTTATATATAGTAATAATAAATATAAAAATAGTAATAACAAATATATAGTATAATAACAAATAATTTCTCTCAACTGTTTATCAACAGATGCCTCCATACATTTATTACAATCGCGAAAGTTGATATTTCAATGATCAACTGATAAAAATCATCGAATCATTTATTCCCCGATAAACCCAACTGAAAGCCATTTTCCTCCCTTTCAACGGCTGACAGAAAGCAAAGGAATCGACAGAACACGTAACCAAAGCGAAAGCAAGGGTGTAAATGCACCGGTACCAAGGCAATCGGCTTCTCCCCTTGCCTCCTCGACGCGACGGGGTGGTTCTCCGCGAGCCACGGGGTGGTTCTCGACCGCGAAGAGGCAGAGCGACTTAAGCGGAGAAAGGAGGAACGGCCGATGGAAGGGTGCGACGCTTGAATGGGGGGTAATCGAATGAATGGAAAGCGCGACTGGGTGCTTTCCCGTCGTCGGCGCGGCCTGAAAGGGATGTTAGGCGTTGTTTAAGGGTTATTGTTGCTGCCCCCTTTGTCCCGGCCCGGCTCGCGAGACTCGGTTCGACGAATGTAATTTATCGGAGCGAGAAAAGGGCACGAGCGCCGCCGCAACCCTTTTATTGCGACGCGTCGAACGCAGAGGGTCGCGAGGGTTGAAACCCCACATTTTGTACATCGTGTTGAAACTGGAGGTTCCCATTTCGCGTACAATGTTGTATGCAGATGGAAGAAAATTTTAAGTCTGAATTTATGTGTACACAATCCGTGAAGTTTACGGTCACCTTATAGTAATCGACAAAAGTTTAACATTAGGTTTACGAAACTCGTCAAACTGACGGGTTTTGGACTTTACGAGCAAAATTTGCAAAAATTTTCGCAAGCATTATTCTCAATGATTTTTTTTTTTTTGACTTTTATTAATGAACTGATACGAATATACCCTAATCTATTTCCCTCTCAGCTCTGCAGTTTCAAACTCTGTATGATGTATACCTATTTCTTAGTACATGTATGTTAGAAATACATGGAAAAAAATTGTCCGTAAATCTAGTATTAATACCAGAGGACAATGTAGAACATAGTTTTATGGTGTGCAAATATTGCCTGTACATTCAGTTTTATTGTTATTTCTAGTAGATCACTGTTTACCGATTAGCACAGAATACAAATTTTGTTTATCATTCTATTCCTTATAAATTAGTTAGTTTACTTTCGTTGGCCCTTTGGTCTTAAACTTTTGTCCGCTACTGTACACGTCAAGTTAATTTATGTAAAATTATAAGGTTGCAAGTAAAAAAATAGTGAAAATATAAATAAATGTTGGACAACACAGTGAAATAAACTGACGAATGTTCGTTCAAAATAGGTTTTGCTTCAACTTTTTACTTATAAACCTATGATTTTACAAAGATTCGATTGAAGCGTAAAAATGGCCGGTTACTTTTAGGATTAAGTGTATAAGAGTACAAATTACACATTTCATACAGCATGTTAACATTTGTTTATTCTGAGATATCCCCTCCCTCTGCACAATATAAATATTCTTTTGTTTACACAATTGTTCACGTGGTACGTAAACAATCCATATTGTGTGACATGGGTACTTCTCTGCCGTTTAACGTTTAGTCTTTCTTTTGAGCGCCACTGTGATTCCTTGTAACACTCATTCGTTATATAATATATTGTGTATGTGTGCTTGTGCATAACAAGAAATTATAATAGCGGAAAAAGAAATGTACATAATATACGAGTTTTTGGGATAGCTAAAATGTAATTTGATGTCTGATGCGTGAAAACGGTTAAAAAAATACGGCGAAGCAACGTGGTAAAAGTATATGATGCACCGTAATATCCTTCAATTAACTATTTATTAACTTGTTACCTAGCGTTTGAGTCTCGCTCAAACAACCCTCCACGGGATTCAATTTACCCGAATTACTTTAATTAAAACTCCTGCGATTTTCTAACTACTTTACCGCCCAGTTGACAAAGTGGAACTCGAAAAATCTAATTGCCTCGACGCGTTTCACAACTCGGTCGTTCTCGCTCTTTCATTCCTCAATTTCTGCCTGAAAAACGGGTAACAAAGCTGGAATTCTGTTTTCTTTCGTTAAAAGAATAACGGAGATAAAGCAGGAGGCAAAAATGAACGGCACGGAACTAGCAACGCTTAATTCATAATCTGTTATCAAATGTTACGATTATAATTATTATTATAGCAATTGTCATAGTTAGAATATATTGTATTTAATGTTAGAGTTACATTATTATTGAAATTCTAACTATGATAACTAATGTAATAATTAATTTAATAATAATTAACACCAGAACTACCAGAGCAATCAAAATAGGCAATTGGTGATTATTCATAGCAATCTTATAAATTCGTTATGATAAAACTTCCAAGATTTAATATGATTTTCTGCAGAAGGTATGAATAAAGATTTGTTTTTCATCTATTCCGTGTTTTTTTCATGTTCTCTTTCAAGAAAATAAATGTACTTTAAGTGTCTGTAATTCTAGTGTTAACACTTGGCCAACCGAATAAGGGAATAGTATTAAATTTATTAAAACTTGTATTTTGGAAAAGCAGAAAATTCATTTGATGAACTATGAACAGTAGTAGTTCAAAACTAATTAATAACGAAAGCAAATAGAATCAATGGCAGCGCTTTGTCAAGGAAAAAATGGGAGATCTCCCCATTCGATCGGTTAAGTGTTAATACATGAATATTAAAAGTAAATATACAAGAAACGTCTGTAAATCTAGCGTTAACACTTTACCGACCGGAAGCCTATTAATCGGCTTTTATATGCTTAGTCTGTAAATTTTGCAATGTTTCCTTGCACGAAGGTGGCTGTTTCGCGCGATATCGCATATATACTGTAAAGAAATGTTAAACTATAAATTATGCGAAGTAAATCATTGTGATCAATTCATTAGCGATGCAATCACGCTAAAATGAGTCGGTCGAGAGTGCGTACGGAATAAATTGAGCCACGAGCGATCGGTAAAGTGTTAAAAGGGTATCGCTATAAGAACAGTGGCATGCATGCAATGTTTGGTGGACAAAATTTTACCAACCTATCGTTCTCACATGAATATTAAAAGTAAATATACAAGAAACGTCTGTAAATCTAGCGTTAACACTTTACCGACCGAAAGCCTATTAATCGGTTTTTATATGCTTAGTCTGTAAATTTTGCAATGTTTCCTTGCACAAAGGTGGCTGTTTCGAGTGATATCGCATATATACTATAAAAAAATGTTAAACTATAAATTATACGAAGTAAATCATTGTGATCAATTCATTAGCGATGCATTCACGCTAAAATGAATCGGTCAAGAATGCGTACGGAATAAATTGAGCCACGAGCGATCGGTAAAGTGTTAAAAGGTTATCGCTATAAGAACAGTGGCATGCATGCAGTGTTTGGTGGACAAAATTTTACCGACCTATCATTCTCAGTATCGTGTTGTAGCCGTTCCTTTGTCGCGATGTAAAATGCTTTCGTCGCGTATCCATTAGCGTCTTCGTCGTAACCCAGTCGGATCCTTTTCACCAGCTGCGAAAATACGAGCGACTCGGCCGCAATTTATAACAAATTTTAATAGCTGCGATTACTCAGGACTGGCCCGTATACGGTGTGGGCGCGCGAAACCCGGTAAACCATAAACGTGGTTTTCACGACCATAAACTTCGGTGCTCCCAGCAATTATGCTTACAACTTTCTTTTCGCTGCCGGTCCGAGAAAACTGGTTATTGTCCTCGTTCAAATTTCCCGCCTCTTTTATTCGACCTTCCACGATAAACGTTTCTTGGAAAAGTGGAATACCTTTCTTGTTTCACAATGGATGGAACGAACTGCAGTTCTGACGAACCAATTGCTTGGAGATTAGGATGCATACACGATTGTTGTACACGATTAAAATTTTGCTTATAATTTATACCAGTGAACATCGTTCATCTATAATAAATATTCAGTATACACTTAAAGCGTTTCTAAATTCATCAGAATATCTCATATCTTCATTTGTTATTACTCTTGGAATAATCACCTCCCTCTGAATTTCAAATAAAAGAGAGAATGAACATTTTTATTAAAAACTTTTTATTGACTTTTTATTAAAAATTTTTATTAAACTTTTATTTTGTTCAATTGCTGTGAATAAGTATTTTTATAAAAATGATAAATTCAGATTAAGCTTAGTGTAAATTAGTTAAACGATAAATGACGTTGTTATTGAAAATTCGTTTGGAAAAATGAATGGAAATTTGTTTCTTTTGCTGGTTTGAATATTCTAAGTAATTACACAGAGCTTCATGGTGGACAAGGATTCGTTGTTCATGCGAAAACATTTTTTTTTTTTTTTAACGGGTGACATGCAACCTGGTAATGGACGATAAGATTAAACTGTGTCTACGTGCACGATAACGCTTCGTTGACAGAAGTATGCTCGTGAAAAAACGTTTTAGATCCCCGAGGTTTCATTTTAGGTTCAAACTCCTCGCGAAATAATTCGTCCGGTAATTTGGAAAAATAAATCTTGCATTCCATTGTGACGTATGATTAATTTGAGTAAAACTAAATTTTCACAAAACTGAGCTAAACTTAATCTTATGTTTCCCAGTGTCACAATCGCGTTGTACTTTGATTACAAATTTTTATTTGTTAAGTATAGCAATAAATGAAAAGCTTAAAATCTTTTCTCTCATTTTTATTTTAAATTCTTAGACATACAATATCACAGTATGAATATGTGAAATTTTAAATAATACCAAATTAATTAAGACGACTATTAACCGTTTGCACTCTGAATTATTTTTAAATTTTGACGCCAATAACTCCCTAGTATTTTAAGTGTTTTATTTCAAATTTACTTCCAAGGACAATTCCTTGAGTGATACTTATTTCAAACAATTGTTTTTACTAATTACATTAAACATAGCTTTCAAACTCTGTTGTAACTTATATTTGTGGATTTTCTAAATTCTTTAATTGAAAAATAAGACAATTTCCGTATTTAAATTGGCGCTTAAAACATGTCGAGTGTGACTCGACGTAGGAGTTACTGCGACAAAAATTGATGTCGAGTCACACTCGACAAACGAGTGCAAAGGGTTAAATATTAAAGCCAAATTAATTCTTAATGCTAACTTTTAAAAAATCCTCAAAAAGCAAGCTAAAGTTCCGTGTCACCGCTTTCACCTCTAATTAGAAAGCGACATTTATTACCCAGCAACCGAATATTCGTACAATTTTTATATCATTTTCATATCGAACGAGAGCCAGTACCCGTTCGCCGCAACTCCCGGTGAACTGTACCGTGAATAAAATTCGGGCGAAATTTCTCTGTTACAGAAAATATGCGTCTTCCAAAAAACGCTGGAGGATCTGTCGTCGCGGATGGCCGGCGCCGAGGCGATCCAGAACGGCTGGCAGAATCCGAGCGACGCGAACGAGGCGACGGAATTGCTGAAGCAATTGGAGAAATTCGGCGAACGGCTCCTGCCCATCCAGAGGAGCATCGAGTACGCGAACGATCAGGCGAGCGTCTTCGCCTCGAGCAGCGTCATCGTTTCTCATGCTTTGCTGGCGAAACTCGAAGATCTCAACACCAGGTACGTCCCGCTTTTAACTCTCTTTCCGCTCCGCTGCTGTTGGTTCCAGCAAGATTTATCACGTTAACCTCTTGCACTATTCGGAACCTCGGAAAAAGTCAGGCCAAACGCGGCTGCCTCAATCGTCGCGGTGAAACACGAACGGTGGAGCGCGCGTGCCGAAACTTGAGACCCATCTTATCCACGCTATGGAACTCTTGTAAAATTCAAATGAATTTGAATGGAAAACTTTTAAAAAATCCTTTTATTATCACATAAGATTAAAACAAATTTTGAATAAGTAATAATAATATAACTAATTAATAACCAAATAAAAATATGCAAAAGCAAATCCGTGGTAGTAGTATTTGAATTCAAATAAATTTTCTGATTATTTCACTAATATCAAACCTAAAACTGAAAGACACAATATAAATAAATAATTAAATATCAACTTTGCTCGAAATTAAGACCACGAGTCAGGCTCGTGATATTCGTGTTTGGTCTGGAACTGAACAACGAGCCTGACTCGTGACATCCATGTTTGGCCTAAAATTTTCATTACGAGTCAGACTCGTCAAAATAGTACAAGGGGTTAATATATCACACGTACGGACGATTCGCGGGGGAAAATCTCGTCATCGCGTACAATTTTAGATGACAGAGCCAGTTCTTCGATTTTTATATTATCTTTCGAATTTCATTTTATTACTTTAACCCTTTGCACTCGGCTTCATCTCGAACGTATTGGACGGACGTATTCTTGGTTCCTCAAAATCACTATATTTTTTTTTTTTTATATATCTTGGTAACTGTACCATATTTTGATTTGATATCTTGTGCCGTTTTAGTAGAAAACTTCACAGAAACATGCATTTCTGAAAAGGTTGTGCTGGGATAAGTTGATTCTCCGGAATTACTAATAAATTCTAATGTCTCCTGAGAGTGCAACGAAATATAAAGGGTTAACCCTTTCTGTTGGAAAAAATGAGGAGCACAAACTCTTGTAAACTTAGTTTATTATAACAGAGTATTGAATATTATAATATTAATGTTGCCTACATGGCTTTCATAGAAAAACAATAAAGTAATCACAATGAACATTGATAAAGACAGTAAAAACAAAAGAACTCCTTAAATATTTAAATATACAGGATGGCGTTGGAGTTATTAAATCCTGTTTCACACTTTCGCTACGAGCGACGCCTGTAAGCGACATCCGCGCGACGACCTGTATGTACGAGTGCCGACTTTAAAAATTTACCATTCCGAATTAAATTACTAGGAATTATAATTCGTTGTCTAACTATCCTAAATTGTGTTTTTATTTATAATAATAGCAAAATTGAGAATTTTAATTTGACACATCAATTGCCCTAAATTATATTTTTTATTGATAATAATTGCAAAATCTCCAAATATGTCGTTGTGTAACACTTATAGAAAAAAAAGACGATCCGGAGAATGACAAGGTTGCACCGCAAGATGTAAGTCCGAACATCAGTTTACCGAAGCGCACTGCCGTAGCGAAAGGGTTAATGAAGTCAACTTTAAGTTTCAACCAAGCTTGACACCATTGCGTCAAACCATCGATACCTTTCTTTAAAAAAAAATACTTCAGAGTATGGAGGCCACAACATCACGATCACTTCCGTTTTTTGTTATCAATGCAGCGTCAAATTTACATGCACCGTGTCTTCGTCATACGCATTGTATGCAAACAACGTGCATATTTACGATACAACAGAATACATCAGAGAATGGCTTTGCTGTGTTTCTATGTAGTGATTAAGAATTTGAATTTGAGAAAACTGAGAGGCTGAAAGAAAGTGTTGTTGAAAACTTTGGTACGCTATATTTTATGCTGTTTTTATTGGAATTGCGTCGATATTATGGTAACGTCATCGAAAATTAAATATTGAATGATATCTCGTGCTTAACCATGATAATAGATTGCTATCGATTGTTCTCGGATTTGGTGTCGAGCAGTTCAGTATCAACTGTAACACGGTGCACTCATGATATAAAATACACATTCAAGCCTGGAACAGTGCTGTAGTAATTTTATTTCGAAAATGATGAAGAGAATTTGCGTAACACTGATAAGGTGCAAAATCGTAGCAATACAAAAATTAATTGCAGGATTTTTTAACGACCCTACCTATAGTCGGTGACTCTGTAATATATTTTAAAAAAATGCGATGAAAATATAGAATAACAGTTTCTCGTAGAAAGTTTTGTTTTGATTTTTTAAATTTTATCTATACAATACTATACAATTTTTAAAAGATATGATTTTAATAAAGATTATATATCTGTGTATCTATATTTACGCTTATTATTTTGCGTAACAGAAGATATTCAACCAGAAAAAAATTATTGCGGTCGTTAAATTTTATTATTTAAGAAATTGAAAATATTCTTCATCATGTCTAATAATTTAAAAAAAATATAATTTTAATAAGAATTACATATCTGTGTATCTATATTTACGCTTATTATTTTGCGTAACAGAAGATATTCAACGTAAAAAAATATTTGCGATCGTTAAATTTTATTATTTAAGAAATTAAAAATATTCTTCATCGTGTCTAATACACGGTTGTACCGTTTTTATCAAATTTCTATCAACACTGTCTGACGTGTTCTGCTGCTTCTGATTTTCTCCACGTTTAAAGACAAAATGAAAGTTAGGATTATTAGATTCGAATCCATTTGTTATTCGTAATGTCAACTAATTCACTTGCCCCTTAACGTATGCACAGCCTGAGTTTTTAAACAGCGTTACATCCCACCCTCGACTGTTAAACGAACCCACAGTTTGCACACCTTCCTCGCAGAACCCTAACTTCGAGCGGTGTTCCGCTGATAATTTTATTCAACCGTGCCGGCGTCGCTCGTTTTCACTTGGTAAATGAGTTGTTAAGCTTAAATTTTCCACGTGTTTTCGCAGGTGGAAGGTGCTGCAGGTGGCGGTTGACGAGCGTTACAAGTTGCTAAGCGGATTCGGAAAGGATGGCAGCACTCCGGGTAGCCAGGCTTTCCTCGCGAGCAGCGTGGAACCACCATGGGAGAGAGCCCTCACACCCGCCAAAGTGCCTTACTATATCAAGTAAATCGATCCTCCTTGTACAAAACGAAACGAAGTCTCAATTTTAACCTTTTGCCGATAGGCGACACAGTCGACGATGAAACGATATCGGTTTCATAAATTTTCGAATGCAAAGAATTAAATCGGTGGTTGTTAACCTTTTCGAAGCAGGGGACACTTTCTATCGTAGGACACATTTACGGAACACTGTGCTTTTTGAAGGTTGTCAATTAGTTAAAATAGAAATAAGTATAGCATATGAATCTTTTGCTAAAAATTATACTTACACACATATAAGTGTTATAGACTACGACTAGCCGTTGCCCACGAGTTTGTCCGCGCGAAAGCACTTCAGAAAGATTTCAATTTTAACTATTTCCAAGAGATGTCCAATTTTGCAAGCCCCTAACTTTAATTTTAACCAGAAAGTTAAATGTTTACTAACTTTTATAGTGCTTGCTTCAAAATCAGCGGATTATCAAACAAACTTTCGTCCCTTATTTTACCCCCTTAGACGGGTGATTTTCCAAAAACGTTAAAACACGTATTTCTTCATTTCTAACCAAAAAGCTAAATACCAGCTTTCATAGTGCTTGCTTTAAAATCGGTGGATTTTCAAACAACCTTCCAATCTCTATTTAACCCCATTAGGGGTGGAAATCACGCGTTCTCTCCATGGAACTGTTTGTAATATTTCATAATTTTGCAGAATATTGGTTATAAGCACACACAGTATTAAGAACCACTGCATTAGACAGACATATTTATAAATTTCGGTTACTGTTCGTTTGAATGAAGTAAATTTTGATGCAGGTAAATCGTGGCGTTGCTTAATTTTAGTACCTGCTTTGAATTTGTAAAACTTTTGAGAACGGTTTCATTCGAAGATTGGAAGTCGCCTTTCGAGTGCAAAGAATTAAAGGGTTCGAGTAGCGGAAGAGTCGCCAGACTCGGGGCGAGATCTTGAGCGCAAACAAACGAATAATTGATGAGACAATCGTGATTCGACGGGGCAACAAGAAGTTCGGCGCGGGAAGCTCGCCGGTGTCCGGAGATTTCGCGAATATTTAGTTGGGGCGTGCTTGCAAATGGATGAAACGATAGAAATTCCAATTTAGATCGGCAACCGGATCCGAGGCTTAACTCTCGACCAGCGGGCTGGAATATTGATTGCGTAACTGGTGCTGCGAGGGTGGCATCGTGGAGGGTAAAATGTTTGATTAAAAGAAGAAAAAAAAGATGGGCGAAACACGTTGCATCAAAAATAGCCCGATTCGTGTCTCTTAATTGGTTGCAATTGCTACATCTCATGTTTTTTTAAATTTCTTGAATCTATTTCGACGCGATCGTCATAGTTCAGGGCTAGACTTTAACACTAAAACTACCCACAATTAAAGTGTACTTGTTTGCATAGAAGAAATGAAATTGAAAACTATATAAAAAAAATACCGGATACATAGAAAAGAAATTTTTACTTATACGTTCTGTAGAAGATCACAGTAAATTTTGGAAGCTTTGGAACAGTGAATTTATAAGGTTGCTATGAGTAATCATAGGTAATTTTAAACCAATCGGTAATTTTGACTGGTCTGGTAGTTCTAGCACTAAAACAGCATTCGAGTCGAATCTTGCTTTTCACACATCCACTTATATGACTTACTCCTTTTTTGTTTCCGTGCATTCGAGTTCTTTTTTCCTAACCACTTTTATTATAACCGTTTGAGAGCAATAAAAGAGAGAGTTACGATAACAGACCGTGAGGTGCTTCAATATGGATCACCCCAACGCGAGCGCCATCTTGTCGGCCGCAATCGAGAGTTAAATCCGATTTCGGTTTGCCTCAATATCCGGATGATCGCGAGGACCAGAACGAGAGTCCGATGAATTCATCGAGTCGTGGATGAATTCTTGAAACCCTGCCGGTGCCTCCAGCCAAGAATCGCGGGGCTGGATTTAATAAAGATTAAACAAAGTTCTCCCGCGACTTTGCCAAGTTCTCCGCGCGATCCCCGGATCCCGGTGGCTGTTGCGTGGGAATTTTCATGAATCTCTTTAATCCCGGATCGGCCGACCAGAGGGTGGGTCTAATCCTGCGACACGTTTTGCAGCCATCAGTCGGAGACCACCCATTGGGATCATCCGAAAATGATAGAGCTGATGTCCTCGCTGGCGGACCTGAACGAAGTTCGGTTCTCGGCGTATAGAACGGCGATGAAGTTGCGCACTGTTCAGAAGCGATTGTGCCGTGAGTATTCTTGATGAATTTTCGTCGGCTTCGTGGCGTCGCGTTTTCTGACATAAACCGGAATATGGTAATTATGGCGACGCTCAGTTCTATTGCAAACCACTGCCTTTTCTATGCAAACGCGTTAGAGTCGTACCTCGACTTGCATTGTTTTCTGTGATACTTATGCCCCCTCATAAGTTAGTCGTTAGTTATAAAGTTTAGAATGGATAGTCGATGACTCGCGCAGATATTGGCGACGCTCAGTCTTATTGCAAATCACTGCCTTTTCTGTGCAAACGCGTTAAAGTCGCACCTCGACTTGCATTGTTTTCTGAGATGCTTACGTTCTCTTATGAGTTAGTCGATAAGTTATAAAATTTAGGATGGATAATCGATGATTCGTGTATATATTGGCGACGCTCAGTCTTATTGCAAATCACTTGCTTTTCCATACAAACGTGTTAGAGTAGTACCTCGACTTGCATTGTTTTCTGTGATATTTATGCCCTCTCATAAGTTAGTCGTTAGTTATAAAGTTTAGAATGGATAGTCTACTGGAGAAGTACAAAGCTTATTACTCGAAGTATTGAGAGTGTCGATGACTCGCGCATATAATTGTCGACGATCGGTCCTCGTCGGTGATTAGCGTCTATCGTGCGTGTTCATTAATCGTGGCAATTTTCTCGATTAATCACGTGTCTCGGTTGCGACGACGCATTATGACGTCGCTGTTGATGGATTTGATCTTTCGCATGGTTGTTTCGCTTGGATAGAAACCAGTGGTGCTCGTTCACAACCGTAGATTTTTCAATTCTATCGAGAAACCATAAATTCTAATTTTACTCCGATTCGATCCGACTTTAATCTTCGATAACTCGTCTATTTTGTTTCTTTTCAATTTGCCCCGTTCGCAGTGGACATGTTGAGCCTTTCCACCGCATTAGAACAGTTCGATTCGCACGGACTTCGAGCGCAAAACGACAGACTAATCGACATTCCCGACATGGTGACGGTACTGACGTCCCTGTACGAAGTGATAACGACGGACAATCCGGCGCAGGTGTCTGTTCCGCTGTGCATCGATTTGGCCATCAACTGGCTCCTCAACGTGTACGACAGGTGAGTCGAGAGATCGTTGATCACTCATAAGTAACCGTTTGCATGCCACAGGCCTTTCTTATTTCCCAATCCAAAATTGTCAAGCGGCACGATAGTGCTCGTCATATTCCGTGTTCCAAAATGCCAACAAGCACGATTTCGCTGTTTTTAGCAATACTATAAATATTTCGTACACTTTAGTTAGTTTTTACCTAAGACTGAAGGATAACCATAAAGTCGGGCATCGAAAGAAATCGAACTTGCTGTGATTATGGGCTTGGCAGTCTAGAGTGCTGGCGCTTTGAACACAGGACAGAAGAAGCGCAATCGCACCGCTTGGCACTTAAACGGTTAAATAAATCACGCTTGCCCGCAGCTCTGATAAAAATGACGCACTAAACACGTCGTGAACTTCACGCGCTGAACGAAACTGTTGTTGTTACGTTTCAGTCAACGAACCGGTCAGATCCGCGTGCTTTCCTTCAAAGTTGGTTTGGTCCTGTTGTGCAAGGGTCATTTGGAAGAGAAATATCGATGTGAGTTTCTGTCGATCTCGATTTCGTTCCCGTTTAAAACGAAGGGAGAGGAAGGTGTGCAATGGAAATTCCGATGTTCCAGATCTATTTCGGCTGATCGCTGATCCGAACCGACTGGTGGACCAACGAAAGCTCGGTTTATTGTTGCACGACTGCATCCAAGTGCCGAGGCAGTTGGGTGAAGTGGCCGCGTTCGGAGGATCGAACATCGAGCCGAGCGTTCGCAGCTGCTTCGAGAAGGCTGGAAAGGACAAAAATGAAATAGAGGCGGTGCACTTTCTGAGCTGGCTGCAGCAAGAGCCGCAGAGCATGGTCTGGTTGCCTGTGCTCCATAGACTGTCTGCGGCGGAGAGCGCGAAACATCAAGCCAAATGTAACATATGCAAGGAATATCCCATTACGGGATTCAGGTACTAGTTTCTCGGTCGTTTCTTAAACTTACAATCATGAAAATTCACGATCTTGCCGGTAAACTTAATAAAAAAAATATTTGCACTGCTTTGATTTACATTTAGCCCCTTGCGCTCGAGATAATACGATTTTCGGTGGTCGAATGACCCTTGGTTTCTCCAATTTTCAAATATAGTTAATTAAATAATGGTATTTCTTAATTTTTATATCGTTTAATTAAATGAAATAAATACATAAATAATATAATAATTTATAATCCATTATTAAATTATGATTTATTAATATAATATTCTATATTTATAAATCATTGTAGGAATATATTTATATTTATAATGTATATATATATTTATAATATAAATTATTTATATATATATATATAAATATTTGTAGGTATCGTTGCTTGAAATGCTTCAACTTCGACATGTGCCAGAACTGCTTCTTCTCGGGCCGAAAGGCGAAGAACCACAAGCTGACGCATCCGATGCAAGAGTATTGCACCGCGGTAAGCAGCGCTTCTCCGCTTCTCTAAACAGCTTCTTCCAGAAGCACCGCTACCCCTCCGCGCCCGTAACGCGAAACAATAACAACACCCGTTCATTTTGGCAGACCACGTCTGGCGAGGACGTGCGCGACTTCACGAGGGCGCTCCGTAACAAATTCAAGTCGAAGAGATACTTCAAGAAGCACCCGAGAGTTGGCTATCTTCCGGTGCAGACCGTTCTGGAGGGAGACGCGCTGGAGAGTCCGGCGCCGTCGCCGCAGCACAGCTCCCTCAGTCAGGACATGCACTCCCGATTGGAGATGTACGCGTCCCGACTGGCGGAGGTCGAGCTGTCGCGCACGAGAAGCAACTCGACGCCGGACAGCGACGACGAACACCAGCTGATCGCGCACTATTGCCAGAGCCTGAACGGCGGCGACAACGTGAACGTGCCACGGAGCCCGGTGCAGGTGATGGCTGCGATCGACGCAGAGCAGAGGGAGGAGCTGGAAGCGATGATACGCGAGCTGGAAGAGGAGAATGCGACCCTCCAAGCGGAATACGAGCGGCTGCGCTCGAAACAGACGCCCGGCTCCACGCCGGAGGACGGCCACGGCAACAGACAGCCCGACTGCGACATGATCGCCGAGGCGAAATTGTTGAGACAGCACAAGGGCAGATTGGAGGCGCGCATGCAAATACTCGAGGATCATAATCGTCAGCTGGAAGCGCAGCTGCAAAGACTTAGACAACTTCTGGACGAGGTGGGTCGAAGTTGTGCGCGGTCTCGATGATCGCGTCCTGCGGTTAGGTAATCGTGTCTTGCAGATGAGCGGAAAGCATCTCGGGAGATTTGTAGAAATTGAAGTTTCTGAAAGCCTATACCAACGGTTCTCAACCATTTTCCCTCGCGTACCTACTCGACCAGTATTTCATATAAGTTACGTACCACTTCGTAGGCGATGTTTATTTACACGCGTAAACACGCTTGTAAATAAAACGTGTTCTATGTAAAATGCAATAAGGTCACCTACCATTTCCCCTTCCCTCTCCACAGTTCAGTCCAAATCGAGGATCTAAAATGAATTAGCTCAACGTAGCATATATCCCGTTGTGCGTTAATTAAAACGTTTGATATGATTGAGCTCAACTCGCGTCCCACCTAGGAACATTTAACGTACCATGCGTACCACAGATTGAGAACCGCTGGTCTACACGATTTAAACGATTATACATGTTCTTTTCGAGGGTCGGGTTATTTTACGAGACCTACGATAATGAGATTCACCGCTTTTGTTATTTTATAGCCAAACGCTTCCTCGCCATCAAAGACGGGCACGCTGCAGACGCGAAGCGTAACTGCGTCTCAATTGGCAACCGATTCACCTGCTAAAATGAACGGACATTATCATGATTCCCCAGGTATGCCAGGCGGAAGTACAAACTTCAATTTCACGCTAGAATTCCATAAACAGTAACGTTTGATTCCCCCGGTCACGGGATAGAATTGCTGAATCAAACTCGCATCATCATTTACACAAGCATTACCGGTCACGAATCAAACTTCCATTTCCCGTATCAGCTTTTTTCTCCGTAATTCATAACAGCCGTTACATATAAATGAAATCCCTCCTCCATGCTCGTCGCACACGGAGTTTAAACGATTTTCAATGCCGGCGCATACGCCACATTATTCAAAATAAGTGGGCGCAAGGGTATTTCTGGCGCTAGATACTAACTGCATATTAATGAGCGTTTCACAAAGTACCAAGGAGATTAGCATAAAGCTTATTGGTATGGGTATATGGGCGTAGGTGGTGGAGGCTCGAACGAGGGAAGAGTGAGCAGTTTAGAGAGGCCACCACCGCCACCGCATTCTCACAGCGTTGCCCATAACGTGGGCAATCTCTTGCACATGGCAGGTTCGTTCCATTCCTCGTGTACTCGATCAGTACTTTCATATATATTTTTTTTTTATATATATATATATATATACATATATGTACTGTAATTAACTGAAAAAAACTGCTATGTCGAACGTTTCTTATGCACGATCTCCCGTTTCTGCTTAACAATAACAATGCTTTTCCTGTTTTTCACGCTACAGAATGGATGTAAGGTGAGATTACCAATGCTTTCTCCGGCTGATTCTACTTGTACGCATTGCTTTTCAAAACGCGACTAATCTATCGTTGAATTTAAAGATTGTACGTTATTGAATATCGTTGTGTATATGTACACAGGTTGAGCAAACGAATTTAATATCACTATTTCGTGGTGTGTAATATGTGAGGGTGAAATTTAAAAACTTCGCTGTTTACGTATTTATCTTCTAAGATAATATTATCATAATGGATTTAGTTGTTTTACACAATATTTTCACATTTTTAAAAAGTACAAAACTATTTTGCTAAATTCCATTTGTTTTAAATATAACACCTTGTATACAAGTAATGTTATCTGCTCGTTGCTTTTGTCTCTATGCAACTGCAATCCCGAGTTCTTAACATGGGTATTATTTAGTCGCCAAGCATCATTTCTTTCTACATACTGTGCATGTAGTTATTCGAAACGCACAAAACGTTGAAATGTAAAACGGTAATGTTTTCTTGTGGCCAAAGATAGGTGATTTTTGGATCATGTAAATACATAAGTCTATCAAACGAAATGACCTGATGTAACTTAAAGTATAACCGAAAACTTCTCTTTCAGGTGACTTAGGGAAAGCAGTCGGTGAGCTGGTGACCGTGATGACCAGCGAGGATTCGTCGAAAACGAACGGACAGAGGGCGCCACCGCCGGCTTTCAAATAACGACTATTACAGCGACACTGTTCGAGGATGCTGTCTTCTTAACGTTTTAACGATATCGACGGAGAAAATGCTACGACGAAAATAAACGAAATCGATTCGAACGATCGCGCACATATACATATTGCACGCACGAACTTTTAAGTATCTTAAAATAAATGACCAATAAGAAAGCCTGGCTCTAAACGCATATCAAGAAAGAAGAATATCGCGCAAAAATGCAGGGTCAGGGTAGTCGCCACGGTGGTTTTGGGTATTTTATAAGTTTTGATATACATCGTTGTATAGCTAAATTATATTGAATAAGACGATTTATGGTTTGACTTTGGCGGCCCCCTGAGAGTAACTTTACTACATATTGACACGTCATATCATTAAAAAAGAAAAAAAAAACCAAGTGTAATCGTACGAAGAAAGATGATGAGAAAAGAAATGAATCAGTTGTTATATGCTTGCTAGTTAAGAAAAACGAAAAAAAAAAAACTATATGAAAGAGACGGAACGAACGAAGATGAAAACGAAGAGTAACGATTATTAAGAGAATTACGAGAAAGAAAATATCATTAACAATGCATGCAAAAGCAATGTATCAAATCACATACTCTATTCTAGATCGTAGGTTATATTTACATACCCATTCTGTTCACTGCCACGGGCTCTTCCTCGACATTAAATAACATACACGTTGTACATGTTATGTGATTCTAGAGACGACGCGTAAAAAAAAAAAACAAAAAGACAGAAAGAAAGAAAGAAAGAAAGAACGAGAAGGAAGAGGAAAAAGAAAAAGACGAAAAGAGCAGAAGGTATGAAAGAGAAATTCATATGCCTGGCATCTTTTCTATACTTCCGCAAAAATCCGGAAGTTCTCATCAACACACGATGACACACGTTCACACACGAAAACACTTACATGCATATCATTATATACATATACATATATAAATATACATATATATATATATATGAATGAATGAATAAATAAAAATTATACGTGGATACAATGAAACACACACGTTAACAAGGACACGTACACGCTGAGGACTTTTTGTAATCGATAATAAAAGCAAAAGCAATGTGCATTATGACTTTCAAATTTATTTTTTATCCGGTTACGATCGTTTTTTCATATTTTTTAATGGATTTTAGATGGCAATGTCTCTTATTTAAGCCTGCCGGATGTTACTTATATTTAAGAGTATATCGATAAGCATCTAATTTACAAACTGTAGGCTGTATTCTGATATGTAATAAAGTTGTCTAGAAAATAATCCCCTTTCTCTGTGTTCCTCTTACAATAAGCGCGTACCTTGTCTACCCTACGTTTTGTCGCAATAAATCGTCCAATCAAAAATCTTTGAAGTAACCGTGAAGAACAGTAAAAAAGAAAAAGGAATAACTATCACACCAACCGAAAGGATAAGCTTCGATAATAATTACAGTTCGAATGAAATCATGAGCAATAAATTAGTAGCAGGTTGATCGATAAGCTCTCGCGAAACCAAATTTCTTCACCAGCAACAGACCATCCGGATCGCAAGGACGTTACCTTGACTGGTTTCCATTCGATCCGGTTTTAATCATTCCTCGATGGAAACCGTAAGTGAATCGACAAGAAAGAAAGGATCGAGACGTGGTCAAGCGTGAGTGCTCTCGGTATGCGTGACGCTGCGGTAAAACGTCGAAAGACGATACCTGCTTAAAAATAATATAAAAATTCGCGTATCTTATCGCGCGGATACACACCGAGGCAATGGAAGAAAAAAAACACACGCGTTATATCGATTGAATCAGAATTTATCCAGCAAAGAGACAACATTGGGAACGTTCGAAAACTTCGCAAACAACATTCCTACGGATTGAATTCCAGTACGATCAACATTTTTCGAGTAGATTGCCCCGCACACCCCCAAACGGTTGTGCCTATTCGGTAAAAATTCGCAGGCAAATGAAACTGAAACTGTACAGGGAATGAAATGAATGTCGAACAGAAGAAAATTTGTGAAACAGATTTTAATCCAACGTTGTTCGTGAAAAAAAAGACATAATTCGTAATTTCTAAAAATTTTAATAATTAAATTTCAATTAATTTATTTCTTTTCTTCGACCCTTTGGTCTTAAACTTTTGTCCGCTACTGTATATACGAACAATTGCACCTTCGAAAAATGTGTATAGGATCACTTTTTATATTCGATTACTGAAACTACCTAAAAACCGTCCTAAAAAGCAAGGATGAAAATTTCGAAATTTGCAGAAGTTAACTCCTTTTTACTCCGAATTATTTTTCAATTTTGATGCCAATAACTCCCTAGAATTTTAGGTGTTTTATCCGAAATTTATTTCAAAGGATAATTTCTTGAGTGGTACCCGTTTCAAACAATTCTTTTTACTAATTATATTAAACATAGCTTTTAAACTTTGTTGCAACTTATAATTTGTGGATTTTCTAAATTATCTTTTATTACTAAAAAAAATAAGACAATTTAAATATTTAAACTGGCGCTTTAAAAATATCGAGTGTGACTCGACACAGAAGTCACTGTGATAAAAATCGATGTCGAGTCACACTCGAGAAAGTAGTACAAAAAGTTAAAAAAGAAAAATTTCAGGAAACGTACGCATCGCAACGTACAATCGTACGCATAAACGTATTCATTTTCCAGGGCAAGGTGAGAAGTAATGTAGAGATAAAACAGCGGTTTCGTCGCGAAAATTGCACGGCACGCCGTGCAGAGTCGCGGCTCGTCAAATTAGCGATTATTTCTGAAACACGCGAGGGGAGGTCTTTGCACTTAACACCGGTTCGCGTGTGGCTAACGTGAGCATGCAACGCGTGTTGCTCGCACACGTGCACACGAACCAAGATGCGCCTCTCTCAGGTAGTAAGCATAGGTGGCCTCGACCTTGGTGCATCGCTCGGCTGCACTGTGCATCGTCCCACGCAGTGGCGTAACGCCCAGGTGAGACTGGAATATTTTTCTTCCCGACCCGTGTTCCCGACAAGGAAACGCGTACTCGCATATTTAATATTTAAACCACAAACTCCTTTCCTATATGATTAAAACGCATTGAATCGAAATTCATTTTTTTTCTTTTATTTATTACTTTTATCGCTATTGTACTTTGCAAAAGACACCTTAGATTTATTTCACGTTTATTTCTTTATCCACTTCTTTAAGGACGGGTCCCATTGGCGTACAATAAAAAAGAGAAGCAACTAATAGGATAGTTTTGAGCAAAACAAAGTAAAACAGGAAAAATGGATTTGTCGTTGATTCCGATTTTTAAGAAACTTAAGAACCCAGTTCTTAATATTCATGACGCTTCACAATGATTAACCCAATTATTTGAAGATTGTTTAGATTTAAGATTATTTATTTAATGTAAACTAACGATTTATAAAAATGATCGATAACAAAATCACGATTACTTAGAATGACCAGAATTAAATCGACGATAAGCGCTTTCCTTGATGAGTTTGACGTTCAACGAATTCCCTCGAGAAGCAAATAGACTTCGTTAACCCGCCCCAAAGACGTTGGTAAACCGCTTAACGCGTAGAAACCGGTCTACGTAGAATAAAGTTCCACGGACTCATCGCGCTCCTACAAATCATACGTTCATCGGACTTCGAGTACAGTCGATTGAGTCATCGATACGTGACACGTATACGAAAATACGTAAGCAGTAACTTTAGCGTACGCTGAGATCGAAGAAGGTCGAGCGTAACTGTTCCCTATTATGGCACGTTTTCATTAAATACCGGTTACCGAAGGAAGGATGTAATGCTTGATCGGTATGTATCCAACGTCAGTTTTCACTTTTTCGTAATCGTTACCGTTAAAATCGACCAGATTCTTCCGTCGAGGGAAGGTAAAAAACGGGAGAAAGTGCATCCTGATGAAGACTCCTTACAAAAATCGATTCGTATCGATGGAATATTAAGGTAAAAGGGCAGAAACACAACTGTATTAGATTGGCAAATAAGTATACATCGTTTCTTTAGAAAGAAACAAGATTTCCACCTGTTTCGATCTCTTTCAAATGCTATGCCCGGAGAGCTTGGTTGGATGAATTTTTCGAGTCGAAACCAGGTGATTTCTACCAACGAGGTATTGAAAATCTTGTTGATCGTTGGGAACAAATTGTAAACAACAATGGAGAATTCATTATTAGTTCATAAATTAGTTGTTAATTTTTATTAAAAAATAAAACTTTTGGATGTAGCACGTTATACCTATGCGTTATACAGCGTTTTGCCTGAATCCTATTAACTCTTTTAGGAACATTTACATATAATTTATAATCTATCATTATTATTATATTAATATTCGTTGTTCAAAATATACTACTTATTTTAGAAATTATTTTCATTTATCTATCTGTACATAGCCAGCGAATTCAAGTATCTTCCTGAACCTCTTAAAAGACTTTTTAAAATAGCGGGAACTTAGTTGCCAACTTATTGTTTTATACATATGCTTGGGGACGAACAACATAAAACGTGATACAAGAAACGGTAACCAAGCACAATAATAATAAAGTAAAGAGAACACGAGCAGATTTACATACAATCTATGAAATATAACACGATAGTCCTAATATCACAGGACAATCATAGATGCCGCAATTATATAATTATTTATCGATTTTCAACGCTTACGAATAGAAGAACGAGGTTTAACAATAAAAATGCTTCAACGTTGAATCTTTTTTGAGTGCACAAGTTGCGTACGGAGGGGCTACTCGTTATCAAGCGGATTCCATGCATTCTTGCTGTTACGGCAATGCTTTTCTCACGGGGCACTGAACGTCCTTAGAATACAGCGAAGACGCGAGTAAATCGATGCACGATCGCGGCGTGCAGTTTGCACAAGGAATATATAGGACACGATTCATGCGGTGGTTCGAATTCGAGTTGAATCTTTCGCGGTTAAAAAAGTTTGACTCATCGATGATGCAACGACCGACTTCGTCTTCCGAGAAAGAAAAATTAGAAATGCAAAATTATGTAAATTATTCGGAACGACAAAATAACTCGGTGCCCAATCGTTTGTTGGCGTTATTGGTTTTTTGGTCTTGATAGTTGTACAACAAGATTTATACGTCTGCTGTAATACGTATTATTAATTTTTAAAGATGTCCTGTGAAATACGAAAAAATTGTATTAAAACCGAATGGAAGAAGGTGAATATAGAAGGTTCGGTAGCTGGAAAGTTTCGACTTGCACCGAGGGAGAAGGGGCAGAGTGAAATGACACTCGTAAAAAATTCCTTGTCGTTCTATATATCGCCAGTTCCGTTTCCACAACGAGTTCTCGGCACAGCGTCCTGAAGCAACAGAGGGGCTCGAGAAAGTGGCCAGGATAAAGGTGGTCGAAGGATCCTACAGTCTCTCTGTATTCGTTGTAGGTTCTACGACCTAGCTGGCATTCCTTCGCTTCGTAGAAATTCGTATAACCGCCTTCGAAAAACTGCTAGCTATTTTCTGGGATATAATACGGGAAATAATCCTAGAATAATTTTAACGACAAGCGGCAGATAGGTGATTGCAAATTTTCGAAATCGAACGAAATGTTTTCAGAATAGAAATTAGTTTTCCTTGAATGGCCACGCTAGAACGATAAGATTAGCAGGTTGAACATTTTTGAGATTCTAAAACGTAGCGAGTGCCTTTCAAAGAACTCATCGGTCTACATCTGGAGCTGACGTCACCGGTATACACAAATCATTCAAACGCCGGTCACGTGGTATAGATTTAACAAAGCAGCGTTTATAAAAAAAAGACGACCCCTTGAAACCTGTTTGCCCATGCACAAGCTTAAAACTAACGTTAACTATTTCAACGTAAATTCCCACCGTTTCTCGTTCATTTTTCATTATATATTTCTATAACGAGTTACAATTATATTATTTACCAAAGGTTCCATTAAAATCATCAAAAGAAAAGTTTGTTCACTTTAACACCATTTAACTTTCAAATATACTTCATAAATTCTTACGTTCCAAACTATCCCTTCCTCCGTTTCTGTTCTGCCCGTTGAGACCTTTGGAATACTCAGAAATAAGAAAGTTTACATTAATTGAAACGCAACCGTTTACCGGTACCATTATTGTATCATAGCTAACGCGTCCAGGCTACGTTTGCACTGAAATTTTTCGGCATGAAAACGGCTCCAGGAATTCGTCAGAGACGGCGCCTGACGTCATCTTCGTACCCGACTGGAGAACGGAGGTCACGTGTCGCGGCGTCGGACGAAAACTCAATACTCGGCCAGTCCCGGCGGCGGCCAATAAGCGTCGAAAGGACCCTCGCCGATCGGCACACGATCCGGAGCTGTGATGCCAGACTGAGGACGGGAGTTCTCGAGAACACCCCCTTCCACTACGCACACTATCGCAGTAAACGCGTGTACGTGAGTTTAGCGTTTCGGCCGACTTCGGAAAATCGAGAGAGAAAATAAATGAAAGTCTTTTTCTCTCGCTCTTGAAACGCTGAAATCCAACCAATGTGGAAAGCAAGCCTGCAACACGGGCCGCGCGAGATCTTGACTCCTCATTACTCGTTTTTCGTTTTTCGCAAGGATGCTCTTGTAATAAAAAATAGTATATTTGTGATAACTTTTTCGAATATAGTCGATAATATGTAAATATAGAACATATGTCGAAAAACGAGAACGGCTCGTGCCGCATTCTTGCTCTTCACACAGGCTAGATTTCTGCACGTCAAGAACAAGAAAGAAAGACTTTCATTTGTGTTTTGTCTCGATTTTCTGAAGTCCTCCGAAACGTTGAGTTCATGTACACGCGTTTACCGCGGTAGTGTGCGTAGTGGAAGGGGGTGTTCTTGAGAACTCCCGTCCTCAGTCTGGCATCACAGATCCGGAGGCGCGTCAGTCGAGCCGCAACCGTCGAACGGTGAACGTCGTGTGATACAGGTGGTCGTAACGATTTCGATCGTTCGTTCTGTTTGTGCGTTTCTTTTTTTGGTGGAACAGGTCGAGGGTGAACAAAATGGCTAATAACAGGGCTACCAAGTCTGGATTCGCGGCGGAAGCGCAAAGAAAGGTGAGAGTCGAAATCCTTTTTCAGTTACGTATTTATTTATTTTTTTTTTTTTTTGAGAGAGAGAGAAAGGGAGGGAGCTCGTTTGATAGCTCGTGACCTACTTCGAGATCATCCCTCGGGAAACGCGACCTACTGAGGGTGGTCGCGCATGCGCAGTTGCACGGGGTTCGTTGCACCTGTATTACGAGCGACAGATGAAAGATGAATTATGGTTCTAATGAACAGGCATTGGTTGTATTATATCGATCGCTGAGATTCGATAGGATTTTTTTAAGGCTTCTTGTATCCCGTTTTGCTAGGTTAAATTCATAACGTAGACTCTTTTTTATCATGTAACCCTTATTTGGTGAAATAATTATTTAATCTGTTATTGATTATTGAGACGCGATATGGATTTGTAATAGAATCTCTTGCTGTTTATCGGCTCTCCTTTTTTTATTTGAAGGATTAAAGGGAAATTTACAGTTGGTAAATATTGTGACGCTCTGTTAGGACTTGAGGAACACTGGGACAGTTCACATGTTTATCTCGAATCTCCGTGTACGTGTCAGCCAGTCATGTCTGTAGATTACACTGCTCGTGTTAGAGATATTCCGGGGCGCTTATCGGAGAGTAATCCCATAAGTAATTAAACTACAAAGCATAAAAGAATGTAAGTAGCCACAGGAGGATTGTCACGCTATTTCAGTTCTCGCGAACATTGTTTCTCCGGACAAATTAATTAAATTAGCGCTCAATTACCGCTCTCCTCAAGGATCATACAATCTATGAAATTTTTCATAAAAATTTCGTTTTATACGTTTATGTCAACTGAAAATACAATAGTGTTCATTCACTTAATTACTTTGAGCCACTAAAGGTCACAGTATTCGAACAAAATTTCCGCTTCAATAATATAACGGCCTCGAGAATCGGATCTTCATAATCATTCATGAGGCCGCACTTCATATCTAATTGCTTGCTACGCTACGCATACTTATCAATCGTTTTCGCACAATACTCAATGCTCACCACAAACATCCTTTCACGGAAGTTACACAATTCTCTATCAAAAGGAAGTCCTCCTTGAACATCTTGCATCCTTTAGGATTAAATTTTCCTCGTTCAAGATGAAGGACAAGGAAAAAGAATAAGAAATTTCAATACTATTCGAACTCGATTATCCGAATATATAGACTGCCTTCACATATGTATGTATTGAAACGTTTAATTAACTTGTATACCATATCTTTCTTATTAGGTATTCATCCCTTCGCGTAAAAGCACATCCATACTCGAAAATTATTTAATTTTTATTTGCCCTATAAATGACCATAATCAAAGATTTCAGGATTACGCGAACAACCGGATCTGTCCTCCAGTTCTTTCGAGTAATCATGTCCTCAAAAGAGCACGTGTTTAGGTGTAAGTTAGTGCGAACACAGACGTTTTCGTGAACGCAAATAAATCGAGTGCAAACAGAGGATTGCCATGTGAGGATCATCGTGTTGGTTTCGGGACAGCCGAAAGGTGGTACGCCTTTGTTAGATCTGATTATGAAGATACTAGCTGTTGTCCGCGCAGTACTTTGATTTCAATTTTAACTATTTCTCGTACAAACTTACGTCCACTGTACAACTCACTTAGGGATGAGTTTTGAAAAAATCTTATACACGTAAAATCACCGATTTTGCAAGCCCTTAACTTTAATTTTAACCAGAAAGTTAAACACTTTTAAAAATTTTATACTACTTGCTTCAAAATCGACGGATTATCAAACAAACTTTCGTCCCTTATTTTATCCCCATGGGAGTTGATTTTCCAAAAACGTTGAAACACGTATTTTTTCATTTCTAACCAAAAAGCTGAATACCAGTTTTCATAGTGTTTGCTTCAAAATCGGCGGATTATCAAACAAACTTTCGTCCCTTATTTTAGCCCCATGGGGGTTGATTTTCCAAAAACGTTGAAACGCGTATTTTTTTATTTCTAACCAAAAAGCTAAATACCAGTTTAACAACGTTTCAACCCCTATTTAACTCCCTTAGGAGTAGAATATCAAAAAATCCTTCCTTGGTGGGTGCCCACGTCATAAAAGGAGCCCATTGTCCAAATTTCATGTTTCTAGCTTCAGCAGCTTAGACTCTGCGATGATGAATCGGTCAGGACTTCCTTTTTTATATGTATAGATAGATATAGTAGTGGTTTAGGCGCGTTTCCATCGGATTCACCTCGGAAATTGAGGGACTCGCGTTTTCGTTCGGGCAACAGCTGCCTGCCGCTCCTTTCTTTCGACCGGGGGAATTAAAATGAGACCCAGTTGCCGAAGAAGGGAGCGTCCCTCGACGAAACTCACCGGCCATGGTATACTTCTTCTCTCACCTCGGGCTCACCTTTTGCCTTCCCTAATGTTTCCACGATGCCGCGTGGTATAACAACCGAGAACGCGTGCACTATTCTTGGATCCATTTGTACGTTACTCTTTCACGAGTCTAAACAGTGGTACACATATAGCCTGTAGTAGTAGTAGTATAGTTTACGTTCATTCATGAATTTTCGAGAGAGTTTCGTAGCCATTGTTTTCAATATTTGATATTGAATAGAATATTTTTGTTTTTTGTTTTTCTTTTTTTGTTAAATAAAGTAAATTTGACCTTTTCAGTACCTTACAAATTTACTGGGTACCATTTGAGATATGTATCGTAATTAATATATCTTTATTAGAAATGAAAATATCTAGCATTTTTAATTTCATTGTAAAATAATTTTATTTTCCACTGTAGAAAATTATATCATAAAACTAAGACGGCGTTATTGCGTATATTTAAATTGTATTGAAAATGAAATTGCCGAAATATAAGCTGGAATATATGAACTTTCATGTTATTTTTACAATAACAACTAATATTAATATAATTACCTTTCCAAATGCACGCTCGTTTAATCAAAAGAACGATCAACTAAATCCGTATTCTTCGAATAAAACGAGAAAGCTAGAAAAAAAAACTAATTGCATTATTTATACGTTTTTAAATAAAGGATATGCTCACATCCGGGTTGGTATAAAAAACAGAGCAACTTTTATCTCCTCGAACTGTGTCATCTTCTTCCCGTCTTGCACTCGTACAATGGAAAATAACGTTTGCCGCGGGAAAAAGTCCGAAAACGAAAAGAAGGAAAGAAAGAAAAAGAAAACGTATTCATCGCCTCGATCAAACTGGTGGAGAAAAATGGGGCAAAAACACAAGGGGTTCGTTGTTTCACCGGCTACAAGCTTGCTTGCTCTGCTTCTTTTTCTCTCTACCCGCTAAACAATCGGCGAACAACTACACAGAGTTCGAAGGACGCTCGTTATGGCACTCGTGTGGAGAAAACGTGTGTTCATTACGAAGATACGCTTATCGCCATCGGAATGCAACGGTTCGCTTGCCGGTTCTTTTTATTTTCTGCTGATGCAAGTGCCATTAATCCAGCGGAATCAGAAACGGTGAGCGAGATTCGTCGTGTTCTGAGAACAAAAAGAACGCGGAGGTGTGGTTCGAACGAACTTTTGTACTCGATAATCGTGTCTGATTGTGCAATTCACGCTAGATTTACGGACATTTCTTGTAATGTCTATTCCTACGGACACGTGACAATTTAACGGGTATCTGGAGAAGTAGGTAGACATCGTACAGAATGTTAAGAATCTCTGGGGATCGACAGTGGACTTTTCGTTTGGACAGTATTCACCCTTTGCATTTCGAATTATTTTTCACGATTGCTTGAGTGAAACTTATTTTTTTCTATTAATCGTAATAAACATAACTCTCAAACTTTGTTATAACTTATATCTGTTTAATTTCGTTGATTCTTCGGTCTTAAACGTTTGTCCGCTATTGTATTTGAAATGGCACTTAAAAAATGTCGAGTGTGACTCGACAAAGAAGTGCAAAGGGTTAAAATTAAAAAATAAATGTAGTAGGCAATTTCAATCATTATTTATTGAAACACTCTAAACAAAAATATGTTTTGGTTTTACGTGTATTACAAAACGTGACAACTGTCATTCCAGCCATCTCAGATATTGTCCAAGTGCTCACTTGCTGCCGGATAAACCGAAATGCCCAGCAATCTCGGCGTTGGACTCAACGTGTTAAATTGCAAAGCTGAGAGGGAAATAAGATTTGAGTATATATTCGTATCACTCCGTCGATAAAATTCAACAAAAATCGTTAGGAATAATAGTGATTTGTTTTGGTAAATTTTGCTCATAAGGTCAAATTGACGGGTCCCGTAAACCCAGTGTCAACGGGGGCCATTACGGAGAGATCGTCGTGTGTGCACGCGTAATGGTAACTTTAAAGCGAAGAGAGGTCAACGATAGCATTGTTATCGGCGTGTCTCGGGGTTCACTTCGCGAACCGCGATCATTTTCCACAATTACTAGGTCAGTGGGTGCAATGATCTCGTTTGAGAACAAATTGTTCGATAATTTTGTAGGAAACAATCAAGCACTGTCTGCGAATTAACTCTTTGAGGCATGAGGACATTAAAAATGTCCCACCTTTTTGATGCACGCTAATGCATGATGGGACATTTTTAGACCCACCTCGAAATATTGCAATAAAGTGCATGCGCATAGATTTATATTTAGTCTTACTTACGTAAAGCAGTTGGTAATACCATAAAGAAAATATGTTATAAATATGTTCGTTTGTGTAGGCAATTTTCAACATGTCAGTACATTTTCGTTAATAAAAATATACCAATTTTGTTTAATTTAAAACGCAACAAAATTTCTGTGCAACATAGGTCTATTTATTTTGATCAGAAATCTTGTGCCTCAAAGAATTAATGTAAGACCATATTGAATACAATTTTATCGCTTGCTGATCAATTTTTTGATTAGCTTGTTTTGATGATTGCTAATGCAGTAATATATTTTTAAAGTAATATAAAATTTGTAATCGTATAGAAGGCTCTAGGAGCGTTCTCTAAGAAGCTTCGATAGCTAACAACATCCTTTCGGTTGCCTTCTCGACAGCACTCTTTGTCCTAATCCTTGTCCCCAACTGCTTATATTTGAATCCTTAACCCTTTGCGGTCCGCGCTGCATTCGCAATTTCGTTTCAGCAGCTCCTATGTCGTCGATGTGCCGAGACACGTTGGACATAGAACTGCAAAGGGTTAACTTTAAAATCGTCTTTGTTTCATCCAATTTGAATAATGCCAGTTTAAAGATTGATTGAATATGGAAAGAGTTTTGTACAATTTTACGAGGCAAATACCCCACTGTGCGCTGTGTCGAATAACGCTCGACGTAGAACCGCAAAGGGTTAATGGTACAAACTTCGTTAGTAGTCCTGGACAGTAATTTCCCTTGCAAAATTTGACTTCGTTAAAAAATACGCCACTGCCTCTAAGATCATCGTTTGTGATCTATTTCGAAGTAAGTCAACTTACGGATACGCGTAGCAACCGAAGGATAAAATCGTTCTTGCTTCGGCAAATATTATAATGCGCGTACGGTATAGCCGGGGCAGATGGTTCGGCTGAAAAATTTGTCAAGTCAGCCTATAGCCTTCGAGGCTTGTCGTTGCACCTGTGTGCGCTCGTAAGAAACTGTTATCGAAACGTACTCACGTATATACGTCGTTGTCGCAGCGTAGCTCGATTTTGTTTTCACAGTATGTACTCTTCTTACGAACGAGGTACTCCGTCATCGATAATTATCGATCACACGGTGATTCCCGATTCATTATCCGCGCTGTGTACGATCAATTTAGAGATTTCAACGGAAGCGATGTTGTTACAACGTGGCACGTTAAAATAATCATAAAACGTTTTCTTGTCACTCTTTAATCGATCGTGCTCGTGAAACCACGACCACTTTTAACGCTAGATTTACCGACATTTCTTGTACATCTATTTTTAATACACCTTGATTCTAATCTAATATACTAAGAAATAGGTATACATACTACAGAATTTGAAATTCCAGAACTGAGAGGGAAATAGATTTGAGTATATTCGTATAATTCCATCGATAAAAGTCAGTAAAAATTGCTAAAAATGATAGTAATTATTTCTGCAAATTTTACTCATGTAGTCTGAAACCCGTCAAATTGGCGAGTTCCGTAAATCTAGTGTTAACGCTTGCAAAGCAGTCGGCGAGTCTTTCTAGACCTAAATAACGCTTATTTTTGATTGATTTCATTTCTCTCACTTTTCACAAGATTAACCCTTTTAGTGCTTTTAGTATTTTGTAAATTTAACGAATTTGCTAAGGTTTGGGAAAAGCTCATAAAAACGGAAGTAAGAATGATATCTACAAAATTCAACAAGAAGCATATTATGGAATAAAAGAAAAAATTGAAACATTTATAACGTTTTATAAATTTATTTTGAGATAGAGCTCTCTCACGATGCAAATAGTTAGGCGCCATGGCATACGCAACGATATATCGTCGTTCGGTACTAAAAGGGTTAATGTTTCTTGTATTCCTTATATACACTTTGTGACCAATTATACTTCATTGGTATTTTAATAACAAAACTTTCAGTTAGCAAATAAGTTCGCCTTTATGTATACAATACATATAATACTCCCGCGATATGTACAGTAGCGGACAAAAGTTTACGACCAAAGGGTCAAAGAAAATAAATAAATTAATTCATTTATTTTAACCCTTTGATCGCTGAATTGTACGACGTTAAACGTGTGCTGTGGACCGCCCACTTTTTACGACAAAGCACACTATTTTATAAAACTATACAGCGTTCATATTGAATGGTTGTGTGAGAATCCATATACGCCTTTATAGCCCAAATTGAATGGCCATGTGAGAACCCATATACGCCTTTATAACCCAAATTGAATGGCTATGTGAGAACCCATATATGCGTTCATAGCGCTCAAAGGGTTAAGGAATTGTTATTAAAATTCCCGCGCTAAGAAACGTGTGCCCCGTAGTATCAGCATACGGGCATGAATGTTACGTTACAAATCAGAGATAACAATTATAGCCATGTGTTTCCGTGAACGTCCACACGATGAATGCACGGCATTATACTACGATGGGTCTAAAAATAAACGTGCTTCATCCCCGCGGAGAGGATATCTGTATTAGCCACCGGAAATACTATAAAGTGGTTTCCGTTTTAGGAACGAATAGCTGAAGGCGGCGGGACCCGAGGAACGCGCTCTCCGCTCTGCTCCTTACTATTTTCGCTCGAATCGTTTCACGTTGAATATGCACCGAGTTTTTAGATCGTACACACAGAGTTTTGCGACCTATTCCTCGAGCACTTCCCAGACATTTCCTCTTCCATCGTTCGAATCTCCGAGCGTGAACGCTTTCTTCGTGACCGGAAGTTGCGAGCGACTCAAAACGTTGAACCCCACGAAAATTTTGTTTGGAATTTAACACGTTCATCGCCCCAGCGTGATTCGGCCGAGTTTCTCGTTGGGCCCAAATCCAATTGCATAGAAAACTGGGTTAAAAAAGTATAAAAACAGCAAAAATTTTAACTTTTTATTTTTATTTTACGTATTTTATATTTGTATATATTATACTTCAATGCTTATTCCATTAAATTCCTCTTAAAATTCCAATTTAAAATTCTATTTAACTTGAAGATAAAGAGCGTCACCCAAATATGAGTGACGCGGCGACGAACGTGTTAAACATCGAAATATTCGGTGTAAGAATAGCAATGAATCTCGAAAATTGGAAACATTTCATTGTTTTTTTTTTTTTAACTATAAAACGCTATACGGAGTTATTAGTGACACGCACAGCAAGTCTAAAAATAAAGCCTATTAACCAGATTATTTTCTAATTAATTCATGCAGAAATAGCTGAAGTTATTGAAATCGTATCATCGTTTGGTAACGATTCGAAAAACAGAAGAAGAGTAGGTATATTCAGAAGGGAATTATTTCAGGGACCGTAATCCTGAAGTTTGTCATTCTTCATGGTAAAATGCCGCGATAAAGTTAAGTGCATGAGTTCGAGGAAACTTTCTCCTTGCCAATGAGTCACTCGAGCATAGCTTCTTCCTTATGTCATGTCCCTGTCAGCTATCGGCCTAAGTCAACTGTAATTACCGATCATTCCTGTCAATGTTTTATTACTTAATCCAGCACCGCGTCGTGTTACGAAGTTGTTTCTGATTATGTACATCATCGGTCAAAAACTCGGAGGTACTTAAGCCGTTGTTCGAATCTCTGACTTATTTTCTTATAGACCTTAACGTTAGAACTGCCAAGACAGTCAAAATGACCCGATTTGTAATTTTTCGTAGAAGCGTGGTAAATTTACTGTGGTGTCCACGCACAATTTGAAAATTTGTCATGATTTCTACTACGATTGCTAAAATTTGTTTCCTTCATATTAGGTATTCTTTATTAAATTCTTTATTAATTTAGGTATTCTTTTGAAAATTTATCATGACTTTTACTACAATTGCCAAAATTTGTTTCCTTCATATTAGGTATTCTCAAATTGGTTTCTTTGTCTCCAATAAGTATACCCAAATCGTCTGTAGTTTTAGTATTAAATTAGCGTTGCACGTACCGATCATAGTTTTGTATTGTATGCCAATGCTTATTCATAAGTTTGATAGATAAAACAAACTCCAGACTTCCGAACACAGTCATCCCTTAACCCTATAGTTATTGACGGTTAGGGTATATACGTATTTGTGATAAAGAAACCAAATTGAAATTTATATTTAACAAAATATCTAATATGAGGGAAACAAACTGTAACGATTACGGTAAAAGTCATAGTAAATTTTCAAAGTAAACAATAATAAATTTACCAAGTTTCCATGAAAAATTCTGAATTGGTCATTTTGACCAGTCTTAGTGGCTGCAGTGTTGTACAATCGATATCTCACCCCTTACCCATCCTTTGCTTATCCTATTGCTCATCGAAACCTTGACCTCGCTGCTTCATTCTTCGGTGACCCCAGTACCCAAAATAATCCCCACTTCTCCACTCACAAAACCTGTATCTTTCGCACCGGTTCCCCCAAAATTTCGGATTCATACTTACGGTAACACAGGGAGAACGTTCAGAAAGGAATAGACTATTGAAATATCCGTGAATTCGCATAATGTACTTCTGAGTACAATAAATTAACCCTTTGCACTCGAATTTAATATGACCATGAATTACCGTCAACTCGGAATTTATTTTTTTATTCAATCAAAACAAAACTTTTCCAATACGTTATTAGCATACTTAGCTGTAACATTTCATGAGTATAATTAAAAAAAATGAAAATTCCACGATAAAACTTATGATGTCGCATACGCTAAGACATACCAGTGCAAAGGGTTAAGTTCAATGGAATACATTTCTATACAATCGTACATTTTTGAGCGGAAAAATTTCTAAGGCAACAGAACATACTTGATCCTTTTTTTTGTTTTAATTCTTGCGGTGATTAAAACGCAACGATGTTTCCAAACTTTTGACCAGTCAAATTATTCTTCGTACACGACGAAAATGAATGAGAAATGAATAAAGCTTAACACTAGATTTATGGACATTTATTGTATATCTATTTCTAATATACACATACTAAGAAATAGGAACACGTCGTACTCAATTTGAGATTGCAGAACTGAGAGGAAAGTAGATTTGGATATATTCGTATCACTCTATCGATAAAAGTCAGTAAAAATTACTAGGAATAGTAGTAATTGCCTTTACAAATCTTGCTTACGAAATTCTATTAAATCTAGTGTTAAGTTTCAATCGCAGAAAGCGAATCAGTAGTTCCTTTCGCTTCTTACCATCGAGTAGATGTATTAAAATTCGTGTTCAAGACGGTTATTCTCGCGTGCTAAAAAGCAGTTACTCGAACGGGTTCGAAGTTGCTAAGGAATTAATTAAGCGTACACGGTCCGCGAAAAATGACCAAGTTGCAAAGACCTCAGAACAACCTCGACATGATCTCTGCGCCCTCTTTCGCGGCCTTGCGTTCCTCTCAATTAACAATCTCGAATTCCCACGAGTGCTACAGGGAATTTCACGGTCGAGAAACAACCGTGAACTTCTCCAGCTCGGGATGCGATCAGTTTCTATCGGACGAAATCTTATATGCTCGTTAGCTGTGAGGTCACATGTGTATTAACGTAAATAAAACACGTCTATTTAGATTTAATTCTTAGAGGCACAGGATTTCAGAGAATAAATAGACCCATGTTGCACAGGAATTTTGTTGTGTTTTAAATTAAACAGACCTATACTAACCTGTATTGACATGTTGAAACTTGCCAACACAAGCGAACATATTTGTAACATTTTTTTATGGTATTACCAACTGTTTTACACAAATACAAATGCTCCACCATGCATTACCGTGCATCAAAAAGGTGGGACATTTTTAATCCCACCATGCTCCAAAGAATTAAACAATGTAAACCTGTAAGATGCACTAAAAAGTAAGAAATACAAGGAATAAAAAAACAAAAACAAAAAATAATTATTCTTTTCAGATACGAAAAGTAGTAAATATATTCACCCGAAAAAAGATTCAAAACTTCTTGAAGAAGAAATTTTAACCCTTTCGCTTCGAGCGCCGCGTATATGCGGCCTCTAAATGTATTTTTTATTTTAATAATTTTGTAAGTCTTTTCATATAAAAAAATGTAAATGTACTTGTTAGATTAGAGCAATGATTGTTTTACAGTTGTTATTTAAGATTCAAACAGACGTATATACAGAAACCAAGCGCGCTGTGCATATCTCTGACGCGAGTTACCATTCAGTAACGGTACTTCGGAGAACTGAGCTGCCGTAGCGAAAGGGTTAAGTAACCAAAATTAGCTAAAAGTTCGACAACATGAAATCTCGTCGTTAAAAAGGAAGAAAGACGACAATTTGTTCCATGAAACAGAGGTAACACGAACTAATGAAGTTCTCCGTGATCGAGGCGCTTGCCTCGAATGGCGGACAAAGTGGTGAAATAGTTTAACACGTTCGCCGCCACGTCACCCATATTTGGGTGACGCTCTTTTTCTTCAAGTTAAATAGGATTTTAAATTGGAATTTTAAAAGGAATTCAATGGAATAAGTATTGAAGTACAATATATATAAATATAAAATGCATAAAATAAAAATAAAAAGTTAAAATTTTTGCTGTTTTTATATCTTTTTACCCCAGTTTTCTATGCAATCGAATTTGGGACCAGCGAGAAACGCTGGGCGACGAACGTGTTAAAAACTGTGTTCCACAACCAATTGCTTAACCGCGTGATGTATTCACGAGTGCGACTTCAGTACAATTCGCGAAGTTCCACGTGCAGACGCGACGGTGCCTTACCTGTTCGGGCTTCATCTCGTTTAGAGGTCCTTATATGGCCGACAGAGAGCAGGTAACCTTCGAGAAGGCTCGCGTTTGAAAATGCGCGCGTACGCGCATGCGCATGGAACCGTGGAGTTGCGCAATCTGCGTGAGGTAGCAGAAAGTAGGTCAACGATTCTTCTGAACCTGGATTGCACTTTTTATCCCTGAGCTCATCAACGATCGCATGTTTAATGTGCCGGAGCCAGGTCTTGTGGTAAAGAAAACGACAGTAAGTTGTGATTATGAAAGTGGTCCAACAATAAGTCAGAAATTCAGGGAAGATTATCGATTGAATTGAGAAGTATTATTAATTGAATCACATGGAAATGAGTTAAATTATAAGAAACAAAAAAGGAAGAAAGTATGAATTAAACTCAAACATCGCTTTGACCTCTTAGAAATATAAACAAAATGTTATCAGCTATCTAAAAGAAATTCAATTATTTGATAAAATATATAAAGAGGAAAATCCAGTAAGTCGCTAAAGACCTCGAAATCGATGCGTCTCTAAACCTTATAATAACAAAAAAAGAAACATAAATTTTGGAAAAAATTGTTGATTTGCAATTAGCCCATTTTCATCTATATTGTATACATGTTTATTATATTCTCGTGTATACTTATTTTGTCTGTAACGTTTTACGTTTGTGTATTAAATGGTTGAAAACTGCTTCAAACTCGTCGACCCTCCCCTAGTATACCTAGTACTTTAGTAACCCTTGCGTATCATAAAGGATTTATGGTAGATTGTTACAGAGAACAAGTTAGACAAGCTAGGATTAAAGTTTCGTTGTCGGAATCCAACGACCTAATTGAATTGTTAATCTCGAATGTCGAATCCCAGCTGCGTCAGGATAATGGTATAATATTTTGGTTCAATATTTCAGGCAATAGGTGTTCTGATAAGAGAAGTTCTTATGGTAGATTGTTATAGAGAACAAGTTTGACAAACTGTGATTAGTTTCGTTGTCGGAATCCAATAACCTGACACAACAACCGAATTGAATTATTAATCTCGAATGTGGAATCCCAGCTGCCTCAGGATAATGGTATAATATTTTGGTTCAATGTTTTAGATAATGGGTGTTCTGATAAGGGAAGTTCTACTGCATATCTAGAACATGTTAAGTCACTGTTTCTCATAATTTTTTCTGTTCTTCAAGCATAATCTCACACAGTTCCTGTTAGGGCAAAGTACCTAATACGACTCCACGCTTCAACTAACCCATATTTAGACTCTAACCTCGACTTCGACTACTTCCTCCAGTAGCGATAAGTTGATGTGTACCGCGCGAAATAAGAAAGCCTGAAAATCGCTATTAACACGTTCGTCGCCACGTCACCCATATTTGGGTGACGCTCTTCTTCTTAAAGTTAAATAGGATTTATAACTGGAATTTTAAAAGGAATTCAATGGAATAAGCATTGAAGTATAATATATACAGATATAAAATATATAAAATATATAAAATAAAAATAAGAAGTAAAAATTTTTGCTGTTTTTATATTTTTTTACCCCAGTTTTCTATGCAATCGAATTTTGGCCCAGCGAGAAACTCAGCCGAATCACGCTGGGCGACAAACGTGTTAAAAAGCAACGTTAAAAAGTGGGTCGTTGGTATCAAAACGATCTATGATAAATTCGATATTCCTTAAAGGTGATCTACCTTTAAAGGTGGATCGTTAAACGGCTCGATCGTTTCAGGAGCAAATCCTCTACCGTCGACGTAACATTTTGCACTCGATATGGAAACTGGTAGAGCAAAGGGAGGAGGGGATCCTTTTTAAATGCAGTTCTCCTTGCGCTCGCGATCAAGGTGAATCGATGTAATCGATGCGGTTCCCTCCTTCTTTTTCCTCCATTTCGACTAGTGAAACGGAATCTTGAGCGTGCATTACGTACACTGTGTGACTCTCGTGGGATGAAACCCATGCGGGTCAAAGGATCGTAAGAGATAAAATTTCTATCGTATAAAATTGTATAAAACATTATTCCATTGAGTGTAAATATTATGCATTATGAATGGTCTGCCTCTGGCAACTGTAAAATTCATACGACTCCTTCGGTATCGCTCCCGTATCAGTTCCATATTTATTCGCTGCTCGATACCAATCGATAATAGTTTTCTAAAAATCGTTTTGCAATTCAATTCGAATGCCTGTTATCGTTTAATCGATAACTAAATCGCAACCGACTGAAGTATCGTTGTTCCTGGTACCGCGCACGATATTTATTCGCAATAATTGTATCTTAATCGTCTTATCTGCGACGGGGAAGGATTATCGTTAACGAAGGAAGAACGATTCGTTTCAAACAGCAGCTTGTCGTTAATCGCAGGAACCTATTGAGCACTTAATTGTTCCTCATTTATGAGATAAATCGATCGTTACTTAAAACTGTTAACATTTCATGGTTCCAAAGAAAAAAATTCAGACATAGTGACCATAAAAAATATTTTCGTACCGCTGATTAATTAAATCCTATTGATCATTTATTGAATGTTGATATATCGTTTGATAGAATTTTTAGTATTTTTAATATTTTCATATTAACAATTTGATATTCTTATACATTTTAATACTCTTAATAGGATTTTTATCTAATTAAAAAAATTTGATATGCAGATGGAATTGAAAATGTTTGATTGAAAGATAAATACTTTTTATAACCGTTGTATCTTTGTTGATTTGAACGATCAATCAGATGGGGAGCATTCGTTTCTTCTCCAATCGTAAGTTGGTTAACAGCGTTAATTCCATGACCAATAAATTAATCTAACCGGTCTTGGTGTAACGAAGAAAATGATTTGGCTTGTGGCAGCCTCTTGGCGGAGAGCAATTCCTTCAATTTGTCCGTCGTTACACTGATGGCCAGCCCTCTGACCCAATTTTCATGACCGTGAACGAGCTAGAGCGCCATTAAAAGCGTCGTTGTCGCAAGTGCCAGAGAGACACCGAGACGATCCTTTAATTGCAAACACTTGCCCCGGCAACTGACGCACTCTTCTTGTACCCGTAGCAATCTGCGAGCCGAGTTACTTTTGCAGAATGATTCGCGTAATAGATCGAGTTACGTTTCTGTTATCGCCAGATAACAGATGTAACAAGCATTAACGCTATAACTACCAAGACTGGTCAAAATGACCGATTCGTAATTTTTCATGGAATCTTGATAAATTCTGTTGTGACGCCTTCACCTTCGAAAATTACTATAACTTTTACCGTAATCATTACGGTTTGTTTTCTTCATATTAGATATTTTTTTAATACAATTTTCAATTTGATTTCTTCGTCGCAAATAAGTATACCTTAATCATCGGTAGTTATAGCGTTTAAGATTAAGCAGAACTTGATCATCCATCGATGATACATGGGAATCTGTATAATACCGATCGAAACGAGTGAAATTTACACTTTGGAATAGGACAAATTTTAAAGGTGCGTCGAATGTATGAACTGTGCACAAGCCAAAGCGATTAACTTTAGTTTTAGAATTTATTTAAATATTAATCGATGCTTAATGTTTTATATTTATCGATCTTCTTTACTTTTTGTTTTATTTAATCGATTTGACAAATGAGTAGCTCACGCTATTATATTAAACAGCTTTTGATCATCGATTGATAGAAATTCATTCGCTGGCGATCAAGAAAAGTTTATACTCTCCAGTTGTACGTTTTAGATTTCAATGATACGAGATACAGTGGCTCCAAAAAGTATTTGGTACATCAACGTCACAAATAAATTCGTTTGACTCTGAAATTCTGAGTCTGATAGAAGTATTTGATAAAATTTCGTGGGTATGTAGATCGTAATAGTATATGTATGAATTAATCTCTTCTTTTCATCTAAGTGCCATTTTAAAGGGGTGAAACCAACGTTGAAGTTTCTGAGCTTTCTCTCATTTTTTAAAGATAACTTTGCAATGGTACTTGATGAAGCAAAACCTTTCAAATAGAAAATGTTTAATTTTTAATACCTTATCACCCTACCATAAAAAAAAGAACACAGAAAAGCTTGTATTCAAAGCGTGAAAAATCGCTGAAACTTTGAGGTTCGTTATCAGCCCCCTTAAAAGATATTTTGCCGCCAAACAAATACTCCATGTAGGATACACCATGCTCTATACACATATAAAGTTTCATTGAAATCAGAATTTCAGAAGTAGATGAATTTCCTTATAATACAGTGTACGAATACTTTTTGGAGCCACTGTACGTAAAAATTTTAGGTACTTGAAACTTGTTGAAAACTAGAGCACACAAAAAATTGATAGCGCCATTTCGTTTCCAAACTGTGAGATATCTAATCGCATAAAGTGCAACGATCACGTAAAACTATCTAACGTATCGGTCAACACGTCGCCTCCATTTCTCCTAAGAAAACTTATTTGATCGTGATACCGTGTGAACCTCGACAAACATTCCTACGCATTTTTTCAAAATCCATTATCCAACTAAGCGCTATACTTACTAACCAGTCAAAATGATTTGTCTCGGCACATTATCTCTTTGCGCTCGAGAAGTGACTCGTAGTCGTCCAATAATACTAATTTCAAAGATTTTCAAATGTAAGATATTTAATACGATTCACTCATATTGAATTTCATTTCGTTTTGTCAACCAATACACTAAAATTTATTTATACGATTAATTAACCCTTGAGTTTGAAAATTTGCAAAATTATCATTTGGTGACTGACAGTCAGCTGTCGAGCGCAAAGGATTAATTTCATACACTGCCCAACAAAAGTTTGGAATTCTCCGGATATTTGAAACGGATTTATTCGTTGCATAAATTTACAATTTACAATCATCTTAAAACTCTTTTAATCTATCAAAACGAAAGGAGCTGTTATTGACATTTCAATATTAATTTGCAGCTAACAAAATTTCTATTAAAAATTTAATATTGTTACAACCCAAAAAATGATTCCAAACATTTCAACGGTAGTGTACGGGGTTTCAGAAGAAAAAAGAGATTTTTTAAATTAATCACATGGACATTAAAAGTAAAAATTCGATTCAAGGTACAGTAGCGGACAAAAATTTAACACCAAACGATGAAAGAAAATAAATTAATTAATTAATAAGAAATAATAGTATAAATAAAATTTGTATTCTATGCTAATCAATAAATAGTGTTCTATCATAATGACAATAAACATGAGTAGATAAACAATATTTACAAACCATAACATTATACTTAACATTGTCCTGTCGTCTTAAACTTTCGTCCGTTACTGTAAATCTAGCTTTGCCTGAAAGAAAACGAAGTTCGAGGCAAGTTCTAGAGCAGAGCTAGAAAAATGATACAGGCAAGGGTTCGGCCATATAAACCCGCATAATTTTAAACACAATGGCCACCACCACACCCTTCCGAACTTTAGAAGTTTGTTCGAGAACAACCGGCTTCAACATCGCCTAGTATGCATGCAACGGAGCCTATACGTACAGTGGCTCCAAAAAGTATTCGTACACTGTATTATAAGGAAATTCATCTACTTCTGAAATTCTGATTTCAATGAAACTTTATGTGTATACAGAGCATGGTGTGTCCTGCATGGAGCAATTTTTTTGGCGGCAAAATATCTTTTAAGAGGGCTGATAACGAATCTCAAAGTTTCAGCGATTTTTCACGCTTTGAATACAAGCTTTTCTGTGTTCTTTTTTTCATGACAGGGTGATAGAGTATTAAAAATTAAACATTTTCTATTTGAAAGGTTTCGCTTCATCAAGTACCATTACAAAGTTATCTTTAAAAAATGAAATACGATCTACATACCCACAAAATTTTATCAAATACTTCTATGAGAATCAGAATTTCAGGGTCAAACGAATTTATTTGTGACGTTGATGTACGAATACTTTTTGGAGCCAGTGTATATATGTTAGACATTACACCCTAAACCTAAGCTGTTTTATTTTACCTTGAAGACTTTCATAAGGCCTGAACATGGTCTTCGTGAAACTTCACGAAACGATAAATATTATTTTTCTTCACGTGCGGTATAATAAGCGAACGCTTGCCTGTCATGCAATTACCGATTATTTTTAAACGTGCGTTTTGTTTTTTTATCTGGAAAGGACATCGGTGGTATCTCTAATTCTAGTAAAACGATTTCTACGCAATATTTATTTCTCGTTTACTTCGAACGTTATATCATCTATTGTACTCGGTACGTTAGCTCTTATTTAGATGTTATTCAATAAAAATATAACACAGTTGAAGATTGTAATAATACTATAAATCGAATAGAACTGATAAAGTACATATATGTATGTTTTTTAAATGTTAAACTTATCTAAATACAGGACACTATAATCAAAGAGATTAATTATTAAATTAAAAAAATTTAAGAATTAAGAATTAAAAATTATTCTTTAAGAATTAAAAAAAGAAAAGGTTTGTATTTTTAATATGTAAGTATGGCTGAGAATGAGAAAAACAACGATTATGCGTTAAAATAAATGAACGATGGACGCACGGTCGCAGGTTTATGTAAATGGTCCCACGAACCTACAGTAGCGGACAAAAGTTTAAGACTAAAGAGTCAACGAAATTAAATTAACTAATTTATAAGGAATAGCATGATGAACAAAATTTGCATTCTGTGCTAATCAGTAAATAGTGTTCTACCATAACAACAATAAAAATGAATAGATAAACAATATTTGCGAATCATAAAATTATGTTTTACATTATCCTGTCTTATCTTAAACTTTTGTACCTACGAGAATTAATTAATCGTATAAATAAATTTTAGCGTATTGCTTAACTAAACCAAATGAGATTCAATATGAGTGAACCCTATTAAATATCTTACATTTGAAAATCTTGGAAGAATCGTCGACGTTTAACACTATTTCTACCGACACTTCACGTATACCTATTTCTACCGCGACATTCCCACGTAAGAGAGACTACAAATTTTTCTCAAAAAATAAACAATGAAAAAAGAAGTGAATATTGAAGAATGTATTATACGTGTATTTGAGAAAAAGTTTAAAGTTTAAAAACGATTCAATTACGTTGCATATAGGAAATTCTAATCGAAATTTTAAAAACGGTCGTTTGACCGGTCATGGTAGGAGTAGTGTTAATACGCTGCTTAACACTATTCCTACCGACACTTCACGTACACCTATTTCTATCGCGACCGGTCGTGGTAGGTAACAGATTACAAATTTTTCTCAGGAAGTAAACAATAAAAAAGAAGTGAATATTGAAAAATGTATTATACGTATATTTGAGGAAAAGTTTAAAGTTTAAAAACGATTCAATTACGTTGCATATAGGAAATTCTAATCGAAATTTTAAAAACGGTCATTTGATCGGTTGTGGTAGGAATAGTGTTAATACGCTGCTTAACACTATTCCTACCGACACTTCACGTACACCTATTTCTATCGCGACCGGTCGTGGTAGGTAACAGACTACAAATTTTTCTCAAAAAATAAACAATGAAAAAAGAAGTGAATATTGAAGAATGTATTATACGTGTATTTGAGAAAAAGTTTAAAGTTTAAAAACGATTCAATTACGTTGCATATAGGAAATTCTAATCGAAATTTTAAAAACGGTCGTTTGACCGGTCATGGTAGGAGTAGTGTTAACACCCACTATTAATCAAATGACCGTTTCTAAAATTTTGATTAGAATTTTATATACACAACATAATTGAATCGCGTTTAAAATTTAGACTTTTCCTCAAATATACGTATAATACATTTTTCAATATCCACTTCTTTTTTCATTGTTTAGTTTCTGAGAAAAATTTGTAGTCGCAGTAGGAATAAGTATACGTGAAGTGTCGGTAGGAATAGTGTTAAGTAATCTGAAAGGTGCTTTCATAAGCGAACGCATGGTTGCTCGAAAGCTGTGTGTACTTCGTTCCACTTGGCCGCCCTAATCAGCCAGCATTTTTCGACGCATGTCGGGCGTCGCTCTTTCTCCGTTAATGAAATTATCGTGCGCTTACTTAATACCTAAATATAGAATTCGCATTGTGCTCTACGTCGTGGGTTTGTATCACAGAGATAGTGGACACTGGCGGAGCGACTCGAACGTTATCATTGAGCGCAAGAAATCGGGCAAACAGGAGGGCAATTTAATATTGACGGTTTACCTGTTATCATACTCTAAATGTACATTAAACGCTGAACGCCAGAGTTTGAACCCTTTGCGCTCGAGAGGTGACTACTGATAATCAAACGATAGCAATTTTGCAAATTTCCAGATGCAAATAGTGATATTTAAAAATTTCAGCAATCTTTATCTGAATTGAACGAGCGTTAAGATGAATAAATTCTGATTTCTCTAATTTCAGTGTTTTATACTTGGAGATTTTTGAAGACACAGAGTCGTCTTTCGAGTGCAAAGAGTTAACCGTTACTGCTGTTTTCTTTCCCATAATACGTATTCGATATTTTGATAAAAACAATGGTTAATTGACTGTGGAAAGATTTAAGATTCCTGGATTCCAACGTTAACCTCTCTCGCTGGTTCGGTGTACACGTATTTACACATGAATGTACTTAACCCTTTGCACTCCTTTACTGAGTATGACTCGACGTCAGTTTTTATCACAGTAACTCCTACGTTGAGCCACACTTGACATTTTTAAAGTGACGTTTTAAATGTAGTAGCGGATAAAAGTTTAAGACCAAACAGTCAATTAAATTAAACGAATATAAGTTACAACAAAACTTGCAAGCTATGTTTAATATAATTAATAAAAAAAATAAATACCACTCAAGGAATTGTCCTTTGAAGTGAATTTCAAATAAAGCACCTAAAATATTAGAGTTATTGGCAACAAAATTGAAAAATAATTTGGAATGCAAAGGGTTAAATGAAATTATTATTATTATTATTATTATTATTATATATTTAGCTTCAAACAGTATATTAGTCCTTTCGATATACAGATATGTAATTAATACGTGTTATGATATAATAAAAACTGAATGTTGGTCTTGATACACAAAAGTAGAAGTTAATATCGTAATATTTAACAACACCAACCTTAATAATAAAATGTTTAAGTTCGTTGGATGAATAATCTTCGTTTTATAAAACATTAACGAAATCTTTATGAAATTTAATGAATTGATCTAAATGAATTACCTTATGCAGAATTTGTCAATGCGTAGCTATCGATTCGAGAGGATTGAAAGTTCACAAAAAAAATTTGCATTATTTTATACTAAGTATTAAAAGATAAAGAATACCTTATTTTCTGTCCCAATAACGTCCCAATATTGTTTGATCTTCTTTGTCAAATATGGTAAATATGTACCGCATTATTGACCATAGGATCACGATAATACTATGTGCTTGTATGATAACAGTGAATGTTTGAAAACATGTGTGAAAAAACAAAGACACGAAAAACCATCAGTATTTTGTGTACTTTTGTGCTAGCTACGGTTCGAACGCGATAGCGAACGATGTCTTTATGATGAAATAAGATAGACAAAAACATGGAAAAACGGTTAGCTTGTATACAAACGTAACGCGCACTCTCGTGGACAAAGGTGAAGCTGTAACAACAGAATATCTCGTGAAATAGCCGGATAATAAGGCAACACTGAGGAAGCAAAACCTTCTTCCGTGAAAGTATGTACGCTACGAATTTAACAATGTCTATTATCCGCGTTAATGGTACATTGTAATTGCTCATACATATTCTGGCTCCGCGAAGGAAATGCGGTTCCAACGAACCGAACGACGACGCGTTTGGTGAAAGTGAATACTTCTAGCGTGAAACTTCTTTGCGCGAGCACTGGCCCATTGTTCATGGCCTTCCTGATTTATTATACACACGTAAAAAAAGGATTTGCAGTTTTTATTCGCAGTCTTCCGTGTGATAATTAACGTGTTAGAGTTCATTGAATCAGGATTTCCGTTCAAAGTTCACTAACTTCGAGGTTCGCTAAAATGTAAAGAAAGGATACGGGAAAAGAAGCAAGAATGCTTGAGAAAACGCATTTATATCGATTCGCAACATCGTTAACACTAGATTTACGAACATTTCTCGTATATCTGTTTCCAATATACGTATACTAAGGAATAAGATATAAATCGAACAGAATTTGAAATTGCAAAACTGAGAGGGAAATAGATTTGGGTATATTTGTATTGTTGCTCCATCGATAAAAGTTAGCAAAAATTGCTAAAAATAATAGTATTTTTACAAATTTTGCTCATGAAGTTCGAACCTACTATTAATTGTTGGAATATTAATGTAAAAAGGCAGTGGTAAATTCTAATAATAAACACGTAACAGAAATATATTTAATACAGATGCTTGAGGACGAACCGCATAAAACGAAGTACAAGAAAACGGTAACTAAAGACAATGATAACAAAGAAAAGAACACGAGACATTTACATGTCTAGTCCTAATGTCACAGGACCATCATAGATGCCGCAATTATATAATTATTTATTGATTTTCAACATTAATAAAAAGAACCGATGATTAGCTCTACCAGACACTGGATCGTTGGTATACGCTAGTTATTCTAATTGCATACATGCGATCACGAGACCGAACGTTTTACAACGGGGGCACGTGAAATACATCACGATTACAAGACACCGTATAACCTAACGGGAATATGCATACTGTGCAGCGGGATGAATGCAACGGTCCATGCTTACGAACCTCTCCTTTTTAGGTAGCCTTTACGTGAATAACTGTGCGCCCATTACACGTTCTCCGTGGCTCTTCACCAGCTTCAAGACACTCGAGGTTCGTCGAGTTTCTTATCATGAACGTTCATAATGTCTTGTATAAGCTGGCGAAGCGAACGCGTGGATTCAAAAATCAGTTCAGCAGTCAAAAGAAAGAAATATGTATTCTTGATGATCCTGTTTTGGATTTAAGGTGGAAATCCTTTGCTTTTGAGAATGTTTGAGAATAACTTATTGTTTGTTCACTGATGAATTTATGTTGAGTAGTAGGCATTTGAAAATGTTTAGGTTATCTTTCTTCGTGAATAAATTAATATGCTGATAATTAAATGAATTAAATTTATTATCTTCTGATGCATTCTGTTCCCTTCAGAAATAATAGGAAAATATCTACTTTTGATAAGCTTCTCGACAACGGTAGAGTGTAGGTGGAAACACGTTTCCGATCTCTTTAAGCAACGCTTTCACCGAAACGATGCTTGCGTTCACGGGGAAGATTTGCGAGACACCTCGAAGAAACAACGAGCGAAGTGTTCAAACAAGTTGGGTCAGTGACTCCGGTCACGCTCGTGTTGCAGACCCTACAGGATGTGTTACTTGGATCACTGGCACATCGCATAATTAATAACAAGCAGTCGCTAGTAGCTTGTGTCTCTTCCAGTTCGAGAGATTGACAAAAGTCTCGTGTAATTTGAAATTTGAGGATACAACGATACATAGAGAAAAATTTTGATTCCTTTTAATACATTAATTATATTCATTATGTTAACTGCTAAGCTTTCAAGGAAACATCGACTAATCATCGTACGTGAATTTCTGTTTCAGATTAACAGTAAATACAGCGAGGAATTGGCACAAGAATGTTTAGAATGGATCAAGACAATTACTGGCGAGAACATAAATACAAATGGCGACATGGATAATTTCTATGAAACCCTGAAAGACGGGGTCCTTCTTTGCAAGTACTTACGCTTCGTGAAATGATATCGATTAATGTTGCACCGACTTTCTGATAATTAATTATCGTTCATTTTTTCCAGACTTGTAAACGACATTAAGGAGGGATCAGTGAAAAAGATTAATAAAACTACATTGGCCTTCAAGTGCATGGAAAACATCAACGCGTTTCTCGAGGCCGCGAGAATGTTAGGTGTCCCAGCTCAAGAGACCTTCCAAACTGTTGATCTCTGGGAAAGACAAAATCTCAATTCAGTTGTAATTTGCTTGCAATCCCTTGGTAGAAAGGTATAAAATAACATATATTCTTTCTGAAAAAGCCCAAGTTACTGTAAACGAAACTATTCAAGGTTTTTAAATATTATATTTTTCTTTTTTGAAAGTTCCGATATTTCATCTTACCAACAAATTTTGGAAAATTTTGTAATACTTTTAATTAAAGCTCCTAGAATATACTAATTTTTAAAGATTATGTACAAATAACGAGATTTCTACTATCATTCTAACTTGGAATCTTCGTTTTCAGGCAGGTAACTACGGCAAACCAAGTATCGGACCAAAAGAAGCGGATAAAAATGTACGCAACTTTACAGAAGAACAATTAAGGGCTGGACAAGGTGTGATTAGTCTGCAATATGGCAGCAATAAGGGTGCTAATCAGAGTGGTATTAATTTCGGAAACACAAGACATATGTAAACCTGCTATGAGTGTTACTCGAAGAAATTCCAATTTCACTCGCATTTCTTATTTTATCTTTATGATATACTAGATTCACTATGGACAAAATTTCGTTGTACAACAATGTTTCTTGTGGTTCAAGTTAATTCTAAATGGTACACAAAACGCTTCTTTGTGTGTGCTGGGTGACTTTCTATGCATTTAAATTAGAAAGTAGTGAAGTACGATATAAAATTTTTGTACGTTTTTTCTTCTGAAATGAATAATTTCAAAATTACATATATATGTACACATTTATGCTTGTTTTGACGATAATACGTACATTATTAATGTATTGCAAACTGTTTAAAAATTCATTCTTCAACAAGAAAACACTTTAAAAATAGAAAATATATTGTGCCACTAAATACAATTGAATAATGTGGCACTTCATTTGTTAAATATTACAGATAGATTATAAAACAGAGTAATGTGTACATCTCGTTGCTCTGTTACTGTTATGGTGAAACCCCTTACGAATTACAGTGTAACCAAATTATACTTTAAAAAATTCATGTTGCACGTGAGACGATATCTATTATAATTATTGTATAATGATAAATGATATATAATTATATTAAGTATTTTGTACAAATATTTTTTGATGATTATAAAAATAATTTTTCATAATGTATTAATAATATGAATTAATAATAAACGATCTATGAGTTGATAAAAAATAATTTTCTTAAACAATAACTTCATTATATACACTTTATTCTTCAATCACATAAAATACATTTTATGTTGAAGAACAATGAATAATTTATTTATTACAGGAAAGGATAGTAATCCAAACCAGAATTATATTGAAATTTCTTTTTATGTTTATTTTTCTTGCTTGCTTCTATAAGTTTTTGAATATCTGGTCTATAAAATAAAAAAATATATATTCAGTATATCTTAGATATACAGAATGCTACTTAAAAATGCAAAATAATTACCGATAAGCTGGAGGTAATAATTCCTCTTCTAATGTACATTGTCTTACTTTCTCATCGGGTACATTTTGTAGGTACACTTCTGCTCTAAGTATACTTATATTTCGTTTACAATCGTCACGGATTTTGATCATTTGAGATGGTGGAACATCAAAGCATAACATAAAATGACTGAAAACAATGTTACACAGTGATATCAATCAATAATTGATTGTAATTAACACAGGAGATGATAAATACTTACCCAGCCTGTGTATGAGATTTACCGTCGATATTTACTTTGTATGGAAGTTCTTTATTACCCCAGTTTTCAATTTTTCTTATAAATCCACCTGTTTCAAATATTGACTTTGCTACAGCCTTTAAAATATGTGTATATTCCGCCTATAAATACAATTTATAACTTGTCAATAGATTATATCATCTATTATTCTCAGCAATAACAAAATATTCGTGTTTCGCTTAGAATTAAGGTTAGGTTAAATGTAATATTCGTAAACATACAAAGTATTGCGAATTATCATTATACCTTGTTTCCTAATCGTAACAATAATGGCATCTCATAAGTCGGCATATTTGTATAATACTTTTATGTTTAATAGATAAATTTATTAAAACACCATTCCCCGACCAATAGAGGAAAATACACAGCACAAACTATGAAAATACTAGTGGCGACATTTTGTGGTTTTCGTTGTACTAAATTTCATTGGGCATGTAATACCTGTGATGCTAGACTGAGGACAGGAGTTGTCGAGAACACCCCTTTCCACTACGTACCCTACCGCAGTAAACGTGTGTACGTGAGCTCAACGTTTCGACTTCGGAAATTCGAGATAAAAAACTCAGCTCAATTATATCCAATTCATAGATCCATGTATTTTGCATATACAATGATTATTTTGTTCGTTAAAATACTTTGTCTACTCTCTTTATCTCAAAGGTAGCAAAATTAACAATGTTGGAACTAGTTTTAAGTAAAACAGTAAGTAAATAAAACATCAAAGCTTTCGACAGAAGTATCATTTTCTTTACTGCCCGAAAAGGAAACAAATTGTATCATATAACACAATACAATAAAGAGAATCAAACTGCATATGTGAAATGTAATACTTAGTAAAATGTTTATGGAACTTTATTATTTTTACAATTTTTATATTAATTGTATCCAAAATTATTAATAATAGCTGTATATGGTGCAGTAGACATAGCAACTAATTGCCCAGCTTGTTTAGTAAGTTTCTGAAATGAAAAAAAATAAAAATTATAAAAAACTCATTAATATTTTTAATATTCTTCAACATACCTTGAGTTTATCTCTCTTTTGAACCTCAAGAATTGATCTGACGCGTCTCTTGTTCTCCAATGTCCGTACCACAGCTTTGTATTTCCATCCAACTTCATGGGACAATCTACCTACATGACAGTACTAAAGAAAAATTCTATTAATAACATTCGATTTTTTGATAACCAACATATATATTTTTATAATATTTACTCAGTTAAATGTGACATCACAAAGTATAATTAAAAATTATGCTCAGGCGCAAATTACCATTCCCATCATTGTAAAAAAAAGGTGAGCTATTATACATCATTCTATTTTTGAACATTTGGTCTTACCTTCCTACCAGGTTTAAGACACATAACTCTCATTGCACCTGGTACCACAACACGTTTCCTATGATCATATGGAGGTGGACAACCTTCATAAACCTTCAACCTTCTAAGAGCATCCTTTCCTCTTTGTGTTTTATGTGGAATCATTCCTTTAAATTAAATTACACCATTATTACTCTAATACTTATATAATATTTTCTAATTTTTTATAATAAATAATCTCATATAAAAATTCTTTTTCATTATGTTATCAAATAATGTAGGTAAGATATAATTAATCACTGATTAAAATAAACTATTATATATTATCCAAACAACTAACATTCGAACATACCACGAACTGTTTTCCAAAGAATTTTGCTAGGAGCACGGAAATGAAAAGGTCCACGAGCTGGATTAACATTACATCTTTTGCGTAAAAATGACATAAACTTCAACTTGTTCCTAAAAGAAAATTAAGCGTAAAATAATCTACAGTAATATTTAAATTTTGTTTACAAAATACATAGCAAAAATTTTTATTTATGTAAAAGTACTAATTCCTACTAACCTGAAAAAATTACCAGAGATATTAAGTTGTTCACTACGAACAACAATTACTTTATTGCCTTGTAGAATCGTTTTGGCAATAATTGCTGCCAAACGACCAAGTAAATGGCCACGGCCATCAATTAATATTGGCTGAAAACAGAATTACAATATCTTTTTCATTTCATACAAATATTTACAACGTAATATTTTTAGTTTCAACTTAAACTTTAATTACACAAATCTGGCTGTGTATGTCAATAACAAATTATGTACATCAATAACACATATCAAATTGATAGATTAAAATATGAAATAATTATTTCTTTAAATAATCACTTAATGCATATTACTTTGATAATTCAATTTGGCAGAATAATAAATTAATTGTAAGAAACACGTGTACATGAATACACGATACAATGCAACAAATAAATATCTTTTCAAAAAATGTATATTAATTAACTGTAAAAACTTTATTAAATTCTTCATCGTAATATATAAATAAAGCTAAATATATCTTACAGTATTAATCCTTTTAAACAATTTCAAGTAATAAAACTTAACATAGGTACCTTATTACTGAAGCCAGTCATTTTGTCACCCAACCGGAAAAGGATCCATGAACGTTAAGAGGTATGCAACCTCTTACCGGAAGATATTGTAACGTCGTTGTCAGTGTATCCAACATAATATTTTTTGTCCTGAATAAAAATACTCATTTATTTATTATTATTACAATTAATACAATTTTACATTAGTACATTAATACAATTTTATATTTGTATCCTCAAATGTAACATTTCATACTTCTTTCACCTGAAAAAATTTGTATTGTAAAATTCTGGTTTTAAAGTTTTATAAAAAAAAAATTGTTCTATACATAAAAACATTACAAATAAATTTAATATATATTAAATAAAACTTATTTTCGTAAACAAAAAAGTCACTAATACAGCAAGAAGAAGTAAATCTGCCACTATATAGTGTTGAAATAATAGTTCATATTCAAATTTATAAATTTACATTCAGTAAAAAAATTCAACCTGTTATTAAAAATCTATAAATATTTAGTTTTATATTTGGTTTTTTATAATCACAAACAAAATACAAATAAAATTCATTGATTCTATACATATTACTTCAAATGTATGACGGTGATCTATAATAAAATTTCTTGCCGTCGTGTGTAATACCTGTTGTGGATATGGACAAACAATTTAAAAATAAATAACTTTGTTTTCATGTACATTTAATTATAGAGTAATGAAAATATTATTGAATTATCAATAAATTTATAACATTCGACTGATGAAAAGTCGATCGGTAAATCAAATTTATGTTAAGCGGTAAGTAATCTGTGATGATATTTTTGCATTTGATCTGCATTTTGTTTGGAATATAACTATTCAGTTTAATTTCCGAAGTGTTCAATTTAAAATGTCATATTTAGATCAGTGTAAAGTACCCATTTATATAGTTACATTTAAAACCTTTAGATGTCGCTAATAGAAAGTTTGAGTTCTTTGGCAATTTTATGTCAAAGCTAATTGAAACAGTTGCGTGACAGAATAATCTTGCGAGATATTTACAAGTTGTTTACTTCACACAAACTCATAACAAAATGAAACCTACTCTTGTAGCGGATGAAATGTTTCCAGAAGGTGCAGGGTCTTATATTGAATTGGAAGAGGTGTGTATCAGTTTTAGTATTATAAGGTTATGTTTATTTTAAAACATCTAAATTATCACTAGATAATTTGAACTAATATTTGACTTCTAATTATAAAATTACATTGTTGAGTTTCTAAAATTATTCCAGGTTGGTGGCAGTCGGTTATTAGTTGATTTAACTGCAAGTGAAAAAGCAGTTCATGCAGATTTTTTCAATGGTAAATAAACGTTCACTCATGAACCATTATATTTAACGTTATATGAATAATCTTTCTTTTTAGATTTTGATGATCTGTATGATGATGATGATCTTGTATGAAAATTTGTATCATTTATAACACTAGCATTTTATTAAAGTGTAGTTTAAAAAAACAATCTTTAAAATCTTTTTACAATATAGAAGCTGAAGTAGGAAAACAAATTAGGTTTACTTTTATAATTTCTTAGAATAAATCTATATTATTTTTTTATTTGAATTAATCAGATAACAATAACAAACTTTGAATTAATATAATATGCATAATGTATATAGTCTTTACAAATAATTATAAAAACAAATTAAAATAATGCTTCTTAATATCATATATTTATAAATTATATTCTATTACAATTAAAGCCTAAAACAAGCAAAAATTTCTGGTTGAATGAAAAAGCAGTTAAACATATAAAGGTAGAGAAGTTGATATACACAGTATGTTAACATTATTACAATTTATTATTTTAGTTCGAAATTGAATCAGACGTGCGCCCATATCCAGAATACCATTTATCTCGGTATATTAGAACGGGCGATATTAATTATAAACGTGCCATAAGAAAATGAGTACTGGTCATAATGTATCGTACACATTAATATCGATATCATTGTAAAGATTATAATTTACAATACATAGATGCTAGTCATATAAACCTGTTAAGATGATGCACAATTAAAATAGCACCCCGGGTTTCAGTCGCGCCGCATAATCATGGATCCTGTTGATCGTCATGCATCGAGAGTCCCCTTCATCAGACGAGACATTCTGAAGCTTTTGAGTTTATTCCTACACGATTTATTTTTTGCTTTTTTGTGTTTCTCCTTGGCCCCAATCGAGATTTAATTCACTTTTTGACCATCCTCATTTCACATTAACAGACGTTTATCAATGGTGACAAGGTTCTACTTTTAAGTGACTCTCTATCACCACTACTCATTCGCATCTTGATTGCGTACAAGAGTGATAGTTTTGAGAGCGAAATCGATGATAACCATGTCGAGTACGCTGCTAACAGTGACGAGTATCCTGTAAAATAAAAATTGTATGATGTTTAAATGTACAATTCCTATAAATAAAAATTCTTTAATTTTATGAATTCCTTACCCTGAGTCCAACCCCGAGAAAATCGTTCGGAGTGCTAGTTAACTTCGAGATCACTATCAGCTTGGTCATCCTGATCACTTTCTTCTTCTTCATCTTCCTCCTCGGAATAATACTGCGAGGGTGGCGATAAAACATCCTCTGAAAGTGAAGTGTGAGAAGATGAAGGAGGCCGAGAGCCTTCCAGTTTTGTGTCCAGGTCTTCCATTGAAGTACTTGGTCCAGGAATGGTCACAGGGATAAATTTTTCCAAATCACCAGATGCCAGTTCTAATACAGAACATTAAAATGGAAAATTCATATAGGAATTCTAAATAACATTTAAAGACATTTTTCAGTTATGAATGATACATACGTTCCACATATTTTTCCAAAGATTTTGGAACCATTAATTTAGCTTTTCGTAAATTTTCCTCAGTGCACTCTCCTTTTTCCAAACCTATTCAAATGTCAAAATTTATTACTTCACTTAATAGATAACTTTAACAGAAAATACTAAATGAATTGTTTACCAAAAGCTAAACCCATTTGTTTTAGAACTTCAATATCATCGTGGATTTCGAACTTATCGTTAAAATTGAACAGGTACTCGGTTCTGTAATAAATACAATTTATTATTATCAAATAAAATTGTTAAATATTAATAATTTAAAAAAATATCACTGAGTTTATACTTGTCATTTGAAATGCTGCAATCTATGACAGTCTTTTTGCTAGTATTCACAATCAGGAATGGCAGCTGTATGGCAGAATTTGGTTTTGGTGGGCCACGTAGACTTTCATTGGCACGATTACGCTCTACTAAATTTTTAAAAGAAATATGTGAAAGAATCAATTGATGTAACTGTTGCGTTTTCGCTTTAATCCTTTCAATTTTCTTCTTTTTATCTTTCTCAAGTGCCAAAGATTCCTGAAGGGAGTTGGTTGGTAAACCTAGCCACCTGATTTCCTTCTTTTCTTTTGAGATAATATTCATTGCCATTAAAACGTTCAGAGCATCATAAACACGTCTTCTAATGTTTTTCTGATCATATTGCTATAAAAAAAAAGCTTTTGTATAACTAATTTTTAGTTTACATGAATTATAAATACAGAAAAAGGACAGAATTCATACCTGGTCTGTTAAAGAGTTTATATGAGCAGGATTAGTAAATTCCCCAACAAGTTCATCCGCAACCTCGTTGTACGATGTCGTTCCCTTCTTTTTGACTTTTTCACAAACTTTCATTGAAAAATGGCGTAATCCCTTTCCTACTTTCTCTGTTTTTCTTCGTTTGCTGTGAAAAATTAAAGAGAATATAAAATTAATTTTATAAAGATATACTAGTAAGAATTCATCTTTAATACGATTAATTTCGTTTTTAACGAAATTAAATTTTTGTACAAGCTATTTATAACGTCCAAATTAAATTTTTGCACAAGTTACCTCTTTGCAAATATGCCAGTCATACTTTGAAATGAAGAAAATGTTTAATACATATAAAAGAATAAGGTAAGTTCTTACTCTGGTACAAAATCTCCTCCCTCAACATCTTGTCTTTTCCTGGAACCACTGTGATCCAAAATTGGACTGATATACGTTTTCCCATTTGCATCTTTCACAATCTGTTGATTACCCGACTGTTGTTGTTGTTGCTGTTGCTGAGATACTATCGCCTGTTTTATATCACTCTGTATAAAAGTACAAAAAGATCAATTTACATGTCTTCAAGTTTTTAAATGGTCTCTATGATAAATCTAATAAAAATAACAATTGTTTTAAATAAGGTATGTACCATTTGTGCAGATGTTAATTGTATGGTCTTGGTCAATACAGGTTCACCAGCCTTTGTTGTTGCTAGTTTTGTATTTTGTAATGGTATTGTAACCAATCCTAAAAAAATTAGAAAATACTGTTTTATTACCTTTTATTTAAAAATAAACAACAATAAGAAATTATATTTGTATAACAAAAATTAATATTTTATGTCAATAATAGTTCTTTTTAACATGAATTACTCACTTTGGCCAGGAGTTGAAGGACTCTGCAAACTGATGGTTCTAAGGACTTGTGCGTTAGATGACAAAACCTAAAAAATAAAGAGGTACAACATTGAATTTAGTAATAACAACAAAAGCCTGAATTATTCTCATATAAATATTGCTATTAAAAAACAAAGATTCAAATAAAAAAGAAAATTTTTATACATATACTATACCTGAGATTCTTGGCTCGGAGTCTTAAAGACTTTAAGGCCACCTGCATTTGTTGTACTTACGATACCACCCAATGCCTTATTGGCTGTACTCTGTACTACTTTTATTACTTGTGGATGACCTAAAATAATATTAAGTTTTCTATTATTGTTTTACTTGTTCCAAAAAAAAACATTATTATCTGAACTAGTTTTCAGATTCAACACAAAATGAAATATTATCATTTTATAATTTAAGTTTTATGATTCAGTATTATTATTTTAAATAATAGAAAATTGTAACATATAATGAAATATTTAAATATTTGGGAAAGTTATATATAAAATATCAGTCTATTAAACAAACTAACTTTGCAAACTAATATATTTTATTCAAATCAAAAGATTAAACTAAACAAGATTTTCATATTTAAATAAAAGCATTGGGAAGTAATAGTGATCTTTGCGAATGAACAATCAAGAGTAGCAATTATATACATTTCTAAACAATCTAAAGTAAAACAACTTAACAGTAAGGTAATTTTATTTACATAAGAGTAGAAAAGAAGACGAAAACATATTTTTGTAAATGCAATGTAGATAATTCGTACAAAAACAGAACATAAGATCAATGTGAATATGGGAAAAGAAAGAAGTCAATAGAGGCTTATAATTGACAAGAATTAAACAAAAAATATCAGAAACATAAATATAAATCTAGGGATAGGACAACAGTGGTAAAATTGAATGATCACTATGGAAATGAAAGAAAATCAAGACATTATCATCGAAGTGAGGCATGCTGATAATTGGCGCGCACTCGGCGTACTCACCGTTCGCGTCATGTATGAGAAAGTTCATCGTTTTGTTTTGTTGCGTCATCCTCGAGGTTAGAATTCTGTCCCGGCGTTACCGACGATCACGACGATCGACCGAATGCCGAGTGAAAATAAAAAGATCATAGGTACACTCGCTAATCTTGGCTCGGTCTATCACCAAAATGGCGACTCTGATATAGAACCATTTGAGAACAGAATTCAGCGATATACAGATTAAAGAATTCTTTATTGTATGCACAGAAATAAAACTCAACTGTTTTTTTATCGTACTAATGCTACCATTTTAAGAAAATGTTAATTTACTCGCAAAAATATCACACGAAAATCTAGCTTCCGCGTGCACAGTACAGAACAGAGACGAGCTTGGCGGCACGACAAAGTTAAACAGCTGATTGGTTGCTTTCTCAATCACGTGGCCCCTCCTGTTCCACGTTTATGGGCACAGTGATCTCTCCAAGAAAAACCTGTCTCTAGCGCTACAAGATGCGAACATTGTTATCGGGATTTTACTTTTAACATTGGTAATACCAGTTATCAACTTTTGTCCAATAGATAACTTGTGTTATAAACATATTACAATATAACTGAAGAAAGCCCGCGTAGTACATCGCAATTGGATATCACATTCATGAATGAGATAATTAATGGAGGGAAGATTAACTTAATTTAAACATTTTCACCTTTCTCAATTTTGTTATATTTCCCTTTTATAGGAAAACAAAATATTTATTAATAATTATTACGTAGATTCGATAAAAGTAACTACTTTTATTACATTATTAATTTTAAACGTAGAGAAATTTTTAATTAAGGTAATAATTTATGAAACTATCTATAAGATTGCATTTTAATTATATAATAAAATAAATGTAGTATTAAAATTCATTTAGTTACTTATTTTTGAATTAATTGAATTTTATATAATTTCTATAAAAAGATATGTACTAAATTTTCGCGCCATATTTAATGTATGATATACTATACACAAAGTAACCCTAAGGATATTCTTGATGTTTTTAGGTATTCGAAACAGCAACGTAGTTCAAAGTAACGTTAAATCTAATTCCTATAATATTTTTAAAGCTAATATAATTTATCAACATGCTATCTCTAAAAAAATTCAGCTGTATATATATAAATATATATATAGGAATAGAATAAAAAATTAGTTCATTCAAATGATAGGATTACATCTTACTTAAGCGAATTGAATCGCAATTTTGTTTTAAAAGCTTCCCAATTGGTTGAAATGAAAGTTTCTAGATAGCCAAGACCAATAATATTTTTGCAGATTCTACGTTAGTCGTGAAAGAATTTTGATAAGAGACGTCACAGAATCGTGCAATTAGTCAAAATTTTCAAAGATAAATAATTTATTTGTAGTATTCGTTAATAAATCTATATTGCATTACGTAAAATCGGAATCTGTTATTGATAGGGTTGTCATAATAGTATAAATTGTCATTTTTACACGAAATATTAAATTGAAAAGTAGTTGCCTTATATGTGCGCTTTTAAAAGAATTGCATAGAATACTTCGAACCGAGGCTGAGGGTTCGTTCAGGTTCTGGCTGAATGGTAAGATTATTTTAAGGTTGGTGAGGTGATTAAATCATACAGGTTAAACGTTTGCTACCTCCTTCATAAGTTCACACTCTTGCAAGTCGTAACTTGACTTCTTGTTTTTTAAAGTTGCAGAATTTTTATTTTGCATTGTTCATGTTTTCTGTAAAAGGCATATGATTCTTGTATGGCATTGTTGATTTTCTTTTTTTTTTTTACCTCAATGTTTCTATCATTGTATCGTTGATCGACTTGATACACGACCTCCATTTTTGTTGCAACTGTTTCATTCGGCATATTTCTTGTAGCGTTTCTCCATTGAACTAATTGTTTATATTATTTTTTTATTTTCTGATTGGAGCTTTTCGAAAACTAAAATTTTTAGGTTAAATCTAACGTCTGCTTTCTGAAAATAAGAAGCAGACACAAATTAATATTTATAAACTCATGTTTTATGATCGTAGGTCGTAGTCTGCAAAAATTTGACATTTGCATCTACAGCTATAACCTGAAGGAATGTTTAGCAGTGTTTACTGCAAACTTTACAACATATGAAAAAAACATTTGCAAAGAATATAAAACAAAAATTCTTTATGTGTATATGAAAATAAGCTATTATAATTTTGGGAATATGAGAAACCTTATGCATGATCTTTTTTCATTTGAAATTTGGAATACATACCATTACATAAATTAGATCACGTAATTTTTTAATCTAAATTTTATATATCTTTTTATTTTTATTTAGTTTTATTATGTTTTTGTATTTACATTTTTAAAATAAGTTTCTATGTTTTTCTAAATTTGGAATTTATATAATAAAATATAGTTCTATATAAATTTTAAAGACCTAACAGTTTTGTTGTTTCTATACGCCTAATAAGGTCTGTACATTGTGAAAAACATGCCTCTGTTCGGAAAGTCTCAAAAGAGTCCGGCGGAGGTGGTAAAAGCTCTTAAGGAAGCGGTAAATGCATTGGAACGTGGTGATAAGAAGGTAGAAAAGGTATGTTGTGAGATTATATTTCGGTTTCTATGACGTAGTATGTTAATTTTTAGGCTCAAGAGGATGTCAGCAAAAATTTGGTACATATAAAAAATATGTTGTACGGAACAGCTGAAACAGAGCCTCAAGCAGATATTGTTGTTGCCCAGTTGGCACAGGAATTGTATAATAGTAATTTGTTACTTCTACTTGTGCAAAATCTTAGTCGTATAGATTTTGAGGTATGTTTAAATATATAAACAATGAAAATAATATTCTTTTACATTATAAATTGTTATACAACTGTTTATTAGAAAAATCAAGGTCTTCAACATTGTTTATATACATTAATTGTTAATGTTTATTTTATGTTGATTTTTCCTCTGTTTTAAAGTATATTTATTATTCGTTTGTTAATGTAAAATATGTCAATAGGGGAAAAAAGATGTTGCTCAAGTATTTAATAACATATTACGGAGACAAATTGGAACCAGGTCTCCAACAGTAGAATATATTTGCACTAAACCAGAAATATTGTTTACTCTTATGTCTGGGTAAGTTCTTAAATAATATTTATTTTAGCCTTTCTTCTTTGAAGTTTAATATTAATGTTTCAATTTCATATTAAATGTGTTATTTTAAGTAAAAATAGTAGCTTGTATATTATGTAAATACTTAAGAAAATATTCCAATTTATCAATATTAATTACAGATATGAACATCAAGATATTGCCTTAAACTGTGGCACTATGTTAAGAGAATGTGCAAGATATGAGGCCTTGGCAAAAATTATGATTTATTCGGACGATTTTTACAATTTTTTCAGATACGTTGAAGTGTCAACTTTCGACATAGCTTCTGATGCATTTTCTACGTTCAAAGTAAGCGATGATAAGCGCATGATATATCGTACTTAAAGTAAAGCATACTGTTGGTGCATCCGGTACGTTGGTTTTTAGGAATTACTTACCAGGCATAAAATACTGAGCGCTGAGTTTTTAGAAATTAATTACGATAAAGTTTTCTCTCATTATCAAAGGTTATTGAATTCTGAAAACTATGTTACGCGACGACAGAGTTTGAAACTCCTAGGAGAACTTTTACTCGATAGACATAATTTTACCGTATGTATAATTATTAATAGTTATTTAATATATATAGATGTATATCTTTAGAAAGACATTAATTCAATAATGTTTATATTTCAGGTAATGACGCGATATATTTCGAATCCTGATAATCTAAAATTGATGATGAATATGCTCAAAGAAAAATCACGTAATATTCAATTCGAAGCGTTTCATGTTTTTAAGGTATGTTTATATAAGTATAAAGTTATTGTTATATTGTAAACTCAGAAAATAGTCAACAAAATTTTTATTTCTCAATTCGAAATCAATCTGTTAGGTATTCGTGGCGAATCCAAATAAACCGAAACCGATCTTAGACATATTATTGCGTAACCAGGACAAGTTAATCGAATTCCTGACTCGTTTCCACACTGATCGTTCTGAGGATGAACAATTCAACGACGAGAAGGCGTACCTTATTAAACAGATTAAAGAACTTAAATCTGTACATGAAAATTAAATCCAAAATACAAGTTATTGCTACAGCTACCGTTAACTACTACTATTGAAGTCTATTCAGCTGCTGTTGCTACTGTTACACCATCACAGTCACAGATGTAGCAAACCATTATTTTTTTTCTCTCTTTCTGTCTTTTACTATCCCTTTCTTTCACTTGTTATAGTTATCGTTGATCGATTCATAATGATTCGATTATTAATTATTAATTATTATTATTATTATTATTATTAATTATTATTATTACTATTATTATTGCTATTACTTTTATTTGCGAGTAGTACTGTAAATAAAGTTTTCGTTTAATTATGCCTTATTGTATATTTACACAATAGTAATTTAGGTCACATTCATATATTTCCATCTAATTATCCAATTAAAGCAAGTGACATTAAAAAACAAAAGTATTCCTTTTTAAAATTAGTACTGATTTATCACTGTAATTATTATGCTGTTTGATACTATTGTAATTACGCTGCCTAATATTTATTATTGTATTTTATATTATAAAATGTTTAAAACACCAATACAATTTTAATACTTCAGTTGATAGTTTATACTTATGAGAAAATTAAGTATTTATCATTAAGAATTTACAATTATTAAATTATATTTATTATAGTGAATGATATTTAATTATTGAAAATTATAATGTTCATAAAAAATGAAACATTTTTAAGTGTAAGTAAGTATACAAGTATCGAAGTAGTAGGGGAATCACGTGGTTATTTAATGATAGTAATATCATGGCAGTCAGTTTAGGTTAGTCAATAGTGATCAGTACTGGTCAGAAAATTTATTTATGTTAATGTTTTAACATTATTTAGTGAAACAAATCAACTTTTTGCTTGTAAATACATACCTACTTGGTGTTTCAGTGCAGTTGTAGAATAAAAAGACTTGAATTTAAATGGAATTTATACAAGTTGAATTGAATTTGTATAATGTAAATTTTATCGAAAACGAAATTACATGAAATCGTTCTAGTCTGTGATGATAGGTGATATATTTACTAGTAAAGAATATGGAATAAATAAAAATGTTCGTAAAAGACCCCTGTGGGATTGTGTGTATCATAGTTACGTACGCTGCTGTCTTCTATGCAGATTACGTCGTCGTACGTTGGGTTATCCTGCATAGTTTACAAGACAGGTGCATTTAATAATTTTTTGTACCTATTTGTGATTCTATTTATTCGTAGTTTTATATTTATTTGTATGAAACTAATTCTGTATAAACTTATATGAATATGGATATATGTGTTTCAATCTTTTAATCTTTAGTTTAACTTAGTATTGTTAAATAAATGTTTATTTTATTTTATTATATTATTGCACCTTCAATGTAATTAGAAATGCAACTTCAGGAAAGCACTTGTAATAACTATATAGTATTCCATAATTAATCTCTTTTTATATATTACTATGTACAGTTTATGGGGTCCCTTTCATGTAGTGGCTTTCAACACTATTGTATTATTATTGATAATGTCACATTTGAAGGCAGTCTGCAGTGACCCTGGTGTCGTGCCATTACTTCAAAATCGTATGGACTTTTCTGACATTCATACAGATAATTCGGAAACAAAAATTGAATGCGACGAAAGAGACAGTTGGACTGTTTGTACTAGATGTGAAACATATAGGCCTCCTAAAGCACGTCATTGTAGAATTTGTAAACGATGTGTTAGGAGAATGGATCATCATTGTCCATGGTATGCTATAACTTATAGGAATCTAAAAGATACATAAAATTCTATATTAATTTGAAAAAATTAAATTTGCTTAAAAGTTTTGCAGTTGTCATATTGATAATCAATTTTGTTATCTGTGTTACAATATTTAATTTTTAAACCTTATCTTTTTAGTGCAATTACATTAACTTATATGTTAAAACTCTTATTCTAAGACACGTTTATTATTAAAATATTAAATTATTAAAATACTAAAATATTATAATATTATAATATTAAAATAATAAAATAATAATAAATTTTAAATAAAATTTATATAATTTAATAATACTTTCTTTTAAAATATTTTGTTGCCAGTACATTAAATTTAATATAATTGTAACAATAAGTTTATTTACAATGCTGCTCAAAGGATAAACAACTGTGTTGGAGAACGAAATCAAAAGTACTTTATTCAGTTTCTGGTCTATGTTGGACTATTGGCCCTATATGCACTAGGCTTGGTGATAACATCATGGATTTTAGAATGTTCTCGGTGCAGTAATGATATAGCTGTCAAACAGAGCCGCATGTATGTGTATTTTACATATTTAAATATTAAAGTTACTATTCTATTAAATTTTAACTTATACTAAAAGAAAACACGGTACTAAAATATATACAGAAGACTAAACAATTAGTTATGTTTTCTTACATGACAATTGTTACACATAAAATTTGTAGAAGTTAAAAAATTATTTTACATGAATACAGAAATGTATAAAAAAAAAAATTAATCAAGAAGTTTTTTCTACAGCTTACACTGTGTTATATTGGTATTGGAATCAGGACTGTTTGGCATGTTTGTCATCGCAATGCTGGTAGATCAATTTCAAGGTATCCTGGGAGAAGAAAACACATTGGAACACATGCAGAATAATCACCATTATAAAAAGAGCAGTTCACGTACTTTGCTATTACTTTCTCAGGTTTGTGGTAAGAGTCATCCAATTTTATGGATGTTTCCTTGCCAAAACCCACCACGCTATATTTTTCGAAAAGATGCGTACCTGATAGATCATGAAGTTTAGGTGAATATTTCATCAAATATTAAGCAGTGAGTGCTTTTTATATGGCTTTATTTACTATAAATACTCTTTTTATGTGTTTGGAAAAGTTTCCATTATTTAACATTTACAAAGTGCAATTTGTGAAAGATCAAGATATTATTGAACAGTAAACTATATATTATAGTTTGTCATATAAAATATTTAAATATGATTAAAAGCTTTTTATTTAGGGCTAGATAGTATATAGCATTTTAATTGTTTTATACGTTTTTAATATTTTAATATGAGTATGTTCTTTCTAAAACATTCTTATATTAAGTTACCAAAATGGAAAGGAGGAGATATAGAAAAACGGCTATTTTAAAATTTAATTTTAATGATTATTTAATTCTTTATTAAATCATATTTAGTAATAATTGAAATAACATACCTTTTAGCAATAATTTGTGAATCATTCCATAAAATTAAATAATTTATTTAAATTCTACACTTTTATGACTGAATCAAGTGTTAGTAATTGTATTGAATGTATTATTAATGAATGAATATTCAACAAAATTTTAGTGAACCTTGCAAGAATGTGCATGTAAACAAATTATTCAAATACATCTTTCACAAAATTTTGTCATGAATGTATATCTTTAAGATATTTGAAGAAATATTTCAATATGTGTAAAATTCAGTATTAGTCCTCAGTTTTAAAAAGTATTGATAAACTTCATTTGTATTTGAATTGTGCACATCTTTTTATAATACTTATATGTGTTATGAAACTATTATATACAAGAAAGTGCTATGCTACAAAAAGAAAGCAAGAAACTTATTTTACGTTTAAAAAGATTTATTTAAATTACAATTTTTAAAGACAAGCAGCCATTAAACCAGCAACATTTTCGAAGTCTATTTTTTCTGTAATATTTTTTGTTTTAATATTTTCATCTTGATTGGCAATAAAAATAATAGATTTGCTTTCTTCCTTCCATCCATACTTTTTTACCCAATGTTTTAATGTGGTATCTGTAATAAATTATTTTACTATTAAGTTTGTATTTATACATACTTCAAAGTGGTTTAACAGGTTGTACTTAATAAATTTTTCCAATGTATAATTGATAAGTATTGTATAAAACTAATAGGCATTGAAAGATGTTAATGCTGAAGTAAATCATATATATAAATTTTTGTTAAACCACCATAATAGGTTTATTTTATTAAAAAATATTTATTTAATTTACTACTTTAACAGAACAATCTTTGTAAATATTTTTATAATTCTTTTTTCAAAATGTTTAAGAATTGTAAAAGATTTCCAAAATGTAGGATTACCATCAACACCTCCAAGAAGTTGTGCTAGGAGATTTTTATCTATTGTTTGGAATGTAATTCCCACAACATGGCAAACAAATTTTCTTATTGAATCTTGAAATCCTACTATTCTGTCACAAAGATCAGACATAGAAAGGACTTTATCCCAAAAGTGTTGAAAGTTACATTGTTCTAAAATGTCTCCTAAGTACATAATTTGATCAATAGGACTTTCTTGCATCTGTAAAAAACGATTGTTTAAATTGTAAAGTCATTTATACATAAATAATAATAAGTGGATAATAATTACCAAAATATTTATTTATGTAACAAATGTAAATGAGAAATTATATATTTTATATGAAATGATGTTTTATTATCTATTATAACTATGTGCTCATTTTTAAGAATTTATATTTAATTAACATTTATGTTGTAAATAAATAATTTGTAAATGAAAATATAAGAAATAATGTTATAAATGAATAACTTACAATTCGTTCACTAAGAAGACATTTGCAAAGGACAAAATCAGTATGAGGAAGATTTGTTAAAGCCTTTAATAATATTTGACATGTGATATCCATGTTAAATTTATGTGAATTTAATTGATACAGTTTCAAAACTGCTAAATTAGCTTCTAAATCGTATGCATTTTCTCTTGATTGTATTTCAACATACTTTTCAAGTGTTGCTAAATGATCTGGATTATATCTGAAATTTATTTTATTTGAATAAAGTGTCAAGATTATTAAGATTATATTATTTTACATGCATATTTAATGTATAAAAAAATGTAAAGAGCAAAAACATTTGGCTAAACTGTCAAATAGCAAATTATACATGCCTTTCAATTCCTTTTAACATTCCAGCAACAGTTTGTCGCATCGCTTCAGCCATTGTGATAAGAATAGTTTACTTTCACAACTTTTTATTAATACTAAATAGTAAATTATTTTTCAAACGGTACAAAAGAAATTTGTTAGGTTAGGAAATGTAATGATTGCATGTACGAATGATAGGGTCTTGCAAGGCTGCCAAATTTGACATCAATTAGTACCAACCTATACAAATTTTTTAGAAAGAAAAATTTACATATGTAACACTATTTTATATATCTAGGGATCAATAATATATATTATAATTTTCCTACATGGAAGTACGCTGATACATTTATTCTTAATGGACATTAAATTAATAATAAGTTCATGCTGTTCTTTATCGTGAAATATTTGATTGTATACACATTCGTTTGAAAAGAAGGTTTAATGGAGTTGCAACTGTATTATATGTTTCCCTATATATATTTACATTAATATTTTACAAAAATATGAATTTAATAACAAATATTATTTTATTAATATTTTAAATGTTATAATTTATTTTCAAATTTTATATCTTTTTTAGTTGTCTGCTTCTTTTTATAAACATTTTTGTACAATGCATGTTTCATCTTTACAAAACAATGAAAGTAGTGTTTTTAAATGTTCTCTGGAATCAAAAGTGGTTCTACTCGTAAAAAAAGATATGACCTGCAAAGTAATTCTTAACGTGGTTCCCGCGCCACTTCCCGCACATCCTCTAGTCATTGGGGATGCTCCCCCTCTGCCATGCTGCCGTTAACGAGCAATCAAACCGTGTGCACTCGCGCGCATGCTAGGTATGGAAATTAGTTACACTAAAAATTTCCTGTTTTTTGAAAAATTTTAAAGATTTGAACATCACATATCATATCTCTTTCATACATTTTAAAAGATCAGAAACTATTGTTCCGATTTAATTCGAGAAATTTGTAGGTAGGTATAAATACTAATTCTTTCTAGTGTATTAAATGTTAATCACAAGATTTTATAAAAAGATTCTTTTACTTTTTTCAAACACCAGTTCGATTTCATAGATCGAAAAGTGGTTTCTATCTATAGTAAATGCTTTGGGATTTGTGTGAGTTAATGTCGATCATCCTGATGATCTATATTACGGAGTGTACCCAGAACGGATGTAGCGATAGATCGGTGTCACGTGAACCCTCCGGATATACTAGCTTCCTAGTCTTGCTCACCTACTTTATAGTACTCTTCCATTTCGTCAGAAGGTTCAAAACCTTACTCGTTTGACGGGCAAAACAGACTCTTTTCAGTAATAACAATAATGGCAGGAAACATCTGACACCTTACTCGTTGTCAGTGCGTACTCACGGAAGTGCTTGAAATACTGTTTAAATAAATCAAGGGATCGATTAATATTTTACGAGCAATGTAAATCCTTTACGATATCCAGACAAACGTTTTCCTCGTTTTATAATCATTCTTCTCATCCGGCTATCTCATCTCATCTTTGCAAATCAACATCTACAGCAAAATTTACCGTTTGTCAGGGAACATGTCGTTTCCGCTATGTCGTGACCCGATCGCGACGAAATGTATAAAGGTAAGTTTGGAAGGGAAAATAGACGACCACGTAGGTGTATGGTATCGAAACAGTGACAATAAAGAGCACAGAGCATCGTCGGGATAGCCGTCAACTTGATGATGATATACTGTTGCGATCTTGGTGACCCTCTTTCTCCTTGTTTTCCTCGTCCCCCCTTGCTCCGTGCGGGACAAGCAGGCACGAGTGAGCGCGCGCGCGCGCGCGGAATAAACGCGTGACACCGATGTAAACGACAAGGGTGGACCGGGGGAAAAAAAGGAAAAGGGGGATCCCCCGATTTCGTACCCCCGATATTTTAGCTAGTTCGCCGTCGAAAGCGAACTCCCGATTCCAGTTCTGAGCGGACCGGCTGAGCATTCGCATCGTCCCCTCGAACGTACACATACAATACGTACCGTCTCTCAGACGCATCTCAACAGACGACAGACGAGAAAGTTAACAGAAAAGGGAGAACGGAAGGGAGGAGAAGACGAACGGTCGAGGCGGTCTTCGTTGTTCATGTAGATCGTACGTAGTAATCGATGATCGCAACGTTGTTAGAACCACCAGGATCGAGAGAACCCGTCAGCTCTTGATCGTCCAATAAAAATACCGTCTCGTCGGATCGGGGGATTCGTGGAAACGAGAAGTGTCACACCATCCCCTTTGCTTCGAGGATTCGCTTGAACCCGGAAATGCCGCCGGTTCGACCTGATCGAGCTATTGCGTGAAGGATCGAGGGTGTGCGGTGCAGTGCGTACAACATTCGATTCTCAAGGAAGTTCCATTAAGTCGGCGTTCATTTCTTGTGCGGTTTGCTTCTCTTCTGTTCGTCTTGCGAACCACCGGAAATCCGCCAGGAGGAAGTACGGTGACCAGGAGGAACCATTCTTTTTTTTCCCTTTAAACGGCCGACAAAGTGTTGTGAAATTGATAATCGGTCATACAGGTTTGTATGAAACTGTCTCGTTTCCGCGGATTGATTTATTTCGGGAAAAGAAACATGGAACGATTCAGAGAGCTGCTAACGCGTTCCCTGGGCGCGTCGTTGATCTAGAAACGAACGTCGAACCGGCGGAAGGAAAGATTAGGTTTGGAACCAACGATTAATAGCACGCGAAGAAATTCAAGATCATAGCAATGTCGGTTATGCGGAACAACGCATTCTCGGCTAATTAGAATATAGCTGTTTTTTATGAGCGTGGAAGAGGAAGAGGGAGCTAGGCAATAGATCGGCCGCGAAGGGGTCAGGAAGGATGAGCTTTAGGGGAACGTGCACGGACTCGGATATTCATTACAGGGTTCCCCGGCCGGACATTCGTATTTAACCAGATCGTATCGATGCTACTTTTACGCCTTAACTCTTTCTTATTGATCTTAACGCGAAACATTGCGTTGTTTCACGTTCACGTTCTCGATTCGTTCGACTACACGACGGAAGTGAACGAGTTCGCGAACTCGACGCCGCTCTATACCAACGAAAAATACTGTTACGAACAACTATTCTAATTTACGAACTCGTTTATTGTTAATTTCTATTAAATCTTAAATCGCGAGGATGCGAGAACAACGAGATATAATTTCCAAAAAGTTATGGTTTTCTTGCAGGCAGAATTTAAGCTCGCGACAGTTCTTGGTTTCTCGGTGTTCGCTCAGCTGGTATCCTTAAACTTCGACGTGTAATAGCTTTCCGCAGATTTTCCGCGCGGCGAAACACAAATCACATCCGGTCCCGGAAAAAGAACTCGGTCAAACTCGTTCCCTGCAAACTACATCCTTTAGGCGAACCTTGAAAAAAGAAATGGTTAACCCTAGACAACTGAATTTAAATTAGTGTTACTCTGTAACTAATCATTCGACTCATAGACTACGAATTAAAATAGTTTTATACTTTTCCTTATTTATTTCAAACAAATTAACGTAACTTAAGAGAAGTATTATAATGTTTTAATTAAAAGATAGAAAAGTGGTAAAAAGTTAGCGTTTGCAGATCTTGGCAGATCTCGAGTTCGTAAAACTGGCAGGGGTCGGTGGTCTGTTAGACGAATGTTTAGTTATCTAGGGTTAATACTGCGATCTACCCTCGAGGTGAACTTAACGAACACTTCGCATGAGATGTGTTATCATTGTCAACAGAAGCACTGTTATGCCTTCGCGGTAGTTCCGCGGCCACCAAAGGAACACGCGAGAGAGGTCATCGAGGAAAGCGAGGAAACTTTTTCACGGTGAGCGGAACAGCTCGAGCAAAATGACAGAGGCGTCGAGGGAACCGGAGCTCGCGGATCCTGAAAATCCTGATAAAACTGCTTTGAACTTAACATCCTCCTCTAACAAAACGAAACCGTTGCCAGAACGCGGTACATGGAGCACCAAGCTAGATTTCATCTTGAGCGTGGTAATTTAATTAGCTACAACATAATCTGTCTTTTATTTATTCTGTCTTTTGAATACTAATTCAATTCCATTCGAAGGTTGGTCTAGCTATCGGCTTGGGAAACGTGTGGAGATTTCCGTATCTCTGTTACAAGAATGGCGGCGGCGCTTTTTTAATTCCATACTTCTTGACGTTGGTTCTCGCTGGAATCCCAATGTTTTTTATGGAACTAGCTCTTGGTCAGATGCTTACCGTCGGTGGTCTCGGTGTTTTCAAGATAGCACCCCTTTTTAAGGGAATCGGATACGCTGCAGCCGTCATGTCATGTTGGATGAATGTTTATTACATCGTTATCCTCGCTTGGGCCATCTTCTATTTCTTTATGTCTATGCGCCGTGGTTAGTTTAATTGTACTTTCGTTGTGCTTAACGCTAGAACTATCAACGATTAAAGTATGCTTATACGCAGCAAATAAGTCGAATTGAAGATAAATCTTCATTTTTCTACTTTTCACAAGAAATCATGGAAAATTTTCAAAAACGTAATTTTCAAAGTTCTGTGAAAACTTGCTAATTGGTTACAATTACTTTAGTAGTTCTAGCGTTAAATAAAATAGAATTAAGTATATTTCGTGTTCGATGTTCGCATTTAATTGAATGTTGCATATTCAATCAGAATTACCATGGGGAAGTTGCAACAATTATTGGAACACGAAGAATTGCGTGAATCCCTACGACAGGGATTCGTTGTTGTGTTGGAATCAAGTTACCACGCATTATAATGTGATCAAAGTATGTTCCGTTAACGACGTCAATATGACGATCGCTGAGCTCACTGATCCAGTCAAAGAATTTTGGGAGTAAGTTTGATCAGATGGCTGATAATAATGTAATTATGTTTATTTGATCGCATGTAATACTATTTTATAGACGTCGAGCACTTCAGATCAGCGAGGGTGTCGAGTATGTGGGGCATATCCGTTGGGAACTAGCCGGTACACTTCTTCTGGTCTGGATTCTTTGCTATTTTTGCATTTGGAAAGGTGTTAAATGGACCGGGAAAGTGGTATACTTCACCTCCCTGTTCCCTTACGTTTTGTTAACGATTCTTTTGATTCGCGGAATCACTTTACCCGGAGCTATGGAAGGCATTCGATTTTACATCAGCCCAAATCTATCTAAATTAAAAGAATCAGAGGTAACCGTGACCCGATTATAATAGTCGTTCCTCTCTTTAATAATCGTCTCTCATTAGTTAACTATTCGTTAAATTTTTGCAGGTATGGATAGACGCAGTTACTCAAATTTTCTTCTCATACGGACTAGGTTTGGGTACGCTGGTGGCTCTTGGTAGTTACAACAAATTTACAAACAACGTTTACAAAGACGCTCTGATCGTTTGTTCGGTAAATTCCTCGACGAGTATGTTCGCTGGTTTCGTCATATTTTCCGTGGTTGGCTTCATGGCCCACGAGCAACAAAAGCCTGTCGCAGAGGTTGCCGCTTCCGGCCCAGGATTAGCTTTCTTAGCTTATCCGTCCGCGGTCCTTCAACTTCCTGGAGCACCTCTTTGGTCTTGCCTCTTTTTCTTTATGCTCCTTCTCATAGGTTTAGACTCTCAGTTCTGTACCATGGAAGGGTTTATCACTGCCATGGTGAGTAATATCCTTAAAATCTCTTTAGGGGTTCCGGCTCTAATAACTTTTTTTTTTTTCATAGCAAACCTTATTTTGTTGCCTTTTAAAATTCAAGGTGGACGAATGGCCGCAGTTACTTCGTCGGCGTAAAGAACTTTTCATCGCGATCGTCTGCGTGCTTTCTTATATTATCGGACTATCCTGCATCTCGCAAGGTGGCATGTACGTCTTCCAAATTTTGGATTCGTATGCAGTTTCTGGATTCTGTCTTCTCTTCTTAATTTTTTTCGAGTGCATCTCAATAAGCTGGGCGTTTGGCGTCAATCGATTCTACGATGCTCTTCGGGATATGATAGGATACTACCCACTTATGTGGTGGAAACTCTGCTGGACTATTACCACCCCTATGATCTGTGTCGTAAGTAAATTTTGCCTTCTTTTTTTAAGAAACCAGGAAGTAAAATCATTTTTCTCTAACGCTGCTTTACCATTTCATGGTTTCAGTTAAAATTTATGTTTTTATTTGAATAGAAATGTACATCACCTTCCATCATTATTATAGTGTGTTCGTTTATATTATTTTTACTGATTAACTTTGGATTTAACTTCAATTTTTGTGGACATTTTAATAGGGTGTTTTCATCTTCAACCTCGTACAATGGACACCTGTAAAATATTTAGATTACGAATACCCATGGTGGTCGCATGTGCTCGGCTGGATAACAGCCTTATCCTCGATGCTTTGTATACCTGGTTACATGATTTACGCTTGGATGACGACACCAGGAGACAGGTCTACGGTAAATTGATAAATATTTGTTGCTCTTCTCCGCAGTCTGATGTATTTCTTTGATTAACAGAGGATCTAATAAATGTTTTACAATCGTTTGTTTAGAAATTCAAGCTGTTAGTACGAATAGAGGACGATGTAACAAGTCTACGAATGAAAATGGGTCAGCCATCGGTTGAACTGACACCACTTTAACTGCCACAGATTTATTTTGATCCTGAAAGGAATTTGTTGTTCTAATCGTTACCAACCTCTGACTAAGATAAATTTTATGAGTTGATGGTCTAAGAATATTATTTAACGTTACCATTTTGGAGTATTGTTTTTGTAAAATTATGTTCTTAGATGATTGGAAAAGAACTTTCGCTGTGTTCATGTTTACGAACAAAATTTGTATTGTTTGAATGAATTTCGTTTTAATTATCTGGAATAATAATTATTAGGTTCTTATCAAAAGGGAGCTCCCAAAATACAAAGCGACTAAAGTGTTCAGAAATCGCGTTTAGTTTTTAGCTTAAGTATATTTAGAGTAATTTATCTGAATATAAGAATTTTTTGGTATACACGAGTAGTTCGCAAAATGAATGTGTTTAGAACACGATTGATATTATTTTGTATTTTTGAAATTGATTCTATAGTTCCGAAATTCAATGTACTTCACAAGTATTAAAAATTCCCATCTATTCGTGTAAGCCTGATGGCAGATTTAGCTGCTCACTTATTTTATGAATATCGGGCGTGTACCATAAACAAAAATTACCGCACATCTTGAATTTAATTATAAAGTACACGACTCTACGCTGCCATAATTATATTTTACTGTTCAATTGATCGCTAAATTGAAGTATTTTTTGTGACTGAAAAATACGTCAGTTTACGCGTGAACTTGCAGGAAATGTGTATGCAAATTTTATTCTTAATAAAAATTCTAGATTTGCATAGAAGAATATGGTAGTAGATATCTATTGTATTGCAGAACAATGATTATTGATACATACTTGTTTAAGTCAAGGATTATTTAAAAATTGTTTGACGAGATCTGTTGTGTATTTAATTGAAAATTATTATAACTAGCTGTTTTAATAGTATTTGTTGTAGTTATATCTGTTACGCGTATTCCGCTCGTAGAGAATATATACGAAATAAGAAGTTTATTCAATGTGAGAAAAAAAAAAGCAATCTGTATGGTGAAGTTTTTGGTAAATAAAAATAAATGTTAAAAATTTGTTCGTGTTTCTTTAGTATAATGTACACTTCCTTTATATTTTCTCATTTTATAACAATAAAGATTTATTTTAAATATTATAATTATCTTTATATATGTATATTAATAACTTCAAAATAGAGGTTAATAAAATTTGTCCTACGAATTTTTTGTAACATTTATTTTAAGCTGCATATGTTAAGAAAATTACATGGTTTTTAAAGAATTGGAAATATATTGAGTGCAAACTAATAATACTATAAAGTATTTTATTCTTCTTTATCTGTTCAAAAGAAAAACTTCAATTTGTTCAAACAAAAAGTATCATATGATATAAAACTCTGTTTATACAGTGTCCCATCTAAATCGAATCACATTTTTTTTTGTCCAAATGATACTTCTTTCATGTATAATGGTAGCTATTAAAGGACGAATGAAAGAAACATTTTCTCCAATATCATATTTTCAATTTTTAGATTTTCACTTAAATTAAATGTTTAAATGATAGATGGCTGTGCGTGCGCACGCGTGTGTACTATATAAATAATATAAGTAAAGTTGTTCACATGTAATTAAAAAAGAAGTTTCTTTAATTAGGTATGCTAATTATAATACAAATATATTTAATTTGGTTGTACAATAATATCAGACATATCTGGAAGAGAGTGTATTTTTAATGTTTTTTCGTTTGCTAGATGTAGTAAAGATACGAAAGAAATAGGAAAACTCAAAGCTTCTGTATTATTTTTTGTTAACATTTTCGGTAATGCCTTGTAAATTTCACAAAAACTTTTGTTTCCTTTCATTATACTTTCTTCTTCCTGATTTTTTGTATTTATATTTTCGTTGTTATTACTTGCAGTTAAACATTTCCAAATAGAATTTTTCAGTTGCCGCATATCAATTTTCTTCGCCCGAATACTATACGGAATAGATATTTTATTTGTTAACTTAGGAACATCAATTAAATTATCTCCAGTAAAAATCACTGCTTCTTCCATTTCGCCATTTTCAATTCTACAACTATACTCAGTCTCATGATCGTCTTCATTTATCTCGTAATCCTTATTAAAAACATTAGGACAATAATTTGATGTATCATTTTCATTATTGTAATCATAATCCTTTATAATATCAGACACATTAGTAACATTTAATTGATCCCTCTTTTCTAATGGTATATCTAATTTATGGAGGTATAATTTAGTAGCATTTGCAATATTGTAATGCATATCTTGTGGTAATGTTAGTTTTTCTTCATACCATTCTTTTGTAGTAACTTTGTATTTCATAGATGTACTCGTTGCAAATTTTAATAACACTGCTTTTTTTATGTTATCATCATAGTACACTGTTATTTCTTTTTTATGTTTAACAGGTTCCTGTTGACATGCTCCTACAGTTTTACTCCCTCCTATCAGTCTTGTGAAACCGCTTGCTTTCCAATGAGATGGACCAGCCCAGTGCACACTTTTCTGAAGAAATGAATACTCTGACGTTTCATTTATACCAATATTAGATACAATTTTACAGATGTCTACAATTTTTTCTGGTGGTCTAGGTAGCTGAATACACCTATCTATATTATCCACTTCATCCTCAACAGCCAAACAGTTTATGTCATTATAATTCTCTTTATCTTCAGATGGTAAACTAGCATCTAAATCATACTGGAATTCATTTTCATCATTTTCTGTTGATTGCGTATCTTCTTCATCTTCACTATTATTGGTCCAACCTTGGAATTCAAAATTACTTAGTGGTGGACACACTTCTAGTTCAGAAAAATCTTCTATCTTTGGAATAACTACTTGCATATTTGTAGTGTTTGTTTTATGTTCTACAGTATCTACAATAATATCATTATACTGATGTAAATAATACTTGGAGTTTGCATGATTTGAGAGTATTACTTGATATAATGTATCAGTAGTTTGTGAATCTTCATTTTCCATTGTCCATGATGGTTTTGAAATTTCAATATTTCCTTTTAAACTACTTATTGTACTGAAAATCTTCAGCTTGTTCCTTCTTTTTCTCTTTCTTTCAGATTTTTGTGAACTGCTTATTTTATTTTCTTGTATATCATTTAGGTCTCCATCTTTTTCATTCATTAAATTTTCATCTTCTTTGTCTAATCCACCAATCATTTTCATTATTTCTGTATGAACACCATCTACACGAAAACCGTAGATTTTACTGCTCACATCTAATGATATGCTAGCCATTTGCAAATTAGATATATCAATATCTTTCCTTTTTATCATGTAAGTCATATAATCAATCATTTCAAGACTAAATGCATTTTTTACATTAATCTTATTTTCAGTATTAAGTTTTATGCATTCATATATACGATTTTTTATCTCAGGTTCTGGCATTTGAGCTAAAAAACTAAGTCCTAAGGACTTTCGTTTATTATCTACTTTTACATTTTCTACACTTTCAGTAGCACTTATTTTACTACGTCTATCCAATTTTTCAGCTTCATCATTGTTTTCTAATAAAATAGGCAACAGTACTTGTTGAGATTTTCTTCGCAATGATGATGCAGAATTTAAGGATACGACTGATGATGATTTTAATATAGCATCCTCTTCACTTGTATACATTGCCATTTTACAGATTTATTTAAATATGCATATAGAAATTAGATATATATGTTTACAATTACTTTTATTCATTTATCTGGGAACAAAATATTTTTATTACTGTCAGCAAAATATTAACGCAGTGTTAACAAAGATTAACGAAAATAACATTACCACCATTTAGATCCTTGAAGTTGTTTATAATCTTTTGCAAATCAGATCTTATTACTCGTAACAAGGAATAAAATTATTGCAATTCGACTTGCGTTTATTGAAGTGTTTTCAGTCCATTTATATGTTTCTGGAAGTAACACATTAACGTTCATGTAAACTTCGAAATTCCAAAATTTCTGTTATACAACGAATTATTACTCGCACATACCTTATTTTTCATTTAATACAAAATGTATACAAATATTTGAAAATATTAATATTGTGTAACGATATTATTTTAATATAATAACAATATTATTTTCAATTAAAATATCATTTATTGAATTAATGTACTATCACATTACATTAACTGCCACTTTGTATTGACTCCTACCAACAATTGACAAACGTCAGAGAACCATTCCGTTTGAAATTGCAAACTAACTAAAGTATAAGTGATAGTACGGACTATAGAAACAGTGGTTTTATTTGTAGTTTTCGTTCACCACATCGATAAAGAAGGAATATGACCGAAAAATTATACAACATAAAATATCTAATGAATGTAAAAATTTTATATTTATAAAAATAATTTTCATACAACTTTGTGTATTTGTAACACTTTAAACAGTACATATATAAATAGAACTGATGTATCATATTCACTTAATAATCGATGCATTTACATTATCTTTATCGAATATATAGTAGAAAACGTATAACGGTAAACATTACAATTTTATTTATGTCAAATATTCTTGTTACGTTAATAATCTTAAATTGTGTTTAATGCATGCAGTGGTGTAATTTTCTTAAAAGATGTGTCATTTTCAAAAGGGATGAACTCATACATTTTTCAGCGCAATTTGTCTCTTAGCTTGAACTGCTTTTGTTGCCATTCCAATACATTTATTGATAAGTGGAACTGCTTGTTCAACAAGTACTATTTCCGAGGGTGACATAATAGGTAATCCAAAATTTTTTTGTATACCGCCTGATCCGAATTGCAATTCGTTCGTGAAAAATCGGCAAACCGGCAAAACACTTTATCGTATATAGACAGATGTAACAATATTTTGAAATCCGCTAAGTCCTTCGGCAAGCGCGAGAATCAATTTGGCAACTGTGGTTCCAATAGATAGTACTGGTTCTCTAGATTCAATTTGTACCATTCCTTTATCCGCGCTTTGCTATTGCAATAGCATATCTTGTGCTTGCATGCATCGAATTTTACATATGAGAAGTTAGAAAATGTGTTCAATGTATACATAAAATTTAATGTAACTATATTCTCGTACAGTAGTAAACCGGTTGATTAAAGTGGTATATGATAAAAGTGGAACAATAGTATTTGAATCTGCTCCACCAACCATCGGAATTGATAAGAATACAGGATTTAAATCCAGAAGATTCGCAGTTATTTCTTTCATTCGCATACGATCGAGCGCGGTAGAACCGATAATTCTATCTGGATCCCACCATACAGGAAGCTTATATATCTCTGACACCATTAAGCTTAAAAGTTTGAAAACAATTTTTTATATCTCTTAAAATTGATTTGACATATGTTTGTAGTTCTTGTAGGATCGTATTAGAAATTTGTGAATGAATTCGAAGTAATTGGCATTCGTAGCTGGTTGAACGCATTGATCATATGATTTATTGAGTTGAAATTGTTGCTTTAAATTGAGGTATAAGACAAAATTTTGATATAAATTATGTCTACAAAAATGATATTAAATATCATAATGAATTTTTACGTTATTTAGAAAAATGCAAAATATACGTTTATTTGTTTATTATAAAATATACTTATCAAATAGCAAAAGATATATTTGTACTAAAGTTTAATTGTTCGTAGTACCTCACCTTTATAAAAAAGATTATATGTAATCATATCTTAAGCTAAATGGGTAATATTGACGGTGATGGTAAAATAATAGTAAGGGGGCTCAGAAGCCCCCAAGTTCTTGGACTGAAAAATGTATTAGATGTAAGTTCTCCTCTGTACCTCGAATGTAGTATTAACCTGTGATATAATCGTTGAATACAAAATTTTGTAAGGTTTGCGTTACATCTTGTCTGTGGTAATACTCAAAATTTCTCTTCATATTCCATTTTATTGTACGTTTTCTTTCAGAATTTGTTAATAGAGTATATCTATATTCTTTATAATACATGTATAATAATTACAGCTTTTAACATCTAGTATTTTATTGCTACTAAATAAAAAAGAAAGGAATTTTCCAAATATCAAGATGGCAGCATAGTAATATAACGGGTACAAAGTATTAGAAGTTAAAGTCTTTATAAACAGTACATTGAAAAGTACAGTGAAATAATGTTTTTACATACGTGCATTTAAAAGAAGCAGTTAATTGTTCAGAAAAATTAATTTTGTATTCAATTGCTGACAAAGCTGCGGTACAAAATTAATTATTTTAGTAGATACAAGAAACACTTAACATGATAGAAAAGAATGAAGAAAACACCGATAATGACAGCAATCTTGTTAGGATAAGATTAATAGCTGACAAAAGAACCTTTTTAGAAAAACAGTTTCTTCAGGTACTTTTTTCTGTGTATGATTTATTTATCAATTGTACTCATATTGCTATTTTAAGGTTATGGTTTTTCAATCAAATTGTTCTATATAAGTAGTTGTTTTAAATATTTTTTATTATATATGTATTCGTAACATTATTTTTATATTTTTAATTTTATCAAATTTTATCATATAGGATATAATTTTATCATATGCAATCAATCTTCAAAGTTTTATATGATTTGTTAATTAATTATAAGTACATGTTAGATATTGTAGTTAAGGTGGTATAATTATTTTTAAGGTTCAAGAAGAAATTAAAGTATGTTTTGCCCAGTTGGCTCAAACATTGTGTGCTAGAGAAAAGCAACTTTTGCGACAATCAGAAGCTATTTATAGACAACAAATATCATTGGCATTATCCAGCCAAGAAATTCTTCCTCCTTCTATAGCAATATTAAATGAAAGGAGTACTTTAGAAGAACAGATAAAACAGTTTGGCAGAATAGAGCTCACAGGGTCTAATACAACAGCAATAACTGATTTGGAACCATATAAAATTGAGGAATATCAAGATATGGATAAAGATCATGTCTGTTTTGATAAGTCTATCAAGAGTACAGGAATCACTTCCCCTAATGCAAAAACTGAATTTTCTTTTACTACGGAAGATGGAAATATAGATAATGTTTCCATTGGACTAAAGTCATCTAGTGTAATAGATATAACAAGGAATTCTGTTTATATTCCTAATTTTCAAGAGAAAAGTTCTAAAGGAAGTATCAACCATACTTTAAAGACAGATCTAGAATTGAAACAAACAAATGATTTTGATCTTCAAAATACTAATATAAATGAACAAGAAAATGAAAAAAATTATAAAAATTCAAGAAGAAATATTATAGAAGAACAACAAAATTCTCATGGACACACAGAACAAGTTCAGCAGTGGTTAGATCAAATAATTTTAGAAACAGAAATAGAACCAACTATTCATGAAGTAGAAAAATTACCTGAAATATCAGATGCTTATGTTTGTACCAAGTTTCAATTACAAACATAAAGATCATATTTAATTCAGCAATTTGCTCAACCCACCGTGTAATTTTTCATAATATATTTATTTTTAATTTTTCGTAAGATAGGGAAACTTCAATTTGGGAACAAATTTTTACTATATTGAATCATTCATATTTACTTCACTTTATTTATTTATATATTCATTATAAATAAGTACAAAATGTTTTTTTTAGTAGCTAAACATCAATAACATCATTAGTTGGTATATAAATTTGTACTTTCGTTAATATTGATGAGCTACTAATTCTAAACATTTTTTAATTATTAATTGTACTTTTAATATCTGTGAAATATGGAGAGGAATATCTTAATATTACTTTACTTATGTAAGATGCATAAACAGTGATATTAAAATAACTTATACCGTATGTTATTAACATAATGATAATAACAAGGTAATCTTTTAGATTAATTGATATTATTTATCAATTTATGACTAATATTTATTTATATTTTAATGTCCTTTTACTTACCAATGATTTAGCATTTCTTAATTTATATTCCTTCTTTTAACTGTTTTTATTTTTTCTTTGTTTTTTCAAAAAATGAAACAAGATATAAATGTAAAGTTATTTTCAAATCACAAGTGATAAAAAATAAAATCAGTTTTTTAATTAGGTAATAGTTCTGTATATATCCCTTATCCCTTTATTACTTAGTACATTTTATGCTTCATGCCACATTTCGTGCTTTTATGTACAATATTTAGTATTACAATGGTGCCCTGTAAGTTGGTCGCGATTTTGCTCATTAAGTAGGCCATCAATTATCCCTTTATAATCCTTAAAAATGTCTTCTTGAACAAAACTCTGAGCTTATCCGACATAAACCGAAGATAATAGAATTTCTCAACTATTAGTTATCTCTATTTATCTTTTTGTCTACTTCAAAATGAGGAAAATTCCTAATATAAGAATGCGCGTAATGTTGTTCCTTTTCGGTCCCGATTCGAGGCCAGCTTACGGGACACTACTGTACTTGTTTAGTAAATATTAATGAAATTTGAATTTGAAATATGTTAAAAGTATGTGTTAATAAGAAGTATGTGTGTATACATGTGATTAATATTCCATGTAATTTTAACTCTGTTTCGTTAAAGTTATTTGAACAATAATTTGTTTGTATTACTTTCTCTGAATTAACTCGTAATGAACCGTTGGGTAACTTAGTTTGATTATTGATTGTTAGTAGAAAAAATAATTGAGCACCTTTGTATAGTTTATTAGTTACTAAACAATTAAACAAGTACAGATAACCACCACCTTTTGTATGTACAGACGCCAGCGTAGTAGTGTTAATTGGGATTTTATGTCCAGCATTGGAATCGTTTCTTTCAGGAACCGATTTGTTAACAAAAGATCTACAACTAGGGTCGAATCTGGGTCATAAGGGAGAAAATGAATTGTGAATATACCTCCCTTGGAACCTCATTATAGTAAGTTTAATCCATCATTTTAACGATACTTGGTAAAAGACCCAATCTTCAAAAAAAGAGGGCACGAAAGCACTATCTTTGGTAAAAGTTACAGGTCGACAAAGCTGCGAGAGAACCTGTTCATACATTTCTAATGATTGTGGACAAGATGCTCCATTTCCCTATAAAATAAAATAAAAACTATTTTTATAGACAAAATAAATCTTCACTTAAAATATTGCAAAGTAATATAAATAAGTAAAATAAAAATTATTCCAAATGATTTTACATACATGAGTCATGTATTTCCCTGTTGATTTTAAAACTTTCACTGAAGAGTTTAAAATTAGTCTAATAAAATCCCAAGCATCTCCATGTGGAGTGGGACTAATTGGTATATCCGTAAGATCACCGAAGACGTAATCAAATTGTCGGCCTTCTTCAATCATATGTGCTAAAGTTTTTGCACAATCTCCAACAATAATCTGTAAGATTTCAAGTTTTTGATTAAAAAAAATAGTACTAGCTTATAATTATGAAAATGGAATTTACTATTATGAAACTCACTTCATAATTATCTCCCCTTCTTTTATCTAAGCAGTCTCCACATATGCTTCTCATATGCTGACTACAGGCTTTTATTACAACATCATCAATCTGAAATGGTTAATTTATTTATTTCTTAAAACAGTATTAATATTGAGATTATATTAATATTAATATATAATAAATTAATAATAAATAAACGGGGGAGGAGGCGAGGGAGGGAGAGATTGATGTTCAATAATTTTAATTTAACATACTTCCAACATGGTAACAAATTTTGGTTTCTCTTTGAGCAACTCCCAAAGTAAACCACCATCTCCTCCTCCTAAAATAACTATTTCTTTTCCTGTGTAACTCTCCTTTCCATGTTGCATTAAAGTTTCTGTATATATTAGATCTGCTTCAGATATATCTAAAAAATTAAAAATTCTATGAATGATTTTAAATGCAAATGTATATTGTTTTAAAAGTATTTTAACAATTCTTTGCTCTTACTTTGTAATTCATCAAGCACCAACAGATTTCCTAATGATTTTGAATGAACAATTTGCACTTTCTGGTAAGGAGAACGTGCTTCAAAAACCAGCTTATCAATGTCATATTCAAGTAGTCTATCATCTTGAAAAAAAGAAATGTATTGAATACTGAAAATTTAGAGAATATAAATAACTGCATGAGAAAGCACTTAATAAATGCATGCGATGCAAAGCACAAATCTGTAGAAAGAAATAACATTTTTATATCAAAAATAAAATTAAAAACAATGACAATATTGTAGATTTCAGAATTTAATATCTGGATTACTAAATCTATTATTATGTTATTTGTATCTATTAATATCATGTATTTTTAATATAGCATATAAATAAATTGGACGAATAAAGAAAATCATTTACTCAGAATATTTGTAAGTAATAAATTTGATAAAATTATAACGCTTACAATCACTAAAAATTGTAAAATTGATTTATGTAATGTTTTGCGTTTATTGCTTTTTTTAATAACTCATTGTATTTATATACGTACTGCAACAAAAATAATGATCAAGCGAACAAGGCAAAACAGTTTACATGGTGTTTTTTATTTAAAGAGGAAATAAAAGTAATGTATATGAAAATGGAAGTAAACATAACTAAAACTGAGGCGAATTATATACCGTTTTAAAAACCATTAAGCTTTAAACACTGACATGTATTCCGCGCGATGAATAATGAAAAGAAAACTGAGTATAGAAATGTAAATTATGTAATCGAAAAAATTAATCGGAAGCAGTTTTCGTTAACGACGCATGACAAAATGAAGAATTATGCGAACATGATGTTCCGCTTATACCGTAAACAGAATAATAAATAAAAAACTCACCGGCGGTAGGAAAGTATCTCTCAAAAGGTCCGCCGCGTTTAATTGGTGTAAGCGAGTGCGAACGCGTAGAGGCTGCTGCCGCCTGTAATGCCGTCTCCAATTCTCTGGCCAACTAAAGGTGGCCGCGACAAGCGAACCGACGAATAAAAAAAAAACAGAAACTATCTTGTTAAACCAATCGTAACAACTCTCCATTTACGTATGAATTAAGTGTCATTTCGACATCCCTTTGCGGAAAAATGAAAAAGAAACACCAGAAGGGGGGTTGGGGGGGGGGGGGGTATGTGTGTATGTGAAAAGTATACATTGGTCGCAAAAAATTTAATCAATTGGAGCTGTTGGCATTTTAGAGTGCAACGGAAACAATTCGCACGTTCGTAAGGTGCTATAGATAACTAAGAATATGAACTAATTGGGGGAAGTGGTTTCTACCTGATAGTGTCAGATAGAGATCATATATGGTTCCTCGCCTTACTGGTGGCAGGCGCTTGCTGCGTTGGCTGTTCAGAGCCATCGCAACGTCCGCTTCCAGGTATCGCCACTGCTACAAGGTCCTCTTTGTTACGTGTGTTTCTTCCGCATATAGTAAAATTTTTACTTATTTTTATAATAGTGTTCATCAAAGGATGATCTTTTACAATATATTTCAACGTTCAACGACGAAAAATCACGAATCGGTTTAACAGATGAAATCTTGGATTTATATATTTTTAAATTTTCGATAAAACGTATTTAATACAACAATTTTTATGATGTATCATTAATTTATATGTAACAAGATGTACCTTGTAATGACCCCATATTTGAGAGATACAAAAGCTGATTTTGTATTTGATATCCATGAGAGGCAACTAAATATTGTGAAATTTGCAACTAGATATTGCAAAATAATTATTATAATTAATATAAAGTACTGTACCTCAAAATCTAAAAGTGCTTCTTCTTCATCTCTTTTATAATATTCAATGTTAACAGTGATTAAGCCTTCAGTATATCCTCGAACAGTAATTAGACTACCTTTGGGACCTGTGTATAAGACTAAAAAGCTTCCATCAATACTTGATTCAGTCAATGGTTTCAGACCATTAAAATGTTCTTGAAGGACATTAGCAATTGCTAATTTTAGGTTGGAACGTTTCTCCACATCTACTATTACATTTGATGAAACTGTGAAGTCAAGAAGTACAGTGTGGGCAACCATTGTATATATACCTAAAATGATTTTAATAATTTAATGTTATTAAATATTATAAGTAATTTAACATAAATTTAATATAGAAAAGATAAATAATTGGAATAAAATACTACTCTATTTATACAAGTATCAAGCTATAAAGTAGTATAATTTTTATATTTTAATAATAAAATTCAATTAATATTAAATATAAGTGACATATTAATACCTGTATATTAATACAAAATGTCAGCAAAATCAAGAAATCTGCTTCTTTCAATTCCTATACAAATCCGTAAATTGTATAAGCATAAAACAATTTGTAGAAAACTTGATTAAATACCTCCTAAAAATTAAAGAACTTTTAGGGTTATGTTGTAATACGTGTAAAAGAAAATAGATTAAATCATTTTAAACCAATAGATCAATTACGTGCAATGAAACAATTAACTTTATGAAACAACACATAAGTAAATCAATTTTTTACGATAAATCTTAACTGACTTTATAATATTGTAAAAATAATACAAATTTAAACATAATTCTTATGTTAAAACTAATATGTAAAAAATAATGAAATAAACATAAAATTATGAAATAATTTAACACATACATTACATATTGTATTACATGTTTGGTTAACTTAGTGATAAAAATATATGTAATTATGAAACAAATATGTAATTAATAAAACTTATTCAATTATTCTACATTTTATTTTAAAAAAAGATAAAATAATTATACTTCTTAAATAAAGCTTGTCACGTTCTATATTAATATACACATCAATAAATTTAATTAATACATATTTACATAATTAGGTAATACTATTAATATAAAGAAAAATCATACTCACAAATTAGAATAGTATAATTCTCAATTGCAATAGTAGTACCTTCTAAGATAAAAATGCTTTTACAGCACAGATCACAGTGTTGCGCGATGTATGAATCAGTGTTACCAATCTTTTATATAAAAAAGTTTCGAGATCGATCAAATTTAATACATACAAAATTATAGAACAATTTGATCAAAGAGTAAGATAATATTATTAGTAAGGATAAGATATTGATATAGAACTATGTATACACATTTTCTAAGATGTTATGTAATACAAATTGAAATATTTAATTTAAAAAAATTAATAGTTTGCTGTGCCATCTACAATTTAAAGTAGTAATTTTAAAAACTACATTCAATCTATATAGATAATCATTGAAATTAATGAAATTTACAAAAATTTTCATACTATTTTTTCGCTTTTAATGTTTTTAAATTTTTAATTTATATATACCTTTTAACTAATAATTTTTAATGACCCTTACATAATCAATCTGTTTTTTCAAAACTTGTGTATTTTCAATTATATATTAAAAAAATAATAACAAAAACTTAATATCGTTATAAATTTGAAAGTAATGTTATGATAGTATTAATATAATTTTAATTTGTAAAACAGTATAAATTATTATATTTTTCGTTTCAATAAATTGTTGATATGATTATTTAGAAAAAGAAAAAAAATTAAGAAACTATAATGCATTTATAACAGAAAAATCATTTTTTCTTGTAATAACACAATAATTGTTGGTATTTTCATCAAATTTGGTGTACATGATCTATTGATTTAAAGACATGCCCACATTTCCTTGTATGTTGTAATAAAATCATTAGTATTGGCTTTATAATCATTATAAAAAATTTCTATGTAAAAATTGGTTACACTAAATTTGATGTTCTGAAATCTATTTCTTTATTTAGAGCTATAAGTCAAGTTATTAGAACTTTGTATGTAATGATAAATTATACAGATTAGTGCCGATAAAGCAGTCTTTTTTTTGCGATAAGATTCAGTAATTATGTAATATGGCTTTTCAAAAATAATATTATACTGTATCTGTATCATTCATCTATTGAATGATTTTAATTGATTTATATTATTTGCGAAAGTATCACCTTAGAATTAAAATCGGAAAACCAAAACAATAAGATAATTTAATAGAAAATCATTTCATTAAACAATCTTATTTAATAATTGTACAGTAAATCGGAAAATTGCACTTGATACATGATATTTATGAATATAAACTTATACCTTATATATGACAATATACGAAAATAGTAAGGGGATTCATGAATCTTTACAGTGTAAGGAAGTAAAACTTGGATATTAAATTTGTTGTACACTTCATCTGCGATATTATATATCAGAAAGAAGGCTAATTTATTAATTTATATTTTAAAAACAATATATCTTAATAAAACATTGTTATTTCAATCGCTAGCATTATCAACCTGATTATCATCTTCTCTTCCACTTTCTGAAACGCTTCCAGAATTTGATTCCTCATCTGAATCTTTGAGAACCTTTCCTTTAATGTTCTTCTTTGGTCTTAAAGTTTCAAAGTCTGAACCTTCTTCATCTGATGAATAAATATTTGATGCTATAAATATGAAAACAAATATTTTTTAATCGGTTATGTAATTTACTCTTAAAATATAATTTTTTTATTTAAATAAATATATATAATTTATTACTTGCCTTTAACGGGCATATTCATTCCTTTTTTATATTTGTTCTTAATTGCTGCAAGAGAGATGGCACCCTCATCATCTGAGCCATCATCATGATAAGTATCACCACCATATCCACCAACGGCTCTTCCTGTAGTTCCTCTACCTGCAGTACTTTTTTTTGTTTTATTTTGAACTCGCATTGCCATGCGCAATTTTTCTTCTTCTTTCTAAAAAGAAATGTGATAAGTTTTGATATAATTAGATCCAAGCACAAAATTATATAAAACTTTTTCATAATAAAATGAATTAAAGCAAACATAACTCACTTTAATCATCTCATATCTGTTTTGATCTGGATTAGTTCCTACTTGTGATAATACTTTTATACCAGAAGTCTTTTGTGATCTATCCGCCAAAGACATTGTCATTTTTCTATGAGTGAAGGACTCTGTAGAATGTGGACGGAATGTCAACTTAGTTCTAAACACTGCCTGACCTTGGAGACCAGTTCCTTGACGAATATAAAGATGATTGTGATCCCCTTGAAGTGGCTGTTTATACACGTCAAAGATTTCAGAGCCCAGGTGTAGAGACATACTACCATCAGACCATTTTACAAACCTAGCATTACTTTCCTTAATAACTTTACTCTGTTCATCAAAACTTTCCTTCCAGCGTAGAGTATTCTCAACTTTTAATTTTAACCTAGCTCGACCTTCTTCATCTAAAGTTTCTTCCTCATCAATTTCATCTTCATATGTTTCCGTATCAAACGGCCGTGTTTCTACTGAAAGAAAATTTGGAAGTTTTACAAAATGTATTTCACGACCCAGATCTGTGGTGATCTTTGGAATTTCTACATCAATTCTTGTTTCTGGAGGAGGTTCAGGTTCTTCGTCTTTTTCCTTATCTGCATCCTAAATATAATAAGTTATAAATAATTTTTACTAACAAAGATTCTTTTAATTATTATAAATAACTACATTTTGTGCATACATCTTCAATAACTGTCTGACTAGGACCTTCTCCACCACTATCAGATTTGTCTTGGCTTCTACTTCTACTTCTACTTTTACTTCTGCTTTTGCTTCTGCTCCTGCTCCTACTTCTGCTTCTGCTTCTGCTTCTGCTTCTACTTCTACTCTTTCTGTTATCCTTTTCTCTCTTCTCATCCTCTTTATCCTTTTCATCATCTGTACTGATATCACTAGCATCTCCAAAAAGAGCATCTGCTGTTGGAGCTAGAGCTTGTTTATCTGCTGATTCACTTTCTGAATCAGAATCTATTAATGGTTTTATTCTTTTTGCTTTATCCTCTCCTTCTGATGCAGAACCACTATTTTCTTCTTTGTGAGCTAAGCTGCCTTCTCTATCACTGTCATTCGATTTTGTACTGCCTACAATGTAATGATGTAACTAACATTTATTTTTTAAATTAAATTTGTTTTCTGGCTTTTAATTTACAAACCTCTTGTTTTCAAAGACTTTTCAGATTCATTATCATCTTTATTTTCTTCAGAGCTTTCTAGTTTTTGTTCAGAATCTATTGGTTCATTTCTTGTAAAATCTGGAGAATTCACAATCCTAAAAACATTGAGGTAATGTTAAACAAAAATTGTTAGAGCATTATTAAATACAAAAATAATGAGTTTTCAAAATAATTTCAAGGGCAAACAAATATTTCGAATAAAAACATTTTGAATTATAATCTAACTAACTCTGTAGATTTTGGGCTTTCTGATGTTCTTTCTTGTGGAGAACATGATCTAGATCTCTGTGAATCACTATTGTTTGAAACAACTGATTTTGGACTATCACTTTTAGATCTTTGAAAACCAGATTTCTCACTATGTGCAGATCCAATACTTGAATGTCTGGAATCCGACCTAACTGGAGATGGGCTTTTAGAATTTTGTCTAGAATCTATTTTCTCTTCTGCAGATTGACTACTAGATCTAGAAGATCTTTCGCTGGCATTGGAACCTGCTGATCGAGCTTCATTTTCATCATCAGAATCCTTATCATGTGTAGAATTTGCAGCATTAGAATTAGGTGTACCACTGCGGCTTGATCTAGAAGATCCTGATTGATTATCCGATTCTGAACCTAAAAGAAAATTGTGCCCAACACATTATTTTTGAAGATTTTTACTTGTCAAAATACTATGTGTTGAATTAATATTAACTTTTTACCTGAATCCCAATTAGAATCACGTAGATTTTTTTTCGTTGGCGACATGTTTTCTCTTATATTAGAAGAAACACTATTTAAAAATTCTTAAAAACATGATTTCGAAGTCTTTCGTGAAGTTGGTAGATTAAATAATACATTCATGGAACCAGTATAGGAAATATATAAAAAATATATCTCAAGATATCATGGAAGTTACTACATATAAAATAGTTCTAGAAAAATTCTAGAGATTTTTACATTTTTGATGAAAAATAATTGCAAATATTGTTTCCAATTTATGCTAACGTTGACATTACACATAAATGCAATTTTAGTGTAAGATCTGTTGAAAAATGGTTGCCCATTGATACCGAATGATTATTGGAATTAAATCCGATGTAGACGAGCAACTTTTTGACTTTTTTAATTGGAGAACCAAGGAAACACATATGATCGTGCATCAAAAGGTCGCTTCTTTGTACATAGCTTTAATATCCACTGTATAAAATGTTTTTAATAGAATATGTAAGCTGTATTTATATAAATAAATCAATTATTGTTTCTATATATTTTTACGTATCTTATATACAATTGATATTGCTTATTTTATTTCTTCTAATCAATCTCAACCCATGTAGTATTGAGTGATTTGAAAAAAGAAAATAATTGTAAAATCCTAGAATTTTACCAAATACTATTTACGGTAAAGTTTCTAACTGCAGACATTGTTATACTTTGTAGTACCATAAGGTAAATGTTTCAAGTTGTATATTTTTTAAAGATTGAATATTAATCTTTCAGTTTGTAATATAATAATCCTCATAAATTGAATTGTATATCATTGAAATATTTTTAATCCTAATTTACAAAGATAATACTCAAATTAAATAAAAATTCAGTTTTATTTAAATTCATTTTAAATGTTTATAATTTATAGATGTTTTAAGATCTAAAATATAACTAATGCTTTATATTATAATATTTATAAGAATTTTTATACAATGATTGTATGAAGTAGATGTATTTAATTATTTAATGTAATATAAATAGATAAATGAATGAATCTAATAAATACATTGTCAATTAAGTTTATTTATCTCTACTTATCATTATCATTTAAAAATGTTGGATTGTCATATACATGGTGATTTGATAATTCATTATTTTGAGATTGCAACTTATGATGTGCTAAAATATTTGAACGCCGATTTTCAAATGCTTGTATTGTACCTTTTGGAATGCTTGAAGACATTGTTTTAGAAAATCCTGAAATAATATGCTTAACATAAGATATGTTCTTAACATTAATTATTATGTTTAATGTCATATCTCATTACTTAAATATGATAAATCAAGCACATTAAGAAAAAAGCATATACCAGATATATCAGAGTCCTTCAACTTTTTATGAAAAAGTACTTCAAAATTAGAAGAAACCTTTGGAAGATTTTGTGTATCTTCTATTAATTCTTTAATAGTTTTATGTCTTCCAGAAGGTAATGTATCATTGTTGTTCATATTAAACATTCTCTGATTTTCTATTGTACTTTGAAGACCTTCAGCTATATTTTTTGCATGTGTACTAGTAATTAAATCATTTGACGAATACTCCTTCTAAGTAAAAAATTAAAAGATATCAGCATAAAGTATAAGTTAAACTGTTTCATAATAATATTTTATTCATGATATTACCTTGTTAAAACAGGAAAAATTTAATTTGATATTAGCTAGTACATGAGTAAAGGTATTGAATCGATGGTTTAACATAGCTAAGAATTGAATTAATAAAATGAAAACAAACGCAACAATGAATAGGCATCCAATTGGTTCCAAATGCATGTAGTTTCTTAATATGTGTACCTGAAAAAAATTTATAATAGAATTCATATTAATCAGAAGTATCAATACCTTTTATAATAAGAAAATAAAACTTGCTTCATATTCTTCATAAATAATATTATATTGAATAGCAAACGGCCATTTAAGATGCAAAACATCTTTGTTCATTTGCAATAGAAATATTGATATCACAAACAATATATTTATCATAAAAAATTTTAAAAGGCATTCATTACGTATATTTATCAAACCCTTTTCAATTTGTTGCTGTAAAAAAGATTTTTTTTCTATAATAAAATATTTACTAAATTTTTGAGTTTTAATTATTTATATTTTTTTAAAATCATACTTGTTTTTCTATATCATTTTCAATGGGGTATAGATATGTTTTTATTAATTGTTTCCAAAATTTTTCCTCTTCATAAGAAAGAAAATCTATTTTTCCATTTCCCAAACGTTCATCTTGAATCCAATAAGGATTTATTAAATAATTTAGATCTTCTTGATGATCACTAATAGAGGTCTGCTCTGAGATTCCAGCTTCTGAACCTGTATATGTATTCACGTGTTCAGAAACATGTAACTCCATCTGTTCACTATATGTTTTATTTTGATTGTTGCTTTTTTCTTCCAGGCTTTCTTTTGATATATTATTGAGTTCATCAAAGTTACTAAAAATTTTTAGTTTAATGTAATATATTTATATTTATATTTATAATTTTCTGCTATCATTATTTAAATACCTTTCTATATGTTCCAAACGAAGATTTATTTCATTTATAGAATTATAGATAAATGTTAAGTATTTATTTTCTTTTTCAGAATTTTTATTCATACAAGAGTTACATTTAAATAAATTGGACAAAGAAAACTTATTCTCAGTGATTTCATTCTGTTGTCCAGATTGTAATTTCTTTGTCTTTGTACTTTGCTTTTCTGCTAACTAAAATAAATTGTAATTATTAATACATGAGAAACATTAATAAAACAATACAGTATTACAAACTTATACTTGTCTCTGTAATTTTGATTCTCTAGTTCCCCATGTAATATTATGTAAATTGAAGATAGAGAAAATGATGAGTAACATGTACATTGATGGTACAGTAATATAATATATAATTCCATTAGGTAGACATGATATTTCTTGAGGATGCATAAAACCTGTTGCTACAAACTGGCCAATTACAATAAAAAATAGGAGAGTATTTGGTGCAAAGTATCCATCTGATGCTATCTGGAGTACTATTCCAACTAGTACAACCATCATTACTAAGCCATATATAACAGTAATAACTTCAGCTGCTTTAATCTATAAAAATATTAATTTAAATATATAATTTGACCTTCTAGATAATGAATAATTCTTAATTCATTTTATATTTTATATTTCTTTAATCTAAAAAAATTATTGAATTAGATTGCTTTATTTGTTTTTTATTTATTCAAATTGTTATATATGTAATATATAAATTTAAATACCTGTATATTTACTTTGCAAAAGAAGCAAATTAAAATAAAAATAATAATTGGAATTGAGTTATACCAAAAACTTAACCAATTATCTAGTTGGAAAGAAGTTACAAATGCTCCAACCATCATCAAATAAATAAAAGATGGACCTATAATTGTGCTACCTTTAAATAGCAATATAATAATTAATAATTAAATATACATAAATAATTATTTTTATATTTGTGTGTGAGGTAAATTACCCGTTAAAATCCATTGGTAAGTTATATATAGCCATGAGATATTGTTATTTATTTTCCTGGTTTCTTTCGAAGTATCTAATAAATCAAATACATTAGCCATAGTTGAAGGAATCCATCGCCGACGTTGAATATAAAATTCTTTAAATGATTCTGGAGCATGTGTATAGGCATCACTGGCAGCACAATATTCTACCTAATCAAATGAAAGAAAAAAGAAAGATTTTAAATCCTTTCAAATCATAATCTAAAATATAATTAAAATTTTCTTACTCGACAACCTGCTTGTAAAATTAATGTACAAAGCCATCGATCTTCTCCTTGATCATACTGAATATAATGTTTAGGTTCAGTTGATCTTGTTGCATACTTAGCTATGACATTTTGTTGCATTAAAGCTTTAGCTCTGAAAAGAGAAAAGCAGCCAGGGCTACAAAGAACAGAGCCTATCGTGTGTTCAGTTGACTTTTGAAGCCAATGTCCAATAGCATATTCAAATTTTTGAAACCAAATTATAAGACCTATAATATTAAGTCAATGTTAAAAAGTATTCTAATTTAATAATTTTTAATAAATTTAGAAATAGATTTAGAAGAATTAAAAACATATTCATATTATATATATACTTTCAAATGTCATACTTGAATGTCTGTAAAAGTACCTTTCCCTATAGGATGTATTCTTCCACAAGCTGCACCTAATTCTTTATCTTTCTTCATCAAATCTAGCAATGCTTTAACAGCTTTTGGTTGAAAATCAACATCTCCATCTAATGTTAAAATGTAAGTATTTTCTGCCATTAGTTCTTTAGTATCAACATCCATTGATGAATTCATTAAGCGATAGCCAAGAAGATAGTACATGTACATGACCTACAATAGTTTAGTAATTAATATGCAATAAAAAATATTGTTAACTTTATATACTAAAAATAATTTGTTTAAGTTAAATTTTTTTTTTATTCAATAATAATATTATTAAAAATACCTGACTCCATCGTTTTCTATGCCTAATCTTATTTTTATCTTTAAGGTGTACTGTTAGACGTGTATTTCCAGGTAAATTCCAGATTAATTGACCACCATAAGGAGTTGGACATTTAATTGGTGGTGAATCAAGTATGTCAAGATTTTTTATATTTTCCTGCATTGTTTTTACAAATGTTGCTACATATTCATTCATTTGTGTTTCATTTTCATTGTGATCGCAAGGTCCAATACAGCCATGCATACAGCAAAATGCATCATCAAAGATTACATGTGCTGAAACATTTCTTGCATAAATATGTTCAATATTTTAAGACTTTTAAGATTTTTATACTAAATATTTATTTAATATAAAAATTAATGAATATAAACAATTTAAAATATAAATGTTATTTACTTTCAAGTTCATAGTAATCTTGAATAGAAATTTTATAATATTTCTGTGTAACTTTCATAGCACACTGATCTTTATCTAATCTTAAAATACTTCCAATCAGTTCATTCATTTCTTCTTTATCTTCATGCCACATAGTTGCACAAGCATAAATTTGAGTAGCATAAGTATTTACTTTACTATTTACAGTGCTTTTGGAAAATGTTGAAAAAGAATTATATGAATTTGATAGTGTTGTTGAACTACTGGTCTGAAATAAAAGTTTTATTTAAAAATTAATAGTTAAATTTGATTTTTTTTTATTGTTAAAAATAATTAATAAGGTGAAACCTCGAAATCAGTAATAGAATCTGAAAGGTTTTCTTTGATGTGATAATTGTCATGTCTTCTCTTATTTAATCCTAAGAATTGATCAATCAAAAATGAATCATATCCAGAATGATAAAAAATTTTCTCTATAGTAGCAAGTCTTTCATTTTCATCTAGCCACAGTTGTAGTGTAATCCAAATCTGTGACAACCACCAGATTATCCAGCACCAAATACGCCAATTTAGAAGGAATTCTGATAAACTATTATATTTGGGTGCATTAAAAAATAAATAATTTGGTATTAAATTATAAAAGGCGCATGAATTATTTTCTCTTATAACGCAAAATATTGCTATTAATAAGATCGTTACTGGAGTAACTAAACTTATTGGAAGGGCAATACCAAATTTATGCATTTGTGTTTGGTATGCAAATTTTGCTGCAAAGATAAAATAGTTCTTAAATTTATAATTTTCATATTATATTTTCAGTATTTAATATTAATGTTATTACCATAATATAAATTTGTATCTCACCTGCTTCATATATGAAAAAAGCACAAAAGGTTTGTACTAAAAAACAATACAAAGGTGTAGAAGTATCTGTAATAGTATCTACAATACCATTTCTAAGATAAAGGTTTGATAGTAACAAATCTGCTCTAAATGAAGGACCTGATGTTTCAATTAACTCTACATTATATTTATTTTTCCACATAATTATGAAAAATTCTTGTATTTGAATTCCCTTAAAAATTGATATTACAGCAGCACTTGAGATGAAAATTAAACATCTCCAAAATGCTACATATCCTTGTAATATATGGCTGTTATTCATCAGATCTGTTTTACTTTTTGCTAAGAAATTTAAAAGACCTATATAAAAGTTTATAAATTATTTTTATGGAAATTAAAAGTCAAAGGCTTTATAAACAATTATATACTGAAAGATATGTAAAAATATATTCTTACCACAATAATTAGACTGAGATATATAATTACACCACCAACGAGAAGAGGATAATAGAAGTGCTATGAAAAGAATCCATGTTGGAGAATCTTGTGTATAAGTTAAGAATGACTGTAAAATTATTCCAGAACCTTGGGTGATTAATGCTAAAATATTACATGTTAGAATTAGTGCAAACATTCTAGTTGTATTCCTGTATCTATTATATTGGGTGAGTAAATCTGAAACAAAAGCATGAGTTTATTAAGTATTTCTTTTATCAAATTAATTTATAAATGATTACTTACTTAATAAGGATGGGATACAACAAACACAACTAGAAATTGCTGCAGCATCTACAGAATTAAGCTTTGGAAAGCTATAGAAAACTAATAATGCTACACCTATTGGATGAAGTGTCTCAAAAACAAAAAGAATTGCAATATTTTGCTTTTTAGGTAATTTTGTTTTCTTTTTGAAAAGAAAATACCATATTGAGCGAAATATAGTCAAACACTCTGGTATAAGGAACATAAAAATAATGTACCATACCCAAATTATTTTGCCTTCTTTGGAAATTTTCGCTTCCAACTGTTGATCATATTCTACAATGTTAAATATTATTAAAATATATATTCTCTTATGCATATATAAAAAAATATATATAAAATAATATATATATATATAGATTTGCTATAAAATAAATAGCATAATTCTAATAAGTTTTATAATTACAAATTTGTGTTTATGTTCTAGAACAATAAAGATAAATTACCTGAATAATAATCACAAAATTGTGTAGATTTTTCATCTTCAAGTTGTGATATAGCAAAAAGGACCACAAATTTAGTAATCAAACCACCACAAAGGACAGTGCAGAAAAGAATACCATATACAAATACTTTAATAATATGAATAGAAATATCCAACCATTTTTTATATTGCATAGATGCACTTTTCTTTTTCACTGGAAAATATTGAAATGCATCCCAAGACAGAGATTCTTGAATATGTCTAGAGTAAATGAAATTCAGTTAAATAATTAATAGTATCCTAAATATTCCTCAATAATTTCAATTTAAATAATATAATATCAATTTTTCTATATTTTTTAAACTTTTTAAAAATAAATTGTTGGAAGTTATAAAATAATTAAATTTTCTTACGAATTTTGTGACATATTTCCCTCTTGGATGTCGGCAAAGTTCTCATAATTTTGAACATCAATGAACGAAGAATTTAAACCATTTATTTCTACTTTCGGCATACTGAAGGAGGAACATATTACTGATAAGTTTAGTCATTTATGTGTCACTGAATACTTACCGAAAATTTCGACTTATCAAATATATTGATAAAGCTGATAAGATTCTGAATTTGTCAAAAGTAATCAGCATTATCTACTATATAAAACGAATAGAAAAATAAGAAAACATATATAGTTATGGTAAGTTCTTCATATTTAAAAAAATAATCTATCTGAATTAATAAAATTATCTGCTACTTATGTCAGCTTGATACACTATATAAAAAAATTACGATCATTATTTAACTTTAGGTAATAATTCATAAATTTTATTCATCATTCTTTGTTATACATGTATACGAAAATGTATAAATAAAAATTTTCGCTTATTACTAGAGCGCTTCAGAATTTTATGTGTAATAGTCTTAAAATTAAAATTTAAAAAATTTTTAAAAGTACGCAGCAAATATCACGTTCTTGTCAAAATCATGAATTAGATTAATGGATGATGAATATATGATCATTCATAATCATATATTTAAAGATAAATGTACGTATAAGATAATAAAAATCTTCGTGTTAAAAGCAAGCGCAAAGATAATATATTCAAATGAGATTTTTGATTTTACCGCCGCGCAAACTTGAAATCGAATCGAATTCCGAGTTCTAATATTCGATAAGAAATAATCGATAATAAATGATCTCGTAGCACCTTTCACAAGATAGGTTCCTATCTGTGAAGTACGCTTTGTGCTTGATTTGTCAATAATCAACGATAAAGTTGAATGCCGGATTAATTTGTTCGGCATAATTTTAGCAAGTTCAAAAAGGAACAGAGAAATTTGAAAGCAATGTGGCGTGTACTAATTTTGGCTTTTCAGGCCGAAATTTTCCTTGTTCAAATGAAAGTATTAATTCCGAAGGTTGAAACGGTTTAACCGCGAAACATTTTTCTGGAGTACTTTTTAGTACTTTTCCCCGAAACTGCACGCCTTCTTCAGGGGTGAATCCTCCCTAATAGTTTGTTTTTCTTAAAAATGGCATCACAGAGTCAAAATGCTATGAATATAAGTTCAACCATTTCACCGGCGAATGGATCATCTGTATCGTCAACGACCATCGCGGTCTGTACTACGAAGATGCAGTCTCTTACTTCTACACCATCTTCACAATCCTATCAACATTTATCTCCATCGTCATCACCGTCGCCGTTGCCGTCACCGATGCAACAACAGTATCAACAGACTCTGCAACCACCTAATAGCATAGAGTCAATTGATAAAAATTCTTCCAATACATTAAAAGTATGTATTAAGGATTTCTCATTTTTAAGAAATATTATTTGTTATCCAGATATATTTCAATCTTTACTTTAATCTATTAACATTAGTGTATACTAATTTTTACTGTAATTTGTAATAATTTGTTAAACTTCTTTTACAGCGTAATCCAAAAATGGAATTAAGTAAAACTGATTTATTAAAACTATTAGGGCATCTTGAAGGAGAATTACAAGCAAGAGATATTGTAATAGCAGTACTAAAGGTAATTTTTTTGTTATTAATTAATAAAATAGTTTTTATAAATAAAGTTAATACAAAAAATATAACTGTAACATTTAATGTTCAAAATAAATTAACATTTTTTACTCTTATGTATTTTGTAGTCTGAAAAATTAAAACACTTATTAAGTTCTCGATATCTAAGTGGAACTTCAGATCCACATGCTGCTCTTGCTCGTGATGTAGTATTAGTAGGTGGTGTAAATGAACACGAACCAAATCAAATAAATAAACAGGTTGCTACTTTAGAAGCACTTGTAACACAACAAAGATGTATGCAGTTTAAAATGGCCAAAGTTCTTAAGGAAGCCGAACTTAGGCATAGAGCAGTATGTATTTATATTAAATAATTTTGTTATATTTGTATTTATAATTTTGTATATTATACAAGATAATATAATCTCAGGTTATCAAGGAATTAGAAGAAGAAAAACGAAAACATGAACATGATACTGCTCAGGGTGATGATATTACATATGGACTGGAGAAAGAAAGAACACGATTGAAAAAAGAATTAGAATTAGAAAAACAAGAAAAGAAAAGACTGGAATTAGAATTAAAAAAGGCAAATGACACGTTAGAGGAAGAAAAAACTCGACAAAAGCAAATAGTACTTCTGCTATTAGCTGAACGCAAAAAAATAATTATGAAGTACATCGAAGAAAGGAAAAGGTCGGAAGATTTAGCACAGATATTAAGTGAAGAGAAGGTACGAATAGATTCTATGGCTGAAGGACTCGAAGAAGAAAGTAAAAAATCATTGCAAATGGAAGCAGAATTAGAAAAACAGCTTGCGCAATTTGACATGGAAAGGCAACAATATAAGCAGGCTTTAGCTAAAGAAGAAAAAAGGGCTAAAGATCTCGAATTAGAATTAGATAAACTTAAAAGTGAAATGGATATGTGGAAAGAGTCTCAAACAAGAGGTTCTCCAAGAGGAGTGGGTACAATTCCACCACCTCCTCCCGCCAAACCAGCTAATTTGGTTGCTATGCCTACAGTTAAGCCTGCTGGTGCTTCACAAACAAGTATGTTACATGTAATAGCTACATTGCAAATGGTTATGTATTAAAAATTTTAATGTCTAGGAAAGTAGAAAATGCACATAACAAATAGAACTAGAAAGAAATTTGTACTTAGATTTCATTTTCTTAGTTATATTTAAAAAAAATTGAATTTGTATAAATGCCTACAGTCTACTAATACTTATTATTAATCTACATACACAAAGATAACTTATTTTAGTAAGAATTAACAAAACAAATGTGTGCTATGATGTTGAATATACTAATATAAAATAAAAATTAAATATTTTTATAACTTTCTTTCGTACGCAGTTAAAGGCACAGTACTGGGCACTGGGACGCCGATGGTTAGTAGTAAAGTCGTTCAGCCTACTGCCACGGTATCTAGCGTTCCTGTCAGCGGTCCAAGTAAGAACAGCACGTCTTACCCTAAAGTTGAAATAGGATATAAACGATTAAAATATTTTGGATATATCTTCTCTAAGAGAATATTCGTGTCGCATGACAGTGGATGAATTAACAAATTACATTTTGACAGTTAATTGAAAAAAAAATGGTAATTGTAGTTTTTGCTCATAAGAGTATCATATGTTCGACGTTAATACGAATATATTTACTATACTAATATCACTATATTAATTTATGATTCAATATGGATTTATACTGATGCAGGATTAATATAATTAATAACATATATTTAAAATATATTTTTAAATATAACAATACTAAAAATAGTATACTAATTATTTGGGAATAATGTGTGTTATATTTTTAACTGTTTATGTACATATTTGTATAATATTATTTACTTTAATATGAAATAAATTGTTTCAGTATTTTAAATGTAGATATTTAAAAATAACACAATCATTTTTTTTATAGCTACTGGAATTGCTAGGTCAGTAACTCCTGGGCAGGCATTACGTGGGGTCTCATACACATCCAATATTACATCTTCTAGTGGAGAAACTGCGACGACCTCTGAAAGTCAGGTAAACTATCCTTATTTTACTCCTCATTCTACTTTAATTTGAAAAATATTATATAGTACATATATATGCATATATTTGTATAAAACACTTTCTCTACAATATAGTTTTTATAATATTAAAAACTTTCATATCTTTTACTTTAATGATTTATGTTGATATTTGGAACATCATTATTTTTCATACATCAACTTTGTATAAATAAAATGTATAAAAAGTAACATAGTGTTTATATTGGGAAGTAAAAGAACACTTAAACTGTGTTGCTCGTATGTTTAAAAAATATACGCGCTTAAGAGATGATTTTAAACATAACATTTATTAATAAATTACCAATTTGTATAAATTTTAAAAAGCTAAAGATATTAAATATTTTCAAAATAGATAATATACCTTAGTTTGTTAATAAATCAAGGAAATATAAAAATATTAATATTTTATGAGGTTTTCATTATATTTAAAAATATTTTAAGATAAATATGTAGATTAAATATATTTACAAAAAATTGTCGTACAAGTAATATCTTACAGTGGTAAATGTTACTAGTAAAATTTCTTTTAAATATAATTGAATTATGATTAGATTAATTTATTATATTTAATAATATCTGTTATTTTAATACACATTGTAATCAAACAAGTTTCTAGTCTTATATTTTATTAAAGTTAAACATTAATAAATAAAGTACGTTTATGTGTAACTATTGCATGATAATAATAAATACAATTATGTCCTATCTTGTTTTAGAAAGCACAATTATGCATTTTTTTAACTTTTCCTGTTATTTCTAATGAATTAATGTAACAAACAGAAATTGCTTTGGGTAAAATTGGTTTATTTCTTCCTCTAACACATAGATATGTTACTGATCATATTTATTGTGATGATATACATAAAGAATAAAAAGTATAATTGCTAAGTTAGAAAGAAAAAATCGATGTATATATTTAGAATAATGGTATAGTCAGTAGATGATTTTTATGTTTTTATATAATGAACGAACATAGCATGTAAAATACATAAAACAATATCTAACAGAAAATGAAGGTAAATAGTAAGTCATAGACAAGTCATGTATTAGTGCTCTATGCACACATCTTGTAGTTTCATTGCATTATGCTGCATATATGTATTTTTAATAGAAATTTTTATTATTATAACAAAATTTTATTAACATTTTATTGTAAAATTTTATTTTAATTATTACAGCATATTTATATCATTGTATGATTACAATTAAATATTTTTTTCATCGTTTAGGTAACAAGATTTCATTCTTTTATTTCTGATTATACACATACACATACATGTTTGTAAACTTTAATTTATACTGATTATATCACATTGTATTATTTTATATAAGTTAATACATTACCAAATTTTAAGTCTAAAATGTATTATGCTATTCTTATTTTGTACATAAGGTTACTGTTTAGTATGTACATTGATTATTTCCTTAATTAAATCTTGTATGCAACTTACTTTTGAGCCTTATTTACAAATTTTCCTTGCTTGCCCTCCTAATTGCAACCCTGTATTTGCTATTGCTAACTTATATGGTTGTTATTGGTTGTTCACCTATTATTTTTTCAAGTTGTATGATGTATTATTCTAACAAAGAAAGTAGATCTCCATATAGTTTCTATGATAGGTATTTACAATTCTTCTAAGAATGTTTACTGTTATTAGTTTCTTCCTCTCTCTCTTTCTCAAACAAATTTCATATTATCTCTTAATGATGTATTTTATCACTTTGAAATACATATTAATTCATAATGATGTGTTAAGCTATTCATTATTACCAGGGATCAATACATTTTGACCACAGTTTAAGAACTGGAAAATATATCATCAGATTGCTTAGGTAACAAGTTGATCATTTTTTCAAACATTTTTAACTGCTATTTTTTGGCAATCAATTTATCGCTTTATATTGGTGATTTGGTATAATTTCTTTCCCTTTTTTTTATTACATCTTACACGCAGTAATCGTTTATACGTACTTGTTTAAATGGGTGTTTTAAAGGGTTAGCCTAAGCGTTAAATCGGTTCTCCTGTCTATTCATTTCTCAGGCTGTAGATAAACGTGTGGTTGTACCTGCTCCTGTAAATCCTGGAGGCACGGTAAAACTTATACCGTCAACGCAAGCTACAGGAAAACTTGGTTTTCATGTTGGTTCTGGTTCGACGATTCAAGCATCTGGTATGTTGCCTTCGAAAAAGCCACCAATATCTCGTGGCGTTCCTCCTCCAGTGCCACCAAATAAACCGGTAGTACCACCTAAAAAGGAGGCTTATATTAGAAGGACTGAATCGTCACAAGCAACGCAAGATGCCGTAAAACTTGGTAAACAAGCGGCAGCGCATCCTATTAGTGGATCTACCGCTCCACAGGTCCAGCAGGCAATAGGAGCCTTTACTCAAGCCTCTGATGAAGAGGTTAGTATCATAACACCTTTGCCTTACATATCTACCTTAATGTGGATGAATAATTCAACTTCATTTTAAGTACCAGTATTTTAAATATTCTTACTCTCTTCTCGGTTGCTATATTCTTTCTTTTTGTCAATAACTTTAGAAATCTCATTGGGTTCTCAAGAAAGCTACCTTCTTAATTTATAGAAGAATGTTCTTTTATATCTCTTTTATATTTCAACAACAATTCTATGAATAATTAAACTTGAATGTTTTATTCTCCCCTACCAAGAGATTCCTTTATTATACTTTTGTATTATTTTGTTTTACCAGTTTATGAGGTTTTATAATATTTTACTAGAATTTTGTATACATATTGTAAACATTCAGTTTATTCTTAGTTGTAGCACTTTATAACGTTTTACGTCAATTAAAATAAACTAGATTAATGATCATACAAGGAAAGGAAGTTGTCTTCAACTTTTACTTTGGTATAAAATGTAGTAGAATCATTATTCTTGAGTTTATCTTTAGTTATTTTCTAATGGCTATATTACGTTAAGTTTATTTTCTTGAGTAATGTTAATTGATTTATGAAAACGATCATCCTTAGCACTGTTTAAACATCGCAAATAGCTTATGGTAACGAAAATGTTCTTTTGACCACGATTTTTATTGTAACTTTTTTGAGTACCCGATGGATTGATGTTCTGTTTAAATATTCTTATACATAAATGCAATTCAGAACTCGTGAATATGTTTTCAGACAAAGCCACGTTGATTTAACGGCGGGTACTAAAAAAGTAAGCATTACTAACATTTAAGAAAGTCTGAAAGCCGTGTTACACGAATAAAACTTGGGGTAGCGTGTTTGGAACTACGCAGCGCGGGATTCCATTAAACCACGTTTCTGAATCAACGAAAGAAACGTACGTGCCCGAACAACTTGTTCATCGATCGATTATACTTCTCGCGTACCATAAGATATCATTACCTATTATTGCTAGATCTCGCTGTCGGACGGATTTATAGATCCGTGTCGATAATATCACCACCAACACGAACCATGCTTGTGACATTGTACTATAGCCGAAAAAAAATCTATCGAAACCGGATTGTTTGAACTATTTAAGGTAGATTCTGTAGATCCGTAGTCTATTATCCGCGATGTTTCCGAATTAAAGTCATTAGATAAAATTAGTATTGTTGTAACGTGCTATTCGTAAGAAAGAACGATACTGTTATCAGCAGTGGACGTGAATAATAAATGTTTATGCAACAGGGAGTTAGACCGTGTAATATGTTAATAAAACAAATACTTCTAGGTAGGGAAAGATATGGAAGGGTCATTTAACGTTAAATCGTTTAGTTGTAAAGCTTTTATCGATAATACGTTTTTTTTTTAAACAGAATGATTCGAAAGAGATATAATTAAGTGGGGAAAATGAAGAGAAGTTTTTGATGAATTTAAATTCACAAATCATTATGATTTGCCCGGTAAAACATAATCTAAGAAAGCTGTATTAATGTTTAAAGAATTCTGTTAATTTTACCAGGACACAATCGATCGATTTAACGTAAGATGATCCAGCAGTATATGCTATAATCACTGCCTTGCCTGACGTAACTGCGTGTATCGCCAATATACAGACGATAAAAGCATTTCGAACGAATTTATTCGAGCGGACGAGCAGCTAAAAGAAATAAACCAGTGTCTTGCATCGTGAACCTATCGAGTTTTGCTCTTGAACTGGCATTTGAAATAGTTGCAAACGAAAGACGATTAACCGCTGTCCTTTCGACAATACCTATGTACGTGCAAAGTAGTGTTATTCGAGATTTATGCGACCGTCATATCCATGCTAAAGGTTCTCTAGATAATTGTGATTATTGATGATCACAGATCGAAGAAACATAGCGGGCAATTTATTTTCTACGTGTCTCGTATGAACGTGTCATTGATTTGAGAGAGAAGTTTCCAGTAATTATGTTGAACGATAGTGGTATCAATGATAAATCTAGACGGTATTCCGTAAGATATGCTACATCGGGGGAAATTGATGATTTCTGAATTGAAAAAAAAAGCAACAAAGCAAAATATGTTTCTGATATCCTCGTACGACGTTTGTTTATCAATTTTTCTATTTATTCACGTGTACATCTGTAAATTTGGATACATTATACGTTTATTAACTTACAAAAGTTCCAGGTGATCGTACGACGATATTAAGAATAATTTTTGGCTTTAGAAATCCCTTTACTCGAGGAGTACAGTACATCTTACGAAATCCCTGTACAAATTTCGTTCCCACAATACAGAGTTTATAACAAGGACATGAATAAAATTATTCGTTTGTACACAGTTTCTCTTGTATAAATTATAAATGGATGGAATTACGTTCTCATAAACGTATGAAAGATGTACACACGTAACACACACACACACACACACACATGTGCGCTCGCGTATACGAAGAAAAGAGGTATCGGAGTTATTTAAAGATGTAACTCACTCTCCTTTCGTACATTTTACATGCGACCGTGATTTCATAAAACGTGTGAAACTATTCAACGTGCGCGCGCGAGCGAATTGTCTTTATACGAGATTTTAGAGAACGCAGGTATTTGTCCGATGCCAGCCACTTTGTTTTTTCTTTTTTCTTCCTTTTTTGAGGATGTTCCAGTCAAATGCGTAAATATTATGCTGCGTTTCGTAAGGTACGCGCGCAATCTCCCTAGTTTCTTCATACTTTGGGAATACCTACTGTAGAACGATTTATTCAAGATGAAAGATTCGTGTAAAGAAAAGATATTCGTTGACCAGAATGAATATTAAATAATCGAAAGGAATGCTTCTTAAGTTCACTCACTCAAGTTCTGATGATTATTGCCTGAAAGGATGCGAGAAGCGTGTGTGCATGTCATTTTTCTTTTTAAGAATGCTTCCTATTTTTACATTTCGTTTCATGAACTTTTCACCTGGTCCTTGCCCCCCCCCCCCGACCGCCCCTCTTCGACGTCATTTAAGAAGTTTCCAACTGTTGCATAACTAATATCGCGTATCGCACCTACTTTCTTTCGAGTTGCCGCAGAAGTCTGTTTAACGAGAGATAGAATCTCATGGTTCGACCGCGGCATCTTCGGGTTTCCCGATATCACGCGAGAATTTACAGCGATTCCGCGTTAAAGGTACAAGCAAAAGGCTGTACGCATAAAAGATAAAAAGAACAGAAGAGAGCCTTCCTTTCGTAAGGAAACGAGCATGAAACTTTTTCTCGCGTTGCGTCGAGAAATTCGCGAGACGGCATAATTAAGGAACACGTTGAAGCCGCGAGAAAGACGCCGCGGAGGGTAATTAAAGAAGGGAAGGTAAAATCCTTCGGAACGAAAGTGCCGCGATTCTCTCTGGGATGCGAAAAGCTCGAAACACGAACGAAAGCGGGCCCTAGCAACGCGAGCGTGATAATGAACGGAACGAAAGAAGAGTACAAGAAGCCTGAAAAACCAGGAGGCAAATCAAATGGGAGAGATGATGATTAGAATTATGCGAAGGCGCAGGAGCAAGCGACGAGCGAAACCGTGCACGCGCACACGAATTCTGTCTAATCAGCGTGTACAAACGTGTACTTACTTATTTACTTACCTGCCTACCTACCAACAAGTACAATACTACACCCGTGCACCTACCAACGCGTGCACCTAGAATCCGTGCAAAAACTTGTAAAAGTGTCTCGAGGAACGAAGAAAAGAGAAAGCATTACAGATAGGATCGGGTCACATAGGAAGAAGATGACCAAGGGGCCTGGCGAGGGAGGGTTACCATAGGGAAAACGAACGGAGGGAGACAGAAAGAGGAAGCGTAGGGGAATCCAGGGGGAGGAGAAGGTGAGAGCGGGTGCTGCTCTGCGAGGTGGTTCTCTGGGTGAGGATGGTAAAAGGTAAGCAGCACGTATAGCGCGTGCGCCCGCCGGCTAGGTTACCCGTTATACGTACACCTAGCGCACACACAGAGGCAGGCGAAACGTACGTACAACGGTAGTGTCTATGCAACGAGCGTTAGGGGACGAAGAGAGCGAGGCGGTCTGGTATCAGAGGGAGGATCGCAAACACCGACGAGGAAGCGAGAAAGCGCGGGGTGGGGGAGGAGGCGAGCGCGACGGGCGTAAGCGAGACGGGATAACAGTTGGAAACGTGAATGGAGGCAGAGGAACGGAGACGGCGAGCCGTGACAGTCGATGGACAAAGAGGCAAGGATTCACGAGATCCTTGCGCGGTATGAGGTTCGCATGCCTAGCGGACTGTTCCTCAGTATCGTCCTATGTTCCGCTCGCGACGCGACCCTTCCTCGACTTCTCTTGGTCCTCCCGCGCGCCGACCGCCTTGTGTCCTCTTGATGCACACCGCTGCCTCTGGTGTACCGGCGGTACCATTGTTGCTGCACGCACGACCGTCTCGTTCGTTGTTGGCGGGGCATCGCCGTTTTTCACGCACCGGCCAGTGATACGGTGGTATATACTCTAAACGAGGGCGAAAGTTTCGTCGTCCCGTGTCCCGTGTCACGGGTGATGTGTGCCGTTTGTCGTATCCACGAGCCGTTTCCGTAGGAATATACGAGGCAGGTGACCCGAGGGTGATATAGAGAGGAGAGTTTACGTATTGGATGTTACGCACGTACGTATGCATGTATTAATCTGTGGATTTTCGCGATAGATCGCGGTTCGTCTCGTTTGTTGTCACTCGACGCGCGTTGCATCGAGCGTGGGAGATTGTGCTTTTGACGTTTGAACAGGTAGAGAGCGAGCGACGTCGACGAATAAATGTTAGCGATACTTTTATTAGTTTTATCTTCTGTTCTTTAAATCTATTTTTCTTCTTTCTTTTTCTTTTTCTTTTTCTTTTTTTCTTAAGTATACGCGTAGGACAAGGTAGCTCGTTAATGTTTTTACGCGCTGTTTACGTTTACGCTTCTTTGTTAGAAGGTACGAAGTGATATAATTTGGACGGTGATAATAAGTGATAAGTACAATCGTAGTAAACAATTACTGACCATACCTGATACGAATAGATGATTGTATTCGATAATTTAAGTATGTATAGCAGATATATTTGTATAGACGATACCGAGATTGTTTTATCGACAACCATAGCGTTTACCCGTAACAATTGTTTGTTCGTCGTGTTCCTGACTATCATAGTTTTTCTCCCTTCTCAGTACTTTTTGTTATTCGTTATTATTACTACTTTCGATCGATCGTGTTTTCCAATTGATCTGTTCGTAGACCCGTGTCTGGTCGAACTTTAATTTACGGGAGCAATAACGAATATTATTTGTATATACACATATATCACGAAGATGTTATATATTATTAAAAGAAAATGGTAAAATTGAAGTAGCGGTGAAAAAAAAATAGTGCGGTATGTTCCTCGATTGTGAAACGCACAAAAAAAGAACCCTTATTTTTTGGTATCCGAACGCATCATTGATACTAAAAACGTTGGATACGTAGGTGAAACGATTTGAAAAAAATGTACCGCTAGCTTATAAGAATATACAATACTGATAGCATACAAAGAAAAGAAAAAAAGGAGTAAATAAATTTCAAACCATCCCCCCTTATCTGTTCCTTCTTTACCGTTGGCTCGATTCACCGAGGCTTTTCCCTTGTTTCTCGCTTTCATTGATATTCTTCTACGGTATACGGCGAGAATAAAAACTTGGTTGTTCCGAACGAAAAGACCGAAAGAAACTTTATCAGAACTGATGGAGGACCGTAAAGGTGTCCTGTGGAAGTTCTGATCCATAATTAGGGCAATATCAGAGCCCGACGTATGCTTTACGGTCTCCTGATTACATCAGACGTATTCGTATGCAAATTCCGTCGATGGATCGATTATTCGTGTAATTACTAAGATAATGAGTTTTTCCGCACCTTGCTGTAACCCAAAATCTTGATCTTCGTTTTTCCACAGGTTAGTCTGCGTCATATTTTCCGTGTAACTTCTCGTTAATAAATATTTGTCCTTCACGTACGGTGTAACACAATTTGTCGTTAAAATTCTTAAACGAAACGATTCGAACCTTTCTTTTTTTTTCTTTTTTTTTTTGAATGCTGACCCATTTTCTTGACGCTACTGGTGTGACGTAAAAGCAGCGCCGTAAACACTAAGATAATATAACTCCGTCGAACAATATAATTATGACTGTGATTAATTAAACATAAAGAAAAGGGGTTCCCATGGTCGACATTGCGTTGTATCTCACGATGGAGGGAACACACACTTCTGCAGCCTGTTCCCCGGCAACGTCACGCACGTCAGAACCTATAAAATCCACCAAATCAACACTTCCGAGTTCCGGTTTCCACGGGCAAAAATAAATCCGTCTGCCACCTTTTCTTCTTCTGCTCTATTACATAGTCAGCAGCTTCGCGGTGAAAGCTGTTGTTACGGATTAATAACGTAAGATGTGTGCGCGGATGGAGATGAATTAGCATTCGAAGACGTAACATTTTACGCGCCTGAGAAATTAACTGGATCGTTACCGCGTATTACGTAGAAAGTAACGCGTTCGTTAGGAAAAGCGGGAAATCTTGTTTTCGTGGAGGAAACGAAACGCGATTGAGAAGGCGAACGCGTTTCGTTTCCTCCATTTTTTTTAACGATTAACGGATACGGAAAAGCGTTCATCTGTTTCAATTCACGCGCCGCTTTACGCGAAATACGAAATTACAAGGTGGTAGCACCGCGAGATACAACCGTTAATTCTATCTCTAACGTGTAATCCGCGTAATGTCAAAATTACATGCACCAAAGAAAGCGGAATGGAATCGACAACCGCTGCAAGATAGAACGCCTGTTCGTTCCTCTCCTCCCGTTTCTCGTCTACACCAGTTTCCTTTTCGCTGAATATAATATTTCATAAGTGTCTTAGAAAATCATCCTCATTATTTTATGATTACGTCTGTAATGGATGATCCCGGTACCGAGCGAGATAGGATCGCGACATAGCCGCCGCGGCAGAAAGTGTCTGCGTGTGTTCTGTGCACCGGCAGCACGTGTGTTCGTAATTTCACTTATGTCACAGCTCCATCACCAACACTGCCACCCTTCTCAGCCTCCTCCCCCCCCCCCCCCATTCGGTTGGTATCACGCGAGAAAACGGAGGACAATCAGTGAGTGTTTCTCCGGTGTCTGAAAGAGAGGTCGTCGAGTCGCAATCGCATATGCGAAGCGGGGCTAGTGTCCTATGAGGTCGTAGGTAGCCTAACGTGTGCAGCACGCTGTTCTGCCGGCGAAAGTAGGCTCGTCTTCCGGATCAACGCCTGCTCAATAAATCGTATACATAAGTCGTTCGCTGCGCTTCCGTCTCGAGCAGTGATACGCGATGCGCGGTTCGGTAACCAGATGCACGAGATCGATTCGAGAGAGGCATTCGATTTCCCTTTTATAAAGTAGATCCTTTTAGAAATCTCCGCTTATACTTATTTCTTTCCTTTATCGTTCAACGTCATCGGTTTGCCGTATGATTTAATTTATGCAGTTCCTTGTGCAAATCATTTGTACAAGATTAATACGATTTGCGAAACAGAGCTCGGTTGAATATCCATAGATCTCAATTATACTAGATTGCAGAGGAGCGGTGTAAAAATGGGAGACCTTCTAAAATCCTTCAAACATAAGTATTTATTATCGACGAAATAAGAAGCGTTAACGGTGGAATTATTATTGCATCTGAATATTTTTCCGAACAATTTCGTTACAAAATTATACCACGACAGGCATTGCAAACATTTCTCTCGGCATACTGTTGGTTAAACACTCGCTCCGTCGGATCGCGACGAAAACGCACTTCTATCTGTCGGGGATCGTGTCGATCCGCTGCGGAAGACTCGCGGCTCGTCCCGAGGTGACTCAATATCGGTTGAACCATGGTCGGTTCGCCGCTTTCTACGATCTCCAGCCGCAGAGGACGGTAATCAGATTCGATCTGAAGATATCTGACGATCTTCCTCGCCGGCAAAGGCGTCGGTGAGTGGCCCGAGATGACCTTTCTTCTGCAGTCGGGATCGCAAACGCGGGCGGATTCTCCGTGGCTTAGGGTCAACACCGACACGATACCTGGCCGCTGCCAGAGACGGTAGGAGGTCTGTACTTCCGCTTCTCTCCGGCGGCGAGCTTGTCTTCCCGTCGCCGAAGCTACAACCGAAAGTCTCTCGCGCGATGTCTCGTACGTGTCGGTCGTGCGTGTATATTCGTGAACAGGATGTTTCATAAGGCGCCGCTCTATAACGATCTCGAGCGTTCAACATTTCCTGAACCGAAGACACGCGCGTCTCTTGCGTTCTCATGACGCTTGTGTATCGCACGATCGGGGCTAATCGAATAGCACACCTTTCTTTTTTTAGTCAAACGAGCCTCCGGACGAAAAGAAACACGTAAAATACGGTATTAATGAAACGATACGTGGAGTACAGTAACGATGAATGCGAAAGATTTCGTCGCTACTAAAATATTGGACTTATAAGAAAATAACGTATCTAATAATCGGAAGTATTGATTAATAGAGTCAGAATATCTAGTTATTTTTGGACAGCTTGGAAATCGATTCGTACTCCGTGTACATACGTGTATGTATCACTTGCTGTTCTGAGAAATTTAATATAGGATTTGATGAGAACCGACGGAACATAGGGGCAAATGCTTCGAGAAAGTGGAGCAAAATTTAAAGATGGAAAATTTCGTTGATTACTTCATTTCCAGTGGCCCCTCTGTAACAACCACGAATCTCTACTACTTACATCCGTAGAATCCCACATCGTCGGAAGAAACATGTCTTATTGAGATGAAACAAAGAGAAAAAAAGGCACGAAGTCGAATATCTCGGTATGAAAGGATTATAGCACCAAAACTCAGTCACGAGAGGAACAAACCAGTTACAGGAACTCTCCCATAATGAATACAATGCTTTACGTAAGATGCACGCATACATGAGAAAGAACTTCGAAAAAAGAGACGCGATAGTTCCTTTAGCGAAGTTTGTAATAATAGAAAACACGAAACCTCTCAATAAAATCAAGAAAAAATGAAATCAGTTTATTCCTGTTCATTCTTTCGCGAAGAATAAAATTGATGAATCGACGACAATGTTTATATAAAAGGATGTGAGCTAAATAAGACAATGTCAGTGATTGTTTTCACGATTCCGGAGTCCCAGATGGAAGGAAAAATTTCTTCTTTTACGCTATAACAAAATGCTTTGAAAAATATTACCGCTGGTTCATGCAATTAACCTCGCCATTATTCGCCTCGACGAAGCTGAACGAATGGTGGAGGAGAAAAATCTCATTGCCTGTTTCAATTTTACAAATAGCCAGAACAATGAACGTGAAAGAAATTTCTGGGACGTTGCTCGGCTGATATCAGTACGAGTACATTTTTTTTTTTCTTAACGTTACCGCATAATTTACTACAAACATAATAATCAGATAATTAGAGCTTACACATAATGAGGTTAAATTCCTCCTCCAAGATTTTCTCCAATTTCAAGAAGATCTTTAATAAATACCGTAAGTTTTCCTTTTAATCTAATTCTTAACCAAATTCTAACCGGTAATCGCCAATGCAAGTTTGTTGCAAGACAGCCATTAAGTGATTTCAACATCTTGATAAGATAATCGTGTACAGCCATCCAACCAATCTATCCGAGACTATTAACGGTAATGCAAGTTTTTAGCGCAAGATTAATGGTTGTAGAGCAAACTTCTTGCCGTAGATCGGAGACAAGCCGGAGATCCGAGGAAAAAACGCAGGATGATCGAAGGTTTTCTTTCAGGTTTTTGCGTGACCTGTATTTTTCTGCTATTGACTTCTGTGTCTTGCCTCGCGTAAAGGTTGACGAATAAAGAGTTCACTATTTAACACTTATTCAACCGAATGGAGAGATCTCCCATTCTTTCCTCTGCCATTGATTCTATTTACTTTTGTTATTAGTTACTCTTGAACTAGTGTTGTTCACAGTTCATCAAATGCATTTTCTGCTCTTCCAAAGTACAATTTTTAATAAATTCAACTTCAGTTCAAGACTAACTAATAACAAAAGAAAATAGAATCGATGGCGGAGGAAAGAATGGGAGATCTTCCAATTCGGTTGGTTAAATGTTAATCAACCGTTCCCGTCTTTTTCGAACAGCTTACGATCTTCACTTTCCCAATTCAACTTCATTGGGAAAAGTAATCTGTTTCTCGCGACGCGCAACCGGCGCTCACGATAATATCTGGCGACTCGATTCGTTCATTCGATTGTTACCCTAACGCGATGTTCTCCCGTATCGCCTCGTTAAATTTCGAGCGTGCAAAGGTGAACAAAATAACCGGAAACGAACGTGTGACTCAATGAACCGTCGATGCTTTTTCGCGATTATTTAATCACGATTACGATCCCGATAATAATACTTATTACCGTCTACGTAATTTTATTACCAGAGTGTGCTTAAGCAATTTTCATGTTCTACGTGTCTACCAGCTTCATCCTCTCTGTTTGCTTGTCTTGAGATAACTTAATCTCTCGGAAGATGAATTCGTTAAAGTCACAACAAAGACATTTTTTTTCGATATGATCTTAATTTCATTTTTGGGGGATAATTTAGAAAGATTTTAAAATTAAGTAGGGTATTTGATTTTTTGAAAGACTTTTATGTTAGAAAACATTCCCTGGATTTTTTTGTTATCATACTGAAACTAAATAAAAGCTCAACGTATACACATGTATATATGTGTCATGCATCAAGAAGTTAAGAGATTATTTGAATTTAAATTTACTTAACGTTAAAACGAACGTTCGATGTCATATTTTATCTTAATTTGATCTAATAATCTAGCCTGTCTAATAATTGAAAGACTGATACTATGACTTATACTAGACTTATACTATGTTTCAAGTGGAATTTCGAGTTACGAAACTGCTTATTAAGATTTGCGTATGCATTCAATGATACGTAAGGTTACCGTTACTAACCGAGGTATAATGTTGCAGAAAATGATAATATTAAAAATATTTATAGTGTGATTATTTCCAATACATACATCGTCAAGGTGTAATCAAACGAGCATTCTTTTACTCCGGTTGTTCGTCAAATTTTCTTGAAGGTCCATGGGATCCTCGGCCGACTTTCGCGTGTATCCTTCAGTTGCTAAGGACGATTCCCGGTCGGTCGGTGTCGTTCGAGAAACCAGAAGGTTACCGGTTACTCCTGAAATAATTGCCTCCTTTGAATTAGCATTACAAAAGAGGAAGGCGGTACGTATGCGAGTACGCGCTCGTTAAGACGCCAAGTTTTGTTTCACTATCTGCCGGCTATTGTTTCAACATCGCTATCCGCCTGGGCCCTGTGGCTGCAAGCTTCCCTTCTCCGTAGGCGAAACCTTCAGGTTCGATCGTTGGAGATCCGAAATACCCTCTTATTACAACGAGCGCAACAGCGAAACTTATATCGTATACAGGGAATACGCGTGTACCCGTCGAAGTCGGTGTGCACCGACGAAAATTATGATAATTAGGAATTAGCGGGGAGGACGGGTAATCGTTGCGAGACCGTGGACTCGTTCCATAATGCAGGGAACTTTTTAATAGAGTGATGTTTGCAACAACCATTCTTCTTGTTTCGTTACAGCAGGTATCATTTTAATAATAGCGCGATGAACAATGATCGCGCTTGGTGTTGAGCGGGTCGAGAGTTCTAATTTCGTTATTAATACGCGGTATATATATTGTGAAAATGCTAAAATTAGGGATTTAAGCAAAAAAAAAAAAAAAAAAAGAAGAGGAAGAAAAACAAATTGTGATTCGTTAACGCGGAATACCGCAGTCGCGACCGCGGATAATTGAAATTGAAACCGCGCACCAACAACCCTTAACAATCGAAAGCTTGTTACGTTGCGTCGCGTCGTGTCGTGTGAACAGATCGTTAGCCGAAAAACCTTCCTAGTTCACGCTTATTGTGTGCTTGGTGTCGTCGGAGGGAAATGAAGTTCCGTTAAATTGTTGCCCAGCTCGCCACGGTCGTGGACCCCGTGGCGATCGTTAAGCAGCCAATATCGATGAACGGAAGGGAGACAATTATCCTGGAAAGCGAGTTCTCCACGGGATAAAACAACAGCCAGCGGAATCATATTGAATAAATAGAGCCTCCCGCGGTCGTAGCCGCGAGAGAGAGAGAGTGAAAGTACGTCATTATAATACTCATCGCGGTTTGCTCAAAGGATTAACCATAAATTGCGCGTCGCATCAAATGCCAACCGGCAACTTAATGACTACCGTAATCATTTTGAAAGTCCGGTGAATCGGTGAACCGTGAGAATGAACAAGATGTTCTCTACCGTCTTCAGGGTTGCGTCACACGCCACGACGACAAAGAACGGGGAGATGAAGAAGAAGAGGAGAAGGAAGGCGAGGAGGAGGTGGACGAGCACGATGCGGCGATTTGTTTCTTCCGACAACGAGCCTGGATCGCTCTTCATGTCCGATTGAATGTCACCGAGCCACGGACACAGGCTAGATAGGCGACGTGCCATTTCTACTCGCCGCCGATTGCCGCGTAATGGATACCCCATTACCACGGCCAGTTTGATTAGGATAATCGATTTCACGGGTAATCACCGGCTACGTTCCCGTGCGAGTCCTTCACCGGTTGTATTATCGCGATTGAGCGCTCGGTTTCTTCGGTAAACTCGAATCGCTCGTTTATCATTGATTGACGTGCGAGCACGACCAACGTGGGAGACTGTGAATCATGGAGGATGAATCGCGATGACATTTATACGTTTTCCATTTTACATCTCTGTCTCTTTTTCTATCGTTGAGTACAGTGGAAGATGCTTGATTGATGTGCTATTTTTAATGTTTGTGTTATGCTGATAAGCGTATGAGATAATGTACTTAATGCGGAGAGATGATAATAAATCGATGATCATGACAGATACGAATAGATCCTTGTTTTTATCTATCGTTTAGATTTTCTGGAATCTTTCTTTGGAATTCGGGTGTTGTTATCTTTTCCGTTCGTTTGCTTTTGGCTGCTTTTTCTCGTATAGATTTTTACTTTCCTTTATTTGATTACTTTTCTATCACGTTTCTATAACCTTCTTTAGTATTTTTCTACGTATTTTGTTTAAGTGTTAGCATTCGTTGAATCTTTACTATATAAAAATAATAAAGACTACAAAATAAACTAGTGATGGACATTTCATTATTACAGTCGAAGATTAGATCAAGATCAGCCTTTACTTTACGAGTAATTGTAAAATATATTTCTGTCTGTGTTCTAAGAGATCGTATCGTAATTGAGTGGTATTTTTTCTTGACATTTTACTTATCCTTTTTAATAATTTATGAGACTATAAATTACACTATAAATTATGTATAAATGCTTTAACACCATTTGTAAAGTTTAATACGAAAGTTTTACTTCGTATAATCATCTCTTTATGTTATCTGTTATAAGACATAATTATATACAAATCGTTTGTTCAAATTAAGGAATAAGTTTTATTTAAACATATTTAATAAATAATATTAATTGGAAAAAATAAAGAATTTCTTGTTATCAAGTGTAGAAAGATTTTCTTTCACATGCCGAAATAGCTCAGTTGGGAGAGCGTTAGACTGAAGATCTAAATGTCCCTGGTTCGATCCCGGGTTTCGGCAATGATTTTTTTCGTATTACAAATTATCACAATTCTTTTTTCCATCATTGTTCTTCAACATATGAAAACAAACAATATTTTCAATATAATTTTAATCGTTTATCGTGTATGTAACAATATCATGTTATTACTACTTATATATTGTCCGATGTTTACACGCTTGATATTCCTTTTACTGCATAAATTAATTGATGAGAAATAATAATTAAAAAAGATTGGACCAATTTAAAGTAACTCTTTTTATATATTACACTTGTTACAGAATCATGCACAAGAATTTATCGAGAATGGCTTGTCTTGAAGTGATCATATTTTTATGTAAGTACGATTAGAGCATTAATTATGTATATTTTGATTCGTGTACGCTGTGTAAATATTACTCTAGCGTCATTGAACGTTAAAAAAGAAACTTCATGTTACGAAGAAGCGTGTGTCTCATCGTTTCTTCAAATTCGACAGCGCTTACGTGTCGTTTGATTTTTCAGGTTCAATGGTCACATTCATGGTCAGCAATTGCGAAACAAAGGTGACTATGATTGCTCATTAACATTACCCATTCTATAAAGCATAGATATATACACATAATCGTATTTTTTATTTGTACTACCAGTTTCTTCCTATGAATGAACCATAAAATATACTAAAGAATATAGAAAAGTCTTTTTACGATATTTTAAAATTATTTATTGAACTCCATCAACGTTTTATTTAATTTTACTACAAATTGCTTTCACTTCTAGTCAGAGAATAGTAACAAAAGCCTGCCAAAGTTCCTCTCAGAGTTGGATTTATCCAGCATAGAAGCATCTATAGAAAACGAGGAATCGTTAAGAAAGATAGTGAAAAGGCTGGCACCGGAGAAGAATGGCGAGTACCAAATTTATCAAGGTTCCTAAGCCAAACTCTTACTAACGCTGAAAGTAACTGTTTTAACCCTCTTCCGTTCTATCTTTAAAGTACTTTCTTCGCCTTTCTTTCCCAGTCTTCTTCGGCAATGCGGATCTTCTCAAGGAATGGCTCAAAGGAGCGGGTATTATTAATAATACTGTATAACTACTGCATCAGCCGCTTTCTCCTCCAGCTTCCTATATCCCGGTAGAATAAAGCGCATGCATCCAGTTAGTATTCTTTTGAAACTGATCGATGTGACAACTGATCTTGCCGATTACCACGAAATCGATATCGATCCGTGGGAAAAAGAAAAATACCACATCAGCCAATTAACACTGACTTTGATCTAGAGTTTCGAAAGGATATATATTCGTTTCCCCTACGTATAGAAGTTTTTGCTTATGGTTACTCAAATGACAACAACTTTTACTCTTTTTCCAACTCGTTCTTCAAAACATTATTCGAAAATTTTTAAAATATTATTTGAAAATTTGAAGCGTCGAAGGAACTTCAACGAGAAACGATCTAGTTATACAATGAGATATGTTCTTCCAATTTAGGCGTGACTGGACAACCTGGAATAGACTTTCCAGCTCTCACGACAATTCCAGCCACTTCGTTCAGCTGTCGCGGCTTGAAAGGTGGTTACTATGCGGACTTGGAGACGAATTGTCAAGTAAGTAACGAACGACTTAATATATATATCTTACGGCAACGTAATTACCTTAATCAAACGCGGAATTCAGTGTTACGACATCCTTATGTGTCATTCTGCGAGTGCAATCGAGGAAGCGGATGAAGAAAATCTGGTTAGCCATAAATCTTTAGAACTTTCCCGTGAAATGGAAATTCTTTCTATCAGACATCTGTAACCTTTCTAAATAAATTTAGATCAACATCTGTAATTATTCATTTTACGAGTTCTACAGCACGAAAGATATTTTCAAATTTCTCGAACGTAAACTCCTTCATTTTTTGTTTCTCGATATCACTGTCGCATTCTTTATGTTATTAATTGAATCTTCCGCGACCTAAATTAAACGCAACCTGGTATTGTTTTATAATCCGCGCATAAATTGGATATCGTATTATTGGAGTTCGCATTAATCGAGACCCACCTGTCGTCTTTCCTCAGGTATTTCACATCTGCGACAACGGTCGGAAAATATCGTTCCTGTGCCCCAACGGCACCATCTTTCAGCAATCGCAGTTGATTTGCGATTGGTGGTTCAAGGTGGACTGCAGCAAATCCGAAGAGCTCTACGAACAGAGCAGCGAGCAGTTACTAGAGGAGGAGAGGAGACGAGCGGAGTCGCGGAAAGCGAAATTGGACTATCAACGCAAATCGATTGAAACGGGCCGGCAGCAAGATTACTACGACGTTCAGAATCTCAGCTACGACGGTAAACAAAACGGACGGATCAAGCCTTACGAGGAGCCTCCGCAAGAGAATCAGGTGCAATCAAACAGAGAAAGGATCAAACCGTCGCGCCACTTCGACTCTGGCAATGATTTCAGTCAAGAATCGAACACGCGGAGGGATGGTAATCAACTGTTCGGGGCAAACGGGTTTCAGTCTAACCGAAATTCCAACTTGAAGCAAGAATTCAATCAATTTAGCAGAAACACCGAAGAGGGGAACGTCAACAGGCACCCGACGACCAGCCAAGCATATTACAGCACCCCGAAGAAGGCTCAGAACTATCACGCTACCAATAGAAACTTGAATACCCAAGGGGACGACAAAGGGGCGCTGAAAAGATTAAAATTCAAAGGTTCCACGAGGAACAGCACCGCGTCTGCTGCTTCGCAAAGGGTTACGCCAGCTTACACAGAATCGACCACGTTCAGAGCGAGCAATACCAGCCCTGTATTAAAGGAATCCCAGCAGTTCGCCGAAAGCGCAGCGTTCGTTGGCAGAGTCGGAAATCGGTACAACGAGAACACCGGCAATACGCATCAGTATTATTATCAGTTATACGCTAATCGTGATTCCACCACGGGAGATCCTAATCACGATCCAACCGCTACAATCACCTGGAGGCAGGACAAAGAAAACGATGCCTCCACGCAGAGAAACGATTTCTTCCCGTTTACGGATACCACGTTTACTCCTTCTGAGATAACTACACAGTACGCGACAACAACTATAACCCCTCCGTGCAACGACGAGGTCACTACAGAAAGTAGCGTCTTTACAAATCCGTCTACTAATTTTGACACCCAACCGACGACCGAGTCGCTACTGTTTGCCGACAGCAGTTACGGATATCGTGGAAACGCGAAGAACACGGCCAGCGTGCAAAGCGGCTTCGTCGATAGGAATTATTATAATAGTAATAACGATAGAGATGCTAATAGGATGACTAACGCTAATCGTGACACAGAAACGATTCCTCCAACGACTCGATTGTACCTGACTACAGATACTTATCGCCAGAACACTGTAACGCCGAGTGTTTCGCAGCAGAGGTACACCACGAATTATTTCTCACCTACACCGATCCCATCTTTCCGCGACAGTAGTTTCGGGCGCCGTACCGAGGAGCCGGTAACTCGGAACACGATCGATAACCATTCTAATAAATTAAACGGTAAGAATCCCTCCACGCTTTCGCCGGGCTATCGACAAAACTTCATCAGCTCGACCACGGAGAAACCTTCTAGGACTACTTCGACCTACCAACAGAACACCGTGACCGAAAAGGATCTAAGCCCTTACGACAGAAGTTTCACGTATAAGCAGGGCAAAGTAATGTCCACTCTAGGCCCTTATATTCCGTTTACGAGGAATTACGCGTACTCTACTAGTAGCACCACTTCGAAACCTACTCCGTACACTCCCACGGTGCCTACTTACACCGCTGCTGCTTACACGTCGGCGAAAACTCTGACACCGAAATTGAAGTATCCAGGTCCAACGTCGTTGAGCAAAATCAAACCGAACGCACTGCGTTTCTCCGAGAGGGAACACGCGATAAGTATGCTGCACTCTCTGAAGAATCTCGAGGATAGCGTTCCCAATTTATCGGAGGTTTCGAAAGAAAACGATCGTCCACTGTCCAACACCTCTGTTCCTTCTGCTCCACCTGCACCGTCAACCTTGCACTCTCTGGCTTTATACTTTTCCACAGTTACCGAGAACTTCGATTCTGATGAAACTACCGATTCCTCCGTCAGCTTCGAGTCCACAGAAGACGTAGAGAAGTCGACGCTGTCGAGAAAGAGTAACGGTACGGTACAAGTGCCGACCGGTCTTCTAACCGAGCACACCATCAATTCGTACGTCGAGTTGTTTAAATTGAACAACTCCAAGGACTCCAACAATCTGACCACGGAGGATCGCCTAGATAATTCAAGCAGTTACGGGGAGGATTACAACGATGATCTGGAACTTCAACAAAGCGGAGGTTCCTTGGACGATCTTCGAAAATCGAACAGTACCAGGCTTCGCGAGTTGGCTCAAGTGTTCACGCACGCTTTGTCCGCGTATCTGTTGGATCCTGACACGTTTAAGAAAGTGCTCACAGAAATCAGACCCACTGAGCCATCTCGAGTTGCAGACGACAGCGAAGAATGGAGGACTACGACTGTCTATTCGACCAGCGACGAGACCAACAGTTCGTCGTCTAGGGAAACGGACGAGGTGCTGGATTTTTCCGAGAACGGTAACGATATCAGACAGAAACTGACCACCATTTATCCCACCACGTTTGAACCGCCTACTACCACAGAGCAAGAAAGTGTTTATGATATCTTCAGTACATTACCCAGTACTTATTACGCTACTCCTAGAACCTCTGTTCAAGATGTGTTTGACTACAGTACGACCTTTTCGTCGTCCAGTCCAATCACCAACACATACTTCGAAACTTCTGCACCTCCGACGGAAAGCACATTCAGTACTCCGTACGTAAGCGATTCGAGCGCGTTCTACAATCAAAACAACGAGATAGATAAAGGAAACGCAGAGTCGACTGTGACGGACAGCTATGCTCCCTCTGAAGAAACTGAGGGGCAGAATCGAGTTGGGGGTTTCCAGAATAACAGCGTTATAACCGTCACTGAACCATTTGAGAGCGAGAAATTATTCGTTACCACTCCCATAACCGATAATTACGTCGTTTCACCCACTCCATCTCCTCCACCGGCATCCGTGCACATGGTTACTTACAACTGGAGTAAAAAATCGATGAGAAAAAGACCTGAACAACAGCTAACTCCTCCATTCTATGAAAGTTATTCAGAAACGGTTCGAAAGAGTAACGAGAAAATTTTGGTATCTTCGAACCGGGAGAGTTATTCCAGCACCCCTACATCAACGCACAGTGCTCGCACGACGACTTTTGACTCGACCAAGAGCTACGAAGCTACCACCAGTCAACCACGCAAGATTTCCCGCCATAAATCGTTGTTGCCCGATACAAAACCGAGTGGAAACGCTCTACCCGCGTTACGAAGTAGTTACACAAAATTCAAGAACCTTTACGATCGCTTAGACGAGAATAATATCGAAACCACCGAAAGACCGACAACTACCACTTCCAGGGTAACCGAATCGGTAACTACAACTACAAGTAACGAGGATACCACGCCTTGCGCGAACACCGAACCTACCGGCACTTTCGAGCCCGTGATCCAGAAAGAAGAGCCAAAGATATTGAGCAACGATCACTGGACCTTGTCGCCGACCGTCACTCACTTATGGGAGACATCCGTCTTCCTCGATCCTCAGAGGATCAATCACGGTTTAGAGTCAGACCTTAGATCGACCGCTTCAACGGGATCGTTCGGTAGCACCGACAGCCAAGAGTACGGAAGCACGCGTTCTCTTAGCGAAGAGATGTCAGCCAGTTCTGAGGAGTCGTTCATCGGTGACGAGGACCAGCCGCTTTCCACGCAGAGATTATCCAGGGACAGGGACTCGCCCACGACGTTCTCGCTGTTTCCAACTACCTTCACCACGGGGAACACCGCGACGCCCAAACCATTGGTCACCACCCGTTCTGGTATCACCACCACTGTAACGTCCTCCATCGCGTCGACGAACTCGTTGCCCCAGGAGAGCACGGTGACTTCGTTGCTGCCGTACGCGATGGCGAAGAACCAGCTAAACGAAACAGAGACCGAGATCGCTGAGAAACTGTTCGGCAAATTGAACGCCTCGAGTACTAACGCGTTGATGAGGGTGATGAAACAGGCGGATAACAACGAGACCGTTCGACAACTTGTGCTCCTGCTGATACGACGCTGCAGCGATCCGTTGAACAAAACCATGCAACGCGAAAGGGATGAGTTGTTGAACGCATTGCTTAGATTACCCGTGCACGAATTTTCGTCCGAGGAGTCGAGGAACGTCGTAGCTGGGATTAATCAACTCAGTCTGCCCGTTGTCAGGTCGACCAGTTACGCGAAGAGCACCTCGGCCACGACGTTGGTCACAGAACCGCCGGTGACCACGTTTAGGAGTAGAAAATACCGCAAGTTTCGCACGACCACGGAGAATTCGGTGAATATCGTGAGGCGATCCGAGAAAAGAGTGACGTCGGATGGGAACAATTCGTTGCAGGACGATGAGACGTCTGCGTCGGACAACAGAGCGCTGGAGCTCCTTAGATCGTTGTACACGATAGCTACGAAATGGGGGTGAAGCTTTGGGGTGTGAATGTAAAGCAGTAGGGGAATGTTTCGTGTCGGCAGGCTCTGAAGGTGATTCCTTTCGAAATGCGTTTTTTTTTTCTTTGAGGAAACGAAAACTATTATTGGTGCTACTTTAGTTTGTGCAGAATCAATTGAATACGATTTCGAACAATTATAATTTGGACAAATTATAAACAGTTCGATCTGAACCGATCTAAATTGATCGCGAATTAGTTCTTTCGATTTTGGTTTTTTTTTTTAGTGTAATCGTACATATCTTAGAACATTCTTGCTGAATCGGTTTTTGAAAATTATTTTTGATTCGATTTTGATGGAAACCGTACGGTTTCTATGGGTGATGGGAACGCAATACGTAGTTAATCCGATGGAAATATTTTTCCTTTCAATTTATACGCACGGAATTTCTAAACCTTAAGACGTAAGAAACTACGGTGTTAGTGAACAACGAAATGACTCCCGATTAATTTCATTTGAAACACGCGTCACGGACGAGCGAGTCTGTGGTAATAATGAAATTCTTTGGAATTCGTTCGTTAAGGTTGTAAATTAAATACATACACACGTATCCTGCAATTGCACCTGATCGTAACAGTATTACATTCGCATACCTACACTGTATCATAATCGTTGTACATCCTTCGTTGAATAAATAAGATTTTCGATGTTCTATATTTAACAGTCTGTCTCAATGGAAGGTATAAATTGCATATCTAATTACGCTGGCACGGTTTCTATGGTTGGCGAGATTTTAATCGCCACTGCGAGGAAAACAAGATGAACGCCCGTATCGCAAACTTAGATGACTCGAAATCGCTTTGAATCCTGGTGCTGGTGCGTATCTCTGTATCTTCTGGGTACCTTAAAAAGAGCAACGACTTTCAACGGTGCGAGGCCCTTGTTAAACGTACCAAACCGTCGATAGTATTTTTTTTTTCAAAATTTTATTCTTCTCTTTCCATCTCTTTTTGTATGTACATAAGAATACAGAATCGATTCGTTCCTTCGTGTATCCTCTAACAAAGATTTCTACTTCGTTTCAAGATAGTCTTACGCTGCGTTGTGTAATTGTGCTTCGCTTCGAGAGCATTAAAAATCGCGCGTTGCCGCCCGATACTTAAGTTGTCACACGGTAGATATGTATTATCAACATTATGTAAAATACATTTGTACAGAATGTGAATAAATAAAAGAGGGTTTTGTTAATGTTTAACCCTCCTCGTTCGTTCCTTCTTCGCAGTTCCGTTAATCGGCCACACGGTGATAACACGCGTGCGGACACGCGCGCGATTAAACCTAATGAAGGATTCGAAATATAATACAAAGTGATCCCCGCGATACGATGAAATTCTGTTACGTGAACATCGTCGAGGCGCGTTACAAACACGTACGAACATCGTAGTATCTCACTGATACGTGATCGTAATGTTAATAAATCCCGTTTTCACGACACCTTCTTGCTTGTTGTCGCTCGACCACACGTGCTGCTCGATCCAATCCAAATAAGAGTAAACCGCCGTGTATACACCGGGAACAGAACTGCCGCAAGATTGTCCGAAAGCTGTGATTCCAATTACGCTGTCCCCGTTCTCGGTCAACATTAATAACGGGCCCCCGCTGTCACCTTGGCAGGCGTCCGCTCTTCTGCTGCTGTTCGTGTCTATGGCGCAGATCAGGTTGTCGTCGATACCGCGGGGTAACTTTAGAAACCCGCTGTAGAACTTGGCGCATTCTTCTTTGCTAACGAGGCTACAAATTGGAACAGATGTAGAGGTGTAGAATTCTTTCGACAGTGAGACGATTTATGTAATTTAATTAACGGAGAAATTCGGGGGTGATTTATATCTTTTAGGGAAAGTGTTTAAGAATTCTCGATGATAATTATTGCAATGTCAATAGAGAGGTAAACAAAGTTTAAAAGAAAAAGAATGATATAATTGAGATGCAATATTTACGAAACATTAAGTTACTATTTTAACCTTTAACTACTGGCACGGAGTCTAACAAAGTTTGTGATAAACATTAGTTTTTTGTTACCCTCGTCATGGATGGGTGTGGCAATGTTACCATTACTAACACCTTTTTCCTTTTTTGTACCCTTCATTGTATCAACACAACAATAACGTCAGATTATATTACTTTTATAAGTATCATTTATTTACGGTTCGAAATATAATATACACTGATACCAGATTTGACTGACAACAACATTAATCGACCACAAATTTTATCAACAATAACGTTATTCGACGGTGGTATTTACCTACAACAGTAGGCAATGCAAATTTTGACCAACTATTTACAATATTGTATCTATCATTGTATTACTGTTCATTCAAATTGAGAATGTGTATTTCATGAATGAGAATATGAATAAGAATTTTTAAAAAAATTGTTGTCGATTGAAACTAATATCAGTGAGTGGAACTTAAGGATTAAAAGTTTGTAGTTGAAAATTTCAAAGTAAAATTTCCAACTCGTCATATCGAGTTATTAGATTAATGGTGTAACAATACCTGAGACTAGGTGTCCTCATCAACTTCACAGAATTCTCGACGTCAAAGCTGGTAGCGCCCCATCCAATTACTACTAAGGGTGTTTTCGGTGTTATACTGACGATATCTAACGATTTCGTTTGAAGGCAGATAGGCTTAACTGTGTTCGAGAGCTGTACCTTTGTTTTCAACTTCAGTATGGCGACATCGTTATAATTCGTGCTGCGTTTGTAATTCGGATGAGATATTATATCGCTTATCTGGATTCGTTGCACGGTTGCCACGGTGCTACTTATATCTTCATTTCCCAATCGGACCTGGAACAACGCGTGGAAGCTCATTAAAAGCGTTCGTTAACAACGTCTAACGTATCTGTTCAACCAATTACTAGGGTGCATGATCGAATCGTGCAAAAAGAAACACACGGATAGTCAATAACGTGAAAATATTCTGATGGTAATGAGAAATACTAAATATAACGTTACCTTTAATTTACTTATTTAATTTAATTTTGATTACAATGAACAGATTATTTTTAACTAATTTCTAATGTTAAAAATAAATAAAAATAAATAAAAATAATTTCTAATTTTAACTAAATAATGTTTTAGGACGAACTAATTATGATAACAATCGCTGATTCATAACCATTATCCGTGACTATAATAACCGGATTTCACTATAATTGAAGGTTTGGTCAGGTTTCATTCCCCGAAGAACAATGATAAAGCAAATATAATTAATGGTAAAACCTAATATGTATCCTACTAGAAACTTGTGACTTAAAATTTCCTCTAACTTTGAAGTCATCCAGTAGCATCTGTCAGAAATTGATTAAAGATATCAACGCAACGCAGCTGAAGAAAAAATATAAACACAAATTCTTGGTCGTCGTTCATTCTTTATCCCTTACACGAATCATTGAATGGTACTCACTTCTATTGGCACCTGTTCATTTATGTTATTGACGCAGTGCGCTGCGGTCAGCACGTGTTGATTCGATATCAAGCTACCCCCGCAGCTGTACTTGACGGGTGATGGATCCTCGTCAGTGTCGGTGTTTTCGTACCCCAAAGCCACCACGTACGGGAATTCGCCTGACTGAGCCGGGGTTCCGCCGAATATGTGAAAAGACAGATCGTCCGGTTTCGCGTCGCTTACTGTTATCCGGTTATCGTATTGCTGGCACGCTGGAAATCGTGTTTTACTATAATGAATAGAAAGGAACAATTCGAAATGTTCGAATTTCGTGATAAAAGAAGATTGCATCCGTACGTTTAATAATAACCGGCGGTAAATCAACCGAAATGCGTTTCGGGAAGATTAATACACTGTTAAAGCCGGTTTAACCCAAACGTTGGGAAAGAAGCATAAAGGAGTGGAGCGCGTATTTTCGATGGTGCCTACGGGTCTTATTTTACGCATTATGCATAAATCTTCTACCAAAAGGAAGGTCGGCTATTTAAATTTTAAATGGAGCATGCAAATCAACTTCATAGCGAGTGATTTATACGCATTTTATGGTCACAATATTTTATCAAGGAATTTCTTTCTCGACGTTACTCTTATGCACTTCACGTGCTCGCTTTAGATTCAAATGAAATGCATTAACATTCGATGCGTTAGAATGGTAAACGAATTCGCGTCACGATCCCCCCTTCTCGTGCTTTCACGTTTTCACCGAAAAATATGTACACACTTAGAGATGCATGAAATATGTGTTATAAAATGCACAGCAATCAAGTTACTTCGACATCGTAGATAAGGCTATTTACGATATTACTTTTGCGATCAATTAATAACGATGATCTACAGGCATCGATGTGACATGTTACACGTGTTGTTCACACATAAAGGCGGTCGTAGCTCGCACACATGCATGAATTTCTGTACATCACACGATCGGCGTAATTATGTCATAAATGACTGCGAATTTTCATCTTACAAGCGATCCGAGACTCGTAGATCCTTAAAAATAGCCGCGGAGTCTAAACTTCTTATATCTGTCTTCGATAAAGAAAAAGCGTAGAGAAAACATCTTAGCAAGATTGATCATTGGTTAACCATACCACCAACGTTCGCCTCGTTTCTAATTTTACGGTTTTCCATTTCGCGATACAAATTCGGGTAACGTTTTAACCCCTGAATTATCTGTACGCCAATGTTATCGGTTTAGGTATAGGCTTCGATCGAAAGATTTATAACTTCTTCCTATCTTCTCGACAAAGACGGAACGTACCAGCCTCTGCAGGACGTAGCGACATTTTCTTGTTGATGTTCACAGGACAACAGACGATCTCGACGAAGTCATCGAATCCGCACCTTCCCATGGACTCCGAATTCCGTTTGCCCTCCTGCACCTCCTGCATCCTAGGCTGACACTCGGTCAATTTCTTGCAGACGCCTGCGCTACCATCTTCCAGCCTGCACTGGCTCCCTTCTGCGTGGAACAGAAAGAAACAACAGACTATAGTGCTCTCCGTGCCTCGTCTCGGGTCCACGCGAAAGGATTCCCCTTGAGTTAAAAGCAGAATTTCAAGTTCTCCAGTTCGTCTTTTTTGCGAATAATGGACAGCGTTCGACGAGGTCCCCGTGATGAGATTCGTAGAAGGAATTCGAACTCGCGACGACGGTTCTATACGCGTATGACGTCACACAAAGCACATAGCAAGGAAGCAAGCAAGTAAGTACATGTTTTGGTCGCATCACGGAATACCGAATTTGTCCGGGACCAATTTCCTGTTGTTCGTAAAATTTGGCCGGTGTAACGATGCACGTTTTCTACGTACAAGCCGAGATAACGCAGGATAACGATCCATCATAATTTTGGTCGTAACGAAAACAAAGTTCATGAAAAATAGCGGAACAGTCGTTTTTTTTTTCACCGGAAACCCAAACGGATTGGACGTGGTGTAGCGTAACCTCGGTCAACTTCAAACGTTCGTAATTGAACGTTTCGAGATGGAACGACTGACTCTATTAACATAATTTTATAATCCGGTATGATCGTTGGCATTCTAAATCGTTCGCGAGACGTTCACCGATGAAGAGGACACGCTTGTTCGTGCACGAGACACGATTATTCTAATTACCGTAAAGCTCCTGTTCGAACGCGAACGATGCGATGGCGAGCAGCAATTGAGCGAGCACGATCGACGGTACGTTGCTATGCATTTCCGAGATAACGAAAAAACGGGCGAAGGGGCAGAAGAGGAGCGTTCGAAACAAACGGTGCCGATAAACCAATCCGCGTGGCGTTCGGTTCAAGACTAAACTGATGGTCAAGCAAGCTTGAGTGATGCCGTGAATCAGATAGAAGGGAAAGAAGACTCGTAGAAAGATTCACGCTCCTCGTCGGCTTCGAACTTCCCGTTGGCACGAGGGGAGAGACGAGAAAAAAATGGAGAAGAGAGGAGAGAAGAATCACTGTGTCCGCGTGAGAGAAGGCATCAATGATGCGGTACAATAAGTAGCGTAATTAACATATTACGCATCGGCCGTTAGGCGACTCTTCTTGTGTCGCGAACCGGATTTGAAAAATTGTAATTAACTTTGTTTATACGCAGTATCCTACGGTTTCTCTGACTTCGTTTTTAAGAAGCTCAACGAGCGTATCTTAATGAAGCCGTAAACATCGGAGAGGAACGGAAATAGATTCCCGAGCGGCGTCTCGAGGGGCTTTATCGAAAAATAAATTAATACCCCGACAGGATGTATAATTTAGCGACTCGTCAAGCAGTTTATTATCCGCAAAGCTCGTCGAGAGATTAATATTGATTCTTGCTCAAGTCTAAACTCCGATGATCCGTGATTGACATTAATTTAACGGCAGGTTCGTTGCCGTACGTTTAATTACGATAATTGGCATACGTTTAACATTCGATCGTGCAACGGTTGATCCCGGTTCGGATAAAATTCTTACATAATGGTAAGTTGGTAAAAATGACCACGGGTCGCTCGTAATAGGTTTTGACGCAATCAGTTGACGGGACATTGTTTCTCGTCGTTTCGAGGATATAATTGTTGAATAAACACCACACTATGTAACAGCGTTTTTGTATCGTTGGTTCAAAAACCTCTGGCTATCTGGTGGAATTCTTTATTTCGTTTCAAAATGTGTATACGACGCTCGACGTACACGAAAAGAATGGCGGTATCGAATGTTTCTTTAAAGCCGGCTTCAAGCGGATTCGGTGAAATATTTTGTATCCAAAAAAAAAAAGAAAGAAATAGAAGGAAAGAAAGAGAAGAACGAACCGCGGCAGAATGAAAAATCCGAGCGCAGAACGAGAAGTTGGGTCATCGTTGGATGACCGTGAACGATAAGTATTTATTTCTGTAACAAAAGGCACATACACGAACCGTGAATTTCGAGAAAACCAAAGTTTTCCCTCCTGTTCCAACATTTCTTTCGCTTTCGAAGCGGTCCGACCGAGACGAAACGGTAACATCGCCTACGCTTTGATCTATCATAGCTACTCAGCGATACTTAGAACTTCTTCTTTTCCAACGAATCGTGTATCTGTACACCTGCTGTCGTTTACCCGGCCATCTATTTCTCGGCAATCCTTTTTTTACATTCGTTTACATCGACCGGGAGATTTTGGTACTCGCGAAATCGTACAGTTGTTTACTCGCAGGGTTTCCCATAAAAATAGAACCCCCGGGGAGGGATTCACACTTCACACACGCACGACATTGGCCTGAATATTTTCTTCGAAATGCATCCGCATAAAAATAACTAAGTTTCCCCAGGATACATCGGAAATCACGATCGTATATACGTTATATCACGATGAAATTGCTACTTACAGATCTAGACTAATTTCCACGTATTAACTGCAGAAACATATGTATATACGTGTACTATACGTGTACCCTGTATAACGATATATTCGTCTTTCATAAGAACGAAGCTGTTAAATGAAAAATCCATAAATAACCACGGATAAGTGGATTGATAGCGAAGCAAAGATGATCTTTTTATGCTAACACATCAATTAACGGGCCCCGCCCTCATAAATTACTAAAGCACAGTGTGCCACCGGTGAAACGTGTTTCCAGCTAAGTCGGGGAATAACAAAAATGAATGAATAATGAAACCGCATAGAAATGATTTCTCATATCCGTACCAGGTTCCAGGGAGCTGCTGGAAAAAAGGTATCTCTTGTGATTCCCCAGTACCGTCTCCGTTTCAATTCAACGTACGTATGCACTTATACCGGAATACCTGCCGAATACGTTTCGAAAACATTTCAGTCCGGATCAAAAGAGCATGGGAGTATCGACAGAGAGAGAGAAAGAGTGAGAGCGACAATGGGGGGGGGGGGAGGGGACGAGTACTAAACAGAAGGAACGGAAAAACGACGACGGAGGAGGTGAGAAAAAGAGGGAAAAACCGGTAGAAAGTGAGGAAAAGAGACACGATCCGAAAGGCGAAGAGAGAAGCAGAGGTAGCAGAGAGAGAGATAGAGAGAGACAGAGCGAGAAAGAGAGCAGTTTTACACGCGTTCGCATTCAGTCTGCCCGCGGCGTTCGTGCCAGTCGTATTCCGTTGCTTGTTTTCAGATTTTATTGCTCCATTCTGCATCTTACGCTCCGTTGCAGTCGACCCGAGCGAAAAATGAGCGACACCGAGTACGCGGAACGCGATCACTTCCGGTACGATATTTCTCTCTAACAAAAGGATAAACGACGATGTGGTACCGATCGAACGCGTGACCATCGAGTCCGCGAGAAGGTGAAACGATAGAAGGTAAGAGGACCTTCATTTTTGACAGATACGTCCCGTTTGTTGCTCTCGCGAACCCGCGTTCGCCGTTTCTATCGAAAGTGAGTCAGATTCGGTAAGGAACGGGGGGATCCCGCGCTGCGGCAGGCCAGGATAATCGGCACCGGTGAAAGTTACGTAAAATCTCGTTTGATCAATTCGTTTAAAATTCAACCAGCTCGATATACACGCTTCGCTGAAAGGTATAATCTTGATTGGCGCTGAAAACTGTCCTCTCGTGCGAGTACGTTTCTGTTAACGATCTCGAGGACTCCGATTACCCGACTAATTCTCGGGGCGCGTGCGAAATCGTAGAACTATCTAATGTTATTACATATAATTGGATTCGTCTTCTATTTTAATATCACGGCCAAGAGCAGACAGGCTGCGCCTATTATTTTACTACTTACCTGTACGTCGTTTTCTTTGCCACGATTAATCCTAAAAACCGCGCGTCCGCCGCACAGACGAAAAGAAAATTGATGCTGTTTACATCCGGAGGTTCCAGGAAGCTTAACCACGAGTTACACGCCTGTTAAAGCCGCCGACTAGTATATCGTTGTTAAATTAGCGAAGTCCAGAGGCAGCGGACGCGCGATGCAAGTTGCACGCGTGCAGGTCGCAACGCATATATTTGTTGTTGCAATTAAGACTGCTCGGTGTCGGGCTGTGCGCGAGCAACTGTCAGCTGGTTACGGCTTTAATGAGTTAACGCGCAGAAGTTCGGAACATGTGTGGATGTTTAACGTGCCCGGTTAACGTTTACCATCCAGTAGCAAGGACAGGACAATTTATCGCTTCAATGATATGATCGCCGCGCTGAATTGGGTAAATCGGCGACGGTTCTAATTAACGGCCGACCTGATGGGTGGTATGCAGATTGTTTGTCTCCAACAACGGAGGACGCGGCAGGAAAAGGAATAAACGAAGGAACACCCGCGATCTCATCCCGTTTAATTAATACACGTTCTGGTTCATTTGACGCGCTCGCGGGTCGCTATACTATTCTCTGCTCGTTGGCATTGATACGCCGTCCATTACGTAATAATCTCCTTAGCATCGCGCGTTTGTAACAGTGTTACAACTTTCCGTGGGTGTCTCGCGAACTCGCGCGTGCTCTTGGAGCTGGACATCGTTACAGATACGACGATCGCGTATCCGCTGCACACCGATTTCTCGTGTTCGATCTCGTTCGCTTTATCTTAGCCTAGTAAGAGCTGCGCGTCCAAAATCGCTCCAGAGATTACCGTTTTTCTTGTGATTTGAATAGGTAAAAAAAAGAAAGGGGTCGTAAGTAAATAGCAAATATATCGTGGCGAAAAACCGTCGAAGTGACGAACGCAAAGCTAAAGCTCGTCAAATGGATGAAATCACGAAAGGTGAGCGCAAGGGACAATTGGAATCATCGGGAGCGATCACGGACCGGAAGCCACCCACGTACTTAAAGGTGACCAATTACTCGAACGACGCCGATCTGTCGAGAATTCCCAAACGAAAGCTGTCTGTGTTCTATCGATCGTTCGACGTGATCGAGCAGCTCGATCAGGAGAAAGAAAAGGAGACGCACGATTTTCGACGGACCTCCAGCAGCCCGTCCGTTCGGATCGAACGAACACAGGAGGACACGGAACGTTCGAGGAACGTCGTCGAGGTTGATCAACGAACGAGCTTGCACAAACGAGGCCTCGTCAATAACTATCGTTCGTTGATCGAGAGCGGAAAATTCTTGAGCAGCTCCTCGCCGGATCGTCTCAGCGAGAAAGCTTCGTCGGGTAACGCGAGCATTTCGAAAGCTCTGTCATTATCGCCGACTGCGTTCAAGCTGCCTCAAGTTAGGGAGGACAAGATCGTCGATAATTATGCCACGATTACCGAGACCTCGATCGGAAAGCACTATAGATTGAATAATAATGGGAATTACCAGTTCAAAGTAAGCGCTGCGCTGGTGTCGCTTTTAAGAAAAAACGTTCAATTAACTCTTAACGGAGCCAACGCTGTTTACCAGGGAGGATATTTGAGCCTGGTTATATTCGCGGCGAGCTGAATCTTTGACACGGTCGCTGTGTTGAATTAATTTCGCTGAAACTTAGCGGAACTGGCTGCATCGAAAATATTTTCCTTGGGAATATTCTGGATGCGGTGAAGAGCAAATTCGATGGTATTTCATTTCGAGTTAGCGCGGACGAAAACTTGTATTATACAAAATAATTTTTAAAATTGAGACCTATGAGTTTTCGATAAAAGAAAAGGTGACGGTAAGCGCAATTCAGTTGCATCGAAACTCATATCGTGTTTTATTCTTTTCGCGTGATTTTCACGTTGAAAATAACGAAACGGAAACGAAAACGTTGGCCCAATTTCTAGCGTCGATCCTGTCTACCACAGGAGAGCTATCTGTAAAAATGACACTCGGTTTATCAGGCTCCTAGGACGGTCTAAAGTTAGAACCCGATGCTGGACCGTTAAGAGTTAAAAATAAACATCTTGCTCTTAATGATTGTTGTTTCACGATCAGGCCACCGATGAAAATGTCGCGATCGGTTCGGGGCAAAGCAGCTCGTCGCCGGACCTGACCGACGCCGCCCGGTCGTTCGCCGAGAAAAAATCAGGGAAAGAAGGAAAAAGCGGCTCCGCATATGCGACGAACGAACCGCAGCGTGGAAATTCACCGTGTACGCGTCCAGTTTGCTCGCGGGCCACTACGTGCACCGGTAACATCCTCCGTACCTACAGCTCGATCGGTTTCTTTAAAAGAAAACTAAAAATACAATTAAATGTATATTGTTGGAGATCTATCCTCTCTGATTCGCAGATCTGGTTAAGATCAAAGATCCGGAGTATCCCCGCTCGTATAACGCATCGAGTGCTGGTCGCCTCGACGGGAAATATACATCAGTCGATGCCGAAATGTCGAGTCACGAGGATAGCTCGATCGGTTCCGACAGCGAGGACGACTCGTTCGAGCGGACCTTGCACGCGGCTACGCGCAGCGCGCGGGACGACGTGAAGATCGCGAGGTCGCGATCGAAGAGCAACAGCCCGTCGTCGCAACCTCTGTTGCCTTTTTTCACCGGTGAACCCCCGAGGAAACGGGATTCGGAAGCGGTGCACGAGCAAGAGAAGGCCAAGGAAGATTTTGTGGAGTTTCGCTCGAAACGAGAGAAGCGACAAGTTGGTAATCCTTCTAAGACAACGATTTTCAACCTTTTTCTTTTCGCCGGTACACGTGCAGTGGCGGACAAAAATTTAAGACCGAAGGTAAATTAATTGATTGATTAGAAATAGTACGATAAATGAAATTCGTATTCTATGCTAATGAATAAATAATGTTCTACAATAATGACGATAAAAATAAGTGTATGAACAATATTTACAAAGCATAAAACTATGTTTTGCATTGTCCTGTAGTTTTAAACTTTTGACAGCTACTGTATGTACCGTATCCCTTATCGATCTTTAACGAAAAAAGTATACACCTTTAACTGATAAACAAAAGAATAGTAATTTCGTACCGTTTTCGCTCAGAATTGGCAATAAAATAAAGTTTTGTTCTCACTGTACATTTAATGGTGTGCGAAGAGAAGATATTTGTCCGCTTCGTTCGTAATCGTAATCTATCATTGCAAATTCACGGTGCATCTGAAGATCTTTCATGACACACTTGTGTGCCATGGTACACCAATTGAAAATCACTGATAAGATGCTGTTCGTTGCAATGAAATGCAATTCTTACCTTATTTAGGAAAAAAAAAAAAAATATTTAAAAAAGATATCGTTTCGTCGTCGAACACGTTAATCGCCGTGCGAATAATTTCAGAATCGGTTAACGTCAAACCTGTGCTCTATTTTTAGTTATTTTGCATTATTAGTATTATTTACCGCGATATGGTTCCTATCTCAGTACGATCTGATCTGCAAGAAAAAAGAAACCAAGAGGGAAACCCGTTAAGCTCTCTATTATTCGCGATGGAGACCTTCGGCATTACCAAACATTCTAAATATTATATACGTTTATACCTTGAATCGTTACCGTACCACATGGTCACACTACATCTGGCGATCTATGCCGTTCGATAGGAAAAATAATATTTGCTCTGGAAGCATCACGGACGAGCAAACGGTCGGCATACGAATACAACGTTTCGGGAAATTCGAAATCAAGCATCCGGATGCTTCTGCTGAAATTTCATTTCGCGTCTGACCGAGCGCACGGTTATTTATAGAATACTTGAAAGGCGTTGAAAAATCCGTGTGTATGGTTAAGAAACGAAAAATATTCTTTTTCGTGAACGTGTGTATATGTATGTAGCTTCAATATCGTTCGTCGCAGAGATTATTCGTCTTCGCGAGAAGATCCTTGTCCGAGGGCGACTCTGAACGATTCCAACGCACGAAACGTCACTGCAAATGCGCCAAATGGGACGAAGAATCGCAGGACGAGCAGAAACAATTTTCAGCTTTTCCCAGCTTCAACGACACCAGGCTCCAGGCTATGGGTCTATCGACCCCGGAAGATATCGATAGCGTTTACAGGTGAACGTCAAAATATTATTATTATTATTTCTCGTTTGCCTTTTTTTTTCATTTATTAGACTGTTCTAGTGCAGTAGCTATATGGTTATTTATTTTTCTTGTTCCAGGGAAAATATACCGGAGAACGAACTGGAGGTTAATCTTTTAAATATTTTATTTTTTATATCACCTGTCTCTATCCCACTCTCTTGCGTTCTTTTCGCGTTCCTAGTTTCGTTTTATTTCTGCGTGTTCCGTATCATTTTCTTCTGTAATTCTATGTATTAACACTATTCCTGCCGACACTTCACGTATACCTATATTCCTACCGCGAAATTCCCACGTACGACAGACTACAAATTTTTCTCAGAAAATAAACAATGAAAAAAGAAGTGAATATTGAAAAAGTGTATTACACGTATATTTGAGGAAAAGTCTAAAGTTTAAAGGCGATTCAATTATATTGTGCATATGAAATTCTAATCAAAATTTTAAAAACGGTCATTCGACCGGTCGTGGTAGGAATAGTGTTAAATGATTTTGTTTTATTAACAGAGACAAGTAATAATAGCGATAATAAATTATTGGACACCCCGTGACGTTATGATTAACGTATATGGATTTCATACTTGTCCCGTGTAATTTTGCAGCGGAAATATATTGCGTTCTCGATAGCACTTGGTACGGACAGGATCACCTTGCAGAGGAGGATGGCGTTATCCCTCCGGCAACGGGATCAGTCAGAGCGGAATTTTATGAGCGAGATCCAAAAGATGCAGGAGGACTTAAAGGCTAGTATAAATATATTATCTTCTTAATCCTTAAGCGACGGACAATTCCAAAGACTACATCTTGGTCCGTTTTAACCCGTTTTGGTCGTCTTCCGATGCATATTCTGGATTTCTGGTTCCCAACCTTAATGGGACCACGAAATATTTTCTAAGAAGTTCTTGGAAATTATTATTATATAAACTTAATTAATTAATTATTTATGACATAAATTCTGAGATTATTCTTAGTTGAAAATTTTAAGTATGTTAAATATATTAATATAATTAAATTACTATATAATTACTAACTAAACATATTAGTTAAAATTGTATTCTAAATTAGTTACCTTTAATGCGTTTTCATTACCTTGTCAAAAAACTATTTTTTTTTACGAGGGAGGGAGTGGGTCGCAACTTATTTGACTATTGTAAAAATGAGTGGGAATTTAGAAAGGATTGGGAAACAATGTCGCAGACTTTTTAACAAATTTCTTACACGTTTTATTTCTCTCTAATATTTTTTGTATTTAACAATCACAATAAGAGACGCAGACACTGTCACCCGAGGGTTAGTCCCCCGTCTATTTTTTTCAAAAACATCAACCATGTCTTCGTGAAGGAAAGAAATTTGTTTATCGTTACAGTAAATTAATAAAAAAAAAGAATATGCTAATACTCCTATTTACTGTTTTACATTTTTAACTCTCGGTTGTCACTTTGAGTTGAAACAACCCAGAGCTTGATTTTGAAGAAACGTACCTTCACGGCGTCGCTTATAACGATACATGCGTAGATATGCCACTTTATTCGTTCATTTTTGATCGTCAAAGTGTTCGAATTATATTTCAAAATTTTTAGTCTTCCTTATTTTTTAAACAACAGCTGCTTGAAAATCAAAATCAGGGTCTGAAACAAGTGTGACGACCGAGGGTTAAACGAGTATGATCTATCCGGCAGATTATTAATCATTCGCATTAACACTTAGCTGACCGAATGCGGAGATCTCCCATTTTTTCCTCGACAAAGCGCTGCCATTGATTCTATTTACTTTTGTTATTAGTTCGTCTTGAGTTAGTGTTGAATTGATTAAAAATTGTACTTTGGAAAAGCAGAAAATGCATTTGACGAACTATGAACAATACTAGTTCAAAACCAATTAATAACCAAAGCAAACACAATCAATGTCAGCGCTTTGTCGAGGAAAAAATGGTAGATCTTCCCATTCGGTTGGCCAACTGTTAAATATCGATTTCCCATAACAGGACCTGTGCCCGCTTTGTACGGACCAAGAGTCGATAGACAAAGTGGAAAAGGTTCGTCACCGATTAGACATGATAGCACGGTCTGCACATAGGGTTTCTTGCGCCGCTGAAACGCTTGGAGCGGTGTACCAAGAGCACAGGATTTCCAGAGCAATTTTTATAGGTGACAAGTACCTACAGTTATTGCGAGCTAGATGCGAGAATCTGACGGCTGAAATTGCGGAGACAAAGTAAGTGCTTTCTTATCTTAATATCCTATTATTTTGCAAAATTTGAGTTCTTGTTTTATCGTAATGTTTCTTGTGCTATAAATTGAATTGATATTCTTCGCTGATAACATAAAATAAATTGTCTTTTTAACTGAAAATAGTAACGATAACGATTTTTATAGAATAATATGATAGTTCAACAATATTTAGATACACTTTATACATTAAAATTATTATTTTCTAGGCAAATATTGTTGAAGCACAACATCGTGATAGAGGAGAGTTCTGGAGAGATAGGAGACGATCTACCCAAAATACGATACAGGAATGGAATACCTTGTAATAATCGAACAATGGTATGCAAAAGAAATTTAATGTTATATACGTAAATTATATTTGACCTTGACATTTCTTCGCCGTTCTGTCTAAAGAAAAACTATGTGCATTGTACAATAATCATTCTATCATTCATCGTTGTAGAAAAAAAGATTCTTTTAAAAGCAATTTTTTTCATTCACAAAATATTTGTAACCGTTCTCATTTAACTCAGCCACTCTACATACTTGTTGCTGTTTAATTTCCGTTTGATTAATTTTATTTGCAGATCGCTAGGAGAAGAGCAAGCATCGCAACAATTTCACGACCCTTGACTTCGCAAGACGCGATAAAGGCAGTATTTTTTATCAAATCGTTTCCTCCTCTTATGCATCACCTAAACTTATTATGTCTCTTATGTAAGAGTTATCAAAAGCTGTAATTTTATATACAGATCTTGTCCCATTTAGGAGGTTCCTAGACAACGTAACTCCGTTTCCGGAAGGGTTACCTTAAGGAGGCCATCGTTGTGCTCCGAAATGCAGAGGTGGGAAATCGAAAAAATAAATCGAACGGAGTTTGTACTATTTTTTTATACCATTGCGTAATAGTGATATATACAGAAATATATATCAAAATTAAAAAAGAAAGGCAAAATAAATGAACTGAAATTTTTAAATTCCAGCAGCACAAGTAGTATCGTTGAACTGCGCGATATTTTTGAGCATACCGAATCACGAAGAAATTCCATTGAGGAGAATAATAATCTTTTAAGAGCTGACCAAAGTACTAACGTTAATCGCGAAAATTGTGACACTATCAATAATGTGGAAGATAAAGGGCGATTAATTGTTAAACAAAATTCTCTTTTGGAGTTGAATGTGGCCAAAACTGTTGAGAAACAGATAAAATCATGGTAAGTAATTACTCGTTCGATATTTGATAAAAATCATTTAACCAAGTATGGATTAAATGAAAATATGAATTAAGTCATGTAAAAAAATGAAAGTAATATAAAAGAGCAGAAAGTTGTAGAAAATGTTTAGGGATCGTTGAATTTTTTGCTTTCAGTATACGAACAGCTGAACCTTTACGAATAACTAAGAACATCGTAACGTGGAGGTCAATATTATGGTTCATGCTCATCTTCTTTCTTGGATTTTATGCAAGAAAATTTACTTCAGCAATTGTTACATAATGTATTAAAATGTATTAATAGTAGGATTAAAAGAATTAGTGTTTTTTTCTATGATGGTGTTGCAGTATTAAAAGAACGATGCCTACTGTATTGATATTTACAAGAAAAGATAATAAAAGACCTGATTTACAAATATATCATATTTAATTTTTTGTTTTCATATATTACAAATTATTCGCTGTTCCGATACACACGAGTGAATTGTTTTTGTTATAATAACGTAGAGAGAGAATGCTCGAACAGTAAGTTGAGTATATTTGCGGTGATTCTGTTTCAGGTACTAAATTTGACGAATTGCTAAAAAATAATAATCAAAATGTAATCTACAATATCAAAACTTAGCATTTTCAATTAATAATACTAAAAATTACCTATTAACAGTTTTAATGTAGTCATGGGTAGGCCATAAACGAATAGTGCCATCCATACTTCCGCTAGCAATATATTGACCATCAAAACTCCAATCTAAATTCATAACTGTATCTTCGTGACCTTTAAGTTCAGTTAACAATGCATTAGTTGCTAAATCCCAGATAGAGATAGATTTATCATCACCTACATTGAAACTTTAGTTAATGCACTATAAGATTAATAAGTTACAAAATTCATATTATTTAATGAAATATTAAAGTAAATTGTTTTACCCGCAGCTGCTAAATACTTTCCATCCGGACTAAAAGCTAAACTATAAATCGTTGACTGTGCTCCAATATATACCCTTAACAAATTTCCGTCATCTTTATCCCATAATCTGACAGTCTTATCAGCAGACCCAGTTGCCAAATACCGGGCATTTGGATGAAATTTTACACTCTAAAATTTAATTATATAATTAAAAGAATAAACGTTTTTTGCTTTTTATTGATTAATATTTTTTTAAGTGTGGATAAAAATAGAATATTTTTATTCCAGCCTACCATACATACATTTATATCTAAAAAATGACCAGCAAATATGCGTAATGGAAATACTCTATCTAAAGACCATAATTTGGCAGTTCTGTCATGAGAACCAGTTGCTACATACAGATTAAATACGCTAAGATCCATACACCATATAGGATAGTTATGACCACTGTAAAAATGTATTTTTTAATGATAATCATAACTTCATATTATTATACATATAAGGTCAATGTAAATACATACCTATAAATTGCAGCGCATGTATAATCATTAAGTCTCCATGCCCTCATATCTTTATCACTTGATACAGAAAGTAAGATTTCCGACTCTGGGATAAACCTCAAATCATGTACAATATCAGTATGACCTCTAAGTATCACCGCACCTTCTTCAATCCTTGAAATAATATATATGAATACTCAATTTTACATTGTTTTACTTAAATGAATTATTATAGTTTATAGATGATAGTAACTTACGTTTCATCCGATGTTTCGTAAAATTTATATAAAAATGGAATATCAGAGGCAAACTTAAAAGAAGGTTCCTCATACTTTGGCTTAATTAATACTGTTTCATTTATACCCCACAGCCTAATTTCTGTAGTACTAAATCCTACTGCTAATTTATCCATAGTGGGTGGTATAATACCACTACTTGCACTATAAAAATAAATGTTTTACGTAATTTTTTGCAATTTACTAATACTTATTATATTATAATTCAACACGCCTTTTATCATAAATTTTTTTTTATATAATTACTTTTCAACAGCATTATTCACTGTAAATATTCGTAGAGGTTGATGAGCATTACTTCTAATTAATCTTATAGCTTCCTGCAACTCTCTCATTTCACGATCTGCTCCTGTACCTGATGGCTGTTCTACATAGCCATTAATTCCTACCTCAGGTCGCAATCTTGTCTCTTCAGATCCTTCTGTATCTGTTTCAGGTTTGTCCATTTTCTTAATTATTGTCACATGTGTATTTATTATCTGAATAATAAACAGTTGCATATTATTAATTAAAATCTATTATTTAAAAATAGGAATAATTTCATAATTATATGATACTCCACACAATACTTATGTATTACCTGCATTAATATAATGTGACCATGTTTTGAAAGAAATTGTTGAAGACATAAATGAGCAACATCTGACATATCCACTTTATATTTCCTAGTTCTAAATGAATTTACTAAAGGTCTTAATTCAATATCTTGTACTGAAAATACACTAGATAATTCTTCTAAAAAGTCTTTTTCTGTTTCACTATTGAACTCATTTTGATGTGATTTTAGAAATTGAATTGCTGCTTGCCTATTACCAGCATGTAGCATCTCTAAATATAAGTGACAAAATACGGGATATAGAAGTCCTTTTAATTCCATTTTTAACTTATCATCGAGTACAATATTTACCCACATCTTTAACCTAAAGAAAATAAGCAATTTTTGAAAGGATACAAATAATAGATTACATGTAGTCAATTTAATATGCTAAAATAGCTATATGGAACTTTAAAGCATAAAAAATTACCGTTGATATGCTTGATCTGCAGCAGAAACATCAATGCTAATGGCACTAAAAATGATGGAATTATCTTGAGATGTAGCAGAAGCAGCAGTTGCATTCAGCATCATTTCATCACTTGTTCGGCAATGCATCTGACTGCCTTTACAAAAGACGTCGCTAGTCTGTAATTGATATTTGAAAGTAACAAGAGGTTATGTCATATTTATTAATTATGCTTTAATTTCAAATGAAATTTTGTTAACAAAAATGAGAACGTAACCTGCCTGATAACGACGTCGTTTTAAATACGATTCAATTGTAGCACTAATTAATTCACTCTTTAAACGTTTCATTGTTTTAGAATTACACGTTGGTTATGTTACAAATTCAAAAGGTTTAACCATAAGAAAGACATCAAATAATAACAATCATTGGAAATATACAATTTCAATAATTATTTTAGTAATAAGCATATCATAAATAATATGCATATTTTTTCAACATTTAATAAAACGAACAGTAAGTTTAAACAACCGTTACTATTAGACATATAATTTCATCAATGAAGAAAATTGGTATTTGAATGAAACTTCAACCAGTGATATTCGACATTTTGTTTTCATTACTAATTATTTTTTATATTTTCAAAGCTAATTCAATTTTATTTGTAATTTATAAACAAATAGTTGCCGCCCGTCACTCATTCTGAAGGTATACAGGCAAAAATTATTTTCCCTAGGAAAATATCTTTTAACCCTAGATGATCCTAGATTATTACACACATGCTATTGCATTTAATTTATATGTAAACATATCAGAATTCGAATTTACGTTAACAGAAAACATCAAATTATTATATTACGTTTTCTCTTCACAAACATATCGTTAGATATTTAAAATAAAAAATAAATGTCATTAGTCAGGTCAGGGAAGAAAAATACATGAGCTGTGAGCAAAGTCTACGGAAATGAGGAACCACCTGTAATGTCAGACTGAGGCTGTGAAGCCTGTAATGCCAGACTGAGGACGGGAGTTCTCAAAAACACCCCCTTCCACTACGCACACTACCGCAGTAAACGCGTGTACGTGAGTTCAACGTTTTGGACGACTTCGGAAAATCCAGATAAAAAACAAATGAAAGTCTTTCTTTCTCGATCTTGAAGTGCTGAAATCCAGCCTGTGTAAAAAACAAGAATACGGCACGAGTCGCGCGGGATCTTGACTGCCTATTCTCATTTTTCGACATATGTTGTATATTTAATTATTATCGACTATATTCGAAAAAGTTATCACAAATATACTATTTTTTATTACAAGAGCATCCTTGTATGCCGAAAATTCAGTAATGAGGAGTCACGATCTCGCGCGGCCGTGTCGCAGACTTGCTTTCCACATTGGTTGGATTTCAGCGCTTCAAGAGCGAGAGAAAAAGACTTTCATTTGTTTTCTCTCTCAATTTTTCGAAGTCGTCCGAAACGCTGAGCTCACGTACACGCATTTACTGCGATAGTGTATGTAGTAGAAGGGGGTGTTCTCGAGAACTCCCGTCCTCAGTCTGGCATCATAGTGTGAAGACAGACTAGGGAATGGTTTTTAGCCCTTGAATGGGGGTACCCCCACTAATTTCCTGCTCTCATAACCTGTGGCCATTCTTTCAGTGGCTAAATAGTATATACATAGTTATACCAATAAGGTTGAAATATACAAAAAAAAAACTATTCATACAATTCATGTGAATACGCGAATGATAGAGAGTGAACTTCAGATTGTGTGTGTAAACGTTAATATGTTAGTACACATATTTTTTTATGAAGTATAAAGTGTACAGGATTGTTGTTTATTAAATCATGTTATAATAATTGTAAATTAGATAATACATTTAAATTATTAAAATACATTATAAGAATATTGTGAAAAGGTTTGTCAAAGTTTTACATTAAATTTAAGATAATATAATGTCATTGTAAATATACTTTCTTTCTGTATAATTTAGTTTTGTACAGCAAATATTAATAGAATTATGGGAACTGAAATGAAAAGTACAGTAATAGGTGTATATGAAAAAAAGAGTAGTAACATCCGTTCTATATTTTACAAAAAACCTATTAAAAAGGATAATTATAACTTAGATGTGGATAACATTGATACTTCTCAAGAAATAAGACGTAGACGTTTATTACAATTTCAAAAGAAGTATGCCTTTCTTATATATTTGTTACATTTTATAAGAAATTATAAAGATAATAATCTTATATATTATTAGATGTAGAGACATTGCATTTAATATTAGAAGAGGAATATTAGATCAAGCATTTAATTCTGAAGAAGATGAATTTGAGGAAGAATTGGAAATTGAAGAAACTGAGAAAAAAAAATATCATTCGTTTAAACAACATAAACATTATGCGAATCAATTAATGATGTCTGAGTGGATGTTAGAAGTACCTCAAGATCTTCTGGAAAAGTGGATCATAGTCCCTTGTCCTCAAGGAAAAAGAACTTTAGTTGTTGCATCTAAAGTATGTTACAAAGAAAACCAAATACATTTATGGAAACAAGATTTTTGTTTTACGTAACTATCTTTGTAGGGTACAACTAAAGCATATAACAAACGAGGTAATCAGCTTGGTAAATTCCATTCAGCACTTCCTGGTGGTAACCCTTCTGGGCATAGAAGTAGTTGCACCATTATTGACTGTATATGGATAAAACAACAAAAGGCATATTACATTTTAGATGTAGCTGCATGGTCCAATCAGTCATTGATAAATTGTGATGTAAGTTTTATTTTTAATATAAGAATATTGCATTAGTTTTTATGTGTAGTATAATGTAAATTAAAAAAAAATTTTTATTTTAGACTGAATTTAGGTTTTTTTGGTTAAAATCAAAATTACAAGAAATTGAAGAATTACAGGAAAGAGATACATATAAAAATAGTTTTCCTATGTTATCTTTACCAAATATCAGTTGTGATACTGATATAAGTTTGGCATTATCAAATATTTCATATTTGTATCCTTTAGATGGTTTATTATTTTATCATAGGGATGGACAATATACTAAAGGTTGCACACCACTTGTGACATGGTTGAAACCTTTTATGTTACCTGAAGTACTTGGTGTTTCAGTATTACCACCTCTTAATGAACTACCTGATGGATATATCGATTTCATGCATTACATCCTTAATAGTAAATCTAAAAAGAAAAAAGAGTTAGACAATCAAGTAAGTTTATTATTTTTTAAATGTATTTTGATTAAATACTTAATTTAGTTATTTTAATTATTCGTTTCATATTTATAGATGGATATTGTAAATGAGGATTCCTGAAGTTTTATTTTATTTTAGTTATATAAACGATCTTCATAAGGAAGTGAATCACAACTAACATATTAAAATCGTTAATAACACAATATTTTATGAATACAACTTACATACTGTGCAGATTAAGTAGTAGTAGTAATTGGATTCTAACAATGTTTTATATAATCTGTGATACTTAAAGAAACTTATACTAAATATAGATAAAGATGTAAAATAAAAATAACGTTTTACTGAAAACTGTATATTGTTAGACAATTTTTATTATTAAATTATACAATTTATTGCTATTATTATACAATAAATGTTAGCATCAGACAACATAATGTATTACAAAGGTTCAACTTCAAAATCTACTGTATGAAGTGTATCAAGAGCTTTTTCATTTAAATACAACAAAACACGATTCATGGCATCTGAATTCATTACTTTCATCTGAAAATTAGAATAAAAGAAAGTAGAATTTTATACATTAAGAAGTTAAAATATATTTGTAACAATTAACAATGTTATTTACCCTGTTCTCCATAATTGTAAGTGCAGGAAGATTAATTTTATATAATGTACAATATCCCAGCTGTAAACCAGCAGTCTCTAACATTTGGGTATATAAAACTTCACGAAATTTTTCTATATGTTCTAAATTAAAAGAAATTTCTATACTTTCTTCATCACTTTGATCCTTCATAATTCTGAAAAATGTCAATACAAATGATTTGTTATTTTTATACATATTGTACAAGAGATTCTTGATTAATATTAGGTAAATATTTTTTACGTAATTGTAACAAACATTTACAACACTTCATTAATGCCAATCATACACTGTTAATATTTTTATTAAATCCGAAACTCGAAACTTTATTGAAATTGAATCTGTAATTGGCAGTCTTGGTATTCTGTATTCCATACGAATTTCATCTGTATTCTTTGGATATTCATCTTCATGTGTAGGAGTAATTACAATTGGAATAAGCCATAGTAAATCATCTTCTTGTGCAGGTAATGCAAGAATCATACAATCAAACATATAACTTAGCACATTATGGACAATTGCCATAGCACTTCGTGTACCACGACATAATAAAAGAGGTAATCGTACACAATTAGATGTTAATTCATTTTTAGTAGTTCTCCAAGATAATAATACTCCTTTATAAATACATTTCTTTGAACTTTCTTCATTATTATAATTTTCACTGTGAACTTCAACCTGTAATTATTTTATCTATGATACATGTGGAAATAAGAAATTAAAAATAAATTATGCTTTATAAAAAAGTTTTTGAAATTAACACTATACTTATCATTAATAAATGTATTATAAAATTAAAAATAAAACCATTATTGGTAGTGGATCCATTGGACTAGGCCTTTGTGTTATATTTTTCATAATATTAAACTCTGTCTGATATATAACATCTTCTTGTGTCAGATTACTTGCAATTTCTTCTCTTAATCGTTTTGCATATTGTTTTAAGTGTACTTCATCATAATAAAAATTAAATAAAATAGATACTCCAAAAATATTCCAAGTTTTATTTAAGAATTCTAAAAGTACAGATAATTTTTAGAAACTTAATAAGCTTTTAAAAAAATCATATTTAAAAATTATTTTAATAGATACTCCATTGAATACAGTTAAAAAGTAAGTATATAATTAAAATTAATAATTCATTAGCTTACGATTTATATTTTTTATCATTTTAGTATGTTATTACAAGTAAATAATAAAAATATTATTTTTATTTAAAAATAATTAAATATAAATTTTACTCAAATTTGCTTAACTCAACAGTTTAAATAACGTACCTTTTAACATGTCATCACCTTCACTGTCTTTTACATTAGCAGAAGTAATTCCTAAACTAAACCGTTGTCTTTCTTTTATTTCAGATGTACACATTGTATAAATCGTGTTTGAAAATATGTTTTTTACAATATTCTTTATTTAATAAAAGAATAAAATAATAAAATAAAGTTTTAATAAAAAATATTGTGTTATTTATCACATTACAAATGTATTAAGATTCATTTCAGTGTTGTTTGTACTAAGAAAATTTCGTATTAAATCTTACAGTTGACTATGATTAAAGTCATACCAATATAATATATGTATACACGATTATATATAGTCGGGTCGTATAGAAAAGACTTCGTACTACAAACGAGATAAGAATAGGAAAATCACATCGACTTTCATGGTCCGACGTATTACTCTACCAATATAAACAATCCACATTACTAATTAACGATCTCTACTCATAAATGGCGGTTATTTCATAAAATATCTACAGAAATATTAGGAGTTGACCTGTACAGTGAGTAGAGGGCGCTAATTGATAGTGGGGAATATTTGCGTCGGTATGGCAGTCACGTTGACCTACGAAAGTCCCTAAAACGATTTGTCTATTCTTACCTCGTTAATGGTATAAGGTCTTTTCTATACACTGGCTATTGTATATTTATCAAATAAGTAAGAAATTAATCAATCATATATTGATCGTAATAAACGCTTTAGTAAAATCGATATAGTAACATGAAATTACATATCGGGACATCTGGTGTGAAGAAAAGAAGCATTATATCTTTTGGTAATACGAAGCCCTATGTTTGCTTGCATTTGGTTTTTGCGGCAAGAGGGGAGTACACTACGGTTCTGTGTAAAGGTACCCCCACCAGCTTTGTACCACGCCATCCTTGCACAGTCTCTAGCATTAGAGCTCCTGTCCTCAGTCTAACATGATAGATCACAGATCTAGCGTCTATGCAATTTTTTTCAGTGGTTAGACAATCACGTTCATGAAGTAGATCATATAAATGACATAATTAAATAAATATTGAATTATATTAATTCTTGTTCTTACTTAAATATTACAAATCATAGAAGATTATTAGTAAATTAATGAATAAGGTTATGATCATTTCATACTGAAAGTATGTACTTAAGGACACTCTTTAACCTTACAAAAAAATATAATGTTTTATACTTGAACTTTATACATCACCACCAAGCTTTGTATTTCCATCGTATATGTAAAAGTTACAATCCTTTACTAATTTTAACGAATACGTCACAGTATTCGAATGGCAATTCGATAAAATGTTGGAATTGTAATTTTATGTATAAATCTGAATTATTTTGCTCTAAATGTAAAGTATTACAAGAACCACCCGAAAATTTAACGTATTTCGATATAATGGGAATTCCGAGAAGTTATGATGTGATGATCAGAGTCTCCCGTCTTCAGTCTGGCATCGCAGATGCGACTTGCAGTTTGTAGAACAGCAGAAAAGATAAAGTAAAAGTCTAATACTCGCAATTGTAAACGGTAACAAACTGGTTAAATTACACGAAATCATGACTCTACAAACCGTTGAATAGTTGTATCTTGCAATTATATGGTCGCGCACGCGTTATATGAAACCTGTCAAACAACCTCACGCGAAGATGTCCAAGGCAGCAATAACCTCTCTCATACCGGCAGCGCTAACAGTTGACCGCTCGATCGAATCATGATTTTCTTGTTAATATAATTATATAATATAATATAAGAATATTTAATGAAAATTGACTAAACATTTGTTGTCTTATACGTTTCTCATGAACTTATTATATCTCTATTATTTAAAAATGTATTCTAATGCACGTATGCAGTATTTCTGTAATTTTCTTCCTATTTTATAAGGAATTTTAGAAGCTAAGTAATTTTTGATATTCAAAAATATTATGAAAGACCAAAGAGAAAATTATATTATACATTTTAAGCATTTTATATTATGCATTTTAAACACCTATTCACTTGAAGTGAAAAATGGTTAAATCGGTATGGCAGTCAGATCAGACCATGAAAGTGCATAAGATGATTTGCTTATTCTTATCTCATCTGTGCTGTAAAACATTTTGTATACGCTAATCTGCTTTCTATGCAGTCAGAAATTAAGGAATCATGTACTAACGACAATAAACGCTTTGGTAAAATCGGTAAAGTAACATAAATTGCACATTGTGACATTTAGTGAAAGTAATTCTATCTTTTAGTAATATGCGATTCAACGCTTATATGCGCCTGGTTTTTGCGCAGGTAAGAAATAAACTAGAGCTCTAGGTAGGGATACCTCCATTAGCTTCTTACCCCCACCATTCATGTACTTTTTTCACTGGCCCGACCATCACACTATATAATTGAAATAATTTTGTCATTTTTTGTTCAAATTTTGGTATTTCTAAAAATACTAACAATATGCCAAAATTATATTTAAACAGAGTAAATTTGAAAAGAATCAGATAAAATGCAATTAACATATAATAAATAAATTTGAAAATAAAATATAACACGTTTTCTATCAACTTTATGATTATTTTACATTATGATATTATTTTTGAATTTCATATTACATGCTATTTAGAAAAAGTTCTCCAGTAAAAATATATTGTATAGATTTGAAAATGGTTTTTCTTTTATTACTGTGCAAAGATTATAAAAATATTAATAAATGATTTCATTCATAAGCTTTGCTAATGTAATAGATACAATCATAAAATAAAATTCTTATTTTGATATAAATATCATGTAAACTTAAACATTATATAATTATTTAAAAGTTTAATTTTAAATATTTTGCTATAAGCAATTAAACAATATAATCAAAAAGAATATATCACGCATATTATTTATATATTATCTAACCAATTACTTTTAGATTTTAAATAATCAGTTGGCAATAGTTCAAATAAACATTATATTTAAATATGACGTAAATATGCCATAAAGAACGACAATTCTATTTTAAATAACTAAACATAAGCATTAAACAATTTATAGTTGAAATTAACCATATAAGATTAATCAATGCCCTGATACCTGTCAAGGTAAACGTGTTTCGTGATTCATTAGAGTGAATGGAAATTAATCCTTTTCGATGGTTCAAGCGGTTCAGGATTTTTTTTGGTTAATGACCACCGTGTAATATTATGGAAAGATAATAAAAACGTTACTTTGAAGGACTTGCGATAACGAAAAGTGAGGTTGGCAGACGTAAAACACCTGTGACGATTATTAGTTCAATGGAACGTGGAAGGGATAACATGGCCACCGCCTGGTGACGTTCGTTCGCCGTCGTCGTCGCGATATCAAATGCTTCCAAAAACAGCTGGTGAACATTTATCGGTGTAAGTTTTGTAGTTTTCGCGCGGAAAACGTATATTATATTCAGTGAGAAGTGTAAAGCAGAATGATGAACATGTGGAAAGTGCGAGAGTTAATGGACAAGGCGTAAGTACAATTAAGTCAGTTACATGCGATCTAACCTTGCTTTTACTTTTTTCGATGCATTCCACTCTACTTGCTTCGATACGCTGTACGATTTTTCGTTCATCCTTAATTTTGCATTCATTGATAATCACTTGAACTATATCATTTACGAATGTATAATCTCACATTTAAATATTCCGTTTTCCATTAATCGAGTATTTACGAAAGATAAATATATTCTTTGCACTTAATTTCAAAGCTTTTCTCATGATCTCTTATAGACCGATTGTACATTGTTTAAATAGATTGCAGAAAAACAATTAATTATTTAGTTGAAGATAAGTTCTCATGTTAAATAATAATTAAGAAATTTTATGGTATAAAAATAAGTAATTACTATAAAAGAATAAAATAACCTTTTTTTCTCACGTTATGTATTTCATTAATAATGGATAATTTAATGCTAATCGTATGTTTATCTTTCCTCTATTATTATAGTATTTTTTACCAAATTTCCAGACATTATATCAGTTACATGCTGCTAATGTAAACAGTAGAATACTAGTTACATAATGTATCTATTATTATAAGTATTTTTATATTATTGATGTTTTTTCATGGACAATCAAATAATAATTGTAAATATATATACAACGTTTACAATAATTAATTTTTGTTAAAACTTTTTCTTACTTTTCCTTTTTACTTTTTGTATTTCAATCAAAAAGGGTTAGTTTTTAACAATATTGGAATTTTCTTTTTAAATACAAACATAAAAAGAATCAGTGTTTTACCGTAGTTCAGATTGAAATCAGTCGATAAACTGCTCCTAACAAGCTCACGAACAGGTTACTCTACGTGATAAGTAAGATCACTAGTTGAGAAAGCTTTGCATATTTAAAAGAAAAGAAACGAATTATATCGATAAAATACCAGTTCTTCTCGATAAAAAACAATTTAATGTAACGACAGTGCATGGAAGAATGTAACATATGTGTTAATATTATTGTTCATTGTGTATAATTATTTTCAAACCTATATAAATTGTTATTAATAATTGGTAAAAATATTTTTTTCTAAAATAATATATATTTTCATTCTAGAAAAAGTAATAATCGTAATTTAGATTATGTTAATTAGCTATTTTTTTTACTTTCCATTTGGTAAAATGTCAAGTTTCGCTTTCGTATAGTTGTACTCAACGCGCGTGTAAAATTCATATTCATAAAAATTGAAAGTACGAAAAAAATAGACATCGACACGAACATTATACTATTTTTTACTTTTTCTCACATAATCATGAAGTGTGTAAGTATTGTTACACGCTGGTATTTATGTATTATGTGTATACTACGTACACGGTCAGTGTTGAATCAGATAGTGGTTCTTAAATATCGGCACTATCTGTTGTTTCTTATTTCGTGCTCTTCTTCAGGTGTTTCTGTTGTTTTTCCAACAATATCAGAATATAATTGGTAAAATGTAATTATCGTATACGTTTGTTAATTGTTTGGAGAGAGCTATGATTTTATACTTGCATAACGATTGGAAACGAAAATTTACCGATTTTTGGAAATTGAGATACGGAAGAACACCATTATTTTTAACAAGTATCCGAATACGAATGCAAGCGGTAACTGCGTACATGGAAAGATTTTCGAGTTCAAGCATAATTGTTACTTAAATGATATGTACTTGTGTTGAACATCAAGGATTTTAAATACTCCTTAGTTCATGTTTATTTTTGCTTTCATTTTTTCTTTTAAAGTATGTGTATAAGTTTAACTATAAAATCTCTATTTCTTTATTTTTTCTTATAGATTCTTATATTACCTTTATTAAATACGTAATTGGAGTATGGATCTAGGCTTCTTTTATTTTACTACTTGTGAATATGACGCGAAGAAATAAAAGTAAAAATATATAACTTAAATTAAATTAAAATTTATTTCGAACAGTTTTTTAAAAATATTTTTAAATCTAAACAAAGTATCATATAATTAGATGTCTAATACTTTCTTTATTGTTATCGGTTGGTTGTTTTTTATATATTCATCAAAAATATGGTATCATTTTCATTTGCATTGGAAGTTCCCATTTCGAAACGAATATGAGAAATTTAAGTTGCAGTACCGTTTCTTATCAGAAAAATATTTAAGAAAAGATAAATACAAGTAAGATGTAATTTGGAATGCTTAACCATATACTTTGATAAGGATCTCGCTACTAAAAATTCTACCATAAAAATGAGTCTATTACCATATAAACTTCATGCATGTAAAAATAACATAAAAAATTATTTTTTGGAAAAGAAATATATTTCCGTTTTTTTTTCAGTAGATTTTATTTAATTTTATTTGCAACATTTGAATGAATTTAATTTATCGAAAACAGTATTATTCACACAGAATAAATATAGAAATTTTGTATAATTAAACGTATGTATCCTATTGAAAGTTGAAAATGAAAAATTATTACGTACAAACAATAGTATAAGACATTACGCAATTAACAGATGTTCACACTCTATGTACTCTATTGTAATTTTATTTTAGAATAGCATTATTATGTATGTATACCGCTTTATATTGTTTGATTTAGAATATATTTAAATCTATTATTGAATATAATACAAATGTATTAATGGGAATAAAATATGATATAGGACCAATGTAGTCATGAACTACACGGAAACAGAGGCCAAAGTTCGGGAAGCAACAAATGACGATGCCTGGGGCCCAACTGGTATAATAAAACTTCATATTAAAATTCATTCATTTTTGTAATGAAACAGATGATTGTTCGTTAATTACAATCAGAATGACTAGATTTCGCAACATATAGCCTGTAAAATTATTTATAACATATATGTATAAACAAAAATCATTTTGATATTATAGTTCAAAAAATATAAAACATTTATAAATAAAAAAATTAAAAATTACATAATACATTTCAATTATCACAACAGTTAAATGTTGATATTAATGTTATAAAAGTGAAATAACATTTATTGATCGAATGTTATTTTTACTAACAGTATAATCTTTTTATGGACAAGGTATTATGTAAAATATAAATTTATATCTTTTTTAAGGATTGTAAGAGATAATACATAAAATTATTTTTATTTTTATCGATTGATAATAGAATAAAAAAATAATTTTACTTCTATATTAACGCTATATTCTATGATAGTAATTTATAACAATTAATAAATATTGTTAAAAATTTATTAAATAGTATTCTCGGTTATCTTTTAACTTAAAAATTTCGCTTTTGATCCGGATTAATCCTAAAAAAATTAAATTATAGGAATAATATTTAAGGATATTTACATTGTTGCTTGTACATTTTTTCATGAATTCTCTTACAAAATTCTATTTATCATTATCTTATAAAATTATAGAAAACCTTTTTATTCTATCATACCATAATTCTATATCGATTCTTTTGTAATTTTATCCTTTGCTGAAGTTCGATGTATGGTGAAATTAATTGCACCGCATGTATTACTTCAGGGGCAATGATGCAAGAACTGGCTCAGGCTACATTCACATACGAACAGTTTCCCGAGGTAATGTCCATGTTGTGGAAGAGGATGTTGCAAGAAAATAAACGGAATTGGCGTCGGACATATAAGGTAAATTTGTTTTTACTATTAATATATTTACAAATTAAATACATTGATATGTTTATAGTAGATTTATTCATTAATATTAATTATTAAAAAAATGTAATCATAATTACATCTAATAATATATAGTATCAATAAATTTGTTGTATTATTTTTATTGTTTTCAGTCTCTTCTATTGTTGAATTATCTAGTTCGTAACGGGTCAGAACGAGTGGTAACGTCATCTAGGGAACACATTTACGATCTTAGATCTTTGGAAAATTATACTTGCATTGATGAATTTGGGAAAGATCAAGGGATTAATATTAGGCACAAAGTTAGAGAACTAATTGATTTTATTCAAGATGATGACAAATTACGAGAAGAAAGAAAAAAGGCTAAGAAAAACAAAGATAAATATGTTGGTTTATCAAGTGAAGCAATGGGTATGAGATTTGGTGGAGGAGAGAGGTGGTCAGATAGGCTAAAGTGGGATAAAACTAATACAGATACTTACAATGATTGGGACAGAGATAGTAGAGGGAAAGGTTTTGAAGATACAAATAACAGGTAAATATTAATGTTTATGTTATTATTAATAAGAGTCAATTAGTTTTGAAATTGTTTATTCTACTTTTATGTAACAGTGATGATGGTGAAAGAGAAGATTCCGATAATGATGTACATCCAAGTCCAAGAAGAGGAGGTAGAGAATATAGAGACACAATGGATGGTATAGATCGTGGTTGTAAAACTGCTACATCTACAACATCTACAAATGCTTCACCAGCACGAATGACAATATCTATTAAAAAGGTGGACCTAGGAGCTGCAGCAAGTTATGGAAGAGAACAGTCTAATGTAAGTAAATAAATGTTAGATAAAAGAAATTATAAATTTTTTAATTTTGATTAATAATTGCAAATTAAATTCATAGAATGGTATGTCTGGATCACAAAGTAATACTTTATCTGGTAAACAGAAGAACAAAAATGATATTTTAAATGATATTTTTGATTCTCAAAATGAGAATAATGCCAAATCAATTGATGATGATGATGATGATTTTAATCCAAGAGCAAATACTCAGTCTATTGTACAAACTCAGAATGCAAATACAGATTTCGGAGATTTTACTAGCGCATTTGGAAGTACTGTAATGAAAGCTAAAGATACTAATGATGAATTTGCAGATTTTACATCTGCCTTTAACTCTTCTGTAACAATATCTAATCCTCCACAACTGCCACAGACACAAATAAATTTAATGGGTGCAACAATACCAAATATTAATAATTCAGTGACAGATAATGTAAATAATACAATGTTTATCAACACTCAATCAGTAAACTCTCCTCCTTCTTTTGCACCTGTAGCAGCTGCAACTACTCTTCCCCAAAATCCTAGTATAAGTAATAATCTATTTGATTCTTTACCACCACAAATGCTCAGTAATCAACAAACATTGAATAACAATACAGGTAAACTATAATTAATTGTTCAATATTTAAGTATAATAATGTTCCATTATTTTAATCCAAAATATTTTTTTCGTAGCTCCTTCAAATACAGATCTTCTCTCAGATATAGATAACTTAAATTCTTTGACCACTGATTCCATGGATAGGCATGCAAACAATACCAGCAATTCTAATTTGTTTATGAACATAAGTTCAACATCAGCTATAGCTAACCACGGAGGTAAGCATATATTATTATATATATGTACTAACACAAATGTAACTGTGATTTTATGGTTTAGTAATACTAACTATTATGTTATTAATAATATTTAATTTTTAAATTAGTAGCCTTTAAATATATTTAAAATATTTATGTAATATTAAAATCTTTATCACATTAGGTAATCTCAGTATACTTTATTGCTTAAACATAAAATCAAAGTTTTAAACCAGTCATAAGTTCATTTATAAAATAAATTCTTTGCTGTACTTCCTTTTGATTGATGTTAATTTAAAAATTAGTTTAATTTTATTTTGGTTTGAAAAAAAGTATGAATTTTTATCATATACTTTTGTGCATGCTTTAATACTGAGGATATGTTTAAAGATAATGTAATGCCCCCAAGAAAGATTTTCCTTGCAGCAACCAAGATGGATAAAAGCATCACTTCAGCTGAAAATCTTTCAAAATGCGCTGCAAACCGACTTTTAGAAGAATTGTGTTCCATGGGTCCTATCAAAAGTCACACTAGTTTGGAAAAGCTGAAATTATATATTTCTGAATATAATACATTTTTACCAGGGCCACTTACTCCACAAAAATACAGCAATTTAGACTGTAATCCAGAAATCAATTCTATGTTATATGGAAAAATTTTAGAAGAAATTATTGAAAAATTCGATCATAGTTGGCCATTACAAGGCAATAGCTTAGATCCAGTAATTAAACAATTAATAATTATTGATGGTGCTACATTATCAATTTTGACCGAATCTTTAACTGCCTTAACTTTTGCTTTAAGAAAAACAGAAGATGAAAAAAAGGTTTTTACTATTTCCATAATTTTGAAGCAGTTAGTGAAAAGTGATTCTTTGTTTTCTGCGATCGTAGATGCATGCAAATGTCGAAATCAAAACATATTGGAAAAAGAAGAACTTAATGAAACATGGCGAAGCATGGTGCAAATTTTAATTTCACTACCTAATCGTGTAGCTAATAAACTGAAGGATAAAACATTTGATACTTTTCTTCCTCTAGTATATCTCAAAATTATAAGTTTTCATGTTGCTCGTGCGATATCTTTTGTAAACTTTGGGTTATGTTATGGCATTAAAGCAGAATTAAAATTACTCTCAATTTTGATCAGCAAATTGGTAATTACTACAAAATCAGAAAATTTATTATCATTCACCAATATATTGGCAGAATGGTGTTTCGAAAATAAAAATAATGAACGAAATTTAATTCAAAATATTTTAAAAATGCTAGATTCATCAAGTATAGAACCAATAGCTGTACTATTTTTAAAATATTGTGATGTAAATTCTGGAGTTTATCACATTTTTGGTAATGTACTATTAAATTCAAATTGGAAATACACATTAACAACCAAAATTCCTTTAATGTGTTATTATAATGATGATAATTTAGTAATAAATTTAATTTCATACTTAGCATCATTTTTAAATGAAAATCGAATTTTTATTGAGTTATTAATAAATCTTCTAGATGTATGGGGTGATAAAAGTGCTTTAAATCATACCTCTGTAGAACAACATAAATATATTACAAAATTAATAATTACATGTATAAGAAAGTCTAAAAATTGTTTAAGTAGAGATGAAAAAGATAATATTCAAAGATTACTATTTTCTGGTTTGTCTACTCATCTGGAATCTACACATATTATTTTGAGAGCAATGGGAATGACTGTTGGTGAAATTTTTATTAATAAACTAGCTGAGTCAGATGCACCAAAACTTTCGTTTGATTATAATAGTATGCCTATTGAAGTAATAGATTTAGTTCAAACTTTAAAAGAATTAGCTGTTGAAACAAAAAATACAGAAAGGAAAGAAGATACCGAAAAAAATCATGTAATTATTGGAGATATTGAATTTAATACAGTAGGTGATAAAAAATTGTATAATTTGGGAATTGAATGCAATGTTTTACTCCAAAAAAATATGGAAACAAAGGATAAGAATAAAGACAATAACATTCCGATTGTAGCAGATTCAAACAAATCGACTACATTGATTAAACAAATTTTAAAAAATAATACAGCAAACAGTAATGATATTAAAAGTGACTCAGAATTAGATAGCGATGATGATTTAGTACCGTACGATATGTCTCACGATACAAAAGTCAGCAAAAAGTTACGTCCAGCATATCTACGGGATCTACGCGATAATTTAATAAATGAAAAAAGTTCCACAAACCCGGATATTTTTTCAGAATCTTTAGAAGTTTGTGAGGAATTGATACTGTCACAGTTACCAAACGATGACGTATCTTTCGCGATTGAATTACTAGAACTTCTTGTTACGCTTACAGAATCATCTTACACAGAAAATTTTGAAATATTAAAATTCAGATCCTGTGTGGCCATAGTAACTGTTTATCCCAAAGAATGTGCTGAATTTTTATGCAAAGAGTTTAATTTAGAAATAGATAAATATTCCGTAGGTCAACGATTATTTTTCCTTGATGTATTGGCAGAATCAGCTAGAAGATTATCAGCTATCCCAATTCATAAAAATGAGGAATGCATGATCAACGAACCAAAAATTAGATCAAAAAAGAGAAAAATTTCAAGCAAAGTGTCACTTTTCATTAATACTGAAAAAAGTAAACAGTATAGAACATTGAATACCGATGATTTCGATGAATTTGGAATGCCAGAAGATCAATTTGAAGATTGGCAAGAAATTGTTGATAAAAGAATTGAATCGAATACAAAAAGATATGTACATAGTACAAAACCTCCTAAAACATACGAAAATAAGTTTGGAAATGTTGCATCTTCATTTTTTTATCCATTACTTTATGGTTTTGGAAAACAAGGCAATTGCTTGAACAGTGGATTACAGATTTTCGCAGATCAAGAAAATATTTTATTGATTCGATTTTTAAAAACCTTATCTGTTATAATGATAGCAGCACAAAATTGTTTATTAGCATCCAAAATGGGAAAAGAAATACTAGAATTAACGTGGGTTTTGCGGTATCATGATCAAGCTAAAGTTAGAATGGCAGTAATAGAGAATATTGTAGCTGTACTTATTGCAGTACCAAAAGATGTAATTACAAATGAATTATTTGAAATCATTATTGAAATAAGACTGTGGCTTTTAGATTTATCCCAAAATGTGATCAGTGGTGATCATGACCAAGAATGTAGAAGCTTAGGTGCTAAAGTAGTGTCCTTGATTAACTCTACTATAGGTTCACAATTCAATACATAATTATTAATAAGGTTAAAGTGAGATATTTATAAAGATATTTTTATAATTTTAAGATAATTTAAAAAATATTTATAAAGTAATTCATATTGTTAAAATTTTGTATCTTACATTTCATAAAAAATATGCATTTAATGAAATATTACAATACCTTTTTATTATTTCTATTTTTTATTATATATGAGAGGTAAAATAACAAAAACTATAAGTTATGTTACATTATGTTGTATGGTTTAATAGTATACATGTATATCTTAACTAAGAAACAAATATACTACATATATATATAGTATATTCATATACTACTATGTGTACTATATATTATAAACTTTTAAGCTATATACAAATATCAGAATAGAGTAAGATATTAACAAAAATAATGTTATTAAAACTAAAAGAATTGTTACATTTAGGAACAATTGGATTATTACCAGTTACAAATCTACTTACCCCTGCATCTACCAATTCTAAAAATCAAATATCAAGTAATACATCTATACAAGTTGGTTCTACTTGGGCTGGTTCAGGATTGAATATAGATCTTGATAACATAATGGGAAGTAAAGCTAAACAGACAGGACCTGCACCAACAATGAATCAATTGGCAAGCAATAGTCCACAACATCAGATTAAACTTACATGTAAGTAACTTATAAAATGTATAAAATATTTTTTTAATTTGAGTTTATTAACACTATTCCTACCAACACTTCACGTATACCTAATTCTACCGCAACATTTCCGCGTAAGACAGATTACAAATTTTTCTCAGAAACTAAACAATAAAGAAAGAAGTGAATATTGATAAATGTACTACACGTATATTTAAGGAAAAGTTTAAAGTTCAAAGACGGTTCAATTACGTTGTATATGTGAAATTCTAATCGAAATTTTAGAAACGGTCATTTCACCGGTCGTGGTAGGAATAGTGTTAATAAAACAGAAAAGACTAATCTTAGATATGTAATTAAAATTTATAGCACAAATACTATATGCTTAAGTAAATTTTGTTAAGATTCAACACTGAATTTATTTGAATTTCCAAATAAAAGTTATTTTCTTATTTTGAGCAGAAGCTGTTAATGATGAAATAATTATTTGCATACAGAATTACTAAATTTAATAAAATAATTCATTTTATAATTACAAATTTATTACAATAATATTGCTGTTTTTAATTAAATATAATATTAATATTTTTAATTTCTATGCCATTTTCTTTAATCATGAAGCATGTTCGTTACTATATAATGTTTATATGTTTTATATTGCAATATTAATTTTTCTATTATTTATGACTTTTTTACATTTATGCTTCATTTGAAACAAGGAACTAGGATTTCTCAATTTTTCGAATTTCTCAAAAATAAATTGTGCGAAACATTTTAAGAGTTTTTAACAACAAAGATTATTTATTAAAGATCGTCATTTTAGCGACGCCAACAATGGGATATACATCACCTGTGGTTCAACCTCAACAGCAGAAACAACATGTAAATCCAGCATTTTTCCCTGCATTTCAATGAAACTTTTTTAATAAATAAAGCCTGAAGCTAAAAGCATAAACAAAATAACTTGGAATAAAAAATAACCAAGGCTTGTTATAAACAGTCTATTTATTTAATAAGAACAGAGATAAATTTTATATTTTCTGGGCAAAACAGTCTAATTATACAGGGTGCAATTGTAAACAATTGCATATTGTAAATGTCAAAGCAAAATGGTTAACGAAATATATATAATACATAATTATGTGTTCACAAACAGTTATAACAGAAGTATCTTCAATTTCTAAATTTTATATATGTTGAGTTAAAAAATTTGCTGATATTCTACCATGTGAATTTCATTACAATTATTTTATTTAATAGTTAAAAAAATATTATAATTTGTTTAAAGATACAATCCATATATAATTATAATGTGTGCTATTGAAATATATGATCAATTCAACGTCTAGAGCAGCTCTTTAGATTAAATTTTGATGCATCCGTAATTTTTCCGTGAGCATGTATTTATAAAAGCTATAACTTTAGATAATATGCGTTTCCAAGTAACATTCCGCAATAAGAATGTTGTACTTTTTTATTGAATGTTTATGTCATTTGCAAATCATGCGGGAACAAATCAGGCAGTCTTGTCATAAATTTTTTATACATAATGTAAATTGAACGAATCAAGATTATGCCTTAAATGTATAATGTATAATAAGAATGTATGCATGAAAGTGAATTTTAGATATTTGAAAAAATGTAGTATACCACTTCTATTTACTATTGGATATAAGACATTCTGTTAAATGTTATCTAAAATCTCCAAAAGGATGAAAAATGCTTTTACAAGGATTGAGTGTAGGAGTTAGAGTTATTGCAGTCTTTAAAAAGCTGCATTTTCGATATATTGACGATATTAAAATGTAAAAATTATTTCACTTTTTTTATCGTGACTATGAGGCAATTGATAGTATTCGTCTATGGAAAATAGGCGCAATATCGTCACTATAATAATACGTGCTTCCTTGTTACAGTTACTTTTGCACGAAAAAAAAAGATATAAAATTAGAATTATTGATAAAATATAGATATACACGAAAGTGTAATGCAGGATAAACGATTTTATTGTCTTAAAAAGAAGCACAGAAGCACAAATAAGCGTAACGGAACATTTTTCGCATTTCAAAAGCGCTCTACCCAGCATGGTGATTTAATAATATTATATGTTTATAGTCCACTGTAAATTATTTAAGGATTCTGTAGTTGCATAATTATATAGTTATAAAAAATTTAATCATCTTTATGATTGAATAATGATATTCTAGAATTTTTGTAAAGTAGGTGAAGAAAGTAAAAATTAAATAGCATTTCCATAGTTCTTTGTTACTAACAATGACGAAATGCATATCTTTAAAAATAATTGTTCATGTGATTATTAAGAAAAAAAGAATTATCAATAATTAGATATTAATTAATCGATTATTAAGTCGTGTTTAATTTTACGTATGATGTTTAGTAATGATTTGATATACATACCTTTGCTGCATGATACTGAAATATATCATAGAGTAATTTATTATAGAATATTTAGATACTAAAATATTTATTTGTGAGAGAATGTTACAAAAAATTGTCTGCATGCTATATCTGTTATTTTTGTTTACTATAGCATACATATAACGGATATATTACATATATTGGATGTCTCACTTAATCAAGCCACCTTACTGCCTCATATTTTTACAATAATAAAAAAGATATTGCAATTTTACTTGAATAATATTAAAAAATATGCATGCATAGATCATTATTCTTTGGATCATTTTCTTCAGAGTTCTTAATGTTTTGTTGTATATAAAAATGCATTGTATAAAACAATCATTAAGTGGCCCCTATTAAGTAGGATATCCTGTATATTTATTTTATGTAGCAACGTTTTATTTTACAATTTTAATACAGTAAATATACTTATTTGTTATTTATCAAGTAATAGAAGTTAAATATAAAGTATTTCAGAATTTGCAGCAAAGTTGGAATTTATATTTACATATACTCCTGAATGAATGATTTAGATAATCTATTGCTTTTATAGAATATATAGTACTTTATGTATTAGTATCTATAGAACAGGTGCCCTAAAAATGTATTCTATATAATTGAAAGTATTTTACCTTTGCTAAAATTTTCTCATTATGTTATCAAATTTCGTTCAATTCATTTCAAAATTTACGTGGAATTAACTTTCAAGCTTCTATGCAGGTATCAGAGACTGAATCTTGTAAAGGAAAAATAATCCGTTACATTTTCCACTATTTGAGTATTTTATATAAAATGTACCATTTAATGTAGATGGGAATATATTTTTAAAGTATTAAAATATACATACGTACGTATGTATTAATATACATATATATGTATGTATTACTGTACAAATATAACGAGTATAGTCAATATAAATAAGTGCGGTATTATCATCAATTGAACGTAAAATACAAAGAGGCACGATTACAGTCTAGAATTACAGAGGCCTTTGTAGATTCAAACCGAATGAAACTTACGATCATGGGAATTAAATGAATTTTTGTTAGAGAATAAGTTTTATAAATTTTTATATAGGATATTGGTAGATAATTATCTATTTAAAAATGTTATTAATTCCTGTTTAAGCGTATGCTATATTTTTATGCTATTTGCGCGCGATGGTATTGTTCAGTGTACGTTTTACAAATATGACTTAATAATTTTAGTTTATTCATAATTTGTTGAAGATTTATATTATTTGACTGTTAAACTAAAATTAAATAACATTTATAATGTTCTACTGTACATGTTTAAAATTAATTATAATTATCTCCTAGTTTAAGCTTTAAAAATTATTTTTATTGTTAAATCTTTATACATGCATCTATAGTTGCATTTCTTATTAAAGTACTTCTAAAATAAGTATTAAATTGAAACCATTAAGCAATATATACATGTACTGGTACATATCAATATTAATCGCGCGTTTAAAATACATGGGCTACAATTTATATATGCCTTATAATTTTATGTAAAGATATTACAGACTTGAAAGTTATTGTTCCTCTGGTAAAATTCAAGACAGTTATTATATCGTTTACGATATATACGTGCGGATAATAACCAATAGCTCATTTGTCGATTTTTGACTGAATATTATTTACAGTAGTCACGATAATTGTAATTATTAATTCAGGTATTTATACTTACATCACAGTTTTATCGTTATTAAATGCTCATTGGTGCTGGTGTTAACTATTTTATTTTCATCTCTAACATAAACTACCCTTTTCCTTGGACTTGTAATACCCAATTCATTCCTTTCTAATCTAATGCTTTCCTTTAAATTGTAAGTTTATTTATTTTCGATACAAAACAATATTATAAACAAATGGAAATGAATATTTATGTATAGAATAATTACAGATTTTTACACGAAAAATTGATTTTTACTATATTGTATTTGCTTTCTTAAATATGTGCTAATAGTATTAATAAATATATACATATATATATATATATATGTTTATATTCTCTGAAATTATTTATGGTTTATTAAAGATTACTCTTAAAAAAAAACATAATTAATATTATATGATTAAAAAGATTTTTAACATTCTTTTTACTTTAAAGCAACAGGTGGCTCAACAAAATTTTGGACACGTATTTTTTAAATATAAATTTGTAGTATACCGATTAAAAAATAACTTGAAAGAACACAATTTTAATTCAGAATTTTAAGTACCAAAAGTAGAAAAAAAATTTTTTACTTGCATAAACATTGTTTTTAAAATATTTTGAAAAAATAAATATAGTATCATCTAGTTATAAATCGTCATTCCTGTTTCCTTATAAGTAATTTCTACATCCCTTCCACTATTTTTGTAGTTGCCGCAATGAGTGTGACAGGCTGCAAGTGAATGAGATATCTTTCGCCTTCTTTACCAAAATATTAGACTACGGTCAAAAAAACTGAAGTTTCAAATAACAAATTTGATCTCTGTGACACTTTGTTACACTTACTGCGGCAAACAATAGAAGACCTGTAAGACAGACGACCTATTTCATTATAAGTTTATTCAACAATATGAATAAAGATGAAAATATTATGTAACACATATATTTTAATTTTAAACCAACTTTAGTTTTAGTTAACTATTTTTAAACTAAATTTTAATATTGTATATTAAATTAAAAATGTATATAACAATATATACACATATAAGAGGAATAGGAAATAAAAAGGAATAAGAAATTATAATATAATAAAAGATAGTGTACATTACACACATACATAATTATTTAAGTTAGAAAAAATTATATTTTACAGTTTTCTCATAAAATAATATATGTCTTTTAAAGAGCATTTAAGAGTCAATATATGCAATATATAGAAAATACGTCTTTAGATTACCAATTAAAGCGTCAATTCTGTATTAACGTAATTTTACATTGAGAATATCATCACTCAAGAATAAACGAAATAATGAACTGAAAATATGAAGTGCTCGAAATTTCAATGTTAATATCTGACTGTCACTATTACGAATCAAAAAAATTAATACAATTATTATACCTTTATAATTACACAAACAGCATATAAAATTTCATTCATTTTCACCTAAACTTTTTGATTTCTTCTTTTTCTTTTTTTTCTTTGATGGTTCTTCAATTTCTTCTGTTACTCCATTTTCAAGCAATCCATTTTCTTTTCCATTCTCTAGTACTTCACTCTTTCTTTTCTTATCTTTTTTCTTTTTCTTTTTGGGTAACTCTTGTTCCATATTCTCTATTACTTGTGCAGCTTCTATTAAAGCTTCTTTCATTACATCTATATTTTTCTTAGGTATTTCTCCAGTTTCATAGAATTTTAATCTATCTTCTACTTGCTGTCGTAATTTTTCACCAAACACATTAGTTGGTACATCAGCAAAACAATCAATTCTTGATGCTATGGAACATTTGTTTGCAAGATACCTTGAAATTCTACCTTTATTCTTTGTGCCCGCACGACCAATAAAAGTCGAATGGAATAGTAGTCCATATTTCGGAGTGTTACCTCTCGTTTTCAAGGCCCTAAATAAGGCCTTTTCAGCTCCTAATATTTGTACAGTAGAAGCAGGATATTTAGCTAAATTTGTAAGAGATCCAGCATGTGCTATTAATCTAGCTCCTACTTGATCACCAATTAATGTAGCTAAATTTGGTGCTACTCCTGCCATTTTAGATCTCAAATATTCTGCTAATTGTTTTCTATAATCAGCCAAAGCTATGACACGTGCTGCAAACATTTCAATGTTAAGAAGATCAACAGGACTGATATCCATTCCCATAGATGATTTGGATGCATCAATAATTGCTTGAGCTTTAGCACTGTCCATAAGAATTTCTTCTAAAGCTCCTAATTTTTCATCTGTAAGTTCTTTTCTGTTTTTTATTAATTGTGCAACTTTGGCATACATATAATTTTCAGGAACTATTTTTACAAGTTCTGGAAAATGATAACTATACCATTCCCTATAATTAATATATGCATATAATTAATAGACTGCCACAATATATTTTACAAAACATTTAAAAACATAAGAAAATTACATAATTTACATTTTTTAAATAATTACCTTATACGCATACTGAATGTATTAATATCTTTGTCTAACTGATCTAACAAAGCTATACTTTGTATGATCATGTTATCCACACGATTAACATTAAATTTAACTTTAGCTCTCGAATAACTATGACCAAGTCCAAGCTGTGCAACTCCAGAACTTTTAATAGTAAAGCCTTTAACCAAATTATGAAAATGAAATCTTATTCCTCTAATAATTTCTGGAATAGCACCAGTATGATCACATTTTATATCTAATGCTTCAGTAATGCTAGCTCCAAGTTTTGGATCTGCAACTCCAAGTACAATTTTGTCGTTTTTTACAGATCTTGGTATACATGAATCCAAAAATAATTGCAGGTCTTCTGGAACAACTCCTTCGGAAATATTATTTATATTTTCCAATGCTGCTAAAGCAGTTTTAAAAGGTAAGAATCCAACCAATTTCACTACTGAATTAAAGCGAGACAGATCTGTGACTGATGCTTCAATTTGTGGTAATAACATTCCTACCTCCTCAAATTCTTTGATAGAAAAGATAGCATAACCAGCAGCATGTTCAAACAAGGTATAAAGCTTTGACTGAAATAAAAATTTTTTATATATATTTTAAATGGTATAAAATTATTATAGGCATTTAGATTTATCAATATAAATATAATAATTATAGTAATAACTGATAATTGATTAAATTATATATAAAATTAAAATTTAATATTTTATATAAAAAGATTCAATGTATATATTAGAGGTATTTATAGTACTATACTAAACATTTTTAATACAAGAAAGATATGTTCAGCAGCTTATGTTTAATGAATATTGTTGTGATACAAAAACCAATCATTGATAAAACTTGAAGCGTTTTTACACATGTTTTTATGATTCCTCAAATAAAATCTTCTACTATTAATGTTTATACCAAGTATATATAGATACTTATGTTTTTAAGTAATCCACAATTTCTAATATTAAAATATACAAATTCATTTTAACTGCACAAAAACAAATATTTTGAGTATAATATATTAATCCCAATTTATATTATTCACATCAAAGTTGGAATACTGTAAAAAGTATAGAACCAACAATTTCGGGACAGTCATATTAGAAATTAATTTAATCATATAATTATAAAATCGACTCACCATGGTTTCTTTATTTTACATTCCATTCAACTTCTAAATACTTACTACACAAAACCCAAAACGCATTACTGGGATTAAAAAACGACCATGTGTCCCGGATATAGTACAAACAGAATATGGAGTTCTTAACGTTTCCTGAAATTCAAATTTTTGTCAAAATTTCATATAAAATTTATACAGTTTTAAGATTGTTAATTGAAATCAAATTATAGTTACTACAAAGTAATATGTTCTTGACAATTACAGTCATGAAATAATTTTATTTTGTAATTTATTTCATAAGTATTCACATTTATGATTAAATTTTGTGTACTTATACGTTCCCCTTTATGTTATGTATGCATGCAGGTGAATGTTCTTATCTTTTTTTCGATATTTAAATTTCACTTATATAAATTTTTACCTAATTCATTAGTAAAACTTTCTAGTGATATTGTAAATAACATATTTAAAGTTGCCATTAAAATAATAATAGCGGTTTTCTAAAATGTATGTGAATGTTTTACTGTTTATAGGTTATGTTTATTTATACTATTTATATACACATATTTTTTATAAATTTTTTATTGTTCCTTTTCCTGTAATAAGAATGGAGTCTCGGACAGAGTTTAAAATAAAATCTCCACCGACTGATGCAATTTCGGCGGTAGAATTTGGTCCAAATTCAACACAGTTCCTTCTTGTTTCTTCATGGGACAGTACAGTTAGATTGTATGATATTCATGCAAATACTATGAGATTAAAATATAATCATGATTTACCAGTTTTAGATGTTGCATTTCAGGTAATTATAATTTATTCTTACATTCATTGTAATCTTGTGTACGTAGGATATGAAATACAATAGTAGCACAAATTATATTTAACAGCATATTATTATACATCTAAAGCAAGAAACTAAAATAAATAAAATGTAAATAATATAAAGTTTAAAATATGAAATAATGAATATTAAAATTATATGTGATAAACAAAATAAAAATAAAGAAAGTTGAATATCTAGTTGTTATCATTATACTACTTTTTAAATATTACAACATATAACATAGAATCTTTCTTAATAGGATGCTGTTCATGCTTACAGTGGTGGTTTAGGAAATACACTAAAGATGTATGACATTAATAGTAATACTGGTATTAACACGTTTATATTATTATCCCTATTTATTTTTATTATAACATAAGAAAGTAATTAAAGAAATTGCTGTGTAGAATCAGTAATGGGAACACATGATAAACCAATTAGAAAAATTGAATACTGTGCTGCAGTAAATGCGATATTAACTGGTGGATGGGATGCAGCGGTAAAACTTTGGGATCCCAGAACACCCACTTGTGTAGGTAGTTATTTACAACCTGATGTTGTTCTTGCCTTGTCTGTATGTGGAGATAAATTTGTAGTAGGTACAGCTAAAAGAAAAGTTTGTATTTGGGATTTGAGAAATATGGCTGGTATGTTTCAAAGACGTGAAAGCAGTTTGAAATATCAAACTCGTTGTATCAAAGGTTTCCCTAATGAACAGGTAAGTTAAACATTTAAAAAATTTAGAAGAATAAGAATATTAAATTTTAACTGGTAAATTTTAATAATTTTTAGGGATATGTTCTTAGCAGCATAGAAGGTCGTGTTGCTGTTGAATATCTTGATACTACACCAGAAGCACAGAAAAAGAAATATGCTTTTAAATGTCATAGAATAAAGGAAAACAATGTAGAACATATATATCCAGTTAATGCTATTAGTTTTCATTCAACTTATAATACATTTGCAACTGGTGGCTCGGATGGTTATGTGAATATTTGGGATGGTTTTAACAAAAAACGTTTATGTCAATTTCATAGATATAATGCTGGAGTTGCTGCTCTAAGCTTTAGCCATGATGGTTCTGTACTTGCTATAGGAGTATCATATTTAAATGAAGCTGAAATTCCACCAAATGGAAATGATGAGAGAGAAATTTATATAAGATATGTAAATGACCAAGAAACTAAACCAAAATAATATTATATAATTGTACAAAGCTTTTTTTGCAAAAAAAATAGATTAAACACTTTTTAATTATAATCTGCTTTATTAAAGCAGCAGAAATTGAATGCTAAAGCCTTTCCACAGAATTTAATAATTATTTGTAGTGTATGTAATGAGGTTGTTTGTTCTATTTTACATTTTTATATCTTGAGTAATTGACTGATGAATATATAATCTTTACAAGTGAAGTAACATCTGTTCAGAATTAGTAGACTAGTCAAATTTTAATAAAATATTTTTTTATTTAATATATAATACATTTATTCAATATTTTATATATTAAATATTAGTAAATTTTATTACTAGTTTCATTGTAAGTTCTACTATTATTAGTACTAGAAGAATAACTTATTCGCGTGTTATTTATCTTTTTACTTCTAAATAAATTTGTATTTAATATTTCAAATATAATACATTTATTAAGCATTGAAGTAAATAGTACTACATATTTTATTCAAATTAAAATATATTTGAATAAAGATTAAATTTGATAACTTGCAGCGCTTAGTATGTTTGTTGTAAAAAGATTAAGTACACTCTTAAATTAGTATTATATTAAAAAATGTAACTTTCAAATTCATGTTTTTATTCAGTGATTAGTAAATATTAAATCAAATAGCAATGTTTTATAGTATACAATAAACTTAAAGTATATACAATAATAGAGTAATAATATAAAGCATTATAAATTTGTAAAATTGTGCTATAAAAAATAAGACGTCATGAATAATTTTTATAAGTAATTTTTTTTAAATAAACTATTAAGTACTATTTATTAATATTGCACTTTATATTTACGAAGTTATTGTCACAACTTATTTGTTATTAAAAGAATGGTGATATGTTATATAAAATTTAATATTATTATTTAATTAATGATACAAAATAATTCTTACCTATTTATTAAACTTAGATTTTTTACTACAATTCTAAAAGTTGTTTCTATAATCATTGAAATCAAATAAACTATTTCTATTTGTATCATTCATTAAAAAATAAAATTAATTAGAATAATTGCATTGACATTGAATTTTTATCATGCATGACGTCCATGTTACAAATGAACTAAATACTAAATACTATTTGCGCAATCTGTTTTCACTTTTTACTAATTTACATAAAGCTTATATGACATGCACTTTTAGTAGTTTAACAGTTTTTATAATATTTTGATTAATTATATATATATATATATATATATTAACAATTTGTACTAATGTCTCCCTGCCTTTTAAAATATTCTCTGAAAACTGTATAATTTTATTAAATCTAATTTTTTTACATTATCATAAATTTTATATTCATTTATACAGGGTATCTAACAGAATTCTGTAAAATTTTTGCTAATACATAACTATTAGAAGTCATTTTTGTTTAATTGTAAGTTTGCTACATATCTAATGCTTTAAAGAACTTTCAGCAGATAAAAATATATGTAGTTGTTTTTCTAATCAAATACGTTGATAAATGATTAGTTTCGTTTAGCATTTTTAACTGTACCTAGTATCTTTTTTATGTTTCCGCTGAAGATCTTTGAGAGATAATAATTTTTCTTAACGTATCGCGGATTGTATCATGGGTCGCGAAACTAATTCCTACAGCAACTGGGCCCTTCACCCAGTTCATACTCAATCCTTTGTAAAAGGCCATTATACCTTCTTCTCTAAAAATAACAAAAAATTATATACACTTTTATTTGCAATATAACAAAATTTTAATAGAAAACAATTTATTTATATATTTTTTATCATTATTTTATGCATATATAACTACTATATTTCAGTATTCTATAAACAATTTGAATGTTATATTCTTAAAAACTATGGTATGCGTGTGCACGCGTGATTATTATGCTCCAATTTTCATAAAATTATATTAGAATTACAGCAAATTTGAATTTTAAACTTACTTGTAAATTTTTATAATGGTTGAGCGAATTGTGTGATAGTGTTGGCCTGTGAGTGCCGAAGTCTGCATTCTTCTCCGAACGATGTCCAGAGGATAGCTGCTAGTCTGACCAACCATTCCGGCAATAGCGCCACAAATCAGTGATGTTGAGAACCCAGGTATAGCCACCGTGTACACTGTTCATCGACACGTAGCCATCATCGAACATGAAGCACGTACTTGAAAAACGCCGCCATCGGACTTGTCTCGACAAGCGTCGCTATTAAAGTAAGTATTGTCCCAATATCGGGAAACAGTCCCGATATGACCCACGGGTACCCTGCTTTACGATCATACACGAGCCACTCTCGTTCGTATAAATCACGATTTTTTTCTTTGAGTGTAACCACCGTCACGGCGTCGAACAAGTTTGTAAAAGAATTGACTCACCAGTCAACCAGTTCCTAAGTAGATCGTATGTGAAGAAACTGCAACCAGCATAAGGAATGACACCAAGTATTGTAGCAGTAAACCCTCGATAATAGGCCGATATCCCTTCTTCGGTGTAAATGCGTACAAAAATCTGTCGCAAGGTTTTATAATCATTTTTTTGTGTCACAGCCATTCTTGCTCTCATCAAGTCCAAAGGATAAGTTGTAGATTGAGATGTTATGCCTGCTAAGGAACCAGCAAGAAAATTCAGTCCAGGTCTTTGTCTGTATAAAACAAATAAATTTTGGTAAATAATTATGAAGTTAATACAAATATATTGATAAACAAGTAATTGCATGGTAACAGGTTTATGTTACGTATGTAGGTTTCCAGTTAATGGATTCTTAATAGTTACTCATTCTTCTAGTTAATATTGAATTATTTTGGATTCTACATAGTTTTGTTGAGAATCAAATTTGTGAACAATTGCATAATGTATGAAAAATATTCATGCAAAATTTATGAAAGAGAAGGGTATCATACTGATTAAAATAATATAATGTGTCACCTTATCTTATATCATTTTAATATAAGTTTAGTTTTAATATACTTACCTTTCTGATCCATTTATTCCTAAAATAGATTTCCACTGTTCATGAGCTGTGAATTGGACAGCAGAATATGGAACAATTCTGGCCATAGTTGCACTATTTCCACGCCATAAGCTGAATAAACCTTCTGTCTTAAGAGTTTTTATTATAAATTTAATCGCTGCCTTTGCTGAATATTGTTGTTGTGAAATTTGGAAGTTTATTTTTGTACGGTCTAAAGGTGCTATCGTTGTTTTCGCTAATGCACCCGCAATAGCACCTGCTATCAAACTTGTCCATACTCTATGTGTATTCGATATAGCACCTCTCCCCACATTTTTTTCTTGTTTCTTCTGAAATACACAATTTAATGTTGTGTATGATATAGCTGAATATCAGATTTTCCACTGACTGAAATCAGATATGCAATGAAATTCAAATTTATAAAGTATATTTGAATTAAAATATAATTTAATATATTAATTTTATTTTCTTCAAACTTTTGATATAGCATAAAAATAACAATAATTTAAGAGTTTAAAGTATACATATAACACATATAATGTATATAATTATGAAGTTAGATAATTATTTTATTTTAAATGTAACAAGATTTATACATGTACATATATTCACATGTACATACTTAATAGACTGCTTTATCACTTACTGTGTTATCTACATCTTCAAATTCCATTAAAACAGGTGATGCACTTTGTAACATGGATATTTTTTGTATTGAGTTGGTCAGTACAAGCATTGAGGTTGAATAACCACTTGGTTATTATCAGGGAAAATACTTTACTGCATTCCTTTATAGCTTAAACAATGTTACTTAGATTGTCTTACTGTGTAAAACCTTCGTAGAACCTTTTATAAAAGAATAAAACTTTTAATAAACAAAAACTATTTAATAATAAAACTAATATTAAAGTAGAAGAATTAAACATGTTATGTAATAATAAGATAGAAGAAATAGTATTATTAAACATTGCTGATATTGTATGTATTAATTATTTTTCTTAGTATTATAATCATTTGTTTTACTATTGCAATGTAACATTACTAACATAAGTAATATTTATAATAGTTAAGTAATTTATATATAATAATTAATAATTATTTTATCTGCATATATTAGTATTTACTTTTCGCATGAATGTGCAAAAATGAAATAAGGAAAATCCTTGGATTTGATATCTTATGAACCTTACATAACTGGTACTTCTTATCTATTGATAATTTTAAAGCACATGAGAAAGCAGATTTCTTGGTTTTTTAATTATTTTGTAACATAGATACTATATTAACAAATATGGTTATTTGTTAATGTTAATAATAGCATAATTATAAATAAATTACATATTAAACATATTTTATAACTTTACTTATAAAGCAGTAAGTCAATTCTTGGATATTTATTTGTAATATTAAATATTTTAAGATAGACAGATAGATAGATAGAAATTTTAAACTTTGTAAAATGGAATGTAGTATTAAAATTTTTTAAGTTTTCCAATTAATTTTAACAACCTATGTATTATTAATATATTTTATTTTAGAAAGATAAAAATAAAAATATAAATTTTTTGATTTAAATAAATCAAAATAATGTGATAGAATTTAATGTTAAGCATATTTCAGTGTTAGTCAGTTTGTTTGATTAGTAAAATAAATTTTATTCAAAATATTTATATTAGTTTTTTATATATGAATTATACTTCTTCTCTAAGATGAATACCTAAATTTATTACCCTATTAATCGTAATTCCATTTTATAAACACTTCGTTTATACATTTTTCACAAATTAAATAATGTCCATTTGTATTATTGTACCAATGATTATGTTTCCTTTTTTTCAATGTTAATTATCAGTAATTAAATGTCTATAGATGCATTTAAGAAATTAATAAACTTACGTAACATGCATACTACTATATCAGTAAGCAAACTATTTAGATATCATAATCATCGCTTGCAATAGATATTTTATAATAATTAACGTAGTATAATAATTTTTATGTAAATGCAGTGATAAAACAAGACACTATTGTTTCAAATTAGCGCAATGTATATATTTTAGACCTACTTATCGCAAAAGATTCGTATGCAATTATGTACGCAATGGGCGTAGTACGTATTATTCTTAAATTCTATACATATACTTTTCTATGAATTTAAATCTTTTTAAATATAACCGTAATTGATATTGTTTTGTTCTACACAAGTATAAAATATCAATATCATAACGTCTAAAAAATTGAATAAAGAAATTAGAATATAAGAAGATTTTATACCTTTATTAGTTTCGTGTAAAAAATAGTCGACTGATCCGTCATGAAGATTTGATTTCTTGAACGGTTAATGAACGTGACTCAAAGCATTCAGCATCGATTAAAGTACTTCAATACACAGACATCGCCAGCCTGACACTTTATGACATTAAATATTTCTCCAATGATTGTTTATACACAACTGATACTCAATTGTAGCGACATCAGAATGTCACTTTAACAGTAAGCACGTAATACACGCTAACACCACGAATTCGCATGTGCGAATCTTCTTATCTTGTTCTTGAATTACAAATGGAACACACTTTAATGCGTAACCTTCGCGTACATTTCGGTTATAACTTCTAGAGGGCAATACTGATTTATGTAAATTATTCTACAAATTAAATTTTTATTACTTAAAGCGCTCACATTTTTGAAAACGTATTTTTTTGTAATTTATTCTTCTAAGTGTTATTAAGAAGAACTTTTTTATTTATTCGAAAGTAATGTAAAATTATATTCAAATAAAAGAGTATGAATTTATTGAATTGCTTGAACTTGACATACTCAGTAAGAATAATCGTTTAAATTGATCTATATTATTTAAGTTATACTTTAAAAAAAATTATATTTAAACTATTCGTTAAACGCTATTTGCATGTAAAGTACCAATAATATATAAAAAAAAGTAATAAATTTTTGGTTCTCTGAAACGAAGTATAGGCTTTACAATTAATCTCTATGCAATTTTGTTCTAATTTTAGACCTCATTTGTTAATTATAATCATTTATTACGAATTACTGCATTTTGTGGCGACATTGCCACTCTACTTTACCGGCCGGAGGGTCGAAATTAGTTCCCGACTATCCTGTAAGAAATAAAAGGATAGAATCTTAACGATTTTTCCGAAGTTAATGAGTAGTGATATCGTTAGAGAAAGTACACGTTTGTAAAAGCATATATTTGTTGTTGTTAATAAAGTACATTAAGGTATACAAATCTTCTTTATTATCAACGGAAACCATCGGGCATTGTGGCGCCATCTATTCATGAAATCAGTACTAACCGGATTGTTATTCCTATTATTATAATGAATATCGTAACAAAATTGATATCATAGAAAATTACAGATCCTAATAAAAGGGAAACACTCAAAAATTTCCTGGAGTTTTGTCCATAAATGCGTTTCTTTATGATTTAAATATTTGATCAATTTATGGGCTTTCAAACACTATAGCCATTTAATGGTGGAATGGTGGTACTAATCGGTTGAATACTAATACTAATCGGTCGAGAACCAAAATTTTATTACTCTTTTTATATATTGCTAGAGTCCAAATATAGTCTAAAGAATCAGTTTTTAACTGAGGAATTTGTGGTATTAAAAGTTAAAAACTAAATATAAAAATACAAATGAGATATTCAATGGCTTGTCTGCAATAAAAATACATGTGACAGAAAATAATATTGATATGTAGAAATCTGCTGTGAGTTTCCTTTCCGTGTATATTAGCGGCCTCTAAGAAATCTCTATGTATAAGCAGCATCTGCATTATCGATATTATTTATTATCTTATTTATAATAAAAAATGTTAAATGTTAGGACATTAAAATGATTCGTAGAGTTTGCGTTAAATGTAAGAAAAATGATAGGAATAATGTTTAGTTTAAACTTTTGTGTCTTAAGTTTTGAGAAATTTTGTATTGACATTAAAAGAAAAAAGTAAGGCTTTACGCAGGATCGTATATTAATTGGAAAAATGTGAAGGAAATTTTATTATTGAAGTTAATTCCGAAATTAAATTTGCGTTGTATTACTGCGACACAAATATTAACCTTACTTTGATTTATGTCCTATAGTTTCACATATCACCGTCCTGGCGCCATATCGTATAAAGTTTTAGCGGGAGTTTATCGGTTAGGATGAAAAATTGTTTATTTGTGATATCTTTCAGCATTCTGAACCGTTTGTTATTGCAAAAAATGAAATTCCTTTGGTCAACGGAAACATTTCAATCATTAGTTTCAGTGGTACACCGGCATAGGTGAATATCTTGTTCTTTGTTATGCAATATGTTTTGCCCCGGTGGTTCGTTAATAATAGGGTTAGACTAGTGTGTTTTTTTTTATTACCCGAATCTAGACTCGTTAAAACTCGTTAATAACAAAAAATGTGAAAGCTCAATGCGAAGAAGCAAAGAGTCCTTGTTTATTGTATCGTATATTTGGTTCATGCTATTTGATGCAAACATATAATTTAAAAGATAAGTTTCATGTGCATCGAAAAGCAATTGAAAGAATTGACACAAACACGTAAATACAATATGTTTCATTTTATTTTCTAGCTTCTTATTAAAAGTTGTACGAAATTAAATTAGCCACGTTCGTTTATGTATATACATATATGTATATATATATTATTGGAAAGAATAAATTATTAAATAAGTTAGCAAGACAAGCTGTGTATACGTGTAAGTAGAGGATACAAAAAGAAAGTATGGTAGACGTTACGTCGTTGACGAGTCCCGTAGACCCGGTCTGTTATCACTGGAATTTTAAAAGGCCGCCTCCTCGTCAACTTGGATTTATTCGAATTAAAACCTTGCAGGGCCGCACGCCGTCTGTCTGCCTGATAAGATTCTTCCTCATGAACAGGAACGGCCCCCGTACCTTTCGTCGTTCCTTCGAAAACGGACTTTAAAAGGATTTTAAAGGTGCGTATTCACTGGCGAATAATTCACGAACGCTGTTCATGATCGATGCTCGCGAAAAATTCGCAAATTTTACTTAACCCTTTGCCTCGCAATTTTTTTTTTTTAATGGTAATCTACGTTAACGTTAACTGTTCATTGCTTTGGCGCTATATTAGACGCAGAACATTGAATTATTGCTTGCTGTTAGTGAAAAATAATCATTAAAACGTTGAACTTTATTAAAAATAAATAAAGGCTATTTTTACTGTATTTATTTATTTAGTACTTATTTATCATAGCCCATTATATTTAAATTACAAATTATACCACGAGCGTGGGACATGTTTAGGAAGCAATGGGTTAATCACTACGTGGTGTCCACGAATATTGCTTGTAATGAATTGACAAAGAGTTCACGAACATTTTACATAAACATTGTATTACAGCAATTTATTATACATTGAACGACTGAAAATAATTATCGATGGCGAATGGCTTGTATACCACATGAGACAGAAAATTATTCGCAAAAATTTTAGTAGAGAAGCTTCTGATAACTAATTGATCAATAATTCACGGACGTGTATGCGAACAAATTAGAAAATCCTAGCGAATAGGCGATTTCTAACCGTTAGCAAATCCCAAGTAAAAACCTAATAATATTAACAGTTACTTTTGAAAACCATCGACTTTGTTTCCCAATAAGATTTTTAACAGAAATCGTTTAATCAGTTATCGACAGAAATCGTGTTAGATTTTAAGATTAGTACAAATCTTAAATCGACTCTTTTCCTACTATTGTAGGGATTCGATTCTGCGTTTTCATTGACGCCGATGAAAAATATCTCAGCGGTTGCGATTGTAAAACGTTAGATATGTTATCGGTTGGTAGGCTTTCCAGAGATACGCGTTTACAGTGTTCTGTAACCGACTACCGACACTGAAATTGCATTATAGAAGCTTGATCAGGCATTCAAAGTCGAACAAACCCGTAGCAACCTCGACTGACGATTGTTTCTCAACGCGGACAAGCCTGTAGCTAAAGGGAAAACGAACAATCACGTAAACGGTTGGTGTGCAACGATATTAATTCGATAGCTGTAGGGAAGTTATGGAAGTTTTAGAGAACTATAACGTTCAAATGAAGAGGTGTCTGAGAAAAAATATAGTTACTACATTGATCATACATTTTATTTCAAGGAAGAACAAAAAAAGGAAGAACAATCTTGCTTATGTGTTAAAACAGTTAGAAGATTTCGTATCGAATTAATAACTAGTTTTAGTTTCTACATATCATCAACGTTGACAAAGAAAAATTTCTGACTGTCACCTATTACTGTAATTACTTTTCGTTACCTCTAAATCTGTATATTAATTTCCAAACCTGAACTGACACCAAAACAGCATCGTACACCTAGTTTTATTCTAACAAAAAAAAAAAAAAATTCAGAAATTACACATTAACACGTTAAAAAGAAATTTTCCGATTGAAAGTTTTCAATCGTCTGACCGTTCTTCGATCGCTACAGCATCGATTCCAGAAGGTACAAGCAAAAAGTTAAAAAATTTGTACAATTTCCAATATTCCTCCGATTCTCTCACGTTTTTTCCACCTAAAGTTCTTCAAACGCAACTTTTTCGATTCCGCTCCATGGTAAAGCGGTCTCATCCCTCTTATTTCTCTCCAACGCAATTCGTCCACCGTAAAGGATTCGATTTTTATTGAACGAAGAATCTCCCCGGATGGCCGGAGAACGCGAGGGCACCTTTTCGAGCGTGTCCTTACCTGGTGTTCGGCGTCCACATCGGACTTTGCTTTATGCGGACACTTTATGCCCCCGATTGCGAACGACACCGGAACGCTCTCAAGTCCTCGGCACCGATCGGGATCCTTTTCCGATCGCAAAACAACGAGAGCGGTTTTAATTTAAGGTTCCAAGAAGGCAGGGAACTGTGTTTCCTTCGTCGGGATTCTATGAGCCGGCGGCACGTTTTAATAACCGTGTTCTAGACGACGAGCATTCTCGTAAACCAGATCCGTTTTTACGTGCACGAATCCCTTATCGTGTCCCCCCCCTGTTCGTTTACCCGCGGATAGAAATACAGTAGTGGCAGCCCTGTACAACGCGGTGCTCGTGTAACGCGAGCCAAAAAATTGCGCTACTGTTCTCTGGTAAAGAGCGATCAAAAAATTGGGAAACACTCGTTTGTGGCGGGTGTTTAACCCTTTGCACTCGGCTATCCCCTCTCATGGGACATCGTAATCCTAGCATGTGATAGTTTCGCAAATTTTCAGACGTTAGTTCAGACCCGGACGTTAAATAGTCATATATGTAAATTTTAATATACGACTTAACTAAACTAAATGAAGTTTAATATACGTGAATCATAGTAAATATTTCGAATTTGAACATTTTTGAAGGTAGTATCATTAAACGACTAACGGTCATCTCTCGTAGTTAACCCTTTGCACTCCGCGTCATCTTGGACGTATTCTCGGTTCCTCAAAATCACTATTTTTTTATATATCTTGGTATCAGTACCATGTATTGATTTGATATCTTGTGCCATGTTTTGTACGTCGGTTTAGCTGCGAGAGCGGTCTATTGCTCCCGAAATACTTCCCGACTTTTTTGTAATCGATGCCTTGCATGGCAATAAGGTTTTCTCTTGATCAGGTTGATTAAAGTTGATATCAGGAGTTGTTCAGGTGTTAAATTGAACACGATAGAGTTCAGTTGAATTGTTCTTGTATTTCTCTTGATACTGTTTATAGTAGTTGTGTTCTGAGTTGTTCTCTTGACGAATTGTGTGTTCTGAGTTGTTTTCTTGTTGAGTTGCGCCTCTGAGTGTCACCTCTTACGTCGATATTTATAGCAAAAGTGATGGCAATCCCGAATCAATCACAATTGCTTACAAGTATTGTAATTGAAGGGAGGGCTGGTAACCATATCCCTTCTACCGAGACAGGTGTAGGGTCCTTACGGTACGGACCTCTACCCTAATTTAGGACGCAACATGCCATTTTAGCAGAAAACTTCACGGAAACATGCATTTCTGAAAAGATTGTACTGGGATAAGTTGTTTTCCCAGGATCACTAATAAATTCTAATGTCCCCTGAGAGGGGACAACGGAGTGCAAAGGGTTAAATTGAGATCGATGGTCGATGGTAAACATCTTCAGGTTTGCGTTCGGATGTAAGAAGGTCGTTTTGAACTCCAATTGGTTTTAGCTCCTTGGTACATCAAGAATCAGGACATTCGCAAAATATTAAACGTTTCCTCTGTACAGGAAGAAATTATTTGACTGACAAACAAACACAAAGATAGAATCATCATCCACCCAAACCCACTAACAGCAAACTGCTATGCGGACACAGTTAGAAGACTAAAACGCAAACATCCAAAAGACTTGTTAGAACCATGAAATATCTTATATATATGTCACCAAGTTAATTGTAGCACTTACCGTTTAAAGTAATGGAAGCCAAACGCTACTATTATATAAATATTTGTAAATATTTTTTTAAATAGACACAGATAATAGAGGGAGTATATAAAAAAAGAAACTTGCTCTGAGGTGAAGCAAACATCTGTGTTATCTGTCGAAGTGACTTGTTGCAACTCAAAAACGAGATCAAATAGGATGTAAACTGTACGTGTACGTTTGTGTGAACCTTGTTTTTACGGTTTTCGTATATAAAGTTTGTTACTGAAACGGGTTCTAAACGCTATCGAACACCTTGTATAATATAGCATTCGATATACCTAATTATGACGATGGAAAAGATTTCTGAGGAAATAAATTGTCATGCTTGAAATATTTATAACACGAGCGACGAATTATCTGATCAGTCATCGTATTAATATGGAAATTTAGACAGTTTGTTAGTCGAAAAAAGTTTTCTACGAGTTATTTCTCTGTTTTTTTTTTGTATGTAAGCGTCGTGGACGTTTAAAAAACTTACGCGGAATAAACCTGCTGACAAGATAAGACTTGTGATTTAGTACAATATTGTTGAACACGTACTGCTTGATCAATGTTTGCGCGAGTTTAACGACTATGATATGCAATAAATGAGAAGATAAGAATCTGTTGGTTTCATTAGCGTTACATGCATAATTTTTATGCGTATAATTCTTACTCGTTCATTCAGACCTATCTCTTAATCACGCGCGCGTTCAAACAAACACGTACATATTTGTTTATCTTCATAGTTTATTTTCTATGATTTTTATTTTTTAGCTTTGCAAATACTTGGGCTGTAGAAATAATTCGTCGCTTTGAAACAAGTAAATTACACACATAAATTTTGGAGATTGATTGATATTCATGAAACGGAAAGACAAACAGCCGTAATTAACATACGTTCAGAAACTAATAGCAGTTTCAAAAGATAGCCGCATTTTAAATTTAAATGTCTGAGTCAACATTTTTTTTGTATATTTTCACGTACGAATCATTGTACGCTTTAGCTCAAGATTCGTTCAAGATGTATTAAAGTTTCAACTGGGTGTATCGCATTGAAAAAATGTCGATAGAAGCTACAAGAAGCTGTATCCAACTTTGATTGATAATGGGTTAAGTCATTTACACCTACACGTTCGAATGTTTTCTCCCCGATAAAATTGTTCATTGAAAAATCTTCTCAAAGGCGAACCGATACATAGGTCGGGACTTAGGTTACACGGTTATACGTGTGGTCGGGGGGGGGTCAAGAGTCAAGACATGGAGCGAGGTGGGGGTCGAAAACAATTTAATGACTGCAAATGGCAGTCTTGGGAAAATTGGCGTGGACGGTTGAAACGACGAGCGGAGAGACAAATATACAATGCCGAGAAGTATCGGCAATCGGTGCGGTCCCATTTGGTCTTTAAACGTTCCATAAAAAGAGCTGGACACGATTTACGTTTGATTATAGCCTTGACTCGGGTCAAAAGTCGGTACGAAATGACTATCGATACGGGATGAGAACAACCAACTGGAGATTATAGGTAATGACTAATAATATACCTCCTATCTCGAGAGGAATCGGCTGTTCTTCTTCAAAACTGTGCCGAAGCACTCGCTAATCCTTTCTTCTCGCCGGTGTATAAGGTTTAACAGTTAATAATTCACGGCTGATAAGCGTTCCTTGAGTGATCGATATCTGGGACCTGGCTTTCCAACGATTTAGGCGTCTTTTATGCGAGTCGAAGTTCGACCCAGTTGAAATCGCTTGCACCTTACGTATCTTGATTGGATAATAATTGGTAATTTTTAACTTTAATTAAAAATTTAAATAAAAATTTAATTTTTCAACTTCGATTTAAAATTTATCGTTTCGGGACAAAATTCAGTTTGATCTTAATATTTTATTATAGCTTTTAGAATTTTTTAAGCGTTTTATATAATTAGAAAGTCAAAATTTATCAATGTTTTAATTCTATAAATTTTAAGAGTAAACCAAAATACAAATTGTTCTGCAACGCGGTTAACGCGACGGCTATATTTTCGTGGTTTCATTTACATGTTCGTTTAGGCGAGTGTAAATTATGTATTATAATACAAAGCTTTTTTTTTCGAGGCGACAAAATTTGAAAGTGGAATTAGGAATGATTATAGGCTCGACTGATTCAATCGTAGCTCGTCGATTTCCATCGATATCGATTTCGCTTGACTTTGCATAAAATACCGATTTGTATTCAATTCGTTACTGGCTAATCGAAGCGAGGCGATTAGGGCTAAGTAATCGATTTCTGGTATTTTCATTATTTCTTTTTCATTTCATCCGCTTGTAGTCGGTGTAAAAATGCCCAAAGGATCCATTAGTTTTATGGGACTACGTTACCATTCATGTAGCTTTAACGAGAATAGGAATTCGTTAACACGACACGATACAGGTATAATGGTGATGTGATTTCACGAATTTTGATCTTGTTCAACAACTAGGACGTGTTCTCGCATCATAAAAGTTACGTTTCATTCGTAAAACTGGGAAAAATAAAAATTTTATTTACAATAATTAGTCATATATAGGTGAGCTACAATAAGTAGTGTTCAGTAATTTATAGGCAGGAGTGTATACATATACGTTAATACACGTAACAGTTCAGTCTTGGAATTTTCCAGTCTTGGAAAAATTCTTGCTGTCGAAATTCGAGTGTTCTTTTAAAAGAGGTTTTCCGTTGTGTTGTGTTGTTACCTTTATTAGGGCCTTCAGAGTGCACTGATACAGATACTACAGTATCAGTGCTTGGCCTTAAAGCTTTTACGGTCCAGGTTCTTGCAGTTAACACTAATTGAGACTTTTCAACCAAAGTTTCTTTAGGAACGAGTTGATCCTGTTGTTCTGTAGAATCATAACTACTCTTTCAAATAATATGAGTAGTATATATTGGTTACATTTTTATGATATTTATGGAGCGACATTTAAATGTAACATTTAAAAATTTTCATCAACAATTTATTAGCCTGTAACTAAAGTATATTAAGAAATATTATTTGTGGAGTAAATACATTCAAAATTAGGTATAATCTTGACGTGACATGGTAGGTACCGTCCTTTTTAAACAATTTGAAGTTTATTTTTAAGCTGCGTAGCTAAATGCAACAGTATATATTAATCATAATTATAAAGAGTAAAACAATAAAAACTATTCATTAATGTTGCGTTATATTGTTTAATCGGATGTTTTAAATGGATAGGCTATTTAAATTATTTCACTATAAGAAGGTGCGAGAGGAACGAATTAATATACTTATTGGATCGTTTCTCAATCAAAAACCACTTTTAGATACAGGGGTTAAAAGTTAATACAGACGAATTACACTTACTTTTAGTCGTATCGAATTTAGTTCTCGACAATATAAACATGATGCCTGAGGCGAATAAATTATTATGTTCAAAATATTGGCAACTCAAATGACAAGTCTATCCTAAATAACCGGATGTTTTTTTACTCATGAAAGAAAAAAATATCTCAATTACATGAAATTACATTTAATAAAAAGATATTTATAAAATGTAAGCAAATAAGTACCTACACATAGAATACAGAAAAATTTATACAGTCAACCTCTGTATAACATGGTTAAACAATTACGCAAACTCTTGCTATAACACGATTTCGTTCTAGTATCTACGATTAAATAATTCATGGACTTATGCTGCTTTTTCGTAAAAAGCAGTAGTAAAGGAAAAGCTTATTAAACAACTTCTTTTAATAAATATATAATCGTGATAGTATATGCATAAATGTCTAATAAGCTGAAGCCTATAAAATATCCAAAATCATTGTTCCTTTTCTTTAATTTCTAAAAATCGACTACATACTGCACAAAGATTTCTGACTGCATATAAGATTACAGAGGATCGACTAGTATTTTCAAGTTAACAAGTTAATCGGATCAGGTCTTAATAATAGTTAATAAATTTAATCTCTTCCCTGATCGAACGATCGATCCTCGTCGATCGGATCGATTCACAGTCTGATCCGGGACGGGACATCGACAACGTATCATTCTCGTGTCGTCCTCGTGTTCGTTCGCCTTCTCGATCCCATATTCCAAGATGGCCGCCAACTTGCGCGCGCGAGCGAGTGGAGGTTGCGGCGCAAAAAAGGACGAGCGTAATAACGTAGTATCGTTAATGGCTGGGCAATTTCAGCGTGTACGAGTGGGCCTCTCTTTCTCTCTCTCGTTCCTTACTCGTCGGCATCGCGCGCGGCGCGGCTTTTCGTTCTTTCTGCCTCGTTTTTTTCTTCCCGCCGTTCCTGCCTCTCTCTAAAGGCGCGGCAACCACCACCACGTGCTCCCCTACACCCCTCCTTTTGCGCCAGGGCACCGTTTTACGGTGGTAACGTCGGCGATCGTCGAAAACGGACCCGCACCGGCCTTCGATTCCGAGGGCTTAACCCTTTCGTTGCCCAAAGGTGACTAAATGTCATGACCGTGCGCCCGTCAGAAGATGGCCAGGCAAAGGGGTTGTTAACTCTTTGAGGCACAGGATTTCAGAAAATAAATAGACCGATGTTGCACAGAAATTTTGTTGCGTTTTAAATTAAACAAAATTGTTTTTATTTATATTAACGAATTACTGACACGTTGAAACTTGCCAACGCAAACGAATATACTTATACAATTTTTTTATGCTGTTACCAACTGCTTTATGTGAATAAAATTAAGTATGAACCGATGCGCATGCTGCTATTGCAATATTTCGAGGTGTGTCTAAAAACGTCCCACCGTGCATTGCCGTGCATCAAAAAGGTGGGACGTTTTTAATCCCACACGTGCCCTAAAGAGTTAAACCTCTGATTCGCAAATAAACTGTTCTATCATAGTATACAAGGGATTAGGTTCAGGTTCATTATTAAGGGATTATATTTCGCTTTAACCCTTTGGGTACACATTTATTTGAAAACATTTTTGCACTTGGAGCACATTTAATTTTGTGGGCAAGTAAAAGCAGAGTAGATTTTATGCAAGAATTAATTTATTTCGTATTATTCATTATGTGTACTCCTATATAATATTGAAATAACTTTAGGTAGTTAGTATTATAAAATTCTCTTAAAACAAATAAACTCTGGTTGTAATAAATGCATGACGTTCTGATACGTCAAATGTAGCCAAAGGGTTAACGAGAGGGTTAATAGTTCAAGTCATCTTTTAACCGGGGAACATACTCGTGATAGAATTATTTGTTATTTTACTGTAGGCCACTTTCAGTTTGTTTACTTGTTGATACTTCCTTTAGCTGATTCGTACTCGTTATTGTTCGATTTGTTTTTGTTTATTTAGAGTGTGTGGTCTGAGAAGAAGATTGACTTTGTTTACTTACTGAGCTCGATTGTTGTATGTTATGTAAGTACTGTTAGGTGACTGGTAAATTGGCACGCGGGACGGCACAGGAACAAGAAAGGATTTCATTCGTATCGTTCGATTGTTTTTGTGTTTATATGATTTGACTCGTCGACGTTATCTTTTTCATTAATAACGAAAATACGTGTGTCTTATTTTTATGAGTCTATTAAGAAACAGGCTACAGCTGATTAGCTGATTAGATCCTATAGATATTTTTTCCAGGCGCTAAATTATTGGTTGACTTTCTTGGTTCGAGTCTGTATAAATCAATCAGATTTGTAAGCAAATATAATTATATATTTTTTAAACGTTCGATTATTTTTGGTTGAAGAGTATAATGAAAAAATGAGCAGTTTTGTTAATGATTATTTTGAAAATTAATTGTTGAAATAATAATTGATAGTCTTATTATCATGATTTCGCAATGTATGATTCATTTGCCATGAAGGTCATTCAAGCAATATTGTTGTAATTATAATAGAATAAGATTCTTGTAGCCGTTTCTTCTTTCATTTTTCTTTCTCGATAACAGTACTCATAGTGGAATATACGGTGTCTATCGATGTGTATTTCAATTTCTTAACTATTTAAAATTTCATGCCTTATTCATTTTGGTAAAGTGTATATATAATAGTCTAAATAAAAATTGCACGATTGAACTAGTGCTATAATTGAAAATTGAAATATGAACAAAAAGATATGAAAATCAAATATTCTATTATCACGGGGGGAAAAAAACTACAAAATTAAATGCTGGTTAACTAAAGAATTATTAAATGCTGAAAAGGTATTAATTTTAATTGTGGAAAAAAGTTCCTTCCTTCGAATGTACGAATCTGTATAAGTACATAATGCAGTTAATCGTTTTTATTCACGCTTTCTAAGTAAATACGCGATCGAAGCGCGTATCTGAAAAATTTAAACCCATTGATTGTCGTCAATTATTCAAGTAATTCGCTCAATATCGGCAGGCCAGTGAGTAATGGTCGAATTTTTCTCCTTGTCAGTTCGTTTGTTTCACTCGGTGACTTTCGAAAAACGAGGAATGGCACTCGAATTGTACGAGACAGACGTACGTTTTTCGGTCTGACGAATATTTTACACGTGAAAGCTTTAAATGCAATTAGCGTCTCGTTTTTCAGGAGAAACGTTCCAACCTTTTTTTTTTATTTCTTTCCACTAGGACATGTTTTCCGATTTTTGTTTCGTTTCGTTCTCGACAGCGCTATAGACAGAGCGTGAATGAACGAACATCGAATGGAAATAGTTATGTCGAAACAACGATGTATTACTTATTTTTACCTTCAATATTTTATCCCTTTTTTAGTTATTCAATATTTTTATTATTTTGTGTGATGTTTGCAACGATTTAAAATGATAAATCTTTTTTTTTTTGTAAGTAACGTTTATTAAAATTTTATTATTAACGTATTTCAAAAAGTATTTTATCTGTATCTATAGTTTGTTTTATTATACCTATATTTTGTGAATTTAGGATTAATCAATATTGATCATTATCGTGAATATTGGTGAAAGTTTTTGAAAGGATCGATGACTAATTTGATCAAATGCTAAGTTATTGTCTTTATTACATGGTTATTACGCGAAGAGGAAACGTAGAAGCCGCCTGGAATAATAAAAAACTTGGAAAAACCTAATTTATTTTATGCTTTACGGTGAAATATTTAAGTACATTATTAACTATCGCTTAAATGTCGTGCAAGTTTTTTCTCCTGGAAGTCAAACGCTACCCGAAAACTTTTATAGGGTGCTTTATCGTTGCGCAAATGGGAAAACTTGTGGAAATTTTAAGAAAGCTTCCTTACCGTTCGCTATCTTTTATAAAAGGAAGAAGTTTATGCGCTTTTATGTTATCGCTCGATCGAAGTTTTAATCGCTAATTTATTTATTAGGTATCTCAGTCATGTTTGAGAAGCTGTCGTAATTTTTCTGTTAATTTAGCTTCTTGATACAAGAATCGGCAGGAAATTGCAATACAATTAAAAAATGTATTATCAATAAGATTTAAACGGAATAGTTTTGTATTTTGCGTTGCTTCTAGCTGTAAGGAAGTTTTTATAATTATTTACATAATTCACAAGAAGAAGTGAACATCAAATTACGCAGTAATAAAATTATTCAACTACAAAAAATTTATTTTTATTTTTTCTTCCTTTTATGACGAATAATATTTAGAGTTTTACAAAACCAATACGTTTTGGGTTATTAAATATTTTGCCGCTCACTTTTCCACGAAACCATGAGACTGTGCTACAGGGTAATTCGAAATTATGAGTCTGAAACTGCAATGCTGATAGAACGATACCAATGATACAGTAAAGCCGCAACAGGTCATTAGGTTCGATCGACGTGTAATCCCGTTGCGCAGAATAGAGCCGAGAACCCTCCGAAATTGCACGGTGTTTGGGGGTCTTTGCTGGCGCATAGGGAACTAATCGAAAACATATTTGTCGATTAAGCTGCCAGTACTCGGAACCTTTTCATGATCAGATTGAATCATGAGAGATATACGATCATTCCGACCCGTAATGGTGGTCTCTTGTTATTGTGAACGACGTCGGTAAACAATTCGTGTTTTCTATCCCTTTCGTAATTCGATCGAGCGGATTTAATGAAACACAAGAGTAGGTAAACGTTACAGAGCAGTAGAGAAACGAATTTTCCAATTAAATATTAGAAACTGTAAATATGAATCACAGTTGTTACGTAATTACTTTAATATCCGTCCTATCATTTAAATGCAATGTATTTTTAGTTACAGTATGGGCTGGAACAGAGAACGTTAACGTCTTTTCTTTGTTTTTTTGGTTTTGTTTGTATATTTACAACTAGCTCTAACGAGCTAATCAGCAAATTTCTTGTGTCTAGATAATCGCGTACAAGCAAGTAATATCGCAGCCATTAGTTTCTATCTGGACGAGGTGATAATATTATTCGTGTATGATGTGATACTTCAATCCATCTTAATAGACTTTAAAAGGAAGGGAAAAACGTATGGCTCTGTTTAAAAAATTCAAGACGATCTGTCGTTTGTAGTAGCAAAGACAAATTAAATGTCTATATATTTCCAAGATTATTGCTACCTGTTGTACATTTAGTACATACAGTTAAATTTCGGTTGACAATTACATATCTATCCATTGTTACACGTCTATAAAATCGTGCATCGAGATATAGTAAACACCCTCTGTATACCCAAAGTACTTGCATCCCTTCGAACTTCGTACACATATACATGTTGGTAGAAACAGCTCATACTACTTACATGCAGTAAGTAGTTCCAGCCGTCAGACTGTAGCGGTAGGACTACGGGTACGCTTGGACGCGGTGCTGAGATTAAACCGTGCAGGCGCGATTACGATACGCCAGTATCCGATTGGTCAGCGGTTCGTCGAACAGCATGGGCGGAGCAACCGTAATGAGTTTCTAGCTTAGTACTCTCCTGCTTCGTTCACCCTGCTTTCCTCTCTCGCTTTCATCCGTCCTTTCTCCTCCCTTGGCTCACCCTTTCCCTCTCTCCTTCTCTCTTTCTCTACACCTCTATACATTTTTCGCCTTCTCTCTCTCTCTCTCTCTCTTTCTCTCCACCTCTATACATTTTTCACCTTCTCTCTCTCTCTTTTTCTGTTTCTCTACACCTCTACATTTTTCGCCTTCTCTCTCTCTCTCTCTCTCTCCACCTGTATACATTTTTCACCTTCTCTCTCTCTCTACATCTCTACATTTTTCGCCTTCTCTCTCTCTCTCTCTCTCTCTCTCTTTCTCTACACCTCTATATTTTTCGCCTTCTCTCTCTCTCTCTCTCTCTCTCTCTCTCTCTACACCTCCTACATCCCCCCTCTCTCTCACACGGCGTCATCTTTATGCACGCACGCGTGCACGCATACACGCATACCTACGCACACCGGCCATTCCGACACGTGAATGCATGCGATTACAAGCCGCCTTGTCTTTCTCCGTGCCCCTGCACTCCCCTTTGTCCCGCCCCAAACTCACCGTTTCTCCGCGCCTCGTTTGTCGTGGCTGCACTCGCCGGGACTCGTGCATTCTCCTTCGAATAATTTGCGAATTACAGCTAAGAGCTTACCCATTCGACGTTCCACGGATCCGTTGCTCGTGGGATACTGACTGAGCGGCATTCATTAGCGGACGGGTAGTTTTGTCAGATAAATTTGTTTCGTTACAGCAGATTACTCTTCATCGGGATCGGGCAAGCGGAATAAATGTAATTATTCGAACTATCATATTATCCGACTAAATGTTACTACGAAGTAAGTAATTATACGTTATTTGAAGAAACAGTTGAACGTTGCTTATTGCTCTTTTAGATTATTCAACTATTATATGATATGTGTTATTTCCTATTTTATTTTCTATTCGAATAAATGTTTTTAATGTATTACCTATGCGAGGAATGCAGATTTTCTCGTAATTGCACATGCATACAAGTTCAGACGCATGTTATTAAATAATACGTTTGACATGTTTATTATGTTATATCTGATATTTTATTCGGAGAAATTAAAAAAGTAGTCGGGATCGTAAGTGTTTTGTAAACAAGGATAAATTTTGTCGTCGTACTGATGTAAATAAAACATCGCTGTATTTCTAAGTACTTACCTGCTTGTCTTTTTGCGTTACTTTTCAATTTTACTGCATAGAGCAGGCTGTCAGAAAGTACCTACAGAAAATATTACCGCTGTTCTCATTACGATAAGTATGTCAAGTATACTTCGCGATTGTAAATTGTAAAATGGATTGGTGAAGGTGTAGTAATGTGCGAAATATTTTTATGGGATGATTGGTGCCATTGCAGCATTTACTTTTCGTAATGAGTCATGAATGCATCTTTCTGGAAACTTTACTTTATTATACTCTCTAATAAATTTCGTCTTTATTATTTAAGTTAATGAAACAATAAAATAGTTCGATGATGGTTGATGTTGATACATTAATAAAATGTTGAAACACATAAAAACAAATCAGCATAAAGTTATAATTAAGCAACGTAACAAATATTACTTCCTTTTTAATGAAGATTTTAAAGAACACAAAACACTGTCTACATAATTATATAAGTTGTAACAATTGTAATAGTTGTACCAGTAAATTATATACAGGTACACCAATTTAATTTTAATAAAATATTGACATCTTCCCTCGGTATTCAGATTAAATATTATAAGTTATCAACCAATTATTTGACAAAAAGAAATTCTCATTATGGTATTGATTTATTTCCTCGTGTTCAACCCCGTTCAGCTTCGAATTACATACATATCATTGATTTAAAATCGATGCTGAATAATGCAGCTCGGGAAAAACGAGCAGAAAAGCAATCCGCCTGGGGCAATCGGTTTTTCGGCTAAATTTCATTTCACCGGAACTTTATGTCAGCGCCGCTTATTGCAATGGCTGAATATTTAACCGACCCTCCACCGCGATCACCGTTTCTCATCGCTTTTGTACGGTTCCTCGGCCCTCGCGCATTATTCGCTCGGTAACGCGAGGTTAATTATTCGAACTTATGATCAGACAAAATCACTTCGTACCGTGGACCGGGGAGTTTCAAATTGGAGATAGGATGGCTGGCCTCTACCCGTTCGCCGGCAATTTGTAAGTCGACGCAAGCCCTTTAGGTATACACTCGGTATTAAAGTTGTTTTGATACGTAGCCGCTTTCATAATCGGATACAACTTTAGTCGTTTGGTTGCTATTAAACCCATCTGCGAATCGTTGATTTTTCATTCGACCGGCAATTTCAACTTCGTTTCGAGGGACGAAGCTGGCTCGAGGTATAAGGGTACACCCCCGCTGGTGTTTCGCGAATACATATTTCGAGGAAAAATACCTAAGTGTGTGAATTGTTCTTTAATTCGTTATCTGCACAGTTTAAGAAATTACTTTCCTTGAAACACCTAAACAACCAGCGCACCCGCGTAGGTGTATGTTTACATACTGTGGATGTCTAACTTAATGACATACAAGACGGCACAGGGCCAAGAGGGATACTTTGTTAGTTCTGCCATAATTGTGATAAAAATGGTAGATTATAGAAGCTACAACTAATCAAACCCGCATCTCTTTTGGATGTCAACTTATCAGCCAAGAACAGTAGTTGCATGTTCGTGAACTGTTCACCAATGGTTCTGCAACGTAAGGGAGGAGGTTTGTCTGCGTCAGCATGACACACGAAGAAGAAATTGAAAGAAGGTAAGAAGGAAGGATTTCCACTGAAACGCGGATCAACTAACATGCTCTATTCTTCGTTGGTAATTCCTCGCGTTCCAGTGCACTTCTTCTTCCTTAATTTCCGTCCCGGCTGTTTTACACGCGTTCTCGCGTTTCATGCTCGTTGCTCTCTTTTACGACTTCTGAAAATCGATGTCGACACGAGGAATTCGTGAATTATTTAAGAATGCTCGTTGCCGCGTGGCTCCGTTGCTCGCCTAATACGAATGAGCCGGTATCCTTGTCGACTCTGCATTCTTCATGAGAATCGCATTGTATGTTCCGCCTAAAACGGACGTGAGAAACACTCGACGTTTTCTTCTGTCTCTTCTTCTCTTTTTTTTCCCTCCTATCTTATTGTTTCCTCGTCTTTGTCCTTCTTCTTCTTCTTCTTCTTTCTCTTTATCCCTCTATAACGTTTCGTGGTAATCATGGCGTGGCTTTTGCGGCTGTCGAGTAGACGAGAGAAACGTTTGCCAATCTTATACTTGTGGCGAGACCTGTCGCTAATGGACGGAAGATTTTGCTGGCTGTTTACTAGATTTTTTAGCGAGAATCGCTTAAACAATTGTTATTGTTTGCGGCTAGTAAGTTGGCATCCGGAAAGAATTCAAGTCTCACTAGTTACGGACCTTATACGCCCACTTTTCTTAACTCAATTATAAAAATGAAGCTATTTACGTAGGTATTTTTATTATTGGCTGAAAAAATAAATGTTGACAAATAGAATCACGTAATATCGTGTAATTAAAAGAATCGAGCAATGCGAGTGGAGTATGGCAGGAGTACACCCTTTAGTCTTGTGCCATCCGGCTATCTTCTCGTAGACGCACGACAGATCCATCGATGTCACATTGAATGTATTAAACCGATTTTTTTTGGCATTCTGGACTGCTACCTGTGTGTGTGCGTTACAACCAATCGGACCCGCATTCTTTCCGCTGGTCTTTCTTTCAGCTTCTCCACGATACTCGAGCAAATCACGCGTGTTCCGACACTGATTTCCTTCCGAAAACACTTCCATCCCCGTTGGTATCGTATCCAATCTTGAAGAAGCGTAACTATCCTAAAGCTTGCCCCCACCGGAGAAAAGGAGGGCTGAGCGGCCTAATCGCGTTAGATACTCGGCGTTCGCCATCTTGCTCTCTGGTCACGTATCACCGTAAAACAAAGGAACATTGAGTGTGCGCGCGGCCAGCATACGCGCCTTAATATTTAATCCCTCATTATCGGGACTCGACCCGAGCTTTTGAGACAATTGGCAGTTTTACTGCCCAATAAGAATTCTTGGACGGGCACCGGCGGAAGTGTTACGATCATGCGTGCCGATGCTTCGCTCCGTTGGCGGAGAGGATTCATGGCGGGCGTTTTACAGTTGGAGGAGTTTCATGTCACCCGATTCAGTGACGGGTAATGGTGAAACGATCGACTGAAGAAGAACGTGATTCCGATTTCCCTGAAACGTTAATCGATCCTTCGGTGATGAATTAACCAGAATTGGTGTTTAGTCAAGGTTTAAAAATATTTGAATGATACGAATTTAAAGAAACGGAAATTATTAGGTCTATTTGATTACAAGTTTCCATTGTTTCTTTGTAGAGGATTATCTCGTTTCTCTGCCATTTTAACCATTTTTTAGAAAACCGATTTTTTACCCAAAAAGCCTTGTGAGCAAATAACCGATAAATATATATTATTGTTCTATTTGAATATTCTCACTATTTCAAATTAGTGAGATAGACTTTAAATTTGATGGACAATTTGTTAGACAATGTCTACATAAATTTCAAAGATCAGCATGTCAAGCGCGTCAAAAATTGGCATGCACGATCGCAGCAGAAAGTGAGAGCGTTGTCGTTGCTATTGTCCGTACGCCCATAATGCTACGGCACTGTCCCTGACCCAAGAGACCCGCAATAATGAAATTAGAGTTCTTGCTGACTGGGGCGAGGTTGAACGTGGAACACATACCCGTTGAAATATCACTGCTTTTGCAAAAGGTGGAACAACTACTCGACCGGTCGGTGAGGGGAGAGGAGAACGAGACGAATACAGAGAGAGAGGAACGGAAGGCAGTGGTGATCGAGTACCGGACATTGTGCGGTATAATGAAAACATGGCCGCCACCTGGAAATCCCCGATGGCACTGCTTTGTAGAGAGGTCGAATGAAACACTCGTAAAATACTAGGTATTGGAAGCATTTCGATAAATGCAAGTAATTGATCGATTCTCTCTGTTGTGCATAACGACAGAATTATTTCTTACGAATATGTTTCATCTAAGGATTTTGTTTGAATTTAATCAAGACACGGATGGAGGTTTAACACTAGAACTATCGACGAGTGCAGTGTATTTAATTGCATGGAACAGATCAAATTGAAAATTACATGAAAAAATATCGAATACACAGGAAACAAATCTTTATTTATATCTTCTGCAGAAAATCATAGCAAATTTTAGAAACTTGGTAAAGTGAATTTATAAGTTTGCTATAAATAATCATCAATTTCTCATATTGACTGTTCTGGTAGTTCTAGTGTTAATGTATTAATCATATTGGAATTTCTAAAACATTTATTATTAGTTCATTATGCGATAGATTGTAAACAGCAAATAAGTTTTGACGAATAGAAAGACAAAGAAATGTTTATTCGGAAATGTAACTACCTGTAAGTAAAAAGTGTTTCAATTCGGATATCACAGATGCATTATTGTTCCCGTCTCCGACGATAAAGGATCTGATATCTTGAGGAGGAAATCACATCGCTACACTTCTGCTCATCGATTATTTAATCAACCGTAGCCATTTTTACGTCCACTAAAAACCGCTCGTCCCTTCCGTAGTTGCGAATCCCTGGACGATCGCTGTCCCACGAGCGTGGATCGAAATAAGAAGGCAATAATTTTATTTTTCAATCTGTGCGATAGGGGTAGGGGAAAGAAATAGCTTCGATAAATATATTTATTTCCAATGGAACGCACGGTGTTCTCAAGAAGGAGAACTATTTGAAATTACTCGTGTCCGTACAGCAGATACATATCTATTAGTATTGCGTGCTTCCGAAGACATCCGGAAGGAATGCGTGTCTGATTGGTCGTAGTTTCTACTGGCTCAGCTTTCTCAATACAATTATAAAAATAGGGCATACATATTTTCATTGTTGATTAAAACGAAAATATTAACGAAACAGATAATATAACACCGCGTGAGGAAAAGAATTGGACGATGCAAGTGAGATAAGTACCCTCTTCTCGCCTCTGTACCATCCCGCGTGTCATCAAGCGTGACATGCACGACAGACACGTAAAAAATAAATTTACATATGTATTTTATATATACCTATATATTTTCATCGGATGCGTGCACAAAAAGCTCATAATTAATTATGGTCACGTAATGTAGCGCAGTTTCAACTGTGAGATAAAACTATGTGTGATCGATTAATCAAATTCCTTCTTCCACGCTAAAGGTACGTAAAATGAAAATTTAAGAATTTAAGAAGTAATTTCCACTTGTGAAGAAAGTGCAGGTAAAATAAAACAGTGTAATGATGATAGTAGTTTCAGTGGACTACACAGTCGAACCGGTCGTTAATCCGATTTCCTATAAAAGAGAAGTACGCTGGCACGTCCTCCGGTGAATTTCATGGAGCTCGAAATTAAATAGAATTTAATCTCGGGTCGTGGCTGTATCCTAGTCTCGGCAGAAGTCTGGTTTACGTCACCCGTAACCACTTAGCGTATTGGAGTTTGATTTATTTTCCGAGGCAAACTGCCGCCTGGGGATGGTAGCCACCCTCTGAATGGGCTCTATTGTATTTCTATTAAGTCTTGGGCTCGTTCTTTCACCCCGCACGTTTGTTCTGTATCGCCACCATATTTTCTGATATTCCATTCCATTGTCGTAGAATTATTGCCGATTGCAACTCGCGCGATCCTCTCTCAATGATTTTTCTTGCGAACGTTCGACCTGTTTAATTTCTATTCTTGACATACCCGATCTGTTTCTATTTCATTAACAAATTTCATTGATTTTGAGTGTTGGATAAAGGAACTGTTAGGTACTAATAGCTTGCTTTGTATGTTTTCAATTTTAAAAACCATTAAAACCATTAGTAAAAAATTATTAGTAAAAAACCATTTCTGAGAATGTTCTGAGAATGATTTGTGATAATATGGTAAAAAGTGAACGTTATTCAGTAGATTTAAAATGTTTCTACCAATACATCTCGATTTTACTTACTTTACAAATTTATTCTTACTACCGAAAGCAATTTTTCTATTTTTTTTTTTTTCAAGATGTAGCTTGTTATTTAACGAATTACTCCATCGAGTTAAAGGTTTAATTAATTAGGATACAATTTGAAGAACGGCCAAGCGAATAAGAGTTTTTGCCGGTGATTTAGGAGAACGAATTACTGCGCAGAAAGGGGATGCCGCGTTATAAATCCACCATAACAGATTAATTCCATCGTGTTTCGAGAACACCAACCTATTTATGGGTACGCGTTACGCCGTAACACAAATTTATCTCAAATATTTACTCGTTTGCTAATATTTTGCGTTACAATAATCATTTCTGCCTAGTATTTTCAAAGGTATTAGATTCTTTCAAAAAATTCTTTTCGCAATTTTCAATCCCCACTTTATTAGTTTTGATTTTCGGCTTTGTTAATTTAAAAGAAATAGTATCAAAGAATTTCGCAAAATATGAAAGAAGGTAGTAAAATAGCACACCGCGAATGTGTATTGACAAAATTGAAGTTCTGCGTGTTTAATGTATAAACAGAAAGAATTTTTGATGCAATCTAAAAAATGTATTTAATCATTAACTCGATGTTTATAATTATTGTGCAAATACGAAACAAAGAAAAAAGTAAAATGATCTTTGCTGAAGAAGAAAATTTGATTAAAAATGGTTGACGGGAAAATTAAATTTGATCAGAAGTGGCGCAATTATCCAGCTTGGATAAACGACCATCGTATAATGGCTAAGAAGGGGAATAAGACGTTTTCACACAGACAGGTTGCCGGCGGGAATTAAGCATTCTTTTATCTTCTCACAACCTCTTTTACGCGTCTCAGCTTGAACTTGCTCTTAATCAATCAAAAAATCATGAGGGTATAAATCAAAAAGCGACGCACGATACGAATTGTGAAGATTATTTTTGTGTCGATCTCAAATAGTAACCTTCTTTTGCAAAAAATAAAACTTTTAACAACTGACTTAGAATTTTCTGCTTAAAAGTTTTGTTTGATTTCAGTTTAATTTTTTGTCCTAATATTTTCAATTGTCATGTTAATAAAATATGTATTTTAATATTGGTAAAGTTTATAAAAATTGATCGCTAAAATTAAATTTTACATGTATTTATTATTACTATCAATTAAAACAAATTTGTGAAAATTCAAAGGAAACGTAACGATAATGCTCCATTTTGTTTCTGTAATTTTATTAACGTAATTTTTCAGTCTCTATCTACCTATTCTATCAACAACATGAATGCAGTAATGAACGTAGACAATATATGAGAAGGAAGACACCTAAGCATAGTTCACTCATGTTTCGCGATGACTGAGATATTTTTTCATTTAATTATCTTCGCGCTAATTACCGTAAATTACAGCACGGTAGCGTGTACGATGGTTAACGTGATAATTATTATAGCTAGCTGCGAACACAGTTTCGCACCGATATCTCTGTTGCACTACAATTTTTTCATCGAATAATTTGCGGAAATGAATTTTTAATTCCCGAATGAATCAGCTTTCTGCTTTCTAACTATACCACTCTTCCCTCGTCAATTCTTTTGTATCCATTTTTAATCACTCATTTCCACCTTTACGGATTCGTTTCTTACGAAGCCGATGATTAAATTAGTCGTTCGTTTCCGCGAGAAACTTTTGACGATTTTAATATCCGCCGCGTCTATTCTCATCCGGTGTAACTGTCTTCGATATGGAATTTGCATCGCGGCTTGTAATTCTTCATTGTACATTTTATTTAAGTAAATGTTAGAATATAATGCGATAACACGAATAGAACAATTTTTGTTACAATAATTACCGTTGCTCTTCGCCAACGCTCGTTGAGAATATTTGTAAAAATCGACACATTTCCATTATCTATACGTCTAAGAAATTTTGTCTAATTTGCTTGTTCAACTCTACTTAATAATGAATTACCACGCTTTATTCGCAACGTTTAACAACATAATGAAGCATCCTCGTTAGATAACCAACCGAGGACAAGAATCCGAGGTCGGTCCATCGGACGAGCGGGTCGCACGATCCGTGGATAAATCGCGAAAAGAGATCGACGCGGAGCATGCGAGCAGCACGGGAGTCCCGGAACAGCATCGCGGACGATAACAACGGCCGTTTGGGGGCGGAAGGGAATGCGGTCGGTGATAAACTCCTTGGTAGACAGAATACAGATCGAAAGTCTGCCGGCTAACCAAGTTACCATGGCCCCCGCTGTGTGTTCTTGCCCCCACTCTACTTCCATTTGGAAAATCCCTTGGCACTAAATAAATGTTTCACCCTGGCCGGTCTCTGGTATATTTGTATGCGGTGTTGCGCCACCGACGCTGTTCGCCCCGCTTGTATACAGGGTGTTTGCGAATGTTACGTACAACCGGGCATCGGGTAATTTCGTGTAACGATACACGAAAAAAAAGATGCAGGACAACATTTTTTGCGATTGCCTATATTCAGTCATGTTTTGCATAAATACTTCTTAACACTATTCCTATCGACACTTCACGTATAACTAATTAGTTTTATCTCAGAAAATAAACAATGAAAAAAGAAGTGAATGTTGAAAAATGTATTATACGTATATTTGAGGAAAAGTCTAATGTTTAAAGGCGATTCAATTACGTTGTATATATGAAATTCTAATAAAAATTCTAAAAATGGTCATTTGATATCGGTCGTGGTAGGAATAGTGTTAATTTCCACCGCCATGAAAATTGATACACCGTTTCGATCGATCGCAGAAAGCTGGATAATGTCGTTGCAGTTCAGTTGGTGACCGCGACAGCGATACTTTCCTCTGTATATGAGTCCACCGTGTTCCCGGCATAAAACTTTTTATTTGAATGTTTTACGAACATATTCGCCGACCGTCACAAACTTGCAGGATCTTACAGGAGCCCCTTCAGGGCGATCCTCGGTCGGCCACAGGAACTTTAAAGTTCCGCAGCCGCTTCGGAAATCTGGATCGGAAGTCCGCGGGGAGAAAGAAAAGTTCCTTCCATTTGTCGTATAGTCTGTGCAGGATAATTTAGAGATACGTCGATTTTCCATTCCTTCGCGGCGTCCGTGGCCCTGTTACGACTGAATCTTTTAGGAGATATAAAACCGTGCCAAAAGAGCTTTTCCATCGCTGTGTTGCGCTGTGGTCCAACAATGTTCTAGGGGAGAGAAAAATTAACTTCCCACGTTTCCAATTCGCTGTGCGACCAAATCGAACGTCAGGTCGTTATTGGGTGTATTTAACGCGATCACTGCAATACGAAATATAAATATTTTATGGCCTTTTTTTTTTGAATTTTCAATAAAGGAATAACAGTCTGTATATAGGGTGTTCAACGTAACGGTCGCACCGATTTTTCAGGCATTTAGGCTAATCTGTCATGAAAATGTTTGCAATAAAAGTTAATGTGTTCTTTGAGGCAAATAACTTGCAATAATAAAGATTTCAAAAAATCTTTTCATTCGATAAAAAACACAGGCCACCTTAACTTTCTTAAATAGCACTATATACTTTTGAGGTCACAGTGTGATAAATGACGATACACTATGACCCTCAATTGACCTTTAGCTTAGAAATTCCCAGTAATGTAGGAAATAATCTTCCTACGCATTGATGAAACGTACATGCAATTCTTGTTTATGGATACTTTGAAAAGAAATGTAAACAGTAAACACACTTAACTTTGATCTGACCTTTTGCTGAAATAGTATGAACGAAGATCGTCATAGACTCAGTTCAGTGCAAGTTACACGAGAGTATTTATCTGATCATGTATTGCTTTTCGAATTCCGAAAAAATTGATATCTTATTAACGTTGAACATTTACTGAAGTAAATTTAACCGCTATGAATTTGTTAAAAAATTGTAACATTGTTATTTCAAATACAAACGCATTATTTAGCTTATACCAAACAAAGCCTTATCTTGCTTTGGTTTTGAAGTATTAACACTCGGCCATCTCTTTCGATAAACTGGACTTCTCATAGAATATGTATCACATTACTGTAATAAACTAATGTATACTGTAAATAGGAGATAAAAACGTATGTTTACTGTTTACATTTCTGTTCGAAATATCCATGAACCAGAATTGCATGTACGTTTCATCAACGCGTAGGAAAATTATTTTCTAAATTACTGCGAATTTCTAAGCTAGAGGTCAATTGAAGATCATAGTGTAGTAGGTTGTTGAATTTGTTTGTTCGTCATTTATAACACTGTGACCTCAAAAGTATATAGTGCTATTTAAGAAAGTTAAGGTGACCTGTGTTTTATCGAATAAAAAGATTTTTTGAAATTTTTATTATTGCAAGTTATTTGCCTCAAAGAACACATTAACTTTTATTGCAAACATTTTCTTGACAGATTAGCCTAAATACCTGAAAAATCGGTGCGACCGTTACGTTGAACACCCTGTATATATATATATAGGATATGAGGGTGAAGGGGAAAAATACGAATTTTATAAACACGAAAGTTAACAATTTATTCAACACACACACACAAGAAAAAGAAGAAGAATCCGAGTGGTACTGCTTTCCGCGACTGTTCTTCTGAGGAGCGCAAAATACGACTGCCGCCAAATTTACAGGTCGTACACGTTTACGCAAAACAATCGACTATCGACACGGCGGCGAGCCGTGTCGTCTTTATAACGGCTATTTTACGGAAAAATACTACGTCTTTCCAACGGTGATTCCGTGGAAAAATCCTACATATATATTTAAATTGAACACACTAGGATGTAAATTGATAAATGTGTTAAAATTACAATATTTTTGCGGGGGGTAATGGGAAGAAAATTATTTCCAGGAGAAAAATCAAACTCTCTTTCCAGATTGTACCACCACTTACTTCAAGGTATCCTGTTCATGGCTCAGAAATACACGGCACTTAAGTGCTATAAAATTTCGCGCAGTGGCAACACGATGGCCGCGAACCATTTCGAATTCGTGCATTCTTTTCGTTTGTTAACTTTCCACAGAGCGTGCTAGATTCCGACATTAAAACGGGTGGATTGTGAAAATTGTCTGGACTGAACTGCTTCGTACTTTACTAAATTGCTTATTGCCTAACAGAACGATTTCTTGAAGGGTCGCTATCGCAATTATTGCCGGGCGTTGTTGCAGACCGACGAAAGAACTCGTAAAGCGCGTTTCGAAAAATAATAATCACCCGTAAATCAAATGTACCTGTTAAAACGGAAAATCTCCGTTCGCAAAACGTTCACGGTTGCACTAGTTACACTTTTTTTAACAACAATAAAAAATTATAATATCTTAGTATTTACAGTCATTGGATAGCTAATGGAGGTAAATTATTTTAAGGGTAATGAAAGATATTTTAATAATAAAATTCATTTATTGATTATTAATCTCTTTTTGTTAGAAAATAAATAGCTGCCTAATAAAACCTAAAATTAAGTTAAATTTTAATTTTTTGAAGTTTTGTTAATTGATTAAGAACACAGTTTCTTTAATCGCGGGTGGTTTGCAGAAAGCTTAATATTTGTTTCGTAATTTATTTTATTAAGTAGATACTATTTATTTTATAAGGATTGAATAATTCGGAAAAGACTAACAGCCAGTACTCGATAATTAAAAATGACTTATCCTTTTACCAGTCTATTCGTACTATTCCTTTCGTTTGTGTCAACAAATTATTCCACCGACACAAATAATTTTTTCATACAATTACACACCTTCAAATTTCCTCCGACCGTCATGCGAATTTCTTACCTCCGCAATGAGCATACTTAAAAAAAATTATTCTCCATTCATACATTCTTCGTTTTCACGTATTCTCTATCGTCCAACATCGCCATCCAACACAACGAAGCATCCTGTTAACCCCCCTTCCCACGTAAAATTAATCATCCCTCGTCGTCGACGTTCTCATCCTAGAAATTTTCGTCGGAACAGTTGCCCAGGAACGATAGCTGCTTTCTCTCCGGACCCATAATCGGTCGCAACCTGTAACCGAGACCCGTGGCAACCGGATTTACATCAACAGTGTTCCGGTAACGAGCGTATAACACTTGTTTCCCTTGATAGATCCATCGTAGCCCCCCTCTGACAGTACACAATTTCACAACAAGCCAATCGTTCGAGCCAGCCGCACGCCCCTCGTCAAGTGGTTGTTCGCTCGATGAACCTTGCGGGGCGGGGGCAGGGGGTACAAAAGTTCTGGTCACCCTTTTTGCTGTGCAGTTCCCCGTTCCCCGGGGACCGACACCCTGGAATCATAACATTTTCGCGTAGGACGTAGGTGTCGTGCAGTCAGAGTTCTCACATGGGTGCGCTGTAACGAAATTGATGTCTCTGTTTCGTATCACGTTCCGGGTGTGACCGCCCCCCCTCCCCCTCTCGTAAAAGGGGACTCGTTCGTTCACTGATTATGCCCTCAATGCTCGGTCTGGCCGGGTTCTTTAGAAGAGGAAAGGTTCGATCGCTTTTGATTAACATCGGCTACGGGGTGTTGGATGTTGCTCACAGACCTGTACATCTAATTTATATCTAAAAACGTTTTAAAAAATTTAGTTTTACATTCCACTCTTCTTATTAAGTATTTATTCTTTCGCGTAAAAGACACTCGTGTTTGAAGATCGTTTAATTTTTGTTTGTTTTCAGACATGTACAAAAATTTGGTTCTTTCAAACCGATTATCCGTATGGATTTGTTGCTCGTTCGATTCGAGTGACCGGCGTCTAATGTACTATCATTATTTGAATTGTTAAATTTGATTTTCAATAAAGTGATTTTCCTCCGGTAACGTATCGAGTTCGTCTATAAAGTTCCTATCAGTTTCTCATTGATGCACCACCAGTCGTTGGTGGTTTTCGACCCCTCTATACGTGAACAGTTCCCATTGATGCAGCGAGCACACACGTTAACCTGCACCCTCCTTTGATCTAATCAATTATTTAGTATTGCCAGTGTTCTGTTACGAGATAAATATTCTCTCTGCGTAATGCGAGACTGAATCAGACGACAACGGGGAGAAGTAAGTGTACGAGTACTGCGGACGATTGCAGAGACATGTAACGAGTGTTTCTATGCCACAGGGGACCCATACAGAGAAGATCTGAAAGATTTTCTTGCAATTATCTGGTTTTTATACTTGTGAAGCTGTACGATAAAATAAGTTGATATAACTGTGCGGGGATTTTTGTTGTTGTAATTAATCTTACGATTGGTATGATATTGTGCATAAAGCGAATATTGTAACTACATAAGTGTTTGTACACAAAAACACGTTTTTTAGCAATATCAATCGATTATCAGTTTTCTCTTTGTTCATCGTTGAACTTCAACACGAATCACTATTTAATTTCATACCATCCCGTACCAAATATCTCGATAGAATATCTTATTACAAATCAATGTCCTTTTTTCCCAAAACAGAGCAGGCACAGCGATTATTTCGCGAATCGCTCCGCGTTTGCCAGGCTGAAAACTCCGGGTGGTCTGAATAAAAAATTACCCTTTCCGGGAGGGCACGCATACAGCTGGTTTTCCACGTCGTCGCGTCTTTCATCCTGCAACAGGACGGGACCGGTCAAACCCCTTGATTTCTATCTCTCCGTCCCTCCTCCAACCTTTTCCCCTGGCTGGTAACCTTTTCGCCGCCCCCTGTTCCTGTCTCTGTCGTGGCGCTATCGCGGGGTTTGTAAGCGTTTCCAAAAGGGTGGAATGAATTATTCGGGCGCCGGTGAAAACGCCTAAGTGACACGCGGACGTCTGACATCCAAATTGATCCTCGATCGGAGCGAATCGGGCGGAGGACGAGTCGAGCCGGCTTGTGTATACGTACAGTCGGGGACAAAAATGTGTATTTATTAAGTTTCAAATAATGAACAAGATCACAAGAAGCTCTGATGTTTTATAAATTGTATTCATTGTACAATGCGTAAAGCTATTATGTTTCTCTCCTTTTATACTTCCTCTTTCTATATCAGCAAATGTAAAAAATTCGGTATTTTTTATATATGCACTAATAGGTTCCCATACCCATAAATAAATAAATAAATAAATGTTAACCTATATTTACAACGATTGAAGTTAGACAAATTTTGTAAATATAGCGATGTTTTATGTTATTAGACCGCGGATTTTGATGTAATTTATATTTCTATAAACGTTGTTAAGAAACGAAAGCTAGACGGAAATTGTTACATTTTTTATAAAAAATAGGTATGTTTAAATTTTTATATGGTTTTGTTTTTGGTTTATTTATATCTTCTTCTATAAACGAACATAACAAAGACTATTACTTTTCTGAAATTTCTCCAATTTTGTCCAATGAACTGAATCAAACGTCCGAAATCTTCGCCTTTCTGTTTCAAATCTATAAAATTTCGGAAGCGCACAGAGATTTTTGCGACTGACTGTATGCGAGTGTGTGTGCGCGTCTGTTGGTTCCGAAAGGGAACGAACGTTGGATTTTACAGAAGAGATCGCTCGAGTACGCCGGCTTTCTTGCATAATTCGCGTCCGCCCACGGAACCCCATTAATCTCTGAATGCAACGGATCAATGTAAATCGAACTGCTTGTTTGTCTATAATTTTCTGCTCTTTCTGTCTCTCATTTTCTCTTCACGTTCGTCGATTTTCGCGCAGGCTAATAGAACATTCGATGAAGCAGCGGGATTATCGGTGCTTCGACGTTTTAACTGCATTTGCAGCGACTCGTTTCCGGTTCTCTTCCGTATAGCTTTCTGATTGCATTATCTGATCCTTTTTTTTGCAGTTTTCATAAGCTTTTTTAAGATTTTAACTCTTTGATAAATTGTTGATCTTTCATATATTTTAATAGGTATATCGATGAAATTAAATTGCTTCCTCGATGGCAATAAATCGATCGCCAGAACCTGTTACAGGCGTTTCCTTTCTTTTTATGGTGTTACTTTGAAACATTTACATTGCGGTTGGTCTTCCACTTTAGGACGACGTTTTTAACGTTTACAACAGCAATATCCATTTCCGGAAGGACGAAGTTGCCAGTCGATTCTCGGTATTGATGGTGAAACGTGTTTATAAGTAGCTACCTTGTTCACTTTTTATTGGACGAAGCGGTATAAAATATCGTTTTAAATAATTATGTAGAAACACCGAGTAATTGTTTGAAAGTCATTCTGAAATAATTGATTGAACTCATTCGTTGGAAAGCTGTTTCGTAAAATTCAATTGAACAACCATTACAATAATTAGACGATCTTCTGTTTTACACTTTCCACATACATGTAGATTTATAAAATGTGAAAAACAATCATTGAACGAATGATACGTTTTATACTTTATCATCGATTTTATTTTGTTCGTAACGAAGAACAGGAAGTAGATGTATAAAATTAAAATCAATTATTTAATGTATACTTAAATTAGAAATACTATTATTCAATTCAAATTAGAATATACAAATGATAAAGTTATCTTTATGTTCATCTGGAAACTGAATTTTTAATACTGAACACATGTACTAATTAAATTCCTACATTTCGACATTTTCTTATATCAACCGTATACAAATGTGAATAATCTTTAAACAATAATGAACGAATCAATTTTCATACAGTTGAACTTTTATCATATTTCTTAGAGCATTCAGCTATTAAGTAACTAAAAATAAAAATAGCTTAAATTGCAGATAAGCACCTTCATGCTTTGTAACTGCGTAATGATACATAGCCATGGCTATGTTATATAGAAAAGAGGGGTGTTGGTTGTAATGCAAAAGGCGAGAAGGCAAGGTTTAAATCGATGTTTCGCCATTACGTGTTCAGCAAATTATTTTTCTGCTATTACCGTCGGTACCGCAATGTTTATTACTCAACATCGTGCTGGACGGGAATTATCCTGAAATGAATTGTCAATTGAAATATTCTTGCGCAACGGACGACGTTTGCTATATGCACATAGATATAATCGAAACCTGCTCAACTATTTGATTCGCTAATTGTGTTCATCGTTAATGTACGCATTTGAGTCCATATCGGTCAAAACTGTTTGCGAAGTGTTCAGAAATAGATGATGAAATGTTCACAAAGTTTTCGTTAATCAAGGCAGCATGGTGTCCACAGTAAAGCTCGTGATTAGCTCACGGACAGTTTGCAGACAACTTCGTGAACTATCGTTAGCCGACAGTGTAGTCATTTTGAACAGCGAACAGTGAACAGTCTGCAGATCCGGTGTTTAAATGGTACTCGGCTGTTAGCTATATCTTGTTTGCTTTTGGCACAAGTGCCGACGTTGACGACGAATATAATTAGATATCCTCGTGAACTGTGCGAATAGTTATTATGGTCAGTACGGACCCAACAAAAGTTTTATAAACTGGATAACTACTTGTAGTTTAAATGTAATATGATAACCAAGTTTATTTGAGGAATGTATTCCTCAAATATTCTTCTTAAAAGTATTACTTTTCATAAAATATTCACACCTCAACCCTTTTTCCATTTCACATTTGGTAAAATCCATTAGGTGCTTAAATTATCAAAGTGTACCAGAGCTTGAAATAAGCTCAAAATAAATTATTTACACCTACTGCATGAAGTAGTTGTAGGAACCCAAATTTCGGAAAATCTTTTATTATTCCCTGCATTTAAAAATATACAGGTATGTTGTGTGTTTTTATTATACTTTCAATTTTCTGCCCGTTTATCGAGGGTACAATCAAGGTGCAGTTTAATAAGCCACGCTTTAGCTCATAAAGTGATAAAGTCGCTCGATAAAATAAGGAAAATGGCGGTTTGTAGACGGTCACCATCTTAAATTGGTTCCTATAAAAGAAGGTGGCTGCGCGCCGCGCGACTACAGGTTACACCAACACTTTCGTCAGGTTGCAGAAGCTATCGATCGATAGTGCACAAAGTTTTTTTTTTTATTGATCGGTCTCCTCCAAAGTAATAATTTTTTAAAAATTACTTAGGAACTAAAATACAGTCTGATTTCTTAACCGATGAAGGATAGTCTTAAGAGCAGTGTGAAAAATGAATAAGGAAACCTACGAGACTCATCGCCTTCCAAATTGAATTTTTCTTCTTATATTTTTTATCGATTTTACTCAAATAGGGTATACGCAAAAATATGAAACTGTTAGAAATTCTACACAAGCATCTCGCTTTTCTCTAATTAAATATTCTAATGTAATTTATTCACTTAGATCTAAACATTTACATAAGCGTTTACTGTGTGTTTACGTTGATAAGAAAATTAATGAGAGCAGTGCGGAAATTTGGTTACAATCCTTACAAAGCCCACCTTTTCTATCATATAGGTATATAAGAATAGAGTATACGTGTTTTCATTATTAACTTCGACGAATTATACGATCATGTAATATCGCGTGATGAAAAGAATCAGTCGATGCAAGTGAAGCATATCCTTCGCCATCGCGCTAGCCTTTCTCTCACCAATGAATGTTACATTTCCCTATTTTACCAAGAATATCTTTATCTAACACGATGAATCTCAACAACAATATTTAATCGCAAATTCCAAGCTACAACTAACGGCTCGTTGGTGAAATTGAAAAGCGTGCAGACAGCCTGCCTACAGGACACTACAAGAAGACACGTCAGCGGAAACGAGCTCGCCGCAGATCTCGGCGTCGGTCTCTCGTTCGTTTCGTCGTGTCAGCCACGAAAGGCTCGAAGGGTGAGGAGGGAATTGGCGTTGCTGGTCCCTCATGCTGTACGACGCTCCAGGCTGCATTCTACGGGTTGCGCATACCTAGCTGCACAACACACGGGGCGAACTCTATCGCCGGAACGCGATAAAAGCCAAGGCGCAACGAGAAGAGGACGAGAGAGCACGAGGAGCGAAGGCGAGAGCGGAGGCTGTTCGGAAGAGCACGGAAAGAGTAACGAAGAAGAGAGGAAGGAAGAACGGGAGGAGAGAGGGAGTCGGAGAGAATGGAGTGGGGGCCAAAAGGGTATTCGTCGTAATTAAGTCCCTCCGCTTCTTCAACTCGATGCGGCACGTTCCTGTAGCGAGACGAGGATACAGTTGGCGGTAGGAAAGAGGAGCGGCCGGGAATGGTGGCGAGAAGGATGAAGCAGCAGAAGGAACCGTATACGGTGTCCTGTCTAGGGGAGGGGAAGGAAGAAATGAGGAGGAACCGGGAGTAGGAGAGAAAAAAGGAGGTACGACGATCGGGCAATAAATAATATAGGAGAAAAAGGCGATCGCCTGCAACATACTGCTCAAATGTTAAATAGGTATCAATTTAACGCCGTCCAATGGCCGAGCCGGTGGGCGGAGCTTCGGGAGACGCGATTGGTCCGTGGAGTCGTGGTAGGCGATGCCGCGCGTTCGGGACATTGGCTCGCGGCTCGAGTCGCTGCAAATGCGTGGTAGGGATGAACCATCTGGTTTCTCTGGTTCCCTCACTACGTCCCGTCTCTCTCGTCGCGATCGACCTGGATTCACGTCCCAACTCACCACGGACCGAGTTTCGTGCAGGAAAACACACAACCCTTTCGAGTACCACGTGAGCTGCTCATCTTTCTGCCTCCGTCCGAGTGTGTACCTTCCGGTTTTCTAAATTTTTTTCTTTCGTAACTCCGGTTGATCCCTTTCTGGCCGTTTGACCTTCGTGACCGGTCGAAAGTGTCACTTTTGATGAACGATGGTACCGAAGACGGACAGGTCCTGCTAGTCGTGAGGGTATTAATTTCGTAGGGTCTAGTTCTGTGATCTTCTTTGGGAAGTTCGTCTTGGAGAACGGTTCTGTGTTAAGGGACAGATTATCGTATATAGGTAGGTGGTTTCAATGAAAGAGGTGATCGAAGGAAGTGACAGTAGGAAGAAATGTGCTTCGATGGACTACTAATATGTGATCTTGTGGTTTTTGACTGTCCGCGGATGAGAACAGTCGAGCGTTATCAGTGACCTGCGAGTGAACTTTTTTTCGAAGAATAACGCGCGATTCAGTTTGTTTGTACCCCTAAGTTCCTCGATGAGAAGTATTCTCTTCGCGAATAACAACATGGCCGTCATGAGAATTAAAGTACCCAGTGTATCCAACGTTGGATGAAGGTGCATCAGAATCAACAGTTTCAACGAACAAACGAGAATATATAATCTACTATCCTTCGCTTGAGTTCATTAAAAAAGAAATATTTTGCTTTGTAGTTAGAACTTTGTACCAAAAAAAAACAAAAATCTAACAACGGACATAGGAAAGAACAGAGGCGCAACATGAGTAATCAACCTAATTTTCGGTGAACGATTAGTTTCGATAGAAACGAATCCTCCATAGAAAATCACGATCAATTGGATAGAGGAACCAAGGGATACCATGTCGGTTCACGGCGACAGCGACGTGGACGCGACGGAGGAGATCAACGTGGACGACTCCGATTCCGGAAGTTGCAGTCCGCGCAATTACGCCAACGATAACCACCGTCTGGAACACTTCGAATGCTCCAATTCCCCACCCCCGAATCAAACAACATCGAGAGCTCTACAGAACGAGTCACCAAGGAGTCACCCGTTCAGCATAAGCCGCCTGTTAGGCGAGAGCCGGTCGCAAAATCCCAAGAGTCCTTCCTCGGAGGATCTGGATAGCGACAAGGAGAGGAAATGGTCCTGGGAGGAGGGTAATAATAATGGATGCTCAACGATGACCTTGGACGACGGCAGAAGGTCCTGGGGGCACGAGATCGAGGAGAAGATGTCCGAGAAAGACGACGACGACACCGGAAGCACACCGGAAACGCAGACGAACTCGACGTCGTCCATTCATTGCACCAGCGCGGCGGATCTGTTGGCGCCGTTCAGACTTTTCCCAACCGGATCCGGTCTGATCTACACAGGCGGAGGCGTAATAAGAGTTCCTGCACATCGACCACCCGGTGCTAATGGCACGGCGACGGGTGCATTGCCAGCACAGGCGTTGATACCACCGTGGAGTTTACAAGCCCTTCAACACAGCCAACAGCAGGCGGCGGCTGCTGGTCTTCACAGGGCCAGCTTGTTGGCGAATCTGGCCGCACATCCGCTCCAGGGACATCCACACCTTAAGGATAGACTGGCAGGTAAGAGGACCGCACAGAGGCGCTGACAGGTTCGAAGTTACAGATTTAGGGTCCCCGAATTGGGATATCTTGGGTGTTAGAAATTGAAAACGGTCATCGTATTAAATCGGGGACGGGTTTAATCCTTTGCCGATTAGCATTATTTGTTTGTTAGTGCAACGTCAATGCAAACGCAAAATATTGTTTTTCTTTTTCTTTTTTTTTATTTAAGCAATTTGCAATCTCCGTTGAGATTATTTTGCATTAGACAAGTGTTACATAAAGTTTATACATGTATAAGATATTTTTTTTGGGTCGGAAGTTGAAGTGTTACAGTGTTAGATCGATAAATTGCAGCTTTTCAGGAATGAATGTATGGCATTGCTTATTGCTACGTATGCCTACTTACATGGCACTGTCATACCTAATAGTAAAACATTGTAATATTATAGGTATGTAAGAATTTTGTATAACATTTGGTTACTTCTCAATTTTATTACAATGACGAAGTATATCTGTAGAAAAGAAATAATGTGGTTAATAAAGCAACGTTAATCGGGTTTGGTGTTTCAACTGTTGATAATTTACTTTTGAAACTTATCCATATTCCATATTTTTTTTAACGTTCTTTTTATTTATTTGATGACACTAACTATCACTCTTGGCTTTGCTTTAATGGACGTATCTACTAATTAAGCATAACAAGAAGTAATATTATCTACTAGTTAACATGCATATGTCTCAATCCTTAATTAGTATGTAAACGTTTCTCGGATGAGTTAACTTCATTTTTTGTGATCATTTTATCATGATCTCAGTGTGTTGCAAGCATTATTAGTTAGCATCAATTAGTTGAACCTTAAACGATGGAAACAGGTTCAACATACAAATGGTAGAAGTCTGTAAAACGAATTATTAAATCTTTAGATCTTTCTCAACAAGTGTTTGGATGAAAACACGCTGCCATTGGTTCCAAATAAAATACTTTAATATGTCTGATGATCCACTGAGTAAGAATTTATTTCTACCAAAAGGACCTAAAAATGAAAGTACCCTCGCTGAGATCTATCAAATCAAATTATATTTTATAAACGTCCCAAACCTGCATCTACTATCCTCTCTAAAACGGCACCCGTTTAATTCCCCCGCTACTCGAATCGTAAAAATCTATCCTTACTCTGCAATCTTTTGTGACTTTTAACTCAATTTGGGCATCGCCTGTGTTTGAAAACTATCCTCGTGGGGCTAATGGTTGTTATTAAATTTCGACGATTACGATAGGCACGAGATTATGGGCCGTTATCGAGTAAACGTGAGGAATGTCAATTTTCAGCAGTTGCAAAACGCAAATTCCTGTCGTGAACCTTGATTCCCGTTTATCTAACCGCATTTTCTGATTATAACAATCGCGTTATTATTTTCTGGTTACGCGAGCCACTGGTGCCTTGACGCAAAAGAGAGAAATGACTATTCGGAACGGATTGCGGTTTCTCTTCCACGGTGCTCGGTGATCGTGGACGGAAAATAATGGAGACGTTAATGCGTGCAATGACAATTCCCACGTCATCGCAAATAAAAGTTGCATAGCTTATACATTGATTCACGGTATCCATCGAATAGTGTTATCTATTGTCTACATTTCTTTATTTTATTCAGATGTAATTACTGTTTATAAATTATTGTGCGTTGATTAATAAAATAATTCAGGTTATGTGAAAGTGAATATTTGTTAGAAAAGTAATTCAATGTGTATGTTTATGATTATATTTTATAAAAAGTGTTGTTTAATCAATCAATTTCACGAGCCACTGGATATAGCAATATTAGCTTGGTGGATTGCACTTCAATGATTGCAGAATTGTAAAAATATGATTTTCTAAAATAGTGGTAATTTTTCCAAAAATGTACCCGTAAATCAAAGTATATCTTGGGTAGCATAATTATAAATAACTTTAAAAGAACTAAATAGGCAAATCAGAAAAATTCAAATATGTTACCAATATCCGTCAAGTTCCTGTAAATATACTTATGTTTTAAATCAAGTGCAGTTTGTATTTCGACATTTCGTTAAGAAACGAAACGAACATTTTTCCATTTAGAATTCAATTCTTCTGTCTCTAATCCTATTTTCCACTCGTCTCTGTTGTACCTATTTATTTTTCTGACAATTCAATTGTCTTATACCAAATTATGTACATAAAATCTATTTAAAAACCTAGCAAACCTCTTTTTCGACGCCATCAAGGCACAAAGACGTAAGAACGCAAAAACGAATAAAGAAAACAGATATAAAAATCATCAAATACTTACAGTTACTAATTAGTTAAAAATAATTGAAGTGGCCGCTACCTGCGTTATCTCGTCGCTACCTTCGTTTCCAACCTCTCTCCGTAGAACAAGCTACTCGGGCGAGTTACACGCTTCACCCATCGCAAGGGCAGCAAGCACAAAGTATTTATTTCTCACCGTATTAAAAGGGTACTTTAGTTTAGAAACGTTAAAAACTCAGTTTCAAGCTGTTTTAGCAGATCCACTTAAAGTTCGAGTTTTGGATTCTTGTAGAGGAATAGGTACATATTGATCTAGAAGAATATAAAATTTGGTTTCTGTATCTTCAGAGGGTCAAGAAAAGCAACAACTTCGATTTTTGAACTTGAGGTAGAGAGGCACCTATTTAAATCTAAAAGGAAATTAAATTCGATTTTTGCATCTTGGTAACTCTAGAAAAATAAAACATTCGATTTTGAATCCTTGTGTTCATTTGCACCTTTGAACCAGGAAAATCATATTTACCTTCAAAATAATTGAAGCATTCATCTATAAGTCTTATAATACTATAAAAAGACTTAATTTAGGACATACTCAGAGTATTTCGAAAATATTCTTCCTAAGTGCGTTAAACTTGAAGGAAAACTTCCCTTACGTATGCTTACATATGCATCCAGTTACCTTATCAATGGACACGCTTGCCATCCGTATAATTCATGCAATTAGGAAAATCCTCGATCATTATTAATTCCAGTTCTGCTGGATTCGAGGAAGGCGCATAGAATCGAGTGTTAAAATGCATCCGGTGGAGCAGGGAGAAAGAGAGATAGAGAGAGAAAGAGAGCTTACACGTAGGAGAGCCAATGTAGATTCCGGGAACCGGTGCTTTTCGATCAGGATATGAGTTTCTCTAATTGGGCTCGTGTATCTTTAGACCACCAGCCGGTCGAGCGTAGGTGGCACGACGTCGTGTCGTTAGAACGACGGCTCGCGACGACGATGGCTAGGCAGCGTATAGTCGATATCAATTATGAATAGCACCACGGAAATTATTCAATCAGCCCGTCGTCGCCATCAGCCATAGTCGAATCGTTGAACAAATATAAATGTATGTGTGCGCGCCCGTGTATGTGTGTGTATACATCAGGGATGTCCAACCTACGGGCCGCAGGCCGCATGTGACCCAGGACGGCCATAAATACGGTCCAACATGCAATTTTGAGCTAATACAATTAAGTAATTTCATAGTATCTTTAATATTGTTTCGGATATATTTCAAGCGCTTTTTGCTAAATAGGGTGGCTAGATAATTTGGGTTATTTAAATTTTCAACAATAAAAAATCCAAAATCCTCGTTTCTTTTTTAGACGTTTAAAATGTAGTAAATAGGTAACTACTGTGTGCGTTGCTGATAAATATGTAAGTTGGTAATCGAAAGGAATGCGGACCCGATTGGTTGTATCCTCTATGAGCCCACTCTCCGGAACACGATTATAAAAATAGAGGACACGTGTATTTTCGTCATTGGCCGATAAGATAATCGTCAACGAATCGAATCGTGTAACATCGCCTGATAAAAAGAATCGGGTAGAGCGAGTGAAGCACTTCTCTCGTCTGGTTTTCGCCATCCCGACTGCCGGCTTTACCAGCAACGCACAATACTTTTGCGACTGACTGTAAATGTAACCATCTATGTATTAGTAGCTTGTACTTGTATACGTACACGCTGTATACTCCGCTATGACATTTTAATGGCGCGCAGACAAGTTGAAGTCTTCACGTTCCATCCGAACTTGCTCGATAAACCCCCCTCCGTTCGTTTTTCTCGCTTTTTCGCGCGAACCACGCTGAAAGGTGACGCGCCACGGGAAGAACCAGTCCCAAGCAACGGACCGTTGCCTTTTATCTAACGACCGTTTCCGCTAACGAGTCGCGTTAGTTAATTCGACCGCTCGGTTCGGACGATAGCGAGAAATCGAGCTCGATGGATGGGTTAGGCGGATGCCTGAGTAAGTGCTGGCTGGTCGCATTGATGACATTCCGATATCTTTGAAATGAAATGGCCGAGGAGTGTGCGGTAGAATCAGAGATGGATGGGTAAATCGAATGAATCGCTTCGAAATAATCTTTCTTCTGGATTAATTTTTTTTCAAATACGATAACAAATATAAGGTGTGCTTGTATCGTGTATTTTAACTTTGAGCAATGCGGGGTGTTTATTTTAACGAAAAATGTGGGACATCTTCGAAACGTGTCGTCGCTTTGACGGGATCTAACGGAGCTAACTTAATAGCATAATTAACGTTTTGTAGAGTAACTACTCCAAAGGGAGGAAGTTATTTAGCGTGAACGTTGTTTTCATTTGTCGCAATTCGTTATGAACAAGCAAATTGAAATGGATTCCTGAACGTTTTTTTTTTTGGATCATGCATCGTTGCTGATTCTTTAAATATGAATTTTACGAATACCATGTGTCGGTGATTAATGGGTTGACAAATTAATTATATGAGATGTGATTCGATAAGCGATAGAAGAGTCTATTTAATTGACCATAGGTTCTTATAGTTTAAGCTATACCAATTTTATAATAAAACAATGTTGAAATAAAAGAATACTTTCTAGAAAAAGGTATTATCTAAAATAATTAAATGGTATACACTTTTTAATAAAAGATTTTTCAGTTTCTAACCTTTATGGATATGTCGTGATAGAATTTTGGTTTCTTCACAGTTCGTAAGGCCTTGTTCTTTAAATTCTTCTAAACAATTAGCTCGTCTTCGCGTAACAGTTACGAAGAAGCTATCACCGAAAACGTGTTCCCTCGAACGCATCGGCTTTCTGGTTCTTGACATTTCAGCCCTTAATTCCACATCGGGTTCATGGTTACGGAAAATTTCTGGGCTCCACAATGTGTTCGAGCAATCATCGTAAAAGTTGTTCTATAAAATTTTGTTTAGAATTATACGGGGCCAAGCGAACTGTTTGGTGGTTAGCGGGCAGCAGAAGGCAATTTACGTTCAGAGAAACAATCGTGCCGATTTGACAGGATGGTTTCTCTAATTGTAAGCCCGAAAACTCTTCGACCCTCCGGGCAACGGAGTGTAAAACTGAACGCTTCGAAGTCAGCGTTTTGTACGGGCAGCAGGACCGTAAAAATGCAACTTGTGTACAGGGTGTCCCATGTAGATTGGTACGACGAAATATCCCGGAGATATTTCTAATTAAAGAAGAAATAAAATGATATAACACGTTCCCCGTGGTTTTTGAAGGGATCAAAAGTGTCGCTATTCATTTTTTAATGCGTGGTCGTTTGCAGAGTCATTTCGAGTCCAATCTCATTTTTTTTTAAATAGAAACTTATATTCTTCATTCCAAAATCCTGTTTTAACTCTGAAATTTACAGTATGGCACTGAAATTAGGAAGATTCTGTTCTTTTTTTTTATCATACAAAAGAACAAATAAAAGAAATAAAATTCAAAAGTAAATTTAAGAATATATTAATTAGCAATAGACGTAAAAAATTAAGCCAATAATATGTTAGTTACTGTAAGAATAAACTTCAGTAGATGAGTATCAAAGTTTTGGGACGTCAACGGCTGTGATTGGCTGTGAAAGGGTTAAATGTACTATAATTGTATAAAAGTTTGCAATTTAGTAATGTTACTCGAGGTCAGTAAAGGAATATAGATGAATAACAATAATAGTAAGAATAGAATAATGATGTTCCATGTATTCTTGCGGAGAAAATGTGAATAAATTTAGAAAAATTCTATAACTTTGATAATAAATATAAATCCAAGAAAATTGATATCAACTTTGCTATTAATAAAATATCACCTTCGGGTAAGGAGCAGCTATTCTTAACTTTGCTAGGATCTTCAGCTTCATTATACATTTAAGGATCCTTTATCGTACCTACATACAAATTCCATTTTCATTCCTATAAATAATGGAACCGTGAAATCATGCAATTTATTCTTAAAAAACTGATACGAGTAAACGAGTTGAAAGAACTGAAGATTTTAAGGGCGAATAATATATGTGTAGAGATATTTTCGAAGAGAGATAAGTATATCTCGTATAAAAGAAAACGTTTATCGTCACCAAATACATATCTACATTGGATACGTAAATTTGTCAGAGGGACGAGATATAAGTTAGAAAGAGAAAAATGAAAATACAACCGAAATCTTTCTTTGGTTTAATTTCAAATCGAGATTCCCATGAATTATTGTCAGAAGTGTACGTACTTACGTACGTCGCTGAGTTCTTCGGAACAAAGTAAATCGCATGTTACTCGCCGGCTCTCAAAGTGTATATTTTGAGCCACGTCAGGTGTGATTGCACCTTCGGCGTTGGCCGGCTCATGGCCGTAAAAGGTGCAACAATTTAGTTCTCGCAGGTAAAAAACCGAACCGAGTTCAGTCCTCGGTGGCACCTAGGGTGAACACGGTGTCACCTGCTCGAATGCAAAAACTGATTTAAACACACGTGTTGTTCCCTTAATTTCCAGGTAATTCGTTTTGAAAACAAATTATTATTGTATTGCAGTGTTTCTCAATTTTTTTAAAAATTTTAACCCCCTTTTAGTATAAGTAAGTAAGTTTCGATTCCTCGTTTCCTCTCTCATCATAAAAATCACGTTCTTAATAAGATAAGGAAAACATCTAAAAAATATTTTGTTTTTAGAATATAATTTTAATTTAACATTTAATTATCCCACTACTTGTATATTTTATATAAGCTACTGTTATTGTATGATGTCTGAATTTAACAATTCCGGCGTGGGACTCGCCACATACGAAAAGTCGTGGCAGAAATTTTGTGATGACTATATACTAACACATTACCAATTAATGTTAGCTGTGCTTAGGATGAGAGTATCTTAAGACACGATCCGATTTAACCTATTAACATCAACGATCCAGTAAAACATTAAACGTTAAAATAATTTCAAAATTACATTTTTCCCAGAGGTAACTGCTTATTTTAAATTTTTTCCACGCAAAATTTTTAGACGACTTTCGGTAATACACTGATCGCTGGTCAAAGCTATAAATTATCTCGATTCGATGTAACGTACATTGCAAAAATAATGTTGTCCGACTTTTCGATACGTACGCTTCATCGTCGCATCATCGGTGGCAGAAGGCCGCGTGCAAAAGTACTCGAGCTAAAAGGGAGTAAAAATGGACGACGAAGAGAGGTCCGAAGCTGACCGCCTCGGGCCGAAGATAACCGGGTACCAGGAACAGAGAAAAAAGGCATCGCGTGACCGAAACCTGAAAACCAGAATCCCGGTGCAGAGCCACCTCGAAACACCCATGCCCCATTCCTCTTCGATGAAATCGAAGTCGAAACATGCGTGTATATACGAATTCCCCTGTTCTACGTTTACGTGTGCGTACGTGTGTGTACTTACATAGGGAACAGTGTTGTTTTTAATTTTCGAGCGAACTCTACCACCGGTAGCCGTACGGACAGATACTCGGCTACCGAATTGGAACTCCCACAGAGTGAGGATCGGAAGGAGAAGGTTGAAGGACGAGTCATATTGTTTTGATATCATTCCACTTTTTCTTTCTTTATTTCTTGTGGATGTTTGGTCGACTGTGTTTCGATGAAGATATTTAATATATTAAATTAATATATTGTAATGTACAGTATATAAATTTAACTAATTCGATATGCAAACAGTGTTTCATTTATAGAATAAAGGAAGCACACCGAAAATACTCATTTCGGTATGTAAGTTTAACTTAATATTTAATCGTCTTAATATATTTGGCATGCTTAAAATTTGCAACTGAAAATCACCTCAACGACCCCTCAGAAATTGTTTCACGACCCTACAGATGTTCACGCGATTCACAGATTGGGAATTAAGTCTCCACACGAAAAGGTTTATCTCATAATTGAATTAAATGAACAAACGAATAAATAAATAAATACATAAAAAGACGCAGAGTATAATATTGAGCTCGGATTGAACAATATCTTACAAAACATCAATATCCTGTTTAATACAATATTTTATACTCTTAAAAATACCATTAACATAAGGTATACCGTTAAGTTAGAGGGATTCCAATCTCCGATTACAGTAAGAAAAATCTTCACCGTTCCCTTGCAAAAGAATAAGCTGCAAAACAAAAAGCAATGCAGTGGTACACAGAAGTCGGTGTTTTTTCTTCGGCAAGATGAGGTACAGTAGTCACGGGTCTTAAATTTCTTGCGCTAATACGGCTGCATAGTTCTTCGCAACGTTGGCCATGGTCCGGAAAAATGTTTCTCAGTATTCGCGTAATTTCTGCTCGAGCTCACCTGCTCACTCGGTCTTATTAGACGAGCATTTCATTTTTTGAATCTTGTTTAACGCGAGCACGTCTAATCTGTTCGGTGTTTCAATTTGCAACATGTTCGTTCATCCATTTACAATATCAAATTTACATTTATAACGTTAGAAAATATTGGAATCTTTTTTAATTAGTAGCACGTATTCATTACTGTTAACACTATTCAAATGACCGTTTTTAAAATTTCGATTAGAATTTCATATATACAACATAATTGAATCGCCGTTAAACTTTAAACTTTTCCCTCAAATATACGTATAATACATTTTTCGATATTCACTTCTTTTTTCATTGTTTATTTTTTGAGAAAAATTTGTAGTCTGTCTCACGTGGGAATGTCGCGGTAGGAATAGGTATACGTGAAGTGTCGGTAGGAATAGTGTTAATAACGTAGCACATTAGAGGATAAATTAAGCGACAATGTAAATTAAACTTCTTATATTCGAAACAGTTTCCAAAGAAGGTGTCCAACTTTGAAGGATCAATTTTCCGATATAAATTCAGCAACATTACCAAATGATTTCTCTCTTTTTTCGCTCGTTGCGTTAAACGTATGTCGAAATTTATTTTTTTCTAAAGAGTAATTCGCCTCGGTTCTAGCAACTTGTTACCGTCTATACGGGTGTAAACATGGCGGGCTCTTGCGTATTTTATCGCCGTAATTGCAAATGGAATTTGTTCTCGCTACATCATTTGCGTGAATCGTTCACTGAAATCTGAACGCTTCGTTCACGACACTCATCCATTCCTGTTTATTTATCTATCTTTTCCAGGGAAGATTTCAGTTTAGTTTCAGTTTTCACTTTTTCTGTTCGTTCGACAATTTCCCGACACAAAAATTATCTAAGAAACAAGGGAATATCGAAAATCCCTGTCAGCAGTTTCATTTCCTTAAAGATTCACATTTTTAAGCACATATCCACACGACGTTAAGTTTGTAAAACTGTTCGTACCTATCAATAATATAAGAATTTTTTACTCTTATTTAGTGAGGTGTTAGGGCTCAGGTGTGAGTAAAACGAAGTGAAGTTCTTAGATATTATTATATATTTAAAATAGTATAATAGTAACAACTTTAATAGTATATACTTTAATATAAACAACTTTTCAATTTAACACAACTTCAACATTCTTGCCTCTTTCACAATCACACTTTTTCTGCCACGCGCTCGAATCTTTCTCGTCATGTCTTCTTCCAAATACTCGTTTCCTTTCTCTCTAATTGTCAACCTTTCTCACTCGATGCATTCGGTCACGTTCACCCAAAATTCCTCAGTCTCGTCTCTTGAGACGTTGTCTCAAGTGCTCGTCTTTCGCGTCTCAGAAACACTTCTAGTCCAAATATTCTATGTTCACACAACTATCGCTCAACCACTCTTCACACTTTCCTAGAATCGTACCCGCTCAATTACTTTTAACCCTTTCGCTACGGGTGAGTTCTCCGTTGCGATACTCCCACTGAATGGAGAATTCCATGGTTCACTATAACCTGAACTGCTTTGACGGTGTTTTCCAAAAAAAAAAATAAAGTTTTCTTAAAACAGGGTATTCATAACGTCTTAACATGCATACGTTTAATTACAGTTCGAGAACCGCATAACTGCATACGTTCGTCGTATTTACAATACGCGACATTGTATGGAGAGCGACTATAGTCGTCCGTAGTACCACAGTGGCATCTTATGGAGGGCGACTATAGTCGCTCGTAGTAGCGAAGGGGTTAATTCGAATGGAGTTACACTTTTCCAAAATGAACGGCTTCAAACTTTCTAATAACACAACAACCTAACACGACAACCGCTTGGCACATCGTACGAACAGGTCGAACCAAGCTAATTTTTCGAAGCAGCTAACAAGATTCCCTCCAGTTCCCCGACGAAACACAGGAAACATTCCGGATCCGCGATAGAATAAGTACGTCAGGTGTATTCATAGAGCGAGCCCGGTATGGTTTGGCCTAGAAACGATAATTATTCAAACCGGTATTACGTAGTAATTAATCTAGAGGCAGATTAGTGCCGGGCAACGCCACGGTGGGCGTTGACTGATCGAGTTAGCGTTGAGTTAGGGATTTCGCTGCTCGAGCTTGGCAGCCCCCCGGAAGGTCGGCTACGCTCGTCCATCATCACCCCGTTTCTACCGGAACAAGCTATATATGTATATAACCAGGCTCAGAGACCGGAGCGTTACATAATTAACGTGACTTCAGTTTAATTTTGCTGCAGACAATTAGCGCTGCGAACCATTCACCTTGGCTAAAGTCTCGGGACCATTTCACTTGGAACTGTATTTAAACGTTCTCTTCTCTTCTCCTCGGTGACACTTGCTCCAGCATCTTGCATAAAGAATATATTCGAACGCACCTCTGCTCATGAATATTAGGTTCTGCGAAACACAATGTTCCTGCGACAATTACAAAATTGGAGTTACACGATAAATGTGAAAACTCTAAACTTTCTATCAGGAAAGAATCCACCCTTGGAACCATCACGATGCTTAACCTTTTGGACTCGAGAAGCAACACATAGTCGTCCAATAGTAATAATTTCAAAGATTTTCAAGTGTCAAATTATTTATTAAGATTCGTTCATGTTGAACTTCGTTTGATTTAGTTAAACAATATACTAAAATTTACTCGTGTGACCATTTGAACGTTTGCGAAATTACCATTTGGTGACTTAGAGTCACCTTTCGAGTGCAAAGGGTTAATACTTGGTAACATTAGCCAATGAAATGATTCCTCGGGTTGATTAAACATCACATTATGTAACATTGAATACGCGAATTATTCATAGTTCAGTGTTCCAAACTAGATAATAATTCTTAAAGGTTTTAATAATTTGATATAAATTAAAAAACTGGTATCTCTCATCGTATCTCTTAATAAAGGACACCGTCAACACGAGCAAGCGCATAAACAATTTCACGGTTCGTGAAGCCAGCGAGTGTCGTTTGAACTCAGTAAAATGGTTGAGCATAATTACAATCTGAATCGTCTCAGACTTTAACCAAGATAGATGAGTCTGTGCGCTAATTGTTCGCCACAAAATCTACCCGAACCTTCCCTCTCTGAGCGTTATCATCAATACAGAGAGACACGCGAAATAATTTCATATTACGGTGACTCGGGAGATTGATCCTCACATTTTCCTTTATTGTATTTTTTATTCCATTGGAATGCAATCGATAACTATAAATAAAATTAATTAATAGGAAAATTTAAGGATTATCAAAATTATCGTTGATCGGGGTATCGTGTTAATTAAAATTCGCGTTCTTACGTTGTGTAACTATTAACACTTAGCCGACCGAATGGGCAGATCTCCCATTTTTTCCTCAACACAACGCTGCAATTGTTTATATTTGCCTTTGTTATTAGTTAGTCGTGAACTAGTACTGTTCATAAATTTTCTAAAATACAATTTTTAATAAATTCAACATCAGCTTAGGACCAACTAATAACAAAAGTAAATAGAATCAGTGGCAGCGCTTTATCAGATGAAAAAATGGGAGATCTCCCCATTCGGTCGGCTAAGTGTTAAGAAATTCTATACAAAGCGTGGTTCACTGAAATCTCCCACAAAAATTATTTGAAAATTATTTCTTACATTAAAAAATGTAATAGATCAAAAATCCTAATAAATAAATAAACACAATATACGCGTGCAAAAATAATTTTCAATTTAAATATCGCGTCGCGTTACGGTTGAAGCTCGCCGAAAAAAAAAATGGCAGCCGCAGTCGCGACGATACTTTACCGTTCGCCAGGCCATCGGCAGGCACGCGGTTTCCGGCATATCATTCGCGATTTTTTGGCGTCCCTGGAGAAATCGCGGGATTTCCCAGCAGGTCTTCACGAACGTCAGAGTAAATTTCGCTAGACCCCGATCGCAACCACCCTTGCCACCCGTCATATCGTATAGATTATTCGTGTACAGGGCAGATCGATCAATGATGTACGCAGATCCGATTCACCTTTCCTTCTTGCGCCCTTAACAATTCCCACAGGAGTGGTTCATCGTTCCTGGGTTCTTTTTTTTTTGTGTGTACGGGTAGCGGCGTATGTCGGGTTCAATTTTGGGTGAAATTTGTGTAAATCGGACGGGACTGGGAATTATTTGGTGGTTTGGTGTGATGGAAGGGGGGAAAGGAGGAGTTTAGGGTTGATACGGCTGAGGTACACATGTAGAGATTTATGAGGATTTATGGGGATGTTTGATAGTTTGGCATGACGAAAACATTGAAATATAATAGCTTAATAATTTGCTGTACCTACGTGATTGATTGTTACTATAATTTTACATTTAATAATTTGTTTAACGTTAAATATGCGTATAGATCGGGAATCAACTTTGTTTTTGAACAGAGAATTTTTTTTTGCAAATGTTGTTGCATTATTGTATTATTTCTTTCTATGGTACAGATCATGGTAATTTTTTTTATTTTGGGAATTTTTGATTCTAAGTATATACCTGCTTAGTTGCGCATGAAAAGCAATCGTTTAGGGTTACATATCAAGGAATTACATTCGCATATTCATTTCTTGCATGAATAAATTATTAAATCGTATTCCATAAACCGATGCCGAATAGCGAGTTGCGCTTGGGAAATATAAATTCGTGTTCAGATGCTCGGCCGATATTCACCGTGAAAATATACCAAAAACTCGTTTTCGCGTATAGATAAACGCAAAGTAACGTACAAGCGGTGCGGTTACGATACGTTTAGGATATATACGACGGAGCGGCATCTTGGGGGTAACTTTGAATAATACAACGAATTCGCTCATATTTAAAGTGAAATGAGCACGAGAGGAGAGCGAACGCTAAAGGCGCACCTCAATGAAGCTCGCTTCACTTAACGCGGAATTATTTCCATTCGAAGCTGTCTTCGTTAAAAAAAAATACAGAAAAAGTTGAAATATTCTAACTTTTGAAATATTACAATGTTATTTTTGCATCGTTTCCGTTAGATGAACGACGCAAACTCTTTCTCGATTTGTAATAATATCGGTTTGATAGGCATAACGGTTATTACTATTAATTATTACAAGTTCTTCGCCATACTTAAATCTTTCACTTCCATTTTAACAGCACCTATAGAATTCTGTTTCTTTACTACTTTACTTATTAAGAAGTTCGTACCGATCTTTTATGGATAAAATAAACAAATTGCATATCCTTTGTTTAATATCCCTACTGTTATCCCTGTCAATGTCAAAAATCTACAGTGCCTTTCTTACGGGGATATATTGTAATAATTCCACGGGTTACGTGTCGTTCAGCTTTTAGTGGGCAGTGCAACGCGAGAGGCACTTCCGGATTAAAAGGCCGTTCGCTCGATGAAAATTGCCATGGGGGCCCTCGTAACGCGGAAACTCCTCGTAGGCTAAAGGCAGTGAGTTTTATCGCGAGCACGTGGGGGCTTGCTTAATTTTATGCGATTTTTTATCGACGCCTCGTAATATCGATAATGTAAGCCACTGCTGCTTCACCTCTCGGTTTCCGTCCCCCTCCCACCATCGACTCGTACGCAGGTCGAGGGGTGGTTTATATCAAGTTATAGGAGTTTGAGAAATGATCGCCGCTTCGAAGTCTGTTATCCTTTTTCTTTTTTTCTCCTCATCCTGTAGATCGAACCTAACCAACAGAGTATCCGAAAGTTTTCAGCTTCGTACCAGCGATCCGTTCATTTCCTACGGGAGTCGACCGAGGATTCATTGACTTTAAGTTCATTGCAGTTTGTTGCTTCCATGCACGAAACGAATATCTTTTCCATTAAATTTTTATGGTTTCAGCGGTTACCTTTCATTTTCCATACCCTTGATAAACCTTTACATTTTACTCGTTAATTCGGTTCGTTCCATAAAGTAACGTTTAAGAGAAAAACAATCGATTTTTTCGTCACCTTCTTCATTTCCCATCAATCGCTGAAGTTATTAGCCAATTGTTATATATTCAAAATATTGCTAAAAGTTTACGATCATAATGTAATTTCACGGTATAATTCTGTTAACGCGAAAATTTCAATTTCCATAGAAGACATGTTCAAGGACAGCATTTATCTTGCACGTGAATTCTGTATGTTTGTATAATGTTGTAGAGGGGAGCGTGTGTTCAAAGAACCAGGAATTTCCTAGGGTTATTTTTTACCGTCCCGAGAAACGTGTTTCTTTAACGTTCCCCGAAGTGTGCAGGTAAATCCTAAAGACCTCTAACGTTCTCGCTGTTACAGCCGCCCTTAAGCAATTTCCTCGATTGGAAACTGTATCGGCTTTTACATTCCTGGAAACGTTTAGTTTTCATTTCCCTAGTTAAGTACTAACAAAGCACCAGCGCTCCCATTATCGTAACAGCGGCGCAGTTATCCCTGCGTTTTGTAGCCTTCTAACAGACGCGCATGGCTACAATGTACAACTACGATTCCACGAAAGGCTTTAATCACAATTTCATCACGGTTGCGGAAACAATGCTCAAAGTCTGATCGTACGACAGAAATGGGAAAACAAGACGATTTCTATTAGCACGATTTATTCAGAATCACACGATTTTCGTAATAATTAACACTATTCCCACCACGACCGGTCAAATGACCGTTTTTAAAGTTTTGATTAGAATTTCATATACACAACATAATTGAATCGCCTTTAAACTTTAGACTTTTCCTCAAATATACGTATAATACTTTTTTCATTGCTTATTTTCTGAGAAAAGTTTGTAGTGTGTCTTACTTGGAAATGTCGCAGTAGGAATAAATACACGTGAAGTGTCGATAGGAATAGTGTTAAACACTAATAATGAAGGAAAACGCTTGAGTAAGCTCATTTCTATATTTCAAACTATCGAAACATGTTTTTGCACAACAGAACATCCAACAAGTAACGTACACACACACACACCGAACAAAGATTTACACTCGCAAAACATCGGGTGGAAAAGGAAGAAGACGAGAAATACGAAGGAGCGAGGGCAGGAAAGGAAAAAGTGAGAGGAGTAAGTACAAAAAAGGAGAAGAGCCACAAAACGCAGACATTGCGTATGAGAAGCGAGGGGTGGCTAAAGGGGTAATTTTATAGGGCGAGATATGTCTTCCAAGAATCCGTTTAAAGCTGTTTAGCTGTCTGTTATGTCGGTTCAATTACGTAGCTGGCGTAAGCAAGGATATACCTACGTTATATCGGCACCGACTGTTCTCTAAATACACGGCTACCGTGACTGGGTCGAGTCGGGGATATGATAACCTTTTGTAATACACATTGCCTCGTAAAGATCCCCGCTACGGATAGTATTGCGCCTGAAAATTGCACGTCCAAAGTGGATTCCCAAGGTAGCGCGTGATACGCGGGAAGCCATTGTTCCGGCCCGGTTTCTCGCGTATTTCCGTCCTGGCAACCGATGTGAATCGAATTCGACGGATTCGTTTCAATTTTCTCCCCTGTCAGCCTCGAGAGTTCCTTCGAGCACGATGCAACGGGAATATCAGGTTGGTTGGTGTTACCAGATGGTGTTCAATTGATTGCTCTTCTTTCGCTGAACTCTTTCGATCGGATCGATATCGATAGTCGGAGCTGTTCCCGAGGAAAGGGTTGCAAACGGTGTCATAGCATGTGGACGGTTGAGCCAAAGAGCGGCCGTAGATCGTTTATTGTAGGTGTATATAAAATGTTGATTAATAAGAATAACAATCGAAGCCTTTTCGATGCTTATCATATAACCTTGCAGTTGAACGTAATTTAATAACTAAACCATTGCGTTCAATTTGACTCGGTTTCTTAAGTACATATTGAACTTGATCCTATGGTTGTTTTGACTCTTTTACATATACCTTTATTTTTATATTTCGCGTGCGTTCTGTATATTTTTAAATTTATCAAAAATATATAAAGAATCCTCAGTTTAGTGGTTAGAATCCTATTTCAACGACTATTCCCATTTCCCTACCAAATGTTTCCTTCCATTGTAGTCTTTTTACGACCGGAAATCCCGTCGCGGTTCTTCTCTCACCGAACAATGGTTATTTAATTTCTGCAGGAAAAGTCAACAGACAAATTCGAAGTTCAAATCTAACTTCAACTTGCCTTCGCACAGCTATACCGATTGGTATCGTTTGCAAGAAATCCATGGTGCGCAGAAAACAATTTACCTTGAAGGCCACAAACTCTATTACCGGGTGGAACGTGCACGAGAAAATAATAACTTTCTCTAGTCCGGTGTCACAGCATGCCGTTGCATCATCAAATGATCCGAGCCCGAGTTATTTCGCGATGACGGTGCAAAGGTTACATCTCAAGCTCAGTAGGTCATCGAAAATGAAACCGCTATCTGTCCCTGCTCCCTTTACAAACGCAACCTTTTCTCGCTTTCATTTTTCGCTGGGTAAACATTGAAATCTTTCAAGGATTTAAATTATAACAACAAATCGATGTAATGTAATTACGCAATAATTAAACTCTCATTAATCGAGATTTCGTTGTATTTATAAAACAGTACAATAGAACACCGAACAAAACCATATTTGTAAAATACATAGACGACGTTTGAAAACATTTAACCCTTTGCACTCGAGAGGTGATTGTTAGTCGTTTAACGATACTAACTTTAAAAATTTTCAAATTCAAAATATTTACTAAGATTCGCTTATATTAAACGTCTTTTCGTTTAGTTAAGCGATACCCTAAAATTTACATATATGACTATTTAACCTCTGAGTCAGACTAATAAGGAAACTAATTAAAGTCTGAAAATTTGCGAAACTATCATTTGGTGACTAACAGTCACCATTCTGGCGCAAACGGTTAATTGTAAGTGTACGGATATTTTTGGAAGGTACTGTACCTATCTCTCTTGCACACAGAACAAACTTTGGCCCTCGCAACAAGGTGTTCACCGTTCCTTCCAGGGATACAGCGTACGCGCGCGCGCGCGCTGCCGCTTTTTATTTATGCCGGCCATTTTGCGGCACGGCGGAACGCCATCTTGTTTTTACGGCCACCCCTCAGGCAACGCCGTCCAACCCTCGTTCTATCTGCATGCAGATACGAATCCCTTGGCATTTTATCTTTAAAACTCGCTGCTCTTTGTCGTTGCTCATCGGGTCGGCTGGAAAGAGCTGCAAATTCACGTTTACCCTCCTCTGTTACACGATTCAGGGAAGAATCGTGGAGGAGGTACGGAACGAGCACTCCTCTTTGTTTTATTCACGGTTGATCCGTCGATCTGTCCTGATTACATTTTAAAGACATTCTTGCCTCCCTGCGTAGCACGATCCACTTACTCTTAAGTTGGACCCTCCGAACTCCATTCTTGCTCTTCGTACACCCAGCTTACGGTCTTTTGTGCGCCAAGGACGTCTGCGGATGTACATTTTAAGGATACTTTAAGAAAGAGAGCTGCTGTAGCGGGGGACGCTTGAAACTCGCAATAGTCACGACTTGTTTATTTGCTGGTTTTCTCTGTGAAACGTTTTTGAAGAAATTGGGGATCGTTGTTAGCGGACACTTTTATTAACCTCAGAAAATTGTTGTACTAATTCGTGGCAAAGAAATCGAATTGAGAATTATATATGTTAATGACAAAATTCATTGCGATAAAGAATTACAAATTGTCGTTTTTACTATTTCGGTAATCCGTATATAATAATGTGTATTATACATGTGTAAGTACTCAAAAGTACTGACGTTATATTACGTGGCTATTTTAGGTTTTGGATTATTGAAATCATTGTGTTATCGATGAATTAGTGATCATTGGACTATTAAAAATAAATACGAAGGTTATTTGGTATAGTGTAATTTTGTAACATTTTTGTGCCAAGTTATATTTATTTCATTTAGCTTTTCTCGAACGTAATCGCAAAACTTTTCAAACGATTATAATACATACATAATTCCAAAGTATAGAAATTTTATACTTATTGTACTTAGATCGTTTACCTTAAAATAAATGTGTTTCACTTACCGTAATTTATGCTAGCAGTCATTTTTATAAGACCGGTCGACATAAAGTTGTATAAAAAGTGTCTTATTAATAGCAGGTTTCAGATATTAACAGAGTATATACTTACGCTCGGGCTTCCCTCAGTTTCACGGGAATTCGTAACGCCACCTTTCTGCACGCTCTCAGTCGCTACTTTTTTTCTCGTTTTTCGCGTAAAATTTAACGATAACGCTTGAAATTGAAATTTTATCAGGCAACGTTTACGAGCATTGTAAATGTTGCAAGTAGTGCGCGTGAACGAACACACGTCGCGTGTGTAATAGGAGTTATAGTGTTTTATTTTCATGTAGCTATTAAGCTTCGAAATTGAGATGTTATCGTGCGGTATGCTCGCATTAAATGTAATCTGAACGTAACTTACGGACGTGTAGCATGTTCTAATTAGCAATTTCTTGCCGCAGAACGTTTTAAACAGTCCAGAACGCTGCATTTACATCGACGGATCGTTTCTGTTATAACTGTTTACATTATAATTAGCATTCTCGAACGCGATTATCACATAGTACACCATCTACATATTAGAATACCAAACACCAGTTGTTGAACTTGATTTCGCTAATGTTTCTTAAAAAAAAAAAGGATGGAAAATCGTTCGTTAGATTTTTAAATCGTAAACGATTGAAAATAGCGTAATTGAATTTCCATAAAACAAAATAATTTTCTCTAATTTTCAATTAAATCTCTGAGTAACAATTAGAAATGGAATTTTGGTAGATCAACTTGTAAACAAGTAATTATTTAACGATAATTACTTTACAGATATGAACAATTTTTTTTTGGTTCAAAACTTTTTTAAGAATAGAATCGGAACAAAGTTCCTAAAATTGTAAGAATCATTTTCTTCAGCTTTCATTTACCACCTAAGAAAACCTTTTGTGCAAGCTATGGCGTCATCGATATCACGGACTTCCGCTGCTATCCAAAACTTACCCACGCTTCACTCCACAAGAAGAAACCGAAAGTTTACCAACAGCAACCGCGAGGTGTAAAGTATTCCGCTAGGTTCAGCAATTAATTCTAATTTACCCTAGTCTGGCGGCCGTCTTTTACGAACGTTTCATGCGCGTCCATAAACCGTCAACTTTACGATTAAAGTTACGGTCAACCCCCTCACCCACAAATGGTTCGGTCGCTATTTAGCTTGCGTGCGTCCTCTCATATTTTTACTCGACCGTACATGAATTTTCCTTTCCTTTTCTCTCCCTCCCCCCCTTCTCACTCTGTTTCTGTTTCTGTTTCTGTCCTCGTCCCCCCTTTCACCACATCGTTTCTCATATCATCTCTGGTAAGGGGCCTCTGATCCTCCCTTAAAAGTGCGTATTCAATGGCGAACAGGATTCGAACATTGTTCGCAGACAATGCTCGCCAAAAGTATGCGAATTTTTCATAATCGTTATACGATTATATTTGTTAATTCACATTGCTTGTAAGGGTACGTTTAGATGGGGTAATCAAATGTTTATTTTTTCCCTTATTTTTCCATTAGAGATCAGAAATCGAACGTATCCGGATGCTCCATAAATGCTTTATATCCTTGATCGTTTGATTTACTCGATAGAAAATATTGACATAATAAAATTGTAAAGTATTTGAGATACTATTTAAATAAATATTTGGTAAATATCTCAAATAAATAACATGTAACATTTAACAAATAATTTATACATATAAAAAGACATGTCCTGATGGACTGACTGACTGATTCATCATCGCAGAGCCTAAATTACTGAAGCTAGAAATAAGGAAGGATTTTTTTATATTTCACCCCTAAGGGGATTAAATAGGGGTTGAAAGGTTGTTTGAAAATCCGTCGATTTTTTAGCAAGCACTATGAAAACTGGTATTTAGCACTTTTGGTTAGAAATAAAGAAATAAGTGTTTTAACGTTTTTGAAAAATGAACTCCCAAGGGAGAAAAATGAGGGATGAAAGTTTATATATAGCAAACGCTATAAAAAAAAATACTGACAGCAGCTAGTGATCTATTATTTTTATGATCAGCTTTTAAATACTAGTTTATTCCGATAACGCCCAAACCTGTTGTAGGTACATTAAGTGGCTGATGATTTATGAACGGGAGTGTACATCGTCAGGGTAAATACTTCGACCGCAAAAGACTTCGTCGCCGTGGTGTTTTAACCAAAATTGCGTGGTAACAGGGTTCCCAAGACGAGCTCAGCTACGGCTATTGGACAAGTTTTAGCGGCCAGACTGTCGTTAGACACGCTAACGACAAGACTTGGTCGACGGGACGTGATATTCCGAGAGAGCCACGGAAAGAAACACCAAGCGGATATCGTTCGTACGCACGAACAAACCTCTCCCCCTCTTTCTTCCTGTTTCTTCTTCTGCCTGCCTCGTTTCGTCGCCTTTTTTTCGTTCTTCAAGATAGGCGTGCGACCGATTCCACGTTGAATTATTTGTCGGAGGATTTTGATATCGATTGTGCGTGAGATTGTTTCTCAGTACTGCGGTAAATTCAACTGCAATATCTGCTTTTTATCCTTTTGAAATGTCGAGCTTCGTTTATTTCGTTTCTCGAGTTCATAGAAAACGTTAGGTTTAATCCATAAATATATATTTGAATTTTTGAACTTTGCATTAATTTTTCTCAGCCACAATTTTTACGGTGGGTGCCAGAATTTCACATCTTCTACTTATTATATCTTTTAGTTTATATCGTTTGTTAATTATTCTGTGAATCGTTGGTAAATTATTACACATAGACACTTGCCTACAATACTATAAAACCAAAGCCGCAACAATGATTATGCGGATCGTAGAAATTCAGTATCGAAACAATAAAAACAGCTTAGAATGCAGTCTATCGACGAAGGAAAAGAAATTTGAAGAAGAGGAAACGATATACACGAAGCCCGCGGATTAGGATCGATCTTCCTGCCATCGAGATGGACGAAAAAGATCGTGAGACGGATAAGCATACCAACCCTAAAAACAATCGTCCACCGCGAAGTGTCGGTAACAGCTGCACCGTACAAGCGAACAAGACGACGTTCGCGAGAAACTGTGAGGAAACAAGCGGTTTCTCGCCGAAGGAAAAAGAAAAAGCGGCGGCCACCGCTTTATTAATCGAGCAACAAAAATCTTTCCCTCGACCCCGATAATTTCCAGCGTCTCATTAGGCCGGCCGAGATTTATCGTAACAAGTCGTTCTCTCGATCTGGCTTTCCAATTCGTAAATTCGACGTCGTCTCTTCTTGTATCGTGAACCGAGAGAAAAAGAGAGGCAGAGAAAGAGAAAGAGAGAGAGCGAAGAGTGGCGTGCGTGCGTCCGGCTATTCTACGAAAGTAATTACGAATGAATTACAAGACAGACGGCAAAACCGTGCCGGTACACACAGCATGATAATGTAACGGAGAGTATAATGACCGGTACGCGATTATCGTCCTAATAAGCGAGTGACGCAAGAATGTAGTTATCTGTGGGGGTTTGTGTGTGTGTGTGTATGTGTGTGTTTCTCTGTCTCTGTCCCTTTCTCTTTTTGTCTGCTTTCTTTGCTCGTCGAACGAAAATGCGAGAGGTCCAACGAGCAGTCACAGGAATTACATAGTTGAGCAAAGTCTTTTTGAAGAACGAGGCTGAACGAGACGGTGTAAGGCGGAAGAATGATTCAATGATACTGTACAGACCAATGTTCCGTCTTGGCTTCTTCATAGGCTCTTGGGATTGGGCTTCGCGAAATGAACCTGAGAAGTTTGTTATTATCCCTCGTCTATTATGGTCCAACACTCGGACGGAACCAACGTTCTCCATCTACAGTACTTACTTTCCCTCGATTGCTCGTTTCTCAGGTGTTAGTCGTCTATTCGTCTTTTCGAATGAGTTTTGATTTAAACTTGATTATATTTAGCGAGATATTACAATTGTCGGGGAAATATTGTGGATGGTGCAATTCGATGCGAATACAAAGTAAATCTCTCTATAAATCTTGTCAATTGCTCGCTTTGGATTAACACTAGAACTACCGACAATTAAAATGTACTCACTTTCATGGAAGAGATCAAACTGAAAATTATATGAAAAGTTACCGAATGCATAGAAAACGGATCTTTATTTATATCTTCTGCAGAAAATCATAGTAAATTTTAAATGTTACTTTCATGGAAGAGATCAAACTGAAAATTACATGAAAAGATACCGAATGCATAGAAAACAGATTTTTAATTATATCTTCTGCAGAAAATCTAGTAAATTTTTGAAGCTTTACCACAGTGAATTTACAAGGTTGCTTTGAATAATTACCAATTACATTTTGATTTTAAAATTATATCTCCACTACAGGAGTTCTCCGTTGGAATCATCACGGTACTCAATATTTGATTGAAATGTGTCACTAATCAATAAAATATTACGTTCTGTCTGCGAGGCAAAGCTTACCTACCAATGTAGCGATGAAACTCTTTTCTTAGCGGGATTTTCATTAATGAAAACACATTTGTTAACGAGAATCATCCCGAACTCGAAGTCACGAGAATGTCGTACCTAAATCCGCTCCCGAATTGACTGTAAATTCCACCCTCGTCCCATAAAACTTAGTTAATCACGACCGTCCGGGTGTGCATCGAGGCAATCAATGTCTCAATTATCACTCCTCGATGCGCACGCTATTTATGTATATCCTAATTGGGCAGGTATTATCGACGAAGTTATTTCGTGTCTCGTTCGAAATTTCTCTGTGCCGGAGAATATTTTCTGAGCAAAGGGTGGAGCACCGGCAAAGGACAGAGGGTGGTAGTCGTGGATGACGTGGGAAGAGGGATGGATAATGGAATAATATCCACCTGATGGCCGTTTACCCTTTAACGATGATTCCTCGGTTTCGAGCGAACTGCTAGAGAGAGAGAGAGCGCAGTTACGTGTCAAATTGAATTTCACGGGAAATTTTCCGCGTCCCGCCATTTTCTGCCCCTCCAGCCATAGAGGAGCGCCGCCGGGATCATTATCGTGCTAATCATTAATTTTCAAGCGACGGGCTTCCGATGCTAACGTTCAATGGCTGCTGCGCCTCTGTTACCGCTACCAGAGTCACCGTGAAGCTTCAAAAATTGCTGAATTTCGACTGTGATGATCGGAGTTCTTGTAAAACCTTACAGAACGCCATTCAGAAAGAGAAAGATTACGTTCGATTTAAGGGAAATCCCACTGTCGATTTTTTAGGAAATTAGGATAAGGATCAGCAATGACAAAATACGTTTCAAAAAATAGAAAGAATAACTTAATAATTCTTAACACTATTCCTACCGACACTTCACGTATACCTATTCCTATCGCGACATTCCCATGTAAGACTATACATTTTTCTCAGAAACTAAACAATAAAAATGTATTATAGGTTTATTTGAGGAAAAGTCTAAAATTTAAAGGCGGTTCGATTACGTTGTATATGTGAAATTCTAATCGAAATTTTAAAAACGGTCATTTGACCAATCGTGGTAGGAATAGTGTTAAGATTCAAAAAAGGTGTTATAAATTTTTAGCAATTTCCATTTATATTTTTTATAGAAACTCATAGTGAATTTTCAAAAATACGCCGCAATAATTTTTACATATGTACCTATAGTTTCTATGGAAGATTATGAATCGGTTGTTTCGATAATTCCAGCATTAATATATTAACGTTTTTATTATACATTACACTAAACTGATGTATAAGCAAAGAACGAATTGAAAAAGAAATTATTTGAAGTCAAACGTTTAAACTAAGATATTCGCTACGCTCGTAAAATTAGCTGTTATAGAAATCAAAAAGCACCTAAAATATTTCGTTCTTTGTTTTCGATTCATTCGTTTCCAAACACCACGTTTCCCCCTCGTGTTATCTTACTTCGCTGCACCTTACACGCGTTAATCCATAAAAACAAGCACAGAGAATAAGTTCCAAGAACTAGCAACCCGCAACTTTCCGACTCCAATTATTAATTCCCTTTTATTAGCCCGGAGTGAACAACTTAATCGAAGCTATCGGTCCCTTTAATCAACCGCTATCTTTATTGCGTATCTGTGTCAAGAAACTCGTCGTCAAGCGTTCCCTTTCGCGGTATCGTCGTAAGAATGCGTAATCTTTTCCATATTTTAGCGACATCCGAACCCCGCTACCGTTCAGCATCCTCTTCTGGGTGCACACGGAGTGTTCCGAAATTACAGGTCAATGAAATAAATTATTACACGTATAAAGTGGAAATTATCGAACGATATTGTACGAAACGACAATTTGTTGTTTCTCATTTCCTATCATCTTCTGCAATTTTATGGGAAATTTATACATCGATGTATCTTCTGGTTAATCGGTTCTTTTTAATAATCGAGCTGTACAGCGTTCAACGTTACACCTTTTACGGACGGATAATTATCGCGATGATAATTCAGGACATCGTTTTAAAACCCAACGATTCCGTAATGATAAACGTTATTCAGATGCACGCGATCCTTTCACCGAGTCCATGAAGTTGCTTGTTTTAATCACACCTTGATCGAACAATATGGTTGGATACAGAAAAGCCTTGGTTGGAGAAGAAACACGTAAAAGTACATACAGTTTTGAACCTTCTTTTACAAGATTAAAAATGTGCTAATAATGCGCTTTTGTACTTTAATGTTTCTATCTGATACTACGACTGAAATGAATAAACTTAAAAATAAATTTCTGAATTTCCTGTTCAATTGTTTTCCTGGAAAATATTCGTCACTATACACGCTCTAGATTTTTTCAATTAACCGATATACGTTGCGAAGTTACCATTTACACGACAATGAAATAAGAGATTTAATACGTTCGTCGCCCAGCGTGATTCGGCTGAATTTTTCGCTCAAAATTCGAATGCATAGAAAACTGGGGTAAAGAAGTATAAAAACAGCAAAAATTTTAACTTTTTATTTTTATCATATATATATATATAGGAAATGTTCTATAAAGTGTAGAACGGAAGATGGAATTCAGGTGTGAAAAATAAAAGTGAAGTGATTAAAACATTAATAACAGTATATTTAAAACAATTTAACAAAAACAACTTAAACGACTGTACAACTTAGCAACTTTAACACTCTTTCTACGTTCAATACTTTCTGCTACGTTAGTCAAAAGCTTTCTGCCTCGCGCTCGCATTTTCCCCGTCATATATTCTTCCAAACACTCGTTTCCTTTCATTCTAATTGCCAACCTTTCTCACTCTACGCATTCGGTCACGACCACCCACAATTTCTCAGTCGCACTGTTTTCTCAAGTTCTCATCTTTCACGCCTTAGAAATATTCGAGCCCAAACATTTTGCGTTCGCACGACAATCGCCCAACTCAAGTACTCTTCCGACTTTTCCAGACTCGCATCCACCCGATCGCATTCCTACATATATTGTACTTCAATGCTTGTTCCATTGAATTCCTTTTAAAATACTAATTTAAAATCCTATTTAACCTTAAGAAAAAGAGCGTCACCCAAATATGGGTGACGTGCGCGACGAACGCGTTAATAAAAGAAAGCAGGTAATTGATCAGTTTCGCGAATCACTGTGTCCACCCTATTTTCATCGATACGCGATTACAGTTTTAGACGTGCTGTTTGCATTTCGTAAAAACGAGGGATTGACCGTATGTATACACAAGGAATAGTAAGTAGGCAGTACTTAGGTATCTCTGCGAGCGAGAAAAACGCCGGAACAAAACGACTAAGCGGCGCTCCCGCTTGAAAACTTCGTAATGTATTTATCACATTCTTCATTCTCATTAACCGCATACCGCCTATCATGTTTCGAGGCATTAAATCTACGCGGTATGCATATCGCATTAAATGCACTTTCTGTTATTCATGCGCTATTACTACGACAGATAAATGCTTAATGACGTCGATAGTCACGCTTGAAAGAGAACGTGGCACAGGAAACGATATACGCCTGTACAATGTTTTAGTGCGTGTACGTGCCCGGGTTTCGCTAACGAGAGCAAATTACCGTGGAAGAAAAAATGGAGAGGAAAAGAAAGAAGGAAGAGAAACGAGGGACACGCGATGTCGTATCGCGGTGCGTACAGAAGGTGACGAGGTACAGACAATAGTTTTGTTCCGGCTTTGATCTCGTTGTTAATCTTACCTATAAGTTGGCGAGGAAAAATCGGCGACACGATTGAACGGGTTACAGAAGCGTTTTTGTTACGTTCGAGTGATTCAGCTGGGCGGTGAACCGGCTCTAATGTTCATTCAGCGTAAATTATTATTGAACCCCAGTCAATCGAGCCAGTTTCTATCTGACGGGTCGATGAATGATGATAATTCGATTAATTTTATGGAACGTGTTCGAAGGAATTTATGAACCGGCTCTTGATTCTCGGTTTCCTTCATTGTAGAAGCAGAATCTCTTTTTCTTCCGGTTTTGTTTGGATATAGACGAATTTCAAATTAGTAGATACTTACATTAACGTATTATTGTATGTATTTTTTATTTGGGTTGTCTACGCTAAGGAACAAAGGCTTCTAAACTTGTTCAACCTACCGTCTCCTTTTAAACGAAAGATTACTCGTCGCCTCTCTGGAAATTTACGGGGTAGGGAAGTAAGGAAGGAAGACTTAGCTTTGAATTGTGATAACGAAAAATCAGGAGGAAGAAAAAGCATTAGGGAGTCACATAGATATTCTAAATGTACTATGGGTTGTAAGGAAAATGGGAAAAGGAATTTAGAAAATTTTTTAATAACTAGGGAAATGAGAATTTCCAATGCTATTGAAATAACCAATTCGCTAAAACAGTAAGGTGAAACAGAAAACTCGTTTAAAACCATACGAAACTACAAAAATCTTTATTTTTATTAACTAAAAACCTACGACTTACAAATTAGGATAACAACTAAAATGATAATTTATTCTCGAATAATTATATGAAAACATAATTTACTATTACGAACAATTTTCATCCTTCCCTATCTTTACAAGCGTTCCCTTTTACCATATATTAAATAATTCCACTACATCCCCCCTACAACGTGACTTAATACACGTTCAATGATTACACGTTAAGGAATGTGTAGTTTCGTCTATCGTGCTCCCGATTTCGCCTATCGATTGGGATAACACAAAATTATCGCACGAACCAGAAGGAACAGCGAGCGAAATTGTGGCGGCAGATATCGTCGAAGAGTAACTCGAGCAATAATTATTATAACGAATATTACCTTCCGATTACGGAATCGCCGAGGGGTAAAACTCGAGCGTCGATCCGTCATTTATTTCCCGGCCAACCCTGTATTTCTGTCGGTTGCTCCCAATCCGACCGACTCGACGCGACGCAACGTATACAATAATTAGCCGAGATGAACGGCGTTCCGATAAACCGAATCTCGAGGTACGAGTTTTATCCGCGATTTACGCGGCTGGTTTCGCATAAGTGGACGATAAAGCTTCATTTTGATTTCACCTACCTTCGTGTACACCCCGACCACGTGTTCGCGTCGGGGTCCGGTAATGGAAGCGGCGCGGCGCTATCTACGCTAACGGTAATTTTATTAATACTCTCCTCCAGCGAATCGCGATGCACCTGCCGGTTGGCGGCTACAAAGATCGCGTCACAATTTGCACCAGTCGGCAAATCGTTCCGTGTAACTCGTAAGCCAGGCTTTTTACGGTTTCACAATGGTTTCCCGAAGCGAACCCTAACCATCTCCTCTGCGCACCGACACTAGCGTCAGAGAGCCGGGTAAAATATAATAACTCACGAAATTGATACAATTGTTTTTGCTACAACGTATAACAGGTTTGACGATTGATTAATTCTCGCTTTTTTTCTGCGACGATATGATGTGGTAGATGTTGTGCTGCTTGCAACACGATTTCGCTCTAACATAGTTACAAAAGTTAACAATAGAACGACCGACAATTAAAGTGTATTTTTTGTTTGCATGGAAGAGATGAAATTGAAAATTACATGAAAATGTATCGGATACGTAGAGAACAAATCTTTATTCATATCTTTTGCAAAAAATTATAGTAAATTTTGTAAGCTAACCACAGTGGATTTATAAGGTTGCTACGAATAATCACCAATTGGTCATTTCGACTGCTCTGATCCTTCTAGCGTTAAAAATTTATGATGTTTGTCTGTAAAAAGCAGTGACGAAGGAAAAAATTACTAAAATATTTTCTTAATAATTATATAAATACAATTAGTCTCGTATACGTAGTAATTTTATGAATTTTTGGGATATTCATACTTTTATTTCTTGTTCCATCAGTAAACTAAAATACGGTTTCTTGTAATGTTTGTAATGTTGGAATACAAATATGTAGGCACATATGTATTCCCTAAATATTAATTTTTTGTTAACATCCAAACCTATATGCTGCGTTAACGTAATTAATAATTACGTATTATTACATATTAATTAACGTAATAAATAATTTATTATAAATAGACCACTAATGTTTATGCAAATCGATATTTTTATTAATACAACTGAAAATACAGAAATTCTTTTCATTTCTCAAATATTGCGAATTCCTTATTCCTTTGCATATTAGAATTTCGTATGAGTGTATAATAATACGCAGTTTTCTTATTAAATCGACTACCTCTTTATAACATATATGCATATCTTTTAACTTAGCCTTCGAATTATCTATGCAAGGTAATCGATTCCAGTTGATTCTATTTTTAAAACGTCCCTGGTTTATAATATTTAAATTACATTATGTTGCTTTTATTAATGTCTGACAACGATATTTCTACCCTCCTTATTAATTATTATTTATAACCGTGATACTGCTATTATAAAATGTTACGTGTCACTAACTTTCTACTCAATTCTATGGTACCAATGTCACTCATTTATAATTAGATCAGGGCTAAAGATATTAAGAAATTATCAGCTAAACGACGAAGTTGCATTTAAACTGCCACATTTTTCACGTTATTCAAAGTGTTTATAATTATCCAGACCCTGATTACCTTAAAATCCAATTACACAGATTTATTAGTTCTTCGGTATCAAGGAATACAATCGATTTCTATTAGGGTTACCAAGGATATCGTAAAAACAATTATCATTCAATTTTCTTATATTTCACTCCAATTGTTGTTACCTTATTGCATAACAAATGCCACCATTAAGATAGAAGGTTTTAGTAAGTGTGACTTATATAAAAATAAAAATGTTTAATCAAAATATCAAGAATCACCGCAATCGATGCACTTTTGCTATCCTGAAATAAATTTGCTTATTTCAGTTTCGTAAGAACCTAGTTTCATTTTGACCTACTCTATCCTCTTAATTGTAAGATAACCCTTTGCACTCGAGAGGTGCCTGTTAATCGTCTAATGATAGTAACTTCAAAAATGTTCAAATTCAGAATATTTACTAACATTCGCCTATGTTAAACGTTATTTAGTTTAGTCAAGTGATATACTAAAATTTACATATATGACTATTTAACTGCTGCGACTGACTAACAAAGAAATTAACTAAAGTCTGAAAATTTGCGAAACTATTATTTGGTGACCAACAGTCACCTCTCAAACACAAAGGGTTAAATTATCTTATGGTGTTTCCAGACATCTGAAAAAACTGAAGTTCAATTACTTTAAATTAGTAACATCGTTTGAAAACCAATTAAGACAAACGAATTAGATTGTTTCTAAACCTTTACCACGTTTCATAATCTTAGGGAAAGGCTTCCTAACCTTATTCAAAAGGTAAAAAACACGTGAAACTTTGAATATTTCAGTATATTTTGAATAATAAAAAAACACGAGACAAGACACAGCAGGTCAACGTAATAATAATTGTTGGGTATCCTCGGTTTTATTCAACAGTAGCTGGAGCGTTCCCAAGGAGGATCGGGCATCCCTACCAGAACAGGACGCCGCCGAAGAGAAAGAAGCCGAGAACGAGCTTCACCAGGTTACAGATCGCCGAACTGGAGAAACGTTTTCACAAACAGAAGTATTTAGCGTCGGCTGAACGAGCAGCCCTGGCAAAAACCTTGAAAATGACGGATGCCCAAGTGAAGACTTGGTTTCAGAACAGACGGACAAAATGGAGGTGAGTCTTTCCCGTTTTTAATCTACTTTTAATCGCCCATCTACTTGAACAATTATCAACCAAAGAATTGCGTAATTCCAATTCAATTAGACAACGAAGTACACCGTACACCTGTGTGAAAGATACGCAAAATCCAATTTTTCAAAAATTTAGTATCTGTAAGAAAATAAAGTTAATTCGAGTTAAAACGGGATCCAATAACCGAGGATCTATCGTATGATAAAGTATTTTAAAGGATATCATATATTATACATCTTTTTATTTCATTCCATTTATGCATAGCTTTAATTAAACATCTTATTAAGCTAATAATAATAATAATTTCTGGCATGAAAATTTTCGGAGATGGGTGATGGTTCTATTTCTCTGAACAGTGACGATTTTAACGCTATTCCTACCGACGTATAACTATTCCCGCCGCGACATTCACACGTAAGACAGACTACAAATTTTTCTCAGAAACTAAACAATCAAAAAAGACGTGAATATTGAAAAATGTATTATACGTATATTTAAGGAAAAGTCTAAAGTTTAAAAACGATTCAATTTCGTTGTATATATGAAATTGTAATCGAAATTTTAGAAACGGTCATTTGACCGGTCGTGGTAGGAATAGTGTTAAGCGATCGCAAGTGTATTCAATGAAAACGATAAACTCTCCACTTTGTAACGCATTGAATGCACATTGCCTTGCGAAATTAATTAAATCCCTCGCAACTGATCAAAAGTGGTATTCGGTGGATGATGGAAAGTGAAAACGCGAGATAGTAACCGCGAGCGGAATGTTAATAGCGGGGTCACCAGCACTGGGATGGCCGAACGTAGGTACTGGAGTCTGTCTCTTCAAGATAACGGAGAACGAAAACACGTCATTTAGATAAAACTGGGCCCGTTCCTGGCGCGGGTACCCGATACCAGGGGCGTCTACGCGGCGAGACGAGCCCAGAGGCATTTCTCCCCGGGGGTGCGACTCGTCCCCCTCTTTTTCCCCCCCTCTTAATAGTTTCTCGTTTCGGAGGATTTCTAAAAGCTGTCGGTGTCCTTGGCTCGTTCCGGGAAGTATTAGGACAGAAAGATGACTACACTTTAAGTGTTAAACGGGTATTTTACTGAAGAACGCGTTTCTTCTGGATTTCTTGGGACACTATTGTTCATAGGAACTACGTATTTTACTTTTATTTCAGTACTAGCTGGTCTCCCGCGACTTTGCTCGCGTATAAGTACTTTAATTTCAATTTCAACTATTTTTAAGAGGTGTCCAATTTTGCAGACACTTAACTTTAATTTTAACCTGAAAGTATAAACACTTACTAATTTTCATAGTACTTGCTTCAAAATCGACGGATTTTCAGACTTTCTTCCCTTATTTTACCCCCTTAGGGATTGATTTTCTGAGAACGTTGAAACACGTATTTCTTTATTTCTAACCAAAAAGCTAAATACCAGTTTTCATAGTGCTTGCTTTAAAATCGACGGATTTTCAAACCACCTTTCAACTCCTATTTAACCCCCTTACGGGGTGGAATATCAAAAAATCCTTTCTTTGTGGATGTCTACGACATAAAAGGAACCCATTGTCCAAATTCCATGTTTATAGCTTCAGCAATTCCGTGTATTTCTAACGGAACTATGTATTGACTGATGAGGATCAGTACGATGGGTCATCGAGTGTAGTGGCTGGATAGGAGACTTTTTGGAAAGTGTGGAGGTTGGTTTTGAAGTTCCGATAGCTTCGAGCCAGAGTTTAGTGTACATGTGACGAGTTCAAGTATTTTGGAATTTATTGATAGCTGCTAAAGTAAAAATTTAAGTTTCCAGATACTAAACTGATTTTTAAAAAATTTCGAAAATAAATTAATTACCATGGTGCATACAACGTTTCTCTAATATATGAAAACGTGAAATAATTAGCTGCTGTTGGAAATTCGTATCCTAACGAATAAACAAAAATCAATCGCCTCGAAGAAATATTTATGTAAGGTCGAGCTATCGGCTGAGGAGGTTCCAGGAACGGGTCAAAAGATTTTCCTTACCACGCTGTGCGTAAGAATTAGAGGACCCTAACGAACTGTGTCCTTCTAGCCTCTTCTATTTATTCGAGTCTTGCCTCTCGCTGTGTGTAGAGATCAGGTTCAAAAATCGATATACTTTCCCTTAGAAATAAAGTTTAGTAAATTCTTAAGTGTAAAGTTATCGTTATTTCATTCCTTTCAATCCGTAATCTCCAATAACTGTATTATACATATTCTTGTCCATAAAAGATTAAAAAAAATAACAATAATCACACAAATACTTCTTGCTACAAATTAACGAATTTTGTTGGATTCTGCGCATAATACATCTTGAAAGTTGTTCCGTTTTACAAAGTGTCGGTGATTTTATTAATTCACTCGTGAAACGGTACTTCGCAGTATTCTACCTTTTCCTTTCGTCGACTCAAGCGAAATTCCTTGGTCCGAGGAGTATCGAGAGCAATCTACAATCGAGTAATCTAAATTTCTTCGCGAGAACGCCGATTTATTCACCGTTTTATGGATAACAGTTCGCGAAGTTTTGTGGAAACGTGGTCCCGTTACCTCTCGCAGCATTGTTCCAGGAGCAATAAACGAGCAAACGGACAAAACCGGGGAGTGTAAAGCGGGGCCGATAAAAACCGGAAGCGAGCACCTTTAAAGAAGGTTCGGTAACGATCTAATAAGAGATCGATAACAGGACTCGTGGCGAAAAAACGGTTCGATTCCGTTGCATCGGGATCCCGGGGCTTCTTGGCTTCTCCACGCGGTATTGCGTTTGTCGTAAACCGAGCAAAAATGAAAATCATGTTTCTTGCGTGAAAACTGAAGAATGATAATTCGTTTCTGGAACCACGAGTATCCGCAGATTGCGAAACGGTGAATTGTAACTCCGTTTCGTTTTTCACAGTGGCTCCAAAAAGTATTCGTACTCGGTATTATAAGGAAATTCATCTATCTCTGAAATTCTGATTTCAATGAAACATTATGTGTGTACAGAGCATGATGTGTTCTGCGTGGAGCAATTTTTTTGGCGACAAAATATCTTTTCAGGGGGCTGCTAACGAATCTCAAAGATTCAGCGATTTTTCACGCTTTGAATATAAGCTTTTCTGTGTTCTTTTTTTATGACAGCGCGATAGAGTATTAAAAATTAAACATTTTCTATTTGAAAGATTTTGCTTCATCAAGTACCATTACAAAGTTATCTTTAAAAAATGAGAGAAAACTCAGAAACTTCAACGCTGGTTTCATCCCTTTAAAATGGCATTTAGATAAAAAGAAGAGATTAATTTATACGTATACTATTACGATCTACATACCCACAAAGTTTTATCAAATACATCTATCAGACTCAGAATTTCAGGATTAAACGAATTTATTTGTGACATAGTCTAAATCGAATACTTTTTGAGCCACTGTAGCTCCTTTGTTTAACACGGGAACTAGCAAAGCGATCAGGATGACGAATTCGTAATTCTTTCGTATAAGCTTCTTAATTTTTCTTATTTTTCACGTAAAGTATTATGATTGAAAATTCGTTTCTCTTATACTTATTAGGGATTAACATGTTATTCCAATTTTCCTTCTGTGAAATAATCATTCTTTTTTACCATCACATCAGACAAAATTTGCTCGGCATAATATTTTTTTCATAGATCAATCACGATTCACGAACGCTCCATTGTCTTCGTTCGATGTGTAATCGTTCGAGGAGTTATTTTATATAACGTTGGGACAGCTTGAAATTTCATAAGTCTTTTTATTACGAGGTCGAACGTCGTCGCTCAAGTAGCGAGCGTGAAATTCGATTTAAACGGCTACGACGTGTGTTATCTGTCTCAATGTGTTCAGAAACGGTAACGCAGTGACAGATATATTCATCCAGACGTCCCGTTGGATTAAATTTACATTTAAACGACAAGCGGATCATAATTAATCTCGAACACCGAAATGTAATAATGGAGCTAACGCTGAATAAATTAGAAAACATAAGAGGTAAGCGCGGCTAACAAATTTGTCAACTTTATCGGCTATGATATCATTTTATCCCTGCTCCCACGTATAAACTAATAGAGGGACAAAAATGTTGAGATAAAAGAATTTTCGAATAAACTTCATTTATTTAAATCGATATTCAGAAGGCTAATAGTTTGCTTAAATATTTGCTTCGCAAAACGCTAATTCTGAGAAATTTAACAAATTCCAAAGGGATGCACAACTGCAGTAACATTATCTTTTGGACATTCAATAATATCATAAACTAAAAGATGAAACCTTACTATGTATTAATCATTAAATAGAATTTTACGAAGATTATCATAACTCTACGAAGATTGCAATTTTACGTGGAACTTTCTTAACGCATCTGAATTTTGAACCCGATTTTCTCGATATTAGAAAAATGAAATCATCCCTTTGGTTCTAGATACCTCATTTGTTCACGAAAGATGATTTCTAAAGAATTCAGAATCGTGTACCTACGATAGTTTCCTTGAAATTAACATTTTACCGACCGGAAGCCTCAACCGGAAGCTATCAATCGGCTTTCACACGCTCAGTCTGTAAACTTTGTAATGTTTCCTTACACGAAGGTGACTGTTTTTAGCGATATCGTATGTATGCTGTAAAGAAATGTTAACCGTTTGAGTGCTAAGAAATTTTCTTGTATATTTGCTAAAAATGCGGGATGAAATACGTAGTTATTTTTTTTTTTTGAAAACAATAAAAACAGCAATAATTAACTCTAATTGTTATATAAAAAGTAATTTTTAGTAAATAAAAATTTTTAGATTTATCTCTTCATATTATAGTCATTTTCAGATAAAGTATTATAGAATTTGACATGATGCGTTTTGTAATTATCAGTGTACTACTTATTTTAAAAAAATGAAAACAATTTTTAATTTTTACATTATCAAGGACCATAATTGAATGATATTAATACAAACTGAAATCAATATGAACACAACCGTTTTCATTATAGTAAGCAGCGCGATCGTGCTTCTCCGCATTCTTGGCAAAACATAAGAGAAGCGCGATAGCGCTTCGCCACACTCGAACGATTAAACTATTAATTGCGCGAAGAAAATCATCGTAATCGACGCATTAACGATGGGTCCACGCCGAAATGAGCCGATCGAGAATGCGTGTGCAATAAGCGGAGCCATGAGCGGCCGGTAAAGCGTTAACCACTTGCGCTATAAAGACGTGCCACGCACGTCGAGATGCTTTTGTTCCAAAACCGCCAGCGACGTGTATACCACGTCGATAGGTATTTGTTGCAGAAACAAAAACGACGTATTCGCCACGTCGGCTAACAGTTGGCAAGAAATGCCTTGCGGCATTACATATTCCAAATTGTTTTGAAATTTACCATTCAAAAGTAGATTATTAATTGATAAAATTTTGTTGTTGTTGTGAATATTTATTCATATCCGTGTAAATTCTTTGTCGGACCCTACCAACGTGCTAATGCACTGGTTAAAGATTTGCGCTCGCAGACGCAGTGCGGCGTCAATGTAACGCCTTATCACACTTTATATCGTAGAGCGTGGCTCGGCTAACGAAAGTTAAATCGTAGCGCAAGTGGTTAAGAAAACGAGAAAAATAAGGATCACCGTCGGGTTCCCTCCCCCGACCCGGAATTCGCGCATCCGCGACGCGGTCCAGCGAGCAGCTGCGTTTAAAGTAACGAGATGACTGTAGGCAGAAGATGAGATAACTTGGCTTCAATAATTCAGATACCTAACAGCTTAGCCCTGTCCCGTACATAATGCAGTCTATCCACCCCATCGCGCTCCCTCGTCCGTCCCTCTGCTTTGACTGCCAACCGACTCGCCTTCTCCTCTTCTACACCTCCTCGAAAGGGAAAAAGAGAGAGCGAGAGGGAGAGAGAATTGCACCCCTTCGTCGTTTCTCAGAGAACCAGTCCAGTCGCTAGACTCTTCCACGGGCTTCTTGCCATGGCTTTTAAAGTGTCAAACCCTCGAATCCGTGGCTCAGATCGTTTCGATCCGCCGCGCCCCATCGCGATTCACCTCCTTAAAGATTCATCGTTTCACTGTGTTGGATCACGCTTGTAACCGGTCGAACACGAACACCGTTGCGAGGTCCTATATACGCGAGAGGCTCGTTTCCTTTTCCGGATGGAAATCGGTCGCGCGATCGGGCAGGTTGTCGATCCCACCCTTGCTTTAACGTTTATTTTGCAAAGCTGGCTTTTGAACCAGTTGGATACCGACGTTCCCAGTATTTATTATCTCGGTCGGTTTACATCTTTGAATTTTGCTTTTTAACATTATGAACAGGCAACAGATTCTTAATTAGGAAACAGATTCTTGGAATCCTCTTCTGTAGCCGCGATGTTAAAAGGCAAGGTTTGACTCGATATGAAAACGAGTACCGTATAAAAATGCGGTTTCGAAAAATCGAGGCTACGCATTCCAAAATCGAGGTTCGTATAAAAGTATTCTCGCCTATGAGCTCGTAATTAACTTGGTCCTGTTAACACATTGTATGCCGGCCCCGCGAAAACGCGGGTTTGGAAGTCTGTTGCTTTAGCGCCGGGTTTGCGATAATACAACATTCTTTTGTTTGGCGATTTGTTTGTTTCTATTTTTCGTTATCGTTAAATTGCATATAATGAATATGCAAACCAATTTTAGTGTTTTACAATAATGTATAAAATTTTAAATATTTTCTTCACCTACAGTTTTAAATGCCTCAGATGCCACCGGCATACAATGTGTTAACAAAGATTTACTGTAATTCGTATGTCGTATGCGAACTCGTCTTCCCTAATTAAATAAAGTTAAACCGGATATTGAAACGAAGGAACAGAAAAAGATGCAGAATGAAGATAAAACTGATCGTTCCTTATTATACTCGTGGCGAAAGATAAAATCAAGTTTAGAATACGGTCTAACAAAGCGTACGAAGTGTTGGCCAAAAGTTATAGTTGACGATAGGGGGATAACGATAAGAGTAATGCGTCCCAGGTTGCGAGAGGATACGGTTTTGCCGGCCGCAGCGAATGGGGCGAGGCTGCGTCGGGGCTGCAAAATGTAATCGGCACGGCGCCCTCAATTATTAATTGCTAACCGCGTTAATTACTTGCAGGGGTGTAGGCGCGGCTGTCACTGGAACAATGGCGTAGCCGCGCTAGATTTTCCGTTAAATGCAATCGAATCGACCATCCTTGATAAAAGGTGGAATAGCAATTCATCTTATCGATTTCCTGATAGCCAAATTTCAACGTATAAAATTATCCAACAAATTTATTATCGGTAATGAAAATTGATATTGAACTAGGTTTACGGGACCCGTCAATTTGACGGGTTTCGGACTTAGTGAGTAAAATTTGCAAAAATAGTTACTATTATTCCCAGCAACTTTTGCCGAGTTTTATTGATAAAGTGACACAAATATTCCCAAATCTATTTCCCTCTGAGTTCTGCAATTTCAAATTCTTTTTTATGTATACCTATTCCTTAATATATAAATACTTTGTTTTATAAAAGTAAATTCTATGAGTAAATTTCATGAGTAAAAATTTAATTTTTCAATTTATTCATGGTTACACTTTTAACAAATATTAGTAATCAAATGTTATTTTAATATCTTTGGGATATTTGTTCGGGAGCACCTAGAACCCCAACTTTGATTTTTAAAAAAATTTTTCAAAAACCTTCCCGGTGATATACCTAATAATTTCCCAAATTTTCACGACGATTGGATGTATGGTTTTTGAATCTATCGAGTACAGACAGACAGACAGACACACATTCATTTTTATACATATAGGTTATTCATTAAAGAGAATGTTACTTTTGACATTTTTTCTTTCAAAATTCATTGTTAGCTAATTCTGTCAGAGAATTTGCATTGAACGCGAAATTTATTTTCTTTGCTTCCTTCTCTTTTAAAGGAATCAGTGGTATTAATTATCATTATTTGAATTCGATTTGTAATCGTATGATGTTCGCTTGTCGAGATATACCTCTTAATTACTCGATAAATGCTGAAAATTATAGAATGTACCACCATTTTGTAGCACAGTGTATACGTATTTCCTTAACTGCTCGGAGCTGGCTTTCCCAATTTAATTTTAACGTTACTTTACATCGGGAAACAACCTAATTTCCTTAATCATACGTAAGTAGAGAACTGAGTATCGAAAGGAAAGAAATTTTAGATAGCTCGGCGTAATATTTCCTTCTAATGATCGCGTTCTGTGAACCTGCACGAAACAAAAGTATCGGTGAAACCAGAAATTGATATCGGCCGAAGAAAATTACAGGAAGTTCAGGTAGGCTTACCCAATCCGGGAACAGAAGCAAAAAAAAAAGAAGAAGGAGTGAAATTAACGAGGTGCTTTTTGATCTTCGATAGGTCGAATCGGGTAAATAATTCGTGAGGAAATACTGCCACCGGTCTTTAGAAATTTACACGTATTACGTAAGGGAACCAGTTTCGAGAAATTACTGGTACCTACTATAAGGCTGCCATTTGTGAAGTCACTAATTTAGAACAGAAAATATTAATACCTTGAACTTTTCTACTTGAAACCTGGACACTTTTGACCCTTTCTTAACACTAGAACTACCAGAACAGTCAAAATGACCAATTGGTGATTATTCATAGCAGCCTTATAAATTCACTGTGGTAAAGCTTTTAAAATTTCCTATGATTTTCTGCAGAAAGTATAAATAAAGATTTGTTTCCTATGTATTCAATATCTTTTCATGTAATTTTCAATTTGATCTGTTCCATGCAAATAAATACACGATAATTGTCGGTAGTTCTAGTGTTAAATTACGTACAACATCCCAAGACATTTTACCTATACTCTTTTACAGCAATATTAACAATTTGCGACAAAGTTTGTAAAGTCTCTGTCCAGTACTTAAGATCTCTTCGATTTCTTTTTTCGCGTTTATATCTCTTTCGTACGTCTGTTTTTAATATCTTTGAGACAGTTATTGTGTTTCTTGAGCCGAATAAAGCAGGTAATAATTGAAGCATTAATTAATGTCTACAGCTGCCATTAAACATATTCGTTCTCTAGTTTTCAACGATACCATTATCTGTCGGCAATCGAACATCCCTGCGGCGCTCAATTCTGAAACTCGTTTTTCATTAATTTTCCCCGATCCCCTATCTCGGTTGTTTAATAACTGAAACCGTAAATCGGTTGGAAAACGGTTGAACAGCGAAAAGATAAGGCGTCATCGTGCACTTACGCATACGCGACCGCGAGCCTTTCCTACAATTATCGCGGCAGTAGTAACGAGCAGAAAATAAAACTGTTCGATAGAGGAGTGTTGATTGCGGCCAACAGAACTACCGTTATCTGAAATCTCTGCTCGACATCGTCGGCTGTTCTAGTCGTTAATCGTGCAACAAACCGATCGAGTTGTGTCCCGAACGACCGAGACTCGTTCCGTGATACACGGGCTACCGAGGGTGCAACTCGCTCTCTTTCACAAAAAGGGAGGGGTGGGAGGGGGAGAGAGAGAGAGAGAAAAAGAGGCAGAGAGAGGGGAGATAGAGAGAAAGAGAGAGGAGAGGAGAGGAGAAGGTTGAGACCGCTCCTCGCGGAGATAAACAAAGGTACAACGAAACCGTTTAATTACCAAGGACCGGAGATTAACTCTAATGGAACGACGGTGTTTCGTGGCTCGTATGGAAGCGGCTCGCTGATTGGCCGCGTTATCCACTCTGGCGCCTTCCAGACTGAGGAACTTTTCGGCCCGACCTCGTTGCCGAACGGAGCTACTCCTGATTTTCGGTCTCTTTAAATGCCAAGCGAATTTATCGTCCGATGTAAGGTTAGATTCGTAAAAGCGAATTTAGATCTTTCACTTTGGATGATCGTCGGGCATGATTTATCCGCAGTGCAAGGTATAAATAGTTTTTTAGCAATTCATCCAAAGTTAAAATGTACTAGGATTGTTTCATTTTGGATGATCATCGCGAATAATTCATTGAGGGGTGTAAAGAGAGTTTTCATCTGCATTTTATCCAAAGTCAGCATTGAAAGTGAAAGAGGTAAAGCCAAAGCCTCTGTTTTTGATGAAATCAGTGGGTGACTCATTCGTAGTGAATGTCAGTAAAAAAGTAAACAGTCACGGCTTTCCGTTCAGATTTTAGTCTGTCTACGAGTCCGTCTTAAAAAACCATTTTCCATTTTAAGTGACTTTCATGAATGAAATATTAAAAATATGAACACCGCATAAAATAATCACAGTTTGACAATATTAGATCCAAAACAAAACCATTTTTTGAAGGCTTGTTTTATGTATTGCAAATTAACACCTTATTAAAATTTGAAAAAGCTTATTTGTATCAACAAATATTGAGAGGTTTTACGAGGGGATTCTGATAAATGGTTCCATCGAAGCGAAGCTATCGACGTTGCCAACATGTCGGCCATTTTGTGGTTCCCTAACAGACTTAGTGCTAGAAAACAGACACCCTCCAACCACCCCTTAGCGAGCTAGCGCTATGCCACCGACGAATCGAATTAACTTTATTACGTTTGTCTTCTGTTTTCCACCCCAACAACCGCCACTCTCTTTTCACCCTCGATTTCTCTCGGCCGACTTCTCGCGTTCTCTTTTTCTACTCTGTACCGCTCTCATTCTCAGTCAAGCTGCTGACGGTAAACCGAACCGATCCCATTGGTGATTTTGACATATTTAGAACCAGTATCATTGATTTACCGAATTTGAAATTAAGGAATTTCAAAATTTACAAACTTAAGAATCCGGGAATTCAGGAAACTATAATTTTTAAGAATTAAACGATTATACATATGGACGATTTAAAGGTTCTGCGCCCAGTTCGAAAATGACAATTAAAAAAATTCTAAATTAACAATTTAATGTAGTATCTACTAAATTAAATAGTTGGTAACAAAGTGACAACAGTTAACCCTTTGCGCTCGAGAGGTGACTGTTAGTCACCAAATAATAGTTTCGCATATTTTTAGACATTAGTTAGTTTGTTTATCAGTTAAGAGGTTAAGTAGTCATACGTGTAAATTTTAGTAGATCTCTTAACTAAACTAAATGATGTTTAATATAGGCGAATTTTAGTAAACATTTAGAATTTGTAAATTTTTGAAGTTACTATCATTAGACGACTAACAGTCATTTCTCGAGTGCAAAGGGTTAAATGTTACTTCTAAAAGTAATAAGGTTAAGCAAATCAACAGATCATCCGGAGAAATCGACATCCGCAAAATTGTAAACATACACTTTCCGTATTAAACTAGTGTAACGAATTATTTCCGCAAACGTTGAGCTCACTTCGTTTCCAAAAGGAATGCTCGATCATCTTCAGTCTTTCCATCTGTTACAGGAGGCAAACAGCAGAGGAGAGGGAGGCGGAGAGGCAGGCGGCGAATCGGTTGATGTTGTCCCTTCAAGCAGAAGCTCTTGGTAAAGTGGCTTATCCCACGACGGTACCCAGCCATCCAGGGGGAACCCCGGTTCCCAGCCTGGACAGACAGCAACCACCCACTGCTCTGACCCACCCGGTGGGTCAGTGGACCTCGCCGTACGGCCCACCGCAACCTCTAGCCGAACCGATTTGCTGAACCATGACAGTTGACGCGAACAGAAAGACACTTGCAAAATGTGAACCCGTTACATACTAATCCTGTGACTTCTGTACGTCGCAACACCGTGTTTCGTCGCCAAGTTAGCCATCTTTTACACTGTGAACCGCGACAAGAATAATGTTGAATTGTCAGATTGTATATTAAATTTCAGCATTTTGGATATCTATGTTCCTGGGTAATTTAAATGTGCAAGCAGCCATGGAACGTCAATTTCTTCGATTAAATGTCACAAATTGATTATCATTTATCGAATGCCCGAACCTCTTATCGTTTTCTTTCAAACGTATGAAATTCGCTAGACTTTTGTGATAGATTTCATTTAGTTTTCAAAATCATAGTTACAACTCGCAGTGCTGAAATTTAGTTTGCAACTTCATATTGTTCTCCTAAGTTAAAGTATCTGATCTAGAATTTTTTTCATTTCTCAAGATACAATGAAATATTCTAAGTTCCACGTGTTTTATTTTCTAACTAAAACTGGAAAGTCCTAAAAGCTTTACAGGGGTCTAGATACAGTCCACTCTATTCATCTTAATCGATCTTGCTAATATAAAGCAACTAACCAACTTCAGTTCTCTTGGATATTTCGAAATCCTGGATAGAATATTTTAACTTAGAAGGGAAGGTAGTTTGCGAAGTAGAAGTTGTTCTTTATTTTCTGTTTTCGAAATTATGTTTAAAGCTTGTAACGATATTCGCTTTCAAATCGAATTCAGTAAGATTAAGAAAAGAATGATCGAGTAACTTGAATTTATTTAATTTCGGTGAATCAGTTGCTGAAGAATAGTTTCTAATGTGAATAAAGAACCAAAATTTGAAATGTACTTATGGTTGACGGTTTGGAATTACCTGTTATGTATGTTGTTTCGAGTTTTGTGCGATAACGAACCGTTACTTGCTTTTGTTTCTCGTTAGATCTCTGTCGCTATAAGATCTCCAACATTTTACTTAGGTTTGTAACATTAACTTTTCTGTTCCTAATTCATGTTTCACTGATTAATCGATTTTTCCGAATCCTCCGTATCGATTTATTCGAAAATGAAGGTTCATTGTGAAAAAATAGTTTTAAAGCCATGTTTTAATATCTGGTAATGAATCTTTTCGTCGAAAAATACGTTGGATACATTTCAAACTTAAAACGAACCTCCAGAATCGCGTGAAACCGTTTCACTTGTGTATCTCCATCAATCTCTATTAAACGTGTACAGTAAAACGACAATGCGATACCAATACAATCGTCATCGTGATTTCATCGACTTCAACGGTAACACGCGATAATTTCCGCCTATTACGAATCACGATTACGCGCACAGGCACACGTGCATCGCACACGAATGCGTAACGAAGGTATGTTTGGTAAATTCTTCGAAAGGAGTGCTAATTGGCGTGATTGCTAAATTGACGTGACGTTATTGGCAGGGAGAAGAAGTCGACAGAGATCGAACGGGGAAAAGAGCAACAGAGGCCAGCGAGTCGTCTTAATTGCGCTATTTCCAGGTAATATTAACGTCTTACCGTCACGACCGCCAATTTTATCGACGTACTTAATTAATGAACCGAGGGGACTGATAGGGAGCTGAAAAAGAAACTTAAATAATTACCGATCGCTCGCGCCGGTCCACCGTAGCCAACCTCGTGAGGTATTTACTTTGTCCACTGCTTGACAGGCCGGATACGCAAGCACACATCCGGAAGACGTAGAACCACGAAGGACAACCGAGGACAGAGTGAATTATGGACAGCTTCAAATTTCGTGAAATTCTCTCTAATTCCAGGGACAGATCTAGGAACGTTGAATAACGATTTGTTCTCTTATCAACAAAAAATTTAGAATTAGTTTCTGAATTGCACTTGTATCCATCCAATCCGTTATTAATCTGTTATAAGTTCAAAATTAATATTATAGATGCCAATCTTGTTGGTGTCATGTCTGGAAATACAGTTTTCGGGTTGCATTCTTATAATAAATCCTGTATAAACTGAATTTTTGGTCAGCTGAAAATTATCACTACAAGCATTAATGATAGCTCTCCTTATTTTGATAGATTTCCGATCGATGAGCTTACCATGATAATTTTTCTGTTTCAAATTTATGCGTTCCTTAAAATATTTAGCTGATTCGAAACTTACATATCTTATCAAAATTTTTCGTCAGCAACCAGGTTTAAGGTCGTCTAAATTTTACCATTTTCTTTTTACCGTTGTCCCCTCGTTTGTCGAAACAATTGAAACGATACTGAAAAATTTGGTCTCACCGACACTTAACTTAACGAACAACAGCAACGATTCAAAGCGTCGTAGAGCGCGATTTGCATTTACTATTGATCTGAAAACCTACTGATCGGTGCACCCCTCGGGTGTTGCGGGTTAACCGAAAGATCGATGCAACATATCTGTGTACATATTAGCGCGATAATTTGTAATTAAAGACAGTAACACGCAGTGTACGATATTAAACCGTTTCAGCGTTCGACTTGGCAAGCAACATCGTTTCAATTTCGAACATTTAGACGAGCACACATATGTATTAGACAAAAATACAGTAATTATCGCTTACAAATATACATTACCGTTCATAATTATCCAAACACTTTGGTGGATTTTTAGCGATAGCGATACTTACCATTTACTTGTGAAATGAACAATAATTTATGAACAAATTATTTATTTAAAAATCATCTGTCTGGTTGAGATATCACAACTTCGACCGATTTCGTTGCTAGTTTCAACCGAAATTAAACAATCAGAATGTAAAGAATGCTTTTAACGGTGAACTAAATTTTTTATTACTTTTAAAAGTCAAATTTATTTCACTTTACTTTGTGATTTTGTAAATAAATTTTCTCCCATCAAACATAAACGAATGTCCGGATATTACCGAACGGTAACACACATACATAGGTATACACACAACTTGTACATATTATTTTCTTAGCAGTACACAGAAACGTAAAAAAGTGATTAAAGATATATTATCGCTAGACCGCAGATTTTTATGCATTCATAATTTGTATACGCAACAAAATGAAGAATCGTATAATGTGCGAGCATATTGAAACTATCTCAAGTAAAGTACACCTTATAATTATTTAGATTATCAAACGAATCTCTGGTTAGGCTCCACTTCCTCGGCCGTGCTTATAAAGATATGAATTTGCATAAAAATCCGCGGTCTGATTATCACGGAAGAGTGCATATAATAAGTGTATGTATCGCTACTATTAAGATTCGTCGTCGTCATCGAAATAGAGCGTGTAAGTCGTCTAGTTAAGCACTTATTTAACCCCTTAACCTACGATTTACGTTCGAGAATTCTGGACCGAAAACGTAAACAAGTCACCTTCGAGTCATTCGCACGACTTGTATCACACCATTGCAGATTATTAATTTTGTATTATTGATTTTTGTATAAATAAACTTTTTGTAGTACTTGCATCTACCACGATTATTACACCAGGTTGTAATTACTTATCAAACATTCCACAAATATTTATAACTTTAGGAGGGCGCCGCCACTAATATTTATATTCGGCCCGATCATCGTACCCGGGCTATGCCCGTTGTTGTAGGTTAAGGGGTTAAGTTATTAACCCTTTGCACTCGAGAGGCGACTCTTAGTCGTCTGACGATACTAATTTCCAAAATGTTCAAATTCGAAATATTCACTACGATTCGCCTATATTAACACGTTCCCTGTCGGACATTTTTTTAAAGACTTTCCGTTTAGGCCAGTGTGGGGCGTATACGCCCCACGTTTTTTTTATGGTTGACACAAGCATGTTTTTTGTGGTATAATACACAATATTTCAGTAATTTAAAACTATAAATTTAAAAGAAAGGCATATCTCTTTATAAATTTAAACCAGAAAAGCGATCATTTTTAGTTTATTTGACAAAATATTGTTAAAAATATGCCTTTTTTTAAAGGCATTTTTCCGGCGTGGGAGAAAATTTTAGCGTGGGGCGTATACGCCCCACTCGGCAGGGAACGTGTTACACATCATTTAGTTTAATTAAGTGATATACTAAAATTTACATATACGACTATTTAACCTGTGAGCCTAAACGATAAACAAACTAACTAAAATCTGAAAATTTGTGAAACTAACAGTCGCCTCTCGAGCGCAAAGGGTTAACACTTGGACTGCGAGTATATTTCGCCGCCAACTTACGCGTGCAACGGGCGTTTCCTCGTGAACCGCGCGGGATTTTGGTCGTTCAGTAAATTTGTAGGAAAAAAGAATGCGAAGCAACAACGTCTAGCAACGCAACAACACACATATAATGTTCCACATACATGACATGTATTTGTGACATTGTATATAATTTCATTGTAATTATATAACAGCCGTTATCTACCACAAATCTACTAAACACGTATTTTTACGTGACCCATGCTCCAGTGACAGACTGCGAAAAACGTAAAAGCACGTTGCCCGCAGTCCAAATGTTAAGAGTAACCATAGATTATCGGTCGTAGCGAACGATGTGATGTTATGTAAGTACGTGTAACATTGTATATAATTGACAAATGAAGATAATGACATATACAGGGTGTTAATCTACCTCTGGGCCGCAATGAAATGGGGGGTTCTAGCCGGTAAAATAAGACGAAAATCAAGAGGGACGAAATGTCGTTAAACGCTTCGTTAATTAATTATTAGCAGTTAAAGATTGCCCAAATTAGCCAATCCTGCTGCAGCGCCGGCCGTTGGGCTCGCCGCGCACAGGCGAACCCAGGACCGTATCAACATGTGTTACAACGCTTACCTCGTGGGGCGCAGAAAAACTTGTTTGTCACTCAAGAGACGGACGACACAAAATCAAAACTTCGGTCACCTTCCAAAAAGTATTCAATGATCGTTGAATAGCATTAAACCTACTTACTCGCAAAATCCACAAGAGCATGTCAGAACTCGCCCATTGGGATTTCCGAGTAAAGAGGGTCAATGATCTCTTAAAGTAGTAGGTTTAATGCTATTCAACGATCATTGAATACTTTTTGGAAGGTGACCGAAGTTTTGATTTTGCGTCGTCCGTCTCTTGAGTGACAAACAAGTTTTTCTGCGCCTCACGAAGTAAGTGTTGTAACACATGTTGATACGGTCCTGGGTTCGCCTGTGCGCGGCGAGCCCAACGGACGGCGCTGCAGCGGATTGGCTGATTTGGGGCAATCTTTAACTGCTAATAATTAATTAACGAAGCGTTTAACGACATTTCGTCACTCTTGATTTTCGTCTTATTTTACCGGCTAGAACCCCCCATTTCATTGCGGCCCAGAGGTAGATTAACACCCTGTATATATATATATATATACATACATGCATACATATATATATATATATACATAAAAAGATTTAACTGGTACACGTATACGTTGATTGTACTGAACTTCACGAACTTCATAATAAGCAAACACACATGATAGAGTAATATCACGAAATATCACTTGGCTACTATTTATTTGTTAAACAAATGATTCTTAACACGTATATACGTTTGTTGATTAATATTACCATGTAATTTCCTTTTTGTTAAATCGTCTAACACCGATACCGTTTTACACCCTTTCTCTTCTTTTCAATCTTTCTATATTCTTTTTAGATCGTATCCCGTGGATGTAAAATAGTCGAAATGATCCCGGAAGTAATTCAAACGATCCGAAATAAAATCAGGAATTCGCCGGAATTAATTTTGCCCGTGACATACTTGATTTCTTCGATCCCGATACACTTTGTATAAGGGTGCACTGTATATATTTTTTCAATTGTATCGCACAAAATAAATTTATACGATCACACGAACGAGGGAATGATTTTGTGGAGCAGCGATTATTGTTTGGAAGGGGGCAGCCATAAACAAAAATCAGAAACGCAAACGAACAACGACGAACTTAAGTTTTTGTTGTCTTCGGCTATTATATTTTTGCCGCTCCCGCAATGAAAGGAAATTGTTGTCTGTTAAACATTCAATACTAATAACTTTTTGTTCAAAGCCTTTTTTTAACCCTTTGCACTCGAGGGCTCCGCGGCAGAGCCATTCAAAATTTGACTTCAAACTCGAGGGCTCCGCTATGGAGACAATGCGAATAACGTTCTGTTCATAACAGAAGAACGAAAACAAATCGTGTATACGATATTTCGCTCTTGATTTTTCTTTATATATTATAATATTTGTATCCATAATCAACAATGACTTTTCTTTTGTAAAAATCATTTACTCATACGTAAATACGATCTTTCCACTGAAATTGCTTCAAGTTACTGGTATTACGAATGAAAAAAAATTTCGAGTGCAAAGGATTAATCACTTGGCTGTTGATAGCTGAAAAATTGCGTGGTTATATCTTTCTCTTTATATCTGTATTTTGCAATATCTTCTACACATATAAAAAGACATGTTCTGACTGATTGACTGATTCATCATGAACATGAAATTTAGACAATGGATTCCTTTTATGTCGTAGGCAATTATGGAAGAATTTTTTGATATTCCACCCCTGAGGAGGGTTAAATAGGAATTGAAAGACTGTTTGAAAATCCGCCGATTTTAAAGCAAGCACTATGAAAACTAGTATTTAGCTTTTTGGTTAGAATTAAAGAAATACGTGTTTCAACGTTCTTGGAAAAGCAACCTCCAAGGGGGTAAATTAAGGGATGAAAGTTTGTTTGAAAATCCGCCGATTTCGAAGCAAGCACTTTGAAAATTAGTATTTAACTTTTTGGTTAGAATTAAAAAAATACGTGTTTCAACGTTCTTGGGAAATCAACCTCCAAGGGGGTAAATTAAGGGATGAAAGTTTGTTTGAAAATCCGCCGATTTTGAAGCAAGCAGTATGAAAATTAGTAAGTATTTATACTTTCAGGTTAAAATTAAAGTTGAGGGCCAGCAAAATTGGACATCTCTTGAAAATAGTTAAAATTGAAATTAAAGTACTTGGGCAAAGCCGCAGGCAACAGCTAATTATTTTAAAAGGAATCATCTGATTTTCACTTGTATTTTGCACAATCTCCCCACAATACTGTACTTTGAAAAGGTTTAAGTGCCTGTTGCCTTATTACTTTTTCTTTTTCCAGTATCAAATGGATGGATATCTTACTTTATTCTTTTACTTTTCGATTCGTATATCGGTCGCAAGTTATTCGCGAACACCAACGCAGGCGCACTTTTACATTAATTCTGCAACAGCCTGTACAGAACCCGTTACATGCGAGGAAAAGCACGCTCGCACGATTACGGTGTTTGCTCTCGTAATCGAGAGGATCGATCCTTACGAAAGAACCGGAAGTTTCGCGTGCTACCAACCGTCACGGATCGCTCTCACATTGTAACATCTCTCACCCTTCGGACAGTGAAACGGTGGCAATTCCGTTGTAGATCGGCCACACGGACGAGAAGAAGGAAACGAAATGACAGAGTAGCTACCCTCGTTGGATGTGTAGCTAGAAACCGATTCCGCGAAATTTATTTTCTATAGAATTCCAGTTGTAGGTACATGGATTGGACTTCCGTCTCAGACTGGTTCTTCGTACGAAACATCATGGCGTTTGGTGTGCTTGATGCCTAATTAACTTCCCAGTTTTATTGTCGTTTTTTATTTGTACAACAGGAGGCTTACGTAAGCGATCAATAAAAGAATGCTTAAAATAGAAAACAACAATACTGTGTTCCTTTTGTTTGGTAGTCTATACAGAGGAAAGAAAGCAGTTATAATTTTACAAAAGTTAATTATTTTGATTACTACAGTTTTTCCATAAAATAATTATCATATCATTTGGTTCACTGCGACCTAATCAATGATTCTTTTCGTTACTTATCCGTGGGATAAAAAGTGTTGCTGATATATACAAATCGTTACATTGTTTTGTTAATACGACAGAAATGTAGTACAGTTGTAAAAATCTAAATGCCTTGTCTAATGAATTATATTATCTTCTTATTTTTCTGCTTCCTCTCGATTTTTGTTCCAATCGTTCCTTAACTACGTCCGTCAAAAACACACGGAGTTTTTTTCCCCTTTGCCTCTCCCTTTCTCTCTCTCCTCTCCTCTGATCGTCCTAATCGTTGTCTTTCCGCAGCGAATTATCCCACTTCAGCTAGAAGAGCTGCCCGCGCCGGATGTGGCTACGTTTACTGCCTATAATTGCAGAGAAGACGCGGCTCGCCGTTCCGCCCAATTATTTGGGGACAAATGCCCGCCAAAAAAGAAGCATCCGAGTTCCTCGCCGGGCCAAGCACCCCTCCTTTCAGATCGACAGAAAATTATTTATGAGACGGGAAATAATCGTTTTCCATTTTCTTATTCTTTTCAATGTTTTGACACTATTCCTACCGACACTTCATATAAACTTATTCCTACCGTGACATTCCTACGTAAGACAGACTATAAATTTTTCTTAAAAAATAAACAATGAAAAAAGAAGTGAATATCGAAAAATGTATTATACGTATGTTTGAGAAAAAGTCTAAAGTTTAAAGGCGATTCAATTACGTTGTGTCCTATGAAATTCTAATCGAAATTTTAAAAATGGTCATTTGACCGGTTGTGGTAGGAATAGTGTTAAACTAGAAGTTAATTAATAATTGAACTAACCATTTTTACGCATATTTATTGATAAATGGTATACTAATTTACAAATAGTATACCAATATACAAATAATATATTTATCACAAGTTTGAGCTGCCTTTCACAAGTTTAGAACTAATGCTATACATGTATATTATTCCATATACACTAACGAAAGCACGTTTGATCGTGTGTAATTAGGAATGAAGATTACAATTGCAATGTGCAACATTTACAAAGTTACGAAAGCGCTCTTTTTTTATCGAAGAATCTTTCATTTTCTGTTTGGTTCCTTTCTAGGCTTCTTACAAACGTTTCCAAAGAACAGAAACTTAAATTTGTAGAGTCAACGCGTTACAAGATTTACATTTTGTGAGTCAATTGTTATCGCTAAAGAATTGTTATTGTACGTTGCGATTCGCACGATATTGTATTATGGTTAATTTTAATGGTAACAGTGACATATTAAATATAAGAAATTAATATCAGTTACCACCAACAAACATGTAGTTTTCTCAGTTGCGAGCGATACTGGTATATGTAGTTAGTCATCCGAAGTTCTGACAGAGGAAATCGAGAGTGAATCGTTTCCGGTCGGTCGGCGTTGACTCTGTCGTCCGAAACTCTGATGATTGTGCGTGAAGCGCCCTGTAATCTCGTTCACGAGGATATTTTTGTGGTTTTTCTAGTTTCCAACGCAGTCGCCGGTGTCCAATTACGCGGTTCCACAAAGTCTGTTTTGAAGATCGAAGACTTGAGCACTGTTAAACTAACGTGAGAACTGAATCCTAATAACGTTGTCTATTATGGAGAAGCTCTGTAAAATATCATCACAAACTTTTTATCCACTAACTTTGAAATAGATGCAACCACACTTATCATATTTATTATATAAATTTCATTGTTGCAGCGAAATTTATAATGAAAGACATTTTATCGTTATCTTGCTTTATTGCAGCAAATTTTCTTGAGATTAGCTTAAAATGAATACCCGATTAGTATTGATTAAGGTACGTGAATTAAATATATATATATATATATATATATCCACTTGGTAATCGAATCTTGGAAAACAGTTATGAAGAAATTATTCTAGGAGCAAGTAATCAAACATAGAATAGGTACTATAATATTGAAATAACGATTCTTAAAATGTTATTTCAAATTAATTATTGCCTACACGATAAACTAAATACGATATCAACAACGCAAATAATAACAATCGAAAGAAATAAATATAATTATATTACAAATGTCTACGATATGCCAGCCAATTTACATTTACTTTAACGATCTTTCTAAAGATCTCACAATCGTCTTATTATTATGTATGATCTTATGATCCGTTTACAAGTTAAAGCAATTAACACTCCGCTTTTAGAATTTGCTAAAATTTTAGTGTCAAAACACTTGATCGATGCTTAATTTTTTGTACCTTTCAATTCTGTCTACTTTTTGTTTTTTGGAATTAATCATGCCGACGGACGAGTAGCTGACATGTATAAAAATAAAATAAAATATTTACATTTATTTTTTCAAATATTTTCACGTTCACGATATTACTCATCAATGGTTCCGCCATCGAATACTCCCATAATTTCGTGTCACCAGCGCATTATTCTTCACCGGGACAAAATTATGCAAATTATCGTCGTCGTTTGCTGCTCATTGTTTCCCCTCCTCCAGCACAATACACACCCTTAGAAATTAATCTACGATCACGTGCACTTGGCACGCAAACTACCCCGTTTCTGTTCGAGCATACTCGTAAAGATATCTCGCGTTCACATACATATTGCTCTGTACTTTTTACGTATGATAAACGCTACGTTTGATTACGAATGGTAACCTTACGAAGGAGAATTCGTCAATTTAAACCCTTAATGAACAGTTTTTTTGCAAAAAACCGGCCAAAAAAAAGCAATTCCTTTTAATGTAAAAAAACACAATTTAGAACGTTGTCTTGGGAAGAAAATTAAAAAAATACAAGAATAGTCAAAATTTTTATTGTATCGTAAATTTTATTGTCGCTCGAATTATCTCGAGAGCGCACAGTTTGGCCAGTTAAGGGGTTAATTAAATAGTAATCCTATGTACATCAATTCTACGTATGGTCAAACGTTAATAGCCTTTTTGAAATCAAACACGTACGATTTTTATGAAAAAATAAAATGATCCTGTAAGATCAACATATTGTAGATCAATAAACTTAGCTGAAAGTGGTCTACTTAGCTAAATTAACACGTTCATCGCCCAGCGTGATTCGACTGAGTTTCTAGCTGGGCCCAAATCCGATTGCATAGAAAACTGGGGTAAAAGATATAAAAATAGCAAAAGTTTTAATTTTTTATTTTTATTTTACGTATTTTATATATATATTATACTTCAATATTTATTCCATTGAATTCCTTTTAAAAGTCCTATTTAACTTTAATAAAAAGAACGTCACCCAAATATGGGTGACGTGGCGACGAACGTGTTAAACATAATATAGAAAGATAGTAACCCGCATTCATATAAATATGATTTCTGTAAATCATAAAGTGCCAGCTTCTAAATATACAGTGTATACTTAACAAAATACAAAGTAATACAAAATTTGTAATCATAACTACTGCAATGTTATTATTATAACAAGTTGTATTAATTTTAATATATTTATGGCAACGGTGGATACTTTTCTTTTAAATTTTGGTAAATTTAGAAGAATTACTTTAACTTTAAATAAATGAATCTTTATAGAATATTGAGAACGTTCATTCCTTTGCATTAAATATTTAAAATTTAATAGATGTATACAGACGGAATTGGTGGGGCGGCTTGAATTAAAAACTAATCCAATATTAGCTTCATTCTAGCCAGGCGATACGATGCTCAACAATTATTTCCCCCACTGTGTTTCTGTTCAACGCTAGTAAACTACCCTTGGGCTCCGCTTCTATGCCAGTATATGGGGGTTGTATACATATAGGGTTTGCCACAGAGAACAGAGCAATCGCGAAACCTATTCACGTGTAAAATACGATCGGTGATGTTCATAATAGTTAAATTAAAAAGTCATATCTATGTTTCTAATTTATAATAATTTATAAATATACTGATGCTATAAAAAATATGTGCCTATAATTTCACCCTACATTTAATCGAATAAATCATTTTCAAACTATTGTTTATTTCAATTATCCGTTGCGAATAAAATAACAGTTTGAACGTGTACTGCACGTATTGTTCATAAATAATATAGAAAGCTTGTATTTCTGACTGTTGACCTAATCTCTTATTTAAATAATTATTTTTGAACAATTTTAATTAAATGAAATTAGATGTCACATGAGCCGTCATTTTTTCAAATATTTTATCCGATTCGATTATCCAAGTCCGCATTAAATGAACGCAAAAGTTAACAAATAATTTTCTACGCGATATTTTATTACAATCAATTATGGACAAACTGATGTTTTCAGATCCAATTCTGCTGCTATCCGCTTTTATAATTAATAGAGAGGAAAATCCGGTCTGTATTAACCAAAAATTATTGATTACACGAACCAGTTCACCCGTAATACACTGAAATAAATAGAACTCTATTACATCCGATTCAATGTATACTCGACAAATTTTTAAATAAATTATTGCCAACGATTCGTCCTATTTACATATATTTCATAAATATACAATCTACTTTATGCGAACAGTTAGATTTAGTTAGTTCGACTACAGAAGTTCAAGAAAATAAAGCTCAAAAGTTAGGTACAGAAAGTATTTAATAACAAATTAAAATTAAACATTGCTACTAGCTCGACGAAACGTGGCCAATGCTCGTTTCGTTTTAAAAATACCTTTAATGCGAAACTTCAAAAGCAATAAAAAAAATGAAACATAGTTCTGTTCAAGTGGGTCTCATCTCTTCGATTACTTTTATAAAAAATGTAGGATATGAAGGTGAAGGGGAAAACACGAGTCTTATAAACAAAGAAAGTTAACAGTTTGTTCAAAAACACACCAGAAAGTTAACAGTTTATACAAAAACACACAAGAAAGTTAACAATTTATTCGAAAACATAAGAAAAAGAACAAAAATCTGAACGGCACTGCTTTCCGCGACTGTTCTTCTGAGGAGCGCGAAAAACGACTGCCGCCAAATTTGCAGGTCGCAACACGTTTATCTAAAACTGTTGGAAATTCGTATCCTAACGAATAAACAAAAATCAATCGCCTCGAGGAAATATTTATGTAAGGTCGAGCTATCGGCTGAGGAGGTTCCAGGAACGGGTCAAGTGGTTTTCCTTACCACGCTGTGCGTAAGAATTAGAAGACCCTAACGAACTGTGTCCTTTAGCCTTTTTCTATTCATTCGAGTCTTGTCTCTCGCTGTGTAGAGATCAGGTTCAGAAAGCGATATACCTTCCCTTAGAAATAAAATTTAGTAAATTCTTAACACTTTACCGACCGCTCGTGGATCAACTTATTCCCGACCGGCTCACTTTGCAGTGGATGCATCATTAATGAATTGAACACAATGATTTTCTTCGAGTAATTAATAGTTTAATATCTCTGTACAGTATATATACATATACGATTTTGCTCAAAACAGTCACCTTCGTGTAAGACAACATTACAAAACTTACAAGCTGAAGTATGTAAAAAGCCGATTAATAGGCTTCCGGTCGGTAAAGTGTTAAGTGAACAGTTATCGTTATTTTATTCCTTTCAATCCATAATCTCCAATAAAAACAATCGACTATCGACACGGCGGCGAGCCGTGTCATCTTTGTAACGGCTATTTTACGGAAAAATACTATGTCTTTCCAACGGTCATTCCGTGGAAAAATCCGACAAAAATATCTATAAAAATTCGTAGTCTATCTATCGCGCGTATCGAAACACTTTGGAAATTTTCCGGTAAATTGGAAACTTTTAAGCGTATCATAGAGGCACATCTTTTTTCCTCCTTCCATCCCGCACCCCACCGGTCTTCCTACCCGCCGGTAACTCTCTTTTCAGCCAGACACAGTGCGTAGATCATAACGGGCACGCATGTACGCGCGAACCGGGGCCGAAACGCGTTTATAAAATCATGAGGCGCGAGGTACTGCGGATATTTACGCAACCGTCGTAAATTTATTGTGATTGCGCTTTAGCCGAGTCGCGAAAACCGTGTCGGTCGACGCTTTTTTTCCTGGTCGCGCAGGGAGGCACCTGACTCCGAATAAAAGTGAGCTCGATTGAATTCATGGAAATTGATCGTTTTGATAAAAAGTGAATCAAAATCGCCGCAACGATTTCGATACTTAACACTTAGCCAACCGAACGGGGAGATCTCCCATTTTTTCCTTAACACTAGGATTACCGACAATTAAAGTGCACTTATTCGTATGGAAGAGACCGAATTGAAAATTACTTCAAAAGGTACCGAATGCATAGAAAAGAAATCTTTATTTATATCTTCTGCAAAAAATCACAGTGAATTTTGGAAGTTGTATCACAGAGAATTTATAAGGTTGCTATGAATAATCATCAATTGGTCATTTCGATTGCTCTGGTAATTCTAGTGTTAACCATTAGCGCAGCCATTAATTCTATTTACTTTTGTTATTAGTCAGTCTTGAACTAGTGTCGTTCACGGTTCAGATTTTCCAAACTACAATTTTTAGTCGATTCAACACATGTCAAAGACTAACGAATAAGAAAAGTGAATAGAATCAATTGCAACGCTTTGTCGAGGAAAAAAGTGGGAGATCTCCTCCTTTAGTTAGCTAGGTATTAAAATTCGAAGTTAAGAATCACCGCTTTGATCGGTATCAAGTGGTTGCACGATAGATCATTTAGGTCCTATCAATTTTTGTGCTCGTTGGTTACCCCAACATGTTCCCTGAAAGAACAACCGGCTAAACAGCGTTCGTTTCCTGTCCGAAGAAATGATCGGCTCTTTATAACTGTTTCTCCGGCTAGTGTATTTATTTCCGATCGTTTGCGGTCGACGTTGAACGAAACGAGGACATGAGGAAGAATTGAAAATAATAAATTTTCTATGTTACACAAGAAAGTTTCAGAAAATGTAACGTATCTATTTATATTTAAAAAAATTAATTTCATCAAATCGAAACGGAGAATACGCGAAACAAATCGTTGTTTATACTTTTCGTAGAAAATGATAGAAAATTTGCACGAGCGCATGAAAGATTACCTACCACCTACAATTAGTCGTTTCATCTACTTTGATAATTCTAACACGTTAATAGTAACACGAATGTCTTCTGTAACGTTGCAAAAGTAGAGAAAAATACAGAATTTCTTCGTAGGAACCACTGTCGACCGTCTCAAACGCGAGCCCCGATAACGTCAAAAAGTCTCGGGATCGAGAAAAAGCATCCGTCCAACGGAAAAGTAATAAAGACAGCGAACGTGCACGACCTCGGGACGGAATTGCGCTCGTCAAACGATTTTTCCCGTTGTTTCGCGCTTTTTCGTGCTCGAAGCACCGAGAAGGCTCCCTTATCGCGCGACAAACGACAGCCGACAGACGACAGCTCGAAAAACACGACGTTCCTCGAGCTACCTACCGGCCCATTTAGGATGATTGCCCCTATTTTATGTATTTATACGTGTACCGTTGCAAACACCGCCGCCTCTTTCTATCGCTGATATTCGTTTCCGCGGAACGGCGGGACTAAGCGTGGGGGGCGAGTTTAAAGTTCGTAACGTGACGCGATATTCCCGGTGAGGAGATATTATCCCGGATTTCCGGGTCGCCTTCCGCGGAATAAGCCAGCGGATGCAATATTCACGGGCCACGGGACGGAAATCTGGACGGAATTGCTATCAGAGGACTCTTTTGCGTTCGCGCGACAATTTTAATTGCTTCGCGCGAGATTAGAGATCGCGCGAAGGGGTTGAGACAGGTTGTCGGAGTGTGCTCGTGATCTACGTGCAACACGTGTACCTCGCTTTGTGTGCGTGTCTGGTAGAACGTCATTGGTGCGAACACTTTCGCGGTTTATTTTTTCACAGTCATTCGCCCGTCGTCGAACGAGATTGAATCAAAATTCGAAAATCAGCGGGGGTAGTTTTTAAGGCCGAGGATAATTTTGCGGCGAATTTTTATAAAATTCTTGTAAAATCTCTCGTTAGCAGGAGTAAAAATTAGTTAATATAAATGCGGGTACGTTCCGTTTAACCCCTTGACTACGGCAGACTTTGATATGTACTGGTCGTACCATACGACAGGGATTGAGTTACGATGTGCGCTGAGAACGGCGAATTTTTGGTGTCAGAAAGCCAAACTGTGTGAAGCGCCTATAGGCGCTCTCAGTGTCAAAAAGTCAAACTGTGTCGAGCGCCTATAGGCGCTCTCAGTATCACAAACGCAAAATTTCTAAGCGCCTACAGGCGCCCACAGTAGTCAAGGGGTTAAAAGGATGGATGTGTAATTGAGTCGGACGAACGGAGTATCGTTTTTAGGCAATCGAGAAAAATAATGTTATGTGCATAGAATGTTACGCGTATCTTCCTCCGCGGGAAGATATTGACAAGGAAACGATACACTTACTCTCAGGTGAACGTATCTTACATTCGTACAGGGTGTCTCGCCTAAAACAAGCCACTTGATTACTTTTTCTTGCTGCGTTGCTATACAATGTTGATAGGTACCTCATGTATGATTTGAATATCAATAGAAACGTGTTTTCACGTAGAATGCACATGAATCGCATAATGCGTCCACGAAAAATGCATGGTTTCTTAATTCGTAAAAATACTCATTTATCAACTATATATCAAAATACTAATGTTTATTAAATCATCGAATCACAAACTCGAAACTTAAGTTTAAAAAAGATATTTGTTCCAATTTTTAAGAACAAACAATCTTTCAAAACTCAAATTTAAATTGAAAATTATTAAAAATAAATGTTCGCAAAGTCTCGTTCATATTCTTACGAACTTCTTACAAATTTCAATCGAAATATACATTCATCCACTCATTAATTTTCTCTCTCCCTCTCTCGTTCTCTCTTTTACACACACACACACATATTTTCTCGCTCGCTCGCTCTAATATACATACGAACACACTCGCAGAAAGAGAAAGAGGGGGGAGTTTCATTGAAGCACAGGGAACATTATCGGCAAACGCAGCGGTCGTGCATGCGTATTGCAGGCACGCCAAGCACCACCCTATAAAGGACATTGGCGTAGGGCCCTTCAGTTATTCCCGGAGGTATTAAGACAGAAGAGAGCGTTTCGCATGGGCACGTGGCGGTGTGTGGTTGCTCCATGACTGGCTGGTGGAAGAGGGTCACCTATGGCTGCTGGTACACCCAGCTCCCATGGCACGGTGACGACGCTTTAATATTTAATGCGATTAAACTCATTCCGACCCGCCTCCCGTAATTGGTTTCTGATTAACAGCCAAGTTTTAAGTGCATTGCCCGTGCATGATAGTTATACGCGTCCTGACGCTATCAACTAATAACCATGAGAGCTCTCTCTCTCTCTCTCTCTCTCCCTCTCTGTCTTGTTCTCTCTATCTCTCTTTAGCGTCTGTAATGTGAATGGTCGCGCGCGTGAATCGCCATTATTCTTGCATTTACAATTAGCCAAGCTTTTTATTAATTGCGTCTGGGACTCGCGTTCCTCTCCGATAATCGGCGAGAAAATTTCGACCGTTAATAGCTTCAATTGTTTATTTCTTTCATTGATTGCTGGACTTTAAGAAAGCTGTCTATCTATCTAACAGCAGATACCAGCAGCCTCTATACCAAACGATAGGAAAACAAGGTTACAAAATGCACGAACATGTTATCGATAACATATTTCGAAAAAATAAATAAATTTTGGAAGATTCCTTATCGAATTCATAACTCATCGATACTCGATAGTCAGAAATGATAAGTACGTAACTGCACAGTAGTTTGTTCTCACCCCTTTCATCGTTTAATACTTATCTCGTTTTAATACTTTCTTATACACGAATATACACGACTCGAAATAATTTGATATGTTTGCTATGTCTGTTACGTTTGTCACATTTATCGTTACACAATAAACGGATATACAAAAAATATATAGCAGCATTCAAGAATTTACAAATGTGAATTGAAAAAGGTGCTCGTATGCACTGTACTCAGTTTCTTGGCGAGCAGAGCAATGCCTCACGCAATGTGTTAACACTATTCCTACCACGACCGGTCAAATGACCGTTTCTAAAATTTCGATTAGAATTTCTTATGTACAACGTAATTGAACCGCCTTTAAACTTTAGACTTTTCTTTAAATATATCTATAATACATTTTTCAATATTCACTTCTTTCTTCATTGTTTAGTTTCTGAGAAAAATTTCTAGTCTGTCTTACGTGGAAATGTTGCGGTAGGATTAGGTATACGTGAAGTGTCGGTAGGAATAGTGTTAATAGCTTCAATATTAACGATAACACTAGCGACTAAAGTATTGATAATAGTAACCCGAGCCTAACTTCCTTGCATCATCGCGAACATCACAGACCGCGATTTCGCGGTTCCCTGGGATGCTTGCCAGCTCGTATAGAGGAAACGGAAAGTCTTCGAATTCAGGCAGCGAATTGCAGTTCGAGATAAGTTGTCCGTAGGGATAATCCATGGACTCAGCAGGTGTCTCTATTCGCCAGGGTTTCACTCCATCTTCCGTTGACAGACAAAATCCCCTACGGCGTACAGCACATGCCCCGCCGCGATCCTATCCTATTGACCGTCTGTCCAATTAGGACAGTGAAAACTTAATTAACCGTTCGGATGGACCGGATGAAAAGTGGACGGGCCGCGGAAGGCCGCGAGGAGAGCTCGATAATTAATACAAATCCAGATATGCTGGCGCTCGATAAAAACAATTTGCCCGTTAATCGTGATTGATGAACGATTACTCTTTAAATCGTATCTACGTATTTTCGGGGTTAAGGGAAAACTGTACACACGATTGAATAATTGATCCCTGATCAGCGATCAGGAACGGCTGTAATTGAGCGAAAAGGTGAAAATAGCAAACGGACGGAAACGAATCGAAGACAAGTTGTACAATAGCCGAAGGAAACTTTCTGCCACGCGGAAAGTTCACTGACACGAATTCACCGATGCTACTATTTCCAACGTTTCCCTTTTTCTTGCGCTTCACAACGAAATCGAAACGGTCTTAGGATTCGCTCGCCACGAATCAATTTTAAATTCACCAATGCTACCATTTTCCTTTTTCTTGCGTTTCAAAACGACATCGAAACAGTCTTAGGATTCGCTCGCTACGAATCAATTTTAACACGTTCCGTGCCAAGCCGTTTTTGCCCGGCATGATCTCCAGGCCATTTCATATTTTGACTAAATGCACCATTAATTGTAATCGTTAATTATTGTATATACAACAATTAAATAAACTTATGTGTTTTGCTCTATACTGTATCTTGTATAATGCTTTATTTTTTAGGTAGAAATATAGTTTACAGAATTGTATTTGTAATAAAATGTATGCTTTCAGCGCATTAAATAAATATGACGGCACGGAACGTGTTAAAGATGGGCGTTCGTCGACGCAAATTTCGAGGCATACCTTGAGAATCGAGAGCGTAAATATCGGAAGCAAAGTTACGAGAAAGTGAAACATTTAGGGTATGGTCAATTAAACGGGATTGTAATTGTTCTACTGATGTTGCTCTTTATTCGATGACACTCGGTTAACAATTAGTTGAAGGTTTTGCGACCAGATGTATAATACTGACAGTGTTAATAATTGTTGCCGGTAGAAATAGGCTGTCGATGAAAATGATCGTTGGTCATAGCTTCGTGAACGTTTCTCTTCGAAGACACAAACAGTTCACAAGGCAGTTGGAACAGCTGTGAAAAATTAATTGTCGGGTTACACGAATTCACTGAAATTGTACGATCTTAATTGAAAACGCACGTCACAATGGTAAAAACCATTATATAAATTATAGGAGATATTAGAATTTTATAGTTACGCGTAGAAAAAGATATTATTAGCAAGACGATAATATTACAATTAAAATTGCAAATTTAACATACGGCAGATAAACTGATTTCTAAGCAATTTTTAGTCGCTGTTTTTCAATTTTACTCACTTGGTTGTTAATATTCCCATCGAGCAATAATTTCAGCTTTTGTAACTCGCAATTAACAAGAACGTTGTCTAATTGACCTGCATTCTTGTTGGCGAAATTCATGAGTTCTTCCAACACCGTCGACGTAGATCTTTTTCCGTTCGTCCAACCATGACTGTATTGGAACGTCTGGCATGTAACCGTCGCCATAGTTAGCGACAAAACGAACAGAACCAAGGTACGAGCGTTGACCATCTACAAGGCATAAAACGTGCATATTAGAATTTTTCAAAAGCAACAATGTATAAAATTACGACATACGAAAAGAGAAATTCTACTGTAACTCTATCGCGGAAGATTAATAATTTCTAGGATATCGTAACTTCAAAATGAACTGAATTGTAATCAACAAATTTAGTTCGTGAAAGAAATGATTTACTTAATCTTTTCAGACGTTGAAAGCATAAAATTTACCAAATCTACAACTTATGGCAAACCTTTAAACTTCTGAAAAATTCAAATTTATTGAAATAGGCAGCCTTGAATATCGTAGTACAATGCAAAACGTACAATTCATACAACAAAGATCCTTCGACAGCCGCGTACCAAACGGATAACCAATGCTTCCTCGAAGTAAAAATTCACGATTGTGAATTTAATTCGAGATCAGTATCCCGCCAAGTTCCAAGTACTGTTGCACCATAAATCGAAACGAAAGCAGATATTGCAGATTCCGATCAGGTCCATTTCTCAGCGACCGATTTGTATTCGTGGCTGGTTTTTCTGCGATCGGGCGAACGAAAAAGGCTGCTTTTTAACCCACGGGGCGCAGGGAGTGTGAACGTTAAAACAATGGACGGCTGTTCAAGTGTCACGGCTGACTTGTTGGACCAACGATCCGTGCCAACTCCGACAATTTAAGATCCTATAGGCCAGCCTGTGTTCGGTGCCACGATCACCTGTTTTACTTTTACGTAATTCGTTCTAACAATGCGACCGGCGCACCGGTTACTTGTAACGCGGATGGAACTTCGTTTACCCGAATCCTGTTAATCCGGAACAGTCTCTGTCTCGTGTCGGAAACATGGAAATAGATACGGAGGAAAGTCTGTAAACGCAAGAAGATCGCTAAGAGGGGAAACAAAAGAAACTCGCAGAGTTCTTTACAGTGTTCCAATTAAAATCGAACTTGTGCTTATTATTTGTATTTTATGTATTTTATATTTATATATATTATATTTCAATACTTATTCCATTGAATTCCTTTTAAAATTTCAATTTAAAATTCTGTTTAACTTTAAGAAAAACAGCTATACCCAACTTGAAGCCATAAAAAAGGTGCGTACGTTTCAAAATAGTTTGCTAATTATTTTATAATTGTTTCTTAGCATATTTATACATAGTATAAAATATAATTTAATTTTTTCTAAATCATCACTTCTTATATAAAGGCTTTCTGTAGGTATGTGCCCTGCAAGGTACAAACCCTTTTTGTTCTTTTGTATATGCATGATAAATAAATAATTTTTTTTTATTATTCTGCTGACATAAAAACATTCTTATTTTTAATAAAATGGTTAAATTATACGTTTAAGGATTAATTGTTGTCAAAGCGCGGTCGACAATGATTTCAAGCATCAAGAGAACCTCGATAACGACGCAACGAGTACAGGCAAGTCAATCCCGTCCATTCTACAAATTAACCCGCAGATTCCTCGACTACCGAACCAATGAAGGTCCCAATGAAGGTGAAAAGGGGAAATAAAAAAAAAATGGAGGATAACTCGCGAATGTTTCGCGAATGTTAAAATGCATTTACTTAACGTTCACGCGTACCAACCGAAACCGCTTAATGGCTGCTTCCCCCCCCGGCGAACCCGTTTCCTGTCGCAGACCGCTCCAGAATCTGGCGATTCGTGGTGGAAGGAACGAGAAGGCAAGAGAAGGAGAAAGAAGAAAAAAGGAAACGAGAAAAGAGACCGTTCATTTATCTCCGCGTACCACTGACAGGGCGTACACACGGCGTCACGTGAGGAGGTTTTCTCGAAAAACTCCCAGAGTACCCTCGTACGTTTCTCTACGTGCTAATTTTAAAGGAACCATTAACGCTACGCGCGTCCCTGGTCATTAAGATAAGAGTAAGTGCTACTAAGTGTCCCGCGGATAAGAGACGTGACCAGCATCTTTGTCGCATAGGGACAAGCCATTTCTGAGCTTAATGTCGGTCAAAAACACGCGAAACGTGTCCCCGTATTTTATGTCGCTCGATTCCTCGACAATAACGTCGACATCCTGATTTTTCTAGCAGAAATTGTTGGTACACGGTGTGCCCGGTCGGTCCCGAAAGTATCCGGCCAGCTTACGCGTTAACACATTGCGTACGGGTGACGAGATATCTCGTTTGAATACTTTCTTACACGTGCGTATTCACGAGTACAAATAATTTGATCTCTTTGTTATGTTTGTTACATTTGCCACGTTTATTGTTACACAGTAAACCGATATATAAAATGTATGTAAAGAGAATATACTCTCTTCAAGAGTTTATGTCACCCGATAGCGGCCTCGTCGAGTAATCGATAATAATAAATAAAACAGAGGAAAGAATACATCATAATAAAAGTTATTAAGAATAAATCATTATAATTCAGTTATAAGTTATCAGTTAAGAGTTTTAAAAAAGAAACGAATAATTGACTTTAATTGTCGTTTCTTTTATTTTACAGGTAATTGGCGAATTTTGTATGTGTATATATTGTAAATAATAACATCAGTTGAAATATAACCTTTTATTTTACAGAGAAACAAATTTGGTTAGTTATTCTGTCAACTGCGTAATATAAATTAATATTATACGTATATTTGAGAAAAAGTATAAAGTTTAAAGGCGATTCAATTACATTGTATCTATGAAATTCTAATCGAAATTTTAAAAACGGTCATTTGACGCTTCACGTATACCTATTCCTATCGCGACATTCCCACGTAAGACAGGCTACAAATTTTTCTCAGAAACTAAACAATGAAAAAAGAAGTGAATATTGAAAAATGTATTATAGGTTTATTTGAGGAAAAGTTCTAAAATTTAAAGGCGGTTCGATTACGTTGTATATGTGAAATTCTAATCGAAATTTTAAAAACGGTCATTTGACCGGTCGTGGTAGGAATAGTGTTAAGGAAAGTTTGTGTTAAATGTTAGGTTTGCAAGAAGAAAATTATGAAAATTAAACAGAAGAAACTAGTAAAGGATATTCGTTAAAAATAAATTTTGTTTCGACTTTTTAATTGTAAACCTATAATCTTACATAAATTCACTTGATACGGTAAAGGTGGACGGATACTTTTGGTACCACCTGTATACTTGTGTATGTACAGTCGGTCACAGAAGTTCTCATACACCAGTCGAATTTCAGATATTTAAAAAGAAACAAAGACGCATGATGCTTCATGTTATTTCTTGTGTTTGTTTATCAGAGGATATATGTAAATAAATTGAAAACACATAATTGCGAAATCTACTGGTATAGTTTACTATGTTGATGTAAGAAAATTTGTTGTTTTAATTATTAAAATTGACCACAAATTTTATTTATTTTAATATACGTCCCTGAATTGTAATAATATTACATTTTACACTTATATTTGAATTTTTCTGTTTGTTTTCTATAAACAAATTTAAACTGTATTGTCACTTTTTCAAAATCCGTTTAATTTTTTATCCTCAAATCGTTATGATCTCTTTTTCTATCAACTGTTTAAAATTTAACAGGTATATAAAAACTTTTGTGAATGACCGTACGCGGTGATTTAAAAGATTGCAGATAAAACTAATGTTTGAAATCAATGTTGCAAATTCGATAAAACTATTTATAACAATTGTTAATTATCTGTTCTGTCTGTCGGAACTGTTTTATTACACGCGTTCTTAATGTATTAAAATAAATGCAACCGCAACGCTAATTAAAGTTATACATTTAGATCTTGTACACTGTCTACGAAAAGAGTTTCCCTTTAATTTGAATGGAACAAAATTTTTGACTCGATTACAAAATTCGATAAACTTACACGATGATTAATAACTTGCGGGTGTACATGTGTTATACAGAAATAACGAATATTTGTAATTAACCGGACTATTTAGGCAAAAAACATTTTAAAGAGTAACCATAGTAAGATTTCGGCAATTTAAATGGGACACTTGAACAGGAATCGGAAAAAAACGGCGCGACGAAGCTTTTGTTTTTCTTTTTTTTTTCGTTTTTTAGAAACCAGCAAATCGCGCCCGTCACTTTTGGAAATAAATTTTTATCCGACGGATTAAAAACAAAATCGATCGAAACTCGGGGCCGTACACGCTGTGCAATCAGGAAAATCAATCATCTGAACTCCAATCCGTGCAAGGGTGGCAAAAATAATGACACCATCTCATAAACTGCGATTCTACGCTGTACAGTCAGCGTTCGTTTCATTCGTTGATAATAAATTAATTTTATTTCCGGTCGAGTTCCCTTGACATAATTAACCTCTTGTAATTAAATTACAATTTTTTTTCCTGCCGGTGTTACTAGATAAATGGTCATTAAAATGTTCGACAACTACGTATAATTATCGGGACCGGGTCAAAGTATTTATGTCAACGAACATTTAACATCCTAAGTTTTGTCTTAATTCAATTTCAATAATAAATTCGTTAACTCCGATCAATTAATTATTCTTTGATCTCGTTGGCAAATAATTTGAATTCTACCTTCCCGAAAATACTTTGTTCTCTTGTTGTTACAGATAATCGACCCTCTCCCTCCCCCCCCCCCTCCCGCACCGCCATGTCCTTTTGACTTAATTGAAAATTCTGTTCTACTACACTTGCGTGCAATTTATTGTTTGGGCGATCATTAGCTTCGCTCGTTTCGCTTCAATAAACATGCATTTATTACGTATTATTCCGTACATCGGTGCCTCTATTATCCGCACGCGGTTCTTTAAATTATTTTCTTTACGAGGAACGTATCCCAATTTTACGTTAATCGTATTCCACCGTTCTATGTTTCTTTTTAACAATCAGGAGAAACTGTTCGGAAACGCCAGGCATTAAACTTTGCACGATTGTCAGATTCGATGAATTTCTCAAGCGAGAAAATTAAGACGATTACACGGAATTACTCGGTCTGAAGAAACATTTAACAACGAGTTATGAGATAGCGATAAAAAAATAGCGATGATAGTTAATAAATAACTGAAAATAGTGATAACAAACAAAATTTTTTAATTCATCCTCCGCCTTGTGCAACGATAAACGTTTTCATTTTTATTTAACACATTGTATGCCGGCCCCGCGAAAACGCGGGTTTGGAAGTCTGTTGCTTTAGCGCCGGGTTTGCGATAATACAACATTCTTTTGTTTGGCGGTTTGTTTGTTTCTATTTTTCGTTATCGTTAAATTGCATATAATGAATATGCAAACCAATTTTAGTGTTTTACAATAATGTATAAAATTTTTAATATTTTCTTCACCTACAGTTTTAAATGCCTCAGATGCCACCGGCATGCAATGTGTTAATAGAAAAAACGAGAAAAACTCGTATACAATTCATCCCTCCAGCCGTATTTGTCGCTGTCAGATTTTCGAAATCGATGGTTACAAAGCTGTGTTTTTCGTCGTGTTACCAAATTTGTGCCGGATCGATGCGCCAAGCTTGGGCGCCGTTTTGGCAGCAACAACGAGCCAAGGATCGTATTCACCGATTTCGACCAGAAAACGCAACAAACGTTGCGACGTATGGTTGGCGACATCGAATTGGTGCACAAACCCGTGGCAAAACTTGACGATGATAACAATGTTTGGTCAATTTTTGTTGCATTAATTTCTGCTAAAGTTTCGTAACAAATCTATCAGTTTCGGTGCGAAATGATACGATGATACAGATGAACGCGAGTTTTGTGCCAAGTCGGTGCCGTATCAAACGTTCATTGGGGAACGCTTACAAATCGAATCTTATTATAGATAGGAGCGTAGACTAAATAAATCACCAAACGTCGAGGTATTTCGTTTGTTATGTAACATAAATACAATGTGTACAACTTGATGCATACAACTGTGATTCACACAGGCTTCGCATGTCACACGTTACGAATTAAACAACTGGTATTACACCTCGAAAAATACCGTGAAGTACTTGTAAGAAAAATTACTTCATATCATGAAGAATTCATTGATTTGTCTGTGCAAGCAAATGGAAACATATTTAATTTCGAGATTATTTGCTTACGCTGGAAATAATATACGATGCCTTTAAAAAGAAAATGTTAATAACGACGTTTTGTTCAAATTAAATTTCGTTCTTGTTCGGTTATTTACTCTTCATTCTCGAATATTATACGAAGTTATTTTATTTTACAAAATGATTTGATAAACGAGCTGTTTTCCGAATTGTAAGAAAATCAGAAAAATGAGGAAACAGTCTTTTTTTACCGTAGAAATCGCAAGTGTTACCTTAAATGTTGCTTACAACGATGCAAGAACCGGAAGTCGTACGAAGAGTTCGACGTTGCGAATCCGTAATACCATAGACCGCGGTCCGAGGGCAGCTTTATATAGGAAAATTCTCTCACACCCTTCGTTCGTGAGATCCTTATTAAAAGACCCCTTCTCTCGGCCCTTTATATTCTAGTAGGATATTATTAAAAGTTTAGAGTATCTATCGGTAATAGCTGTCGATAATACCAGTTATTATTAGGTAATATTGTAGTAACTCCACGGACCATTGAAAATTGTGTAATAAAATTCCATTGAAAAAGAGAAGTTCTAAGGGGTTATTAAAAGCTCGAGATGATGACCTAATAATACACAGAACAAAAGATGCAGCTATTAATTTATTGTTGATTAACAATAAGTATGTTCACAAAAGTTCATTCTATCAATGTTTCAGATTTTTATAAACTTTTTTATATATTTTTGTATGTTTACAAAAGTTCATTCTATCTAATATTTCAGATTTTTATCAACTTTTTTATATATTTTTATTTGAAGTTTTTTTATATTTTTGCAAAATACATTTGCTTATTTATGGTTTTAATTGCCCGTTATATATATATATATATATATATATATTGTAATATACAAAATGTTACGTATTTATTAAAACATATATGATAAAAGTAAAACAATTCTTACTTGACAAAAACTTAATGAGTAAAATAATTTTTACCTTAATTTCATACCTATGTAAAAAGAAAAAAAAATGAATAATAGCACAAACTCATTCATTATTTTAAAACTAAAATAGAATCGAAACTATAATAACTAATTGAGTTAACATAGTAATTGCTTAATTACTGTTCTCAAAATAAAAATCTAATCCCAAAAACAGGAACATATTAAAAGCTCTATTTCAACAATATTAATAAATATATTTTTTTAAGAATACAGTAAAATGTAATAAAATCAAAATTTTTATAATTTTTTATCATTAATATAGAAATAAATACACGCTCTGCTGCTTAATAATAACATTTATTTTTCAATTATTGATAAAAGCTTTATGTATAAAACAGATCTTCTGTACAATTGTAATATCATTAAACAATACTCAGTCTCGAAAATCTACAATATCCTTTACAACTGAGAATTACATTCCTTATATACATTTGTGTCCAAAAAAGGTCAAAAGCAAACTTTACAATTATTTCTGTAAAGAATATGAAGAATTTGAAAATATAATCAATTTGAATGAATCTGAAATTATCGCATTTCTCGTACTGTGACATAATCGTTAAAATGTTTATAAAAGCATCTATAACTTGAATGAACTCAAACTTTATTACACAGTTGAATTTTCAGTAGCATGATATAAAAAGTCAGTGATCTTTCTCATTTTACGTGCACATATTATTAAATGTTGATTCCTTTATAGCTATGAAAACAAGCTTCCTTGGATCGAATGACATTATTAATTATCCTATCCATTCTGTTAACAAGCTTGTACTAATGCTTTTATCTATTGAGAATATTAATATGGCACAACCTAAGGTATAAAGTCACCAAATGACTTCAATATCACAATAGTCTTGTCTAAGAAACTGAGTAAATAATTTGAAATAAACCTAGTGTTAAATGGCATAGCTCCACTGCACAGTATCTAAACAGTTGCACCTTCAATTACGATTAAAACCTATTATGCTCTTTTATTCTACTAATGCGGAGCTTAAGTATGGTTGTTCTTAAAAGATAAAACTTAGTTCTGAACGATATTGAATTGTAAACTGCAATTGTACTTCAATTTCAAAAACTTTATCAGCTCTTAATTTTTTGAGAATTCCATTTTAAATATAGAATTGCTACTACATGTACTCGCATGACCTATTTGAAATGAATTCATGATTAACAATTTAAAAACTTCGTTTATACATATAAATTTTACATATAAATTGAAAATAACTATACAATAATTGTTTTTTCAGTACTGAATAAATCAAATATATATTATTCTTAATTGCTTAAAAAATTTCGAAATATTGTTGAAGTAAATTAATCGTAATTTTTTCTTATATTACTATGTAATTACAATATAAAGAAATTTTAAACTAACATTCACAGTTATATAAAAGTAAAGGTACAGAAATAGAATCGTATATAGTAGACCATTGCTTTTTAAAAATAGAAGTAGAACAAACTTTAAACTCGATCATTAGTTCAAACTCAAACTGCTTTTTATAGTTATTTTTATTACTTAACTAATTAAATTAATAAAAAAAAAATAAATTTTTGATATATAAAATATAATGTACAATATTTCTTTTATAGCTTCAGTAAATATCATATTTATATTAAAAAAGAAATAATTAATTCCTTGTTTCATGAAAACTTAAAAATACCTTATCTAATCTTTTTTTATCAGTTTACAACTCAATATTTTTATCAGTATCACTACACAATACAGTCATCTTTGGTTAATTTATGGTTGGTTAATTTTAACAATAATAGTATTCTTGAAGAAAATGTTATTACTTTTTAAAAATTAATTTATAATATGAAACCAAAAATTGTGAGTTCGAAGACACAATTGTTCTACTGCTTACATAATCCAGTAACTTCATACTGAATATTGCATTATCTTGATAGTATAACCAAACTGATCTAACAGACATCTCTTGCCATTAATATTATTTAAAATATTATATGACACATTCATTGTACACAATGCAGATTGAAAAACATTCAGTCTATTTTCACGCATCACTTGAGACAGAGTCATCCATTGTCAAATTAGCTGAAGAATTTCTACTATTCGTTGAATTCATTGCAATATAACGTCTTCTAAGTATTTCTTGTAAATCATTACATGGACTGTTGTCTCGTTTTATATGTAGTGGTCGTCCTTCAGGTGACCTACGAAAATATACACATAATATAACACAATATATAACAGTAGTAAAAAATGTAAAAAGTAGTTTACCTAGCAACTGGTTTCAATTTAACATTATCAATGTTTTCCAATACATCTGTCATAGATGTCTGAGAGGCAAATTGGCCTCTTTTGCGGTCCTCAACTTTATGATCTTGCAAACTTGCTCTTCTTGCAATGTGAGGAGTTGGTGGTGGTAGTGGTGGTGGTGGTGGTGGTGGTAGTGGTGGTGGTGGTGGCGGAGGTGGCATTTGGGATTGTATTGTATGTTCACTATCTATTCCATTTGCTAAAGAAGCAGTAGATGTATCTAAACAAATCTTAAGTTAAAATAATTTTGAAGCATAAACAATGGAATAAACATATTCTACATATACATACATCTAGATTGTTTATTACTTTTAACTATTACTGAAACTTGTTCCCTAAGTTCTTGAAGTTCTTGTTCTAAGGCAAGTAATCGAACTTCAGATCCAAAACTAATAGGCTCCAATAAATCTGGTCTAACATTAGACAACCTCACATTCAAACAGATTATCAAATTAATGAACTGTCCAGTCAATCAAAAAGATATTTAATAATTAGATAAAATGTATAGAAACCTTGCAGGTCCATATCCATTTGTATCTACATAATCACCACTAGTTTCTTCATTAATCATGGAACTTGTCATTGAATGTAATGATGTAACACTGACATATATTTTTGGTGGTGGTTTTAGAGGTAACATCGAACCAATTCTACGAACAATGCTTCTTCTTTTCCCATAATATTTTGGTGGTTCACTCATCTAAAACAAATGTTCAAATTTTATACATTTAAAAGTTAATAACATTAACAACAAACAATTCTATTAAACATTAACTTATGATAAGCATATATTTGATATAAATTTATTAGATATTAGTGAATGAATTATATGGTTAGTAACACATGGTAAACGTACACGTTATTTGTATGCAAAGAGAAAAATGCAAATACTTACCTTCGACATTATTATTCGTTTGTCTAAAAATTTTCTACTCCTTTATTCAACTGTTGAAACGGAGAACTAATGTATATCGTATACTTAATAAAGAACATCAGGGTCATCCAAAATTCGAAATTAAAATAGCTTTCTTACCATTGATGCAAAGCCAACATGACGACAGGTTGTCGCAACTCAAAAGCGCAAACTCCAATGAAAAGTAGCTTAAACTAAATTTATTAAAGTATAGTTTTTAATAATAAAGCTTAAATAGTTATTAAAATTTTCAGTTATATTTCTTTCTATTTATAATTACAATTAAAATATATCACCCACACATTAATGATAATTATAAATGATTAACTTTAAAATAATATTATATATAGTTATTTTTTATACAAACTATATAATTTGTTTCTTTTATTATTTTTTGACGTCATTTATATAATATTTGTGTAATATTTACTCATGACAATACCTTTGAATTTTATATTTTTAATTATATAGTAATTCGTTTTCATGATATTATTTATGCGAGAAAATATATCGCTTATATTTGCTTAATGAATGAATAATACAATGTCACTGCATAAATCGGAGCAAATATCGTAATTATTATTCATATATTAATATGTAATCAAATAATTTATGAAACATAAGCCAATAATTTCTTTAATGTATTACTACTACAATAAGCAACTTAAATGTTTTCTAAACAAAATCAGTAATTCTTTTAAATACAAAACTCTATACTTAAAACATATATCTTCAACAAATAAAAAAAAAGGATTTATAAATTCTAAAAATATTTTATACTTCATTATGTCCAAAATTGAGTTTTTGAAAAAAATTAGAATAAACTATGAACTATAATATTAATATAAGAGCAATTAGTAATTTCATCTAAGAAATGTTTAGGTATATAAAAATATGCATTTTGAATATTCAGTTGTTAATAAAAAATACTTCTTTGTAACAGTAATTTTATTCACATTTTTTTATATCACGTTCTATTTCTGTACCAAAAAGTTTTAACACATTTATATCATATAAGTACATATGTTTGTTTTTTATCTCTATGCGATAAACAGCAAACAAATCATATATATATATATATTATGTACACATACGCAAGTTTATATATATGTGTGATACATGTATATATACACACACAAATTGATTTATGCAAAATAGTAACTAGTTTAATGTACAATAAACTTTATGTCCATTTTGGCATTCATTATACAAACTTTTATATGATAATTATAGAACACAGACTTATTACATACTTATTTATATCATATTTACATTTACAATCAAAGTTATATCCTAGAGGATTAACTCAAATACATATACATTGATATATATATCCTAAATTGATTTGGTTTAGAACATATGTATTTCTTGTGCATCTTACATGGCACATAATAAATCTAAATACTTATACTGCAGGTTTAAATTATTTTACAGAATGGAATAGAGTTCGTAAATATCTTACAAGTAAGAAACAAATGACATTAAAAAAATTAAAGTACTACAGATTACTGAACATTACTTGATCTATTGCCTTTCCCATAGTTATTGATTTTACTATATATCATATACCTATATATACACTGTTATTTGTACAATTTTATGTACATAGAAAACATAGATTAATAAACAAATTCTTATGAAAAAAATGGGTACTGTAACTGTTTCAGTAATATTTGATTAACAATGGATCTTTACATATCCTTCAAATTATCAAATACATATTTTTTCCATATCTTTTCTCTTAATACATATCTCCAAAAAAATGTTGGTGCAACTATTGTATTTAAAAAAAGATGCAGTTGTATGTCATTATTTTTAATTTGAAGCTGTTTTCCAATAATCACTATTCAGTCAGTTAAATAATGCAATATTTATTACTTTTTCAAATACTTCTAAAATATTCATTTACATTATTATTCATAGGTACATACTTGAATCACAAAAATATGAAGAACTAAGCTGTAATCTTTTACCTGAGTAAAAGTAACAAAATGTTATTGGACTGTTATGTGCACAAGAAATATATTATGTTTAAATGATATAAAGTTTACATCCATTAAAACTTTAATAAAATGTATACCATACAACCTCCTTAGAATAAATGTCTTAGGCTGTTTATATATATTATAAACTTCTTTTTTATAATTTTACTAATTTATTTTAAGCAATAAATAAAATTATATTCATCTGTAAGCACCAGTTTAACAAACTCAAAGTATTATTTTGATATAATCTGGTCATTCAAACCTTGTTTTTCATAAATAACTAATTCTTTTTTAATACAGATTAGAAATATATAAAAACATAAAAACTCACTGCATATGTATTTAGGTTCAGTGCAAAAATATTAAATACAGTGTGAGTAGAATTGTCAAATATGTTGCATTAAAAAATTTATTTCATTTTTTTAATATCTATATTTCATCTTAAAATTTGAAAATTTGCATTATAATTCATCGTCGATATGTTTACTCTTATGTTTTTGTATATCGACTTTCTTATCATTAACTTCTTTCACATGCTTTTGACTGCTCTGCAGTTTACTTTCATCTATAGAATTATACTTTGAATTAGAAGCTTCCAATTTTTGATCATTGATAGAATTTTTATTTTCTTCTTCTTGGGATGTCCACATTTGTTTTTTATATTCTTTGGGCAGTTTAGAAGATATAATTTTATTATTATTTAAATGGATAGAATGATCAATACTTGGATTACTGTTTTGGTTATATTGTAACTCAACTGATTCTTTTTCAATCTTTTGTAATACTTTGCTTTTATCTTTTTCTTCAATATTTATCTTTGAAGTCTTAGTTTGTGCATCTGTTAACTTCAAAATATCAGTTAACAAAGATTCTTCATGTGCTTGTTTATCAGCACTGTTATTGTTAGTAATGGTTTCTTGAAATTCTATATTATTTGATTGTACATTTTCAAACGAATTTGTAATTTTAGTAAAATCTCCTAATGAATCTATATCTTTTGTAAAATCCTCAATTTTATTTTTTATAAATTCCATTTGATACTTTATTCTATTTTTCAATTTATCAACTTTACTTTGATTCTGAGAAGAAACATTTAAAACTACTTTATTCGAATTAGCAACTTCTTTGCTTGTATTATCTGTTGTATCCTTTGAAATATCAATATGTTCTTGATATTTACGAATGGCATTTTGTTCTGAATTTTTCACAGCTTTCTCAATTTCTATTAATATAAAATATTCAAAATCTTCAAATTTTTCAACTTTAATATCTTCTGTTCTTTTGGATATTTTTGAAGCATCGTTAGATTTCATTTCTGTTTTACTATTTTCATTGTCTGTTATAAATTCTGCAGTTGTAAAATCTTGTTTTTTAGTTTTCCTTATTATATCCAACTTTTTAAAATTATTTAAATACTTTTTCCAATTATCAATGACTGTATCATAATAAGGACTTTTACTTTTTCTTTGTGCTCCATTAGCTAATATTTCAAAATATTCTTTATGCACAGCTATATATGTAGCTTTATTAAAATGATCTAATAGAGTAAGATGTTTGGTAACAACTTCGTCTTCCATGTCAAAAATATTTGGTAACAAATTTCTCAAAAAGTTATAATTACCACCATGCACAATATTCAGTTCATAAATTCTAAACATCTGTTCAGTATTTGAATTCTCAGATCGCATTGTTTTCAACACTGTCAAGAGTGCTTTCATATTTAAAACTGTAATATCCATTTTTGTCAATAAATGTTGTTTTAATAACTTTTGCTTATTAAACTCCGTTAATTGATCCATTTTTAAAATGAACGGATTTGGTGTAACTTTAGCTAATTCTTCTAAGAACCATAAAACTTTATCTCGCAAAGATACTTTTAATACATTATTACTCCCATCTCGCGATTTTACTATCCAATTGTAATAGCTTTCTAATATAAACCTTCTAATTTGTAAATATGTGTTTTGTTTTCCATTCAAATATATATGATTGACAAAAACTTCTTTCAATTGTCTCCAATGTTTTTCTGTTAATGAATTATCCTCTGATTTTTTCGTAACTGAAGCAGGAATGTAAAGTAATGTCGTATAGATTCTTATTTCCCCACCAAATGGATCTTTGATAATTTTAGCAAATAGCTCACGAAAAGTGACTATGTGCTTGTCATCTTCTTCATGTTTAATCTCAGGAACCATATCTAAATTTGTCCCACTGCTTGAAGATGTCTGTTAGAAAAAAATACTTCTGAATTCTTAATTTCATTTAACAATTATATAAAATAAATAAAAAAGAAATATAACTTTAGAAGATAATATATTAATAAATAACCTGAGATACAAGTATTGCAAGTATGTTCTTAAATAAATCAACAATAAAGTAAAGTAAAGAAATTAGAATATAATAAAAATATAATAAATGTATTAAACATAAAAATTAAAAATTTGATTTCTTAGAAAATATAAAAACTCAAACAACAACTTACATTACATAACGTGAATAAAGATCATTTATATCATTTTAACATAGATACTGTAAATACTGAATAAAAAAAAAATATTTTTCCTAATAATAAAATACGCGTTTTTGTGACTAACTTGAATATAATATTCAATGTTGCTATCTTATATCCATATATATAATTAACATAACATACTTATAAAAAGCACAGAAAACTTTTCTTGACAAAATAATTATTATGGAAATATAATCAATAAATTAATATTGCTTTATACAAATTAAAATCCAAAAGAAAACATATTTAATGAAAATTATTGCAAAACACCAAATAATACAGACCTGTGGTGTCATTTGTCGTGTAAGAAAAGATTTTAATAATCCTTTGAGTCGTTCGAACATTGATAAATCTGTAGGTGCTTTCAGTTGTACTTCCTCTTTTGAAAAGAAATTTCCTACAAAAAATAAAAACTCTTAAATATGTGAAATTATAAGCACAAGACCAAAGCTATACTAGCATTTTACACGTGAAGTTTCTTTGCCAAAATAGCAACTGTATAATTTTTGTCCAACTGACGACTACACAAACATGCTGTGAGACGCTCGTAAAACACTACCTGTTATGTGTAAAACGCTTGTGTAAAATACTTGTTAAGCTTTGGATTCAAACTCTTGTTTCGAAAATATAATATTTTACCAAGAGTAACCGTGAGATCACCGTTTGCTGTAGCAATCGCTTTTAATAATTCCGAAGCTTCCATGCTAAACAAAAATACTACAGGAATAGTTACATCATCCACTTCTTTTCCATCTCCAGACATTGCAAATATGGGTGAAGTTGCAGCACTAGAACCATCAACATTATCCAATACTATTCCAGCAACAGCACCTGCTTGTTGAATTCTTCTCGCCTGTAATTATATCCGCATAATTAAACGAAATTCTTCTTCAAAGGTCTTGATAATGTAACTGAGACATACTTTTTCTATAAACATACAGTTACCCCGACCCATTATTGCTATGTTGCCTACGAGTACATCTGCGTTATGAAGGTCGGCGCATGCAGTAAATGGAAATGTGAAAACAACTTTTCCAATTACTTTGTTCAATCCTTGTAATTCTACACCAAAATGAGCAGGTCCAGCTAGTAATGTAACTACCTGAGGTGGATTTGTATTTGGTTTTACAAATATGACAGCTTGTGGTTTAGCTTCAGTTTGTTGGGAATGCATTTTACTTATTTCGACCATTTCTTGCATAAATATTAGACCTTCTTCTAAATCCTGCTCTGTTTTTGCCTACACGATAAATACAAAAACTTTTATTTTATAAATTGATAAAAATATAATGAAAAAAATATTTGAATACATTAACAAATCCAAAGAAATTTTATTTTACATTAGAAAATGTATGCAACAGTTGAACACGTCCATCTGCCAAAGTTAAAGTTGTTATTCCCATATCACTCAACAATTTTAAGTGTTCCCAATTATTTGCCTACAATAGAAAATAAGATTTTTAACAATTACTTAAAATTCAAAGTTGATAAAAATTCCATTAAAAATTTGTATACCTCAAATTGTGCAGCACTTAATTTTCTTTTTATTGTTCGTTTTGGATATACATCTTCAACCATGTTTCTCAAAGGCTGCCTCACTGATGCAGGAAATAAGTGTAGACTATTAGGACAAGTACGATCCATTTCATCCACATGTACAATATCCCGTTCAAAATCTTGCTTCATTTTACAAATTATAAACATTATAAACTTATATCTTAATCTTAATAACTTAATTATACATTTCTAATTGTTTCATAGTTTAAACGATTTTTATTGAGACATTAATCTATTATACTTACCAAAGAAACATTAGTTCTTATAGAGGCAAGCGTTAATGGTAATAGATGTCCCTCTGTCGTAAAAATGAATTCATCCAAATCTAAAAGTAGTTCACCTGGCTCCGCGAATAACAGAAATAAGTATTTGAAGGTTTCTGATAGTACAAAGCTATCCATTGTATCATCATGCTTATTAGTTCTAACATCTGACACAGCTGCATAACCACATGGTACTCTGGCATAAGTTTGCAGACTTTTGAGTACTTTACGCCCAACTTCTAAATAATAATGATCACCAGTAGCACGATACAGGAAATATGTTGATTCTAGAAATTCTGGCCTTAATGGATGATGTCCCCAATGTACCTGATCATATAAATTAAGAAATATTTATATCAGTGCTAGATGAAAGTTTATTTATTCATACAAAATAAATATCAACCTGAAAATCAGTAGTAAATGCTTCTGGTATAAAATTATGTCTCTGCATAACTTGATATAACATTTCATGTGTTTCTACAGCAGGTTTAATATCACCTTTTAACACCTAAGAACATAAAATTAAAATCTAATGATAGAAATAGAAATCGAAATTACACAGATGATTTATATAAAAATATAGATTGAATTTTACCTGCAAACCAGGCCAAAAAGCTAATAAAGCATCCATAAAATTTTTGGAATTTGTACTTGGTCTGTGCATATGTACATCCAATAACATTGGTCCTTGACTTACATACTTCATTACTGCCTGATAATGCTTATTAAATCTCCCAAGATACTTTTCATCACCTACAATATAATTTCTTATTATCATAAATTTTGTAATAAAGTTGTAAAAATATAAATAGTTTGACAATAATCACCTAACAATATGTATGCTTTAAGACAATATTCATAATAAGAATCTATACCCGCTCCTACACCAGAATCCCTTCTTACCCAATCACCAGAATGTACATTCAATACAGATCCCATTAAATCTGTACCACGATGGCGCATCCTCCACAAAACGTCCATTGCTTTTTGTGCTTTCTCCTGTTCCATACAATGTTATTATTAATACTGTATAATTAATTATCCATTTTCATAAAATATTACAAAACATTATACTTCAAAAATTGGTTCTCCTGTTAATCTTGACAATGCTGCCATTTCTAAAATCATGCTACCTGCACAAGCAGTACATGTTTCTCGTGATACTTCCAATGGTACATCCTTCATACCATATTTTAAATTTATCTAAAAAAATGATACTAATGAGAACCTTTTCAAAAATATCTTCTACATATTTCATTATTATATAATAAATTAAAATTGTATTACTCTGCCATATGGTATTCCTGTTGTTGTATTAAATGCAGGTAAAAATCTATATCCTAAATCTTTGGCTAAATTTAGAAGTTCACCTCTGTACCATGGCATAATATTAGCTCTTTGTTGTAAATATCCAGCTAGTATATGACCACTTAAAAGACCCCTATTAAATAATTATTTAAAAAAGTATAATTGTATAAAGTATAAAAGTATATTAAATAGTTATAAATATCTCACCCAAGCATTCTAATATTAGTTTCAAATAAAGAAACAATAACATCTCTGTCAAAGCTAACATCTCTGACAACAAGTTTAACTGCACGTTCAAATTCTTCTAAATCTCCCAATACCTATTAGATATCAAATAAATAAAAATTAATGTAAATCATATCTTTTTTAAATATTACCTTAACATGAAATAAACATATAAATATATGTACTCACCACAAGTGTATCTAAAGTATCAACCAATGTAAGTGAAAAACTGAAAATAACATGTGAAAATAAATATATAGTTTTTAATACATTTTTTAATATCAAAAGCATAATTTAATTATCAAAAATATAAATAGTCACAAAATTTATCAATATTGAAATATAACAGATCATTTTTATTTAAAATAAAATTTACAAAAATAATTTATTTATCAAGTTTACATTTTGTTTTGAATACATAGTAAATTCTAATTCTTACTTTCCCAATGTAGAATCTATATCACCTCTATTGGGTTCAGAACCTCTGTATCGCCCTTTACAACTTAATGGCATTAGTTCATCAGCCGGATATGCATTATCCTTAAATAAACATTTAAATAATCGACAAATTAATATTTGCATTACATAAATATTATTTAGGTTACATAATATTTATATCATTTACTTTGTTAAGAATTTAATAAAAATTTGCGTAAACTTTACCATATAAGCATTATATGCATGACAAAACATATCCTTGGCCTCTTCTCTGTAAGTAAAATGATATACATTAAGTAATTAAAATGAAACACTATTATTATAACAAAACATTGCATGTTAATACAAACTTTAATGCTTTCCGTTCTTCTTTACTCATATATTCTAATATATCATCTTCAGATGCAACTAACACTGCTTGTATACTGCATCCGAACATTAGTAATCCCCAGATAAGTAAATCACAAGCCATTTTCCTTTATGTTAGAAAATATGTTCCTTTTGATGTCAAGATCTTACACTTGTGATAGCATACATTCTTTTATGCATTTTACAATTTATTTTATCACAGTGCCATTACTATATGATAATAGAAAACATGTTACAATATACTTATAAATACACAAATTTAACACTTTTTCTATTGATATGTTTTTCTCTTTATCTTCTATAACATTTTTTTATAATTATCACATAAGCTCCATAAATTTATTAAAAATACTTATTATATTCAGTAAAAAAAAATTTACACGATTTAATCATTGATATCTTCTTGATATTTTTATATAGTTTTAAATATGTATAGAAAAATTGAAAAGTGAACAATTAAAATGAATATACACTACATATCATAGGTTATAAAAAATTCTTGATTATTTTTCGAACAAGTTGGTGATGTGTCAAAGTTTGACTGGTTGTTAGTAATAGCAGTATGTACGTTTAAACTCGATACAAAAAGAAATAAATAGGTAAAAATAGCATCTGATTGCGTATTTTCAAGACCAGATGAGGTGTCTACTGTCAATTTACTATGGTTTACTATTTAAACGATTTTCCACTTCAGACTATAATGTATACGTGTAGGTTACACACCATATTTATATATACACACCGTGGTATCCCTCCATTTATAGTACTTTAAAATTAAATTAAATTTTTTAAATAATAATTCGATATGATCCTTCTAGAAACTATCTTTAGAGAAGATATAATAAAACGTAATAAATGATTCGCAATTGAGTTAATAGCGATTTTCCCAAAAATTAACCTCCAAAAAAAGTATCCAATTGAATGGAAGAAATCACGTGACTGTCGAATAATTTATCGAGCAAATCTAAAATTTAAATTGTTATATTATGTGGTAAGAGATATTAAAGAAATAATTTTTATTTTATTCATATTTTTTACATTGTATGTTACAATTTTAATTTTAAAGTAATAAAATTATTTTTGTAGCTACGTATAAAACTTAGGATATATGCAAGCTAGTAAGACCCGGTATCTAAATAGATTGATATGCGATGAACTTGTAACAAAAAATCTTAACAAACGAAATCAATTTTTTTCGAATTGTTTTACATAACGGAATAATTGAATAATATTAGCAAGAAAAATGAAGCTTCTAACGCATAATATGTTGACTTCAAAGTGTTTAAAAGGTATAACTGTTGGATATCCCCTTGGAATTATTGTAAGTTTTACCCCTGTATAATTTTAAGGTTAATTTTGCTGAAAATAATAAAACTCTTGTAAAAATATTTAAAAATGCTTGTATAAGATATTATTACATCAATAAGAAAAATAAAACTTATAGGCAAAAGATATTAAAGTATCAGAGGTAGACTTCAATTCAGAATTTATTGCAAGAATAATTCCAAAACTTGATTGGGCTACACTTTGGAAAGCTGCAGAAAGTGTAAGTTATTTTTTTAATACTGATTTATTACAAATTTTTAAATAAGTGAAATAAAAATTATATTTATAGCTTTCATTATATTAGATGTTATAACAGAATACCAAATATAAGAAAGCTTAAATTAAGTATAAAATGAATAAATATAAAATTTGTTAACAAAGAAGCAAAAAAAAAATTGCTTCTTATATGATCCATTATACTCTACATACACATAAGCTTTCATTGAAATCAAAATTTCAGGACTAGTTGAATTTCCTTTTAATATAGTGTACAAATACTTTTTTGAAGTCACTATATGTACTTAGTAGCTGAAATTTAGCTAATACTAATAATAATAGTAATACTAATGTTATGCATAATTAATATAGATAGGACATGTTGGAGAATTACCACAGACTTTAATTCAAGATTTTGAAACGAATGAAGAGTTTTTAAAAATAGTTCACCATGTATTACTTGAAGTTGAAGTTATTAATGGAGATTTACTATGTCCAGAATCTGGTAGAAAATTCCCCATTAATGATGGTATTCCGAATATGCTCTTAAATGAAGATGAAATTTAATTATTAACATAGCAGTAAAACAAATTAGATGATATATATATTTTCTTTTATAAGTAGTAGATATTTATATGTTGTACATAAAACATTAATTTCTTTTTTTACACTATGTATAAGTTGATTTTATACTTCTATTATTATAATTTATATAAAGTAATGTAATACAAAAATATTAATGTGAAAATAATTATATCTTAATTATAATAAACTAAATAATTAAATTAAATTAATTGAATTGCATTTTTTAGCACAAACCATTTAATAATCATATTATACATCAATATTTAACTACATAATAGAAAATTTATTATATACTTATAAAACTATCAAATAAATTACAGCACAAGAAAAATGGTTATGGATGTCTTTATTGTACAGATATGTGTAAATACAATGAAATACAATTTTTGCATTATTGTAATACATCAGTATACAACATTTGCATGTACATCATGTTTATATTGCTAATATGGATTGTTCTAATTCATTTTTAAGTGTATTAATTATTTAGTTTGAAGTGTCTAGGACAAAATCCTTAAATCTAAATATGATTTTCTTACATTACTATTATATTAAACACAAAATAATTCTGAGAATATTTAAATATATAGATTTTTTCGTGTATTCATAAAATCTGTTAAAAATAGTTTTGTTTCTGTAAATAAAATAATGTTTACAAGAAAAATTGCTTGGAACTTGAAATCTTAATTGCGAAATAGGGTAACTCCACTAATATTTAACATTATTATTTGCATATACAGCAGATATCTTCTATCCTTAATAAAACCAAAACTCAAAGTTAACCAACAAATTCCATACACATTTATTTTAATGATAAGCACACTTTCACTACACCTATTGCACACAACCTTCTATAACATCTAATTCATATTCATGTAACATAATAATAGTAACAAAAAATCTTACATTGAATTTCATAGAGTAGTATCTTAAAGAACAAACCTTTTGGATGGAAGAGTTTTGATAGAAATAAATTTGGCATTTTATATTACTGACTAATAGTCACTCTGCAATAATACACCCCATATATAATTCAACTCACTATGTACCTTACATAAAATACATCTAAGTAGCTGAATTTGAATGTATTTTACATTGAAATATCAAATTACCGTAATTAGCTAATTGAAGAATTTATTTATCTCATTTAATGTTACTCTTCTGCGTATATGATAATACTCAAAATATAGTCAAAATAGATTATTTTATCCTTTCTAGTTTCTTCACAAGTCAAAAAGCTATAAAAATAGCTCTCAACTAATGTTTCAACCACAGCCCATCTGTTATTAATTTTTATTTGCATATTAGATTTTTTCAAAGGCAGGATTATTCTGAATTAAACTATGAAAATACTTCTGTACATTCATTTAACTATAGCATATACATATAAAGTTTTTGTTTGTTTAGTTTATCATTAAAAATTTTACTTTGGTTGTGACTTATATTCACTTATGACAATTACCTCAGCATTTGCATCAAGGATATGCAAATTTATATATCATATCGTTTCCATACTACATGATTTAAAATATATACAGTATATAAAATTAATAACTTTCCAAATATTTGTCACATAATTAAATTTCTTCACATTTTATATTTACTCTAGATATTTTGTAATACTGAATATGTTGGCTTTAAATTTATAATGTTGAATGCAAGTCTTACAATTAAGAAACAAAATTATTATAAGAATTTTAGTGCTGAAATATGAATTACTAGAATTTCTTTTATATTATAAACATAAGTAAAATAATATAACTATAACAAAAGTAATAATATAATTTATAAAACATATCAATATCAAAATATTCAAATTGATTTAAATATGTTAAAATACCAGTAAATTATTATTTAAAAAAAACAGTTAATACATAAACCATACTACAGACTACTTTGAGTTTATATTCAATTACTAAATATTTCAACACCTAATTTCCTTAAAATTAAGCAACTTTGCTTAAGTTTAATAAATATACCACAGATAATTAAAATAACATTAATACTTTAAAATATCTTACCATAAGAATCACTACCACTATTACAAGCATTAGTATACATACCTAATATGTTGCATTTGAATTAAAATGATTAGAAATTTCATTTATTTTTTAAAAGAAATTAACTTTGATAATCTTATATTCAAATATAATGAACTAAACAATCTAAAGAATAATCGAAATTATTTTAAATCATCTTGTGAAGGTTTACAAATTTGGTCATATTTATATACATATTAAGGATGACAAGATATGTCATAAATGGAAGCATTATGATTTTTTCATAATTCATTTCTTTTAATAATAAATACTAGAATATTGATGATGTACCTTTTAAATCATTTAAAATATGTATATGTACGTAAATTTGAACACTTCTTTGCATACTTTTTCATAAATATATCTTGGTTGCTGCTCTGTAGACATTTTACCATTTTCATTCAGTGTATGATTAAATTATGATCTTGTAATAAACATAAAATAAGGCTTATAAATTTATAACAAAATAAACAAATATTTATAATAATCTAACTTCAATATAGGCATACAAGGAATACAATATAAAACCTAACAATAAATATCTTCAACTCATAATTACTTTAAAAATAATTAAAAAACTAAATTTACATAAAATTGAAGCAATATTCCAATTTAACAAACACAGAAATTGACAAAAAAACAGTTACACATGTTTCATTTACCACGACTTTCTGTATTCGAAACATTTCTTTGAGAATATATGGATCCTTGAGTTAATTCTCTCAATGGGCCTTTTCTTAATTCTGGATTAGGCCCTTTAGCAACATAATAATTATCAGAAAGCAAACTTGCATCATGTCCCCTTGCAATTGTTTTACTGTATGTTCTTTTTGTCAACAAATTCGGGTCTGGTCCTGACCATGGTGCATAATCAGGTCTAAAAAAAATTACAATGACTCAATAATTTCATTTATCACTTATTTGAATCATATAGTGAAAATTTTGGTCAATAGACGCGCGATTTAAAGCAGAAAGAAGAGAGAAGAGAGAAAGATACGGAAATTTAAATCTCCCCAATATTCATAAAAAAAATTTTTGAAATATACATGGAATTTTATTTATACAAATATTACTAAAACAATAATCTTTGGCGTAATAGTAGTCATCGTTTGCTGTTGAGTCGACTCCTGAACAGCCAACGATACAATAACGATATCGGCCTCGATATATATAGGGTATCTGATATAAAGCCGACCCGCATCTTTTTGAAATGCGTTGATATTATTTATATTATTATTAAGTGCATAAACTATATATAAAGGATAACAATTAGGTTCGATTACTTCATTTATCTGGTTTGACACATACGCTGCCATATGTACAGAATTCAATATAATTATATAATGGTTTTTAAGAAAAATTTCAAAAACTAAATCATAATCAGTCGTGAATATCACGTTTCCAAGATCGTATCATACGCAGTAGATACCACGCACCCAACATTCCAGCACATAATAAATTTAATTTATTAGAAAGTGGATTTTAAACTTACAAAAGTAAATCATTATTGGCTCCTTTTGGTAAATCAGGATTTGGGCCAACTAGTTTGGTTAAATATGGAGACTTATACTCATTATCTTCTGTAGTACTTGTTCCTCGAGAAACTCTAAAAATATTATTGGGTATAATACACACTTAATATTTTTAAACATAAAAGGAATCATAAGTACTGGGAAATATAACAAAATTTTGCCTTACTTTGGTATTTCGATTTTATTTTTAGATCGTTTAATTTTTTCTGAATCTGCATCTTTAACTATTTTCTTAATTGGAGAGGCAGTTAATTTTACAGCTTCTGTTATTGGTGGACTGTCTTTTCTTTCATCGCTTCTACTACTATAAATATATTATATATATTTAATAAAAAGTTATAGTTTCATAATAAATAAATCCACATACAATAATTAAAGTAGTATTGTCTGTATTTAAAGAAAGGGTCTGAAATCCCTACTATAAGTAAATAATAAATTTTTACTAGAAGAGTAAGAACAAGAGCATTAATTTTTTTATTTAGATACGTTACCTTTGACTACTTGATGTGCACAAAGGCCTTGTAGCTTCTTCTGTAACCATTATATCTAATATGTGTATTGCTCTTTCCTCATCATAATCAACACTATCCATAGCAAGCATTATTACTCTTTCTGGCACAGACTTATATTTCTCCATTAAACGTGCTTTCACTGATAAATTACAATTTAATAGTTAAAATGTTAATATCAATGATTTAAACAGCATTATCAAATATACCTACTTTTATTTTTCTCTTCTAAACTTTTCATGCGTGGTGGAGGGGTAGGTGCAGTTTGTTGTTTATTTTTCATCTGCAAAAATAAAACAATATATTTTTCAACTATGAGAATTAAACAGGTATCTAACAATGTCTGGTATATTTTTATATTACTTGTTCCTCTTCCTTTCTTCTTAATGATCTGGGAGCTGTAGGATTTCTTTTTTCATAACCCAGATCAATTAATTTTTCTGAAGCCTTTTGAACATTATTATCACTTTGTTCCAAAATATCAAGTAACATAGTTTCCTCTACTTTTGGAAATACATTTTTCAGGTACCTGTATAAATATTTTTGTTATGTATAATAGTGATTATGACTTATAAATAATATACAGAATATAAATACAAACACAGTCTACAATATAAAAATTGTAATTGAAATAATCGAAAAACATATAATACAAATAATTATTAAAACAAATATTGAAATAGATTAGTAACTAAAATTTGTACTACATACTACTTAGAACAATTGGTATGTGCATGTGATTAGTAACTTGACAGTTTATAATATATACCATTTAAAATTTACTGAAAGTAATTTAGAATATGATAACATATTGCAGTTCTAAACAAAATATGGATATATTAAATTACAATACACATGTACATATTGTCATGCTTAAACTATATTGTAGTTCAACAAATTAGTTTTCTACGGCATGCATAATACATCTTTAAATTTCAGAGATTATATTGGGTACTGCTTGAATAATTGAAACCAATATGACATTCTATTACTTATTCTAAAATTACTCATTAAGACAAACAAATAGCATTAAAAAACATGAACATTATATCTACTATTAAAAATGAACAAAAAATACATCAATGATATAAAACTGAAACCAACCTATCTACGATTTATGTAAATTTTACATTATCCAATAAGTGATGTACTGTAAACCAGGAAGAAACTGAAATGAAAAATATATTCTAAATGTATAAAACAAATCAACTTGGAAATAAAAAGAACAGAATATAAGAATAAATAATTAAAAATATATAAAAATTTACTGGCCTCTTGATAGAATTGTTTAAAAACTACTAATATAAATTCTATTACACAGAATATAAATTCTTACAATATACTTCTACCACTACTATACAAACATTTACATTCTCACATTATCATTTCAGGAAACATAATTAAAAAATTGAAACATGTGACAAATAAAGGAACTTATGCTTCTTCCGAATACAAAATATAGAATAAAAATTAAATAAAAAGGCTTTTGATTACATAAATATTCTGCAATGTGTACTAACACATGCTCTTACTACATGGCATTGGATGATCATATACATGAAATATATCAGATACTCAAGATAAACCTATAGTGTTTTATCTTGTTACCTGATATATTTCTTTGCAGTTATCACAAGATACAATATCAATATCTAGCATCCACATTGGGTGAAACTGAAATTGTAAGTATGGGAAGAACCTAAGTTTCATTTTTGGGGAATTAGGAGCTGGCCGAGCTCCACGAGGTGGACTCAATGTTAAAGCTGCATGTATAGCATGAAGTGGTAATCGCCATCTTGGTATTGCATAGTTTGAATGTACTCCTACAGGTGTGCATGGTCCTGGAGCACAAAGAGGATTCTTTTCCACTTGTAGAGCACTGACAACCAAAGCTGCTCTGTTATGGTATCTGAAAGACACCAGCTGCCACCTTAGCACTATGATTCATACAGTGCTAATGTAACTCATTGAAAAAAAAACTAATATATAATCAGCACAATATAACTGAATATGTAAGAAAGCATTGCTTTTCCTGTGTTTGTTAATATAATCTGGATTTAAGAATATAAAAATATACATCATTAAGAATAAAAGAGAAAGATTAATTGAAATTTATCTATAATAATGTATGGTAATTTATAGATTTAAATGAATATATATGTAACGATTTTTAAAACTTACTTTTTCAGAAGAAGTCGAATATGGGTGTCAGAAACTGTTGGAAACATAGCATTGATTTTAGCAACTTGTAATTCAGAATCCAAATTCTGTGTTAAGCTTGTTTCCACATTCCTTATTGGAGTTGGAGATCCTAGTGTCATATCTCCAAATTTATTTGTCATTGCACCAACTGATTTCAGAGATAATGGAGTTTTCAAGTCCTATATGAAATTTTTTTTTTTATATATTAATGAGTCATATTTTTTTTATACATTTAATGATATAAAAATATGCTTACATATGGACATGCTATTAAATTCATTTAATGTAAAAGATTGATATAAAATTATAACATATTTAATTTTAATGTTTATTTATTTTTACATCATTTATTATATAATCTGTGATCACAATAATTTTAATATAAATACATCATATAATTTTAGTTTACATAAAAAATAATAGTAATGAAAAAGAAAAAATAATAATATCAAAGTATTAAATAACGTACAACATATATACAATTATAAATTACTTGCCTGTAAACTAGGAGGTAAAAATGCAAGTTGTGGATTATGATACGGAGATGGTGTTGGATAGATTTGAGGAGCTCTGTGAGCTCCTGCATAACCTAAATGTCCACCACCTCCATTTCCACCAGTCTATTATTTTGTTGCACATATTATATTTTATCCAAATGCAGCATATCCATGTGATAAAAATACATATATTGGAAGTGCAATTGCAAATAGTTAAATACGTGCTAAGTGCAATTTTTTATGTGTAGAAATCAGTGTTTTTTTATATTATAATTAAACAAATTTGATATATTTAATATACAGTAGAAATTATCTACTGACCTGCAAGGGTATATCTTGGGAAGTAATAGTTGTAGCAGAACTCAGTGCCATTGAATTTTGTGACTGTATATACTGAGAATACTGCCAATATCTTACTCTTGGATCTTCCCATGTTGTTGTACGATTAAAATGATTTATAAAATATCTGAAAAAATGTTTATTTTACACTAGTTTGTAAAATAACGTAAAATAAACTATTTTACTATCAAAGAATCAAATGATGAAGTAATTTAACATTGCGTAATATTGGTCGTTTATAACAAATAAGTATCCCATCGAATAACATTTGTTTCCCCCAACTTTATTTAATAAAATAATAGAAATTTTACAAAAATTTACATACGGACGACCACTTCGAATGTCATATCTGCATTCCCAACCGGGTGGCAACTGAATCCTGTCACTTTCTTCAGCCATCTTTACGTATTTTGATAACTCAAAGCTCTTCCAGATCAGATACCATGAATTTACTGTTGTAGTCAGAATTAAATTTAATAATAAAACAATGTAAATTAATTGAAGTTATTAGTCTAATATAAATTATTCTGTTTCTTACCTGTCAAATAAAAAAGTTTAATATATTTTTATATCGAATATTTTAATATATACGTATTATCATTGACTAAGTAGAGGATAAGCTGCCCACTCCATATAGAATCATCAGGGGGCCACCTAGCCTCTTACCATTTTAGTGTCACATACGACATTATCATCTCAAACTAGAATTAGACAACACAGTTTATAATACCAGTGGAAATTACAACTAAATATTGCTAAAATTGAATAATTGCATCTTGCAGATATGTGTTAGACACTTATCTTTAATCTAAATTTATTAAATGTCCAGTAAATTTCAAATGTAAGTTTACGTATTAGGCTACAATTATATATACTATGTATAAAACCAAAAAGACTTTAATAATTTTGAAAGTTTAATTTGTTGCAAAAGATCGAAAAGAGTTTCTCCAAAATTTATAAATTTTGGAATATATGCATAATTGCAAACTTTGAAAATCGATATCAATTATCAGGTCTTACCTCAAGGAGGTGACTACACAAACGAGACCCGCCTGAAATTTAAACTACACATAACTATATAAAAAATGGTAAAATTTGGAAAGATCCCACAAAACAATAAAACGAATTTCAGGATTCTATAATAAATACACTTACAGAAGATACAACACATAAATTAACAAAAGATATAATAAAATTAAATAACACGAGATGAACGATGCAGAATAAATTAGAATTTATTTCATAATATTTTAGTGCTTCATTATTACATTTGTCCTTTGAAATATTATTCATAAAATGTTTTATTTGAGGAACAATAAATTATATTATAAACAATATACAATGGAATCCTATTTATCCAGTTCAAACGAACGCATCCTCGATCTGGAAGGCCGAAAATTCGAATAATCCGAAAAGTTCATTAACAACATAATTAACACAATTTATATACATTTTATCTTATTTATTGCACTTTATACTTTTCAACAGTACAAAGCAATTTGTAGGGACATAGCAACTTATAATTTCTATACTGTACTTGGGAATTTTTTGATTTTTCTTATATTTATAGGTTTTGCATGTATCTATTTTTCATAATTCTGAGACAGGATTTATAGTTTATAACCTGGATAAACAAAGTTTCCCTGCATTTCAATATTTTTTATTTTAAACTATATTAAAGTACTATTACAGGTAAATAAATAAATACTGTTTATGTTATTTTTCTATCCAGCTTGATATAAATTACACAACCTGTACAAATTTGGTGGTTCTATATATAGCTCCTAAAGAGTTTTTTCATAAAAAAATAAGTGTTCCTCCAAAAACATGCACACCTTTTAACATTAAAATCAATATTTTGTATCTATTTATTTTAAAGACTAAAGAATGATTAATCTTATTATTCTTTCTTCTTTTTTAATACGAAATCATTATACATGTTATATACCATCCCTAAAGTTATAAAGGCTAATGCTGTACCTTGAGCTGCAACTCTTAATTGTAAAAGAAATACAGAAGGAATTATTTTCCTTGTTTTCCACTTATAGGCACCTATACCACAAACTGCAACTAAACCTGTCATACCTTAAAAGAACAAATTTTAATTATAAAGCAATAATGATAATAAATACTATTATAAAACAGTTTAATATTATAAAATAACATTTACTTATATTTTGATGTACAGTATTATTATAAAATATTAATTATAATTTATGATTATTATGATATATATTAATTATAATTTGCAATTATTTACAAAATCTTTCAAAATTTCCAGACATACCAGCTATAAGGAATGGTGATTTCTGTACAAATACAGAAAGTTTTTCTCCTATTGATTGTTCATTTTCTAATATTTGTTTAATAGCTTCTTCTGGGATATCTATTGTTTCTTTGTTTTTCCAAGTAGCATCCTCCATGGTTCACCTGTATATTTCGTTAAAATTTAATTAAAATAATTAATTGTTATAATTATTATACATATATGTACGAGATATTTTATAACTGGCAATATAACCAAACAAGTGATTTTATGTGTAAAAATAAATTAAAAAGAATTTTGTTTGTAAAAGTTTACTAAGGAAGAAAGCTAAAATCCTGAAAGCTAATCTCTGTGTTACTATATAATTCGAAATACAAGAAATGTTTACAGACATAAATAGAAATAGTCTACAGCAAAATCCAAAGTTAAGATTTAGATAAAAAATATGTATTTAATAAATCTTCAAATTCAATTTTCTTGAAAACAAAGATTCAAATTAATACATTGTATTCTTATTTTTCCACTTACATGTAAAGTGATTTCATGTCACTTATCTACTGTTCAATTATACCACCAGTTATTGAACACCTTATACATATACACGCAAACATAAAATATTTTGAATTAAATGTACATGATTGTTAAAAATATTTTCAATGATTTCATACATATAAATGTTTTATCCAACTTTAAATATTTAATTTTCTTTAATTAATAATTTATTATAAAAATTAATAAGCACAGGTAGTATTGTAAACTTTTGTAAAAATTGTAAAATTTTATAAAATGCTTTAAAATCATGAAATAAACACAGAGCTTTGTTAATAACATTTAAAAGTACATTAATTATTTTAATAGCAATGATTTTTCAAGGTGATACTACGTATGTATGTATAAATACAATCAGTCATATTATTTATGTAAATTTTTTATGAAGAATAGAACTTTTAATTATCGGAAGTTATTCACTAATAAAATATAAATTTATTTGTATGTTTTTTTATTATTATTTATATTACTAACACGTAGTTATAACTATTTTTATAATAATGATTAACCTTGCACGTGTCTATTACATCATAAGTATAAGTATTTCATCACATTTAATTTCTTTAATCAAAATATAATTTGTACACTTATGTTATGAAACACTGTACAATCATAGACAATATACAGCATATATATATAAATAACGTGTTCATATATTTTGTATTTTTTCATAATTTCGGTCTTTTTATAATTTTTAAATATAGCATTCGTTATGGTTCAATGTTGCAATAACATTCAAAATTATTCAAAACTGTATCTCACAATAAATTGTTTTAATAAAATGTATCAATATTTAAAACAAATTACAGGTAAAAAATATATATGTTAAGGTTTTAAATAGTTATTTTATCATCTTTATATAAAATACTATTAGTCAAACAAATAAATTATCCTTTTTGATTTTATCATTCACTTATAAATGACAATAATTAAACACTTCCTTTTTGTCTGAATAATATGGAAAATTTATAAATTATTTAAAGAGCTAGAAGTCTTCAATTCTTTCATCTTTTATTAATATCACGACACAACAGTGCACTATTTCATTTACGAATTTTTAATTTCACCTAATTTTTTCGTGAATGCGTTGAACCACACCGAATTACTTTTAAAGGAATACACTTGCTAAAATATATACTCTTGATATATTCTGAATTAACGTCAAATTACGTCAAACTGGTCATACAAATGTTCACATAGCAAAGATTGTGAACTAAATGGCAACTAAATTATAAGTTGCATAGTTCTGTGCCAGTAAAGTAGGAATCTGTTAAATAGAAAAAAGTTTTATCTGACAGATACTTGTTTTATAAAAATTAAGGTAGGTAAATAGTTACTGATGTTAACTTGTAGCTATATTATATTTCTTTTTATAAATTTGTAACAAAAAATAACAAACATGTATTTAAAATTAAAATATACTAATCTGTTAACTATCAATTCCAGGAAAATTAAGGTTATATAACTTTGCAAAATTTTACACAACAATTTGTTTCTGTAAATTTTTTTAAATTATTGAACTTGTATATAATAAAACTAGTGTTTTAAAGTAAAATCACTTGAAACTTTAATTGGATCATGGCAGCAATAAGACATACATTACAAAGAGAGGTGTTTACACCTAGCGATGAGAAATTATTGAGTGTATGTTATGTCAGTAAAGCGTATAAAAAGAAGAAAATGAGCTTTTTGTGTTTAACTACAACTCCAGACTCACCTGTGTCTTTACTCTTGTATCAAGTCAAAAAAAATGATAAAAATATTTTTAAAAAGAAACAGTCATGGTCTTTAAGTGACATTCAAGTTTTGGATGGAATTAAATATGATTCTATGGATATAGAATTACATATTGATAAAATATACAAATGGACAGCAACAACAGCACAAGAACGGAGAACATTTATAAGTAATTTGTATACTTATTCTTGTAATTTAGCCCAAAGGCCACAATTTAGAAATATTCCTAAAGAATGGCTTATAGATCCTAGTTCATTGAAAGAAAGTGATAGTATTACTTTTACACCAGGTAAATATTATGAATAGCTTTTTTTTAAATATATAAAAGTATCTATTTTAATTTTATCTAAATACATGTTCATTTGCACATGTTTTCATAGCATATATGTGTGATATTATTATTAATATTTTATACAATATTCTTAGAACTACTAACATCTCCTATCTCGTCTGATTATCAACCTATAACTGAAAAAGAAGCTGCTGATTTAAAACAAATGATGGAGGACTGTGAATATGCAGTCTCTAATGCTGAACTTTTTATGGAAACACTTTCTAAAGATCTCTCAATTCTTGATGGGGTAAAAATATGATACAATCTTAAAAATTTGTATTAAACACATGTTCTTTAGAATTCATTTTGTATTAATGAAACAGGAAAATGTACAATCAGTTTTGGCATCAGAGACCCGTGTAACTCAGTTAATGAATAGTATAGAAGCAGCAATAACTGAAGCTTCTATCGTAGAAGCTCGTCTTGCAGCTTATGATGAAGCACTTGGCAGGATTAGAGAAGTAATGGCACGTGTGGGTCAAAAAAATCAAGCTATTCATACAGCTAATAACAATGCACGACTATTATTGGATCAGTTAAATACAGTAATTGTAAGTAATTTATATAAAATATATGTAAAATTCATTTACTTTTTTTTATCAATTAAGTAATTATTTACTTCACAATACCTATAAATTTAATCTAATATATATAGATATAATTAGAAATCTTTTTTATACAAAATATATATGTAAATATTTTTCTTTAGATTTGTTAAAAACGTGTTTTAATTTTATATTCAACGCACGTTTTATAGATTTTATGTTATTTATGCAAAATTTTTAATTTTGATTCCATAAGACACAATTAGATATTTCACCAACTTATCAGCGTATTTTGAGCGAAGCTGAACTTCCTGGAGAAAAAGAGGAACTTAGTCAAGCAGGTACTGCTCTTTTAAAAGCAATAACAGCTCCTTTACCACCAGGACTTGATAAATTAAATGCAGTGACAGAACAGAAAAGACGACTGGATAAACTTAGAGCAAAGTTTTCTGTAATTGTGGCTAGGCATCTAAATAATCTCTTTATACATTTGGTATGTATGCAGTATAATGTAAATTAAAACACAATTGATATTAAAGTATAGTGTCTTTATAGGGAAATGATGTTGGAGATATGTCAATGTCAATGACGGATTTAATTCTTCCAACACATCAAGCAGTCCATCATGAACTTGAACCATATACAGAATTAATGCAATTACTAAGAGCATTAGATAATAAAGCTTTTGTACAGTTAACTAAGGTTTATACAGATACAATGAGTAAGCTATACAAAAGAGATTTAAAACGATTTTTTGAGGAAGCAAGAAATAAACTTATTTGTAAACGTTTTCAAGGTACATATTATACTGTTTTATCTTTATTAACATTCCTATTTAAAATATATCTTACCTTTTAACAAAAAAGTATTTTTCTAAGCAAATACATCAAAGTCCAGTGGCCAGAAAACAGAAGATTTATTAAATCCCGCTCCTATTTGCTTATTAAGTGGTGAAATGTGGATACCTGTAGGAGATGGAAATCTTTTAGATTCTGTTCTTGACTGTGTACTTTCTCAAATGCAGCCAGTTTGCCTTGCAGAACAAGCTTTTTGTATTTCATTTCTACAATTAGATTCTGTTCTTTCTCCATCAAAAGTACGTAAATTGTTATCATAAATATATTATGATATTTGAAAACTTAGTATTTATATGAATGTGTTAGAGCAGTGAAATTGAGGAAACGGATAACGTTAGTAATGGCGCTACTAGTCCTGGATCAGCGGCTTCTACAGCAAGTAAAAAATTAGAAAGACAAGTAAATGAAGAAGTACGTGCAACAATGGCAGCAATATTTCCATCACTGGAAACTGAATTAAATAATTTTATTGCTTTTTTGGATAAAATTGATAGTTTGTAAGGCTTCTCAAAATTCTCACTTTTCAAATTAGTTTTTCTTTAACTTGTTTGAAAAATAACTTTAAAAACTTTCAGTTGGTGTATGTATGTCCTGGTACGTTTGTCGCAACATGTTATGTCAGCACAGGATACTGGTTCATTTTTGTCTATGACATTTGCTTCTGCTTTAATCCATGTTAAAAGAGCATTTGATAAATTCATGCAAACACAGTTACAATCAATTCTGTGTGATACTAAAGTTAATCGCAAAAATAAATGTGGTATATTACCATACGTAGAAAATTTTGAATCATTTGCAAGAATAGCAGAAAAAATCTTTAAAAATTCAGATAGAAAAGTCGATCTTGAAAAGTGGTATACTAAATTAGTGAGTACAATGTTCGAAGCTATTGTTATCCATAGTAGAGAACATCATAAAACTCCACAAGAAGTTATTAAAATGGGTATGATTTAAATTACATTAATTTTGTTTAACTTTTATGCATTATTAATCAAATAATAATTATGTTATATTATAGAAAACTTTCATCACTTATATGATCTTTTATCGCAATTAAAAATATCCGTTCTTGATCACGAACGAAAGGAAGCTAAACAAAAATATCAAGATGCTTTACGTGCTTATGTTACACAGTACTTTGGAAGGCCTTTAGAGAAACTTAATGTTTGTAATTTTAGCCTTTAAATTTCTAAGATATTTTTTCTAAGTTAGTGTAATGTATGTTATATTTACAGCTATTTTTTGAAGGTGTGCAAGCAAAAGTTGGTGCTGGAGTTAAAGAATCTGAAGTTAGTTATCAAATGGCTTTCAGTAAACAAGAACTCAGACGTGTTGTAAAAGAATACCCTGCCCGGGAAGTTAAAAAAGGTTTAGAAAATCTGTATAGGAAGGTTGAAAAACATTTATGTGAAGAAGAAAATTTATTACAAGTAATGAAAAATATATTATAATTAATTTATTAGTATTTTAATTTGTTTATGTTCTATATTATACACTGTTCTTTTGTTACTTAGGTTGTTTGGCGTGAAATGCAGGGTGAATTCATTGCACAATACATATACATAGAGGAATTAATTCAAAGGTGTTACCCAGATAGTATGGTAACACTCGAGTTTACTATACAAGATATTTTAGAATTTTTCTCAGAAATAGCGCGATCTCATTAAACAACTTAATAATCAAAGTAGTGTAAAATGAAGATTTCAAAATATATGTTAAAATCTAAATTAATACAATAGAACAGCAAAATAATATAACTTTTTCATGATACGAATATTTTTTTGATTTTTACACTTTCACTAAAATTTAGGATTATATCTAAAGAGGTTAAATTCAGAATACATGAAATTTAAAACATATTACACATTTATATAAATACTACATTATCTTCAATATTTGTTTTTAAATATCAATCTAATTGTTTTTAATAAAACCTTAAATTTTAGAGAGGAATGTAAAATAAACAAATTTTTATTGAAATGTAAATATCTAATATTCAAAAATGTTTAAATTTTTATTAAGTTTAAATCTTTTTTGTAAAATAGAATAAATAAAATATATCTATTTAATATATAAAATTTATTTAAATTATTTTGTGCATTTTTTGTAGATAATATGTTTTAGCTTCACAATATTCTTAAAACTATAAACACAAATTTTAGAAAACGTTTTATTCCTTCTTCCTACAGTAGTTACAATATTTATTGCATGCTACAATATGATGCTTAAATATTCACTTTACTTAGAGGCATCAGTTTCCTTTAGAACTGGTGGTTTAAAATTAAACCAAAGCAGTCCATTTATTCTTCCCTAAAAATTAAAATATTGTTATAAGTAGAAGTAACATAATAAAATTTGTTAAAATAATGATAGATATCAATACATACCACTGCTATGGTACCAATGAGTGAAAGAATACCAACTAATAATTGCAAATTATATCTTCGCTGAGCTTTATCATATGCTTCCTGCCACGAGCCACATGGTACAATTATTTCATCCATTGATGGTGGTCTGAGCTCTTTAGGTACATGGTAGGATCGAATGCCTTTAATATTATATTTTATTGTTAAAAATAAAACAACTAATGTAATATAGGAAATAATTGATAAAATCATTTTCATTTTGACTGTAAGTTAGTTATTTCATAATGCTTTTTAAAACGTCATAAAACATAATCAAAAAATTAATTGAACTTGATCACAAATAAACGTACATTCTCTAAAAATAAAAATATAAATTATAATTTACAATTATTATTATTATCTTTTAATAATATCGAATATTGAAACCATTATTATGTAAGATTCTTTAATGGAAGAATATCTAGATCTTATTAAATAATGTACAATATTAGCTTACCGCTTCGTGTATTTCGAATAACTGGTTGTAAAAGATGTTGCAACATCTTTATTATTTAGGTATTAGATTTGTGAACTCTAACACGATTTTCTACGTTGCACTACTGGTAACATATATTAAAATGGTAACGTACGTTCAATATTACGATACAGCGCATGTACCTGTGACACCAGGACAGAGGATGGGAGTTCTCGAAAACACTCCCTTCCACTACGGACTCTCCGCAGTAAACGCTTGTACGTGAGCTCAGCGTTTCGGATGATTTCGTGAAATCGAGAGAGAAAACAAATGAAAGTCTTTCTCTCTCGCTCTTGAAGCGCTGAAATCCAACCAATGTGGAAAGCAAATCTGCGACACAGGCCGCGCGAGATCTTGACTGCCTATTATTCTTATTTTTCGACATACAAAGGTAATCGGACACTTCATAAAGTTACTGACATCATTATTTGTATGTAAAGACTAAGAATTCAAGTACTTTAACATGATCTTAATCATTTGCATTAATTAAGTTTCCGTCATTGGTGTTTTACTTTGTTACACATAAAACCACGTAATGTGCTTTAAAAAATAAAGGTAAAAAAATTCAGATTCAGAAAAGCCTTTTTTTTAAATAATCAAAATGTGATCAGGGGGTCTTAAAACGTGTTTTTCAGTGACAAAAATTTTTTCGAAATCCTTTTTCATTACAAGAGCATTCTTGTATGCTGAAAAATAAGAATAATAAGGAGTCAAGATCTCGCGCGGCCCGTGTCGCAAGCTTCCTTTCCACATTGCTTGGATTTCAGCGCTTCAGGAGCGAGAGAGAAAGACTTTTATTTGTTTTCTCTCTCGATTTTCCGAAATCGTCCGAAACGCTGATCTCACGTACACGCGTTTTCTGCGGTAATGTGCGTGGTGGAAGGAGCTATTCTCGAGTACTCCCGTCCTTAGTCTGGCATCACAGGCATGTACTAATACAGGATACATAGATGGGAAAGCTGTTCGTCAAAAATAGTCATACATAAGTTAATCGGATAAACATGAATAGTATATATTGCTTAAAAATTAATGCATTTCTGTAATCGGAAATATATTACTAACAGTTTTACATCTAAATTTAGTAAAATTAAGCTATAAGATTTCTATTACAGGAAACAATCTGCTATAAAAAATAATCTTTTGTTATATACTTTTATAATTATTTATTTCAGCACATTTGAAAGAATATATGTGTAGAAATATAAATTATATAAAATAAATTTAAATTAATAATCATTTTATTTTCTATATCAATAATTTGTTTCTAAAATATTGAATTTCATTATATGTATCGTCGTACAATATTAATATTTATACACATCTGAACTCTCCTTCCATTAAACAATTGTTACAAAAGCAAATGATAAAAGTTCTTAAGAGGTACATTCTTGAGTAGATGATATTTTTACGTTTAACTTATATAACAAGGAGAGACATCATTGTTTTACATTTGTCATTTTATATTTTTAATATTATTACACTTAATTTGTTTTTGGACGTGTATTAATATAATGCCAATTTCACCAGTTGGTTTTATACATTTACATTGTATTATAATATTTCCAGCTAATATAGCTCAGGAAATAATGCAACTTGATTTTTCTTGTACATTTCCATCTGCTTTTTCAATTTCAATCAGTAAGGTATGAAAAATATCTGCAACAGACTGAAACAAAACCACGAATTATATTACAGTCATCGATAATTATTAAAAATGCTAAAGTAAAGTTACCTCGTTTTGTTTTGCACTCGTTTCTAAGAAAGCTGCATGCCAAGAGTCTGCCAATCGCTTACCCTGCTCTGTTGTTATCATTCGATCTACATATAAATCCGTTTTATTTCCTACTAATACAATTGGAACACTGAAATTTGTAAAATGTATTTTATTAAAAGTACTATATTCAGTAAGTATTTTATTTAAAGTACTATATAATTTTTTGCATAAACTAAAGTTAACATTAACACATACTGGACTTTTCCCGTTATATCCAATAACTTGTCATAAATAATTTGTACAACTTCAAAACTCTTAGCACTGGTTATGCTATATACCAGGACATAACCATGGATGTCCATAGAATACTGTGTAGGAAATATACTATATTCATCTTGACCTGCTGTGTCCACCAACTTAACTTCATAATCTTGACTATTTACTCGTGTACTTTTCGTAAATGCTAGAAAACACACAGATTAATTGCATAAAAAAGAAGTGAAAACATAGCAGTAGAACCCACATCTTTTAATTTTTTGCATCAAATTTTTATTAATCTTTTTATTAATAAAAGATATAAGTTTGTCTTCTTCTGTTTTATAAATTTTGTCTCAGAAACATTAGAAGCAAATTTAATTTGTTTCATACCTCAAAAAAATATTTTCACAGAATTTTGGATCCAAAAAAGTAAACATTAAAATATCTTGTTGAAGAAAAGCAATACTTATATAGAATTCTTGGAATTTGCATCTCTTTTTCATTCATTTTATTTAAACAATATAGTAAAGAATATGTTTGTTCACATAATGAAAGCCTTACTTTCATTATCTGTTGTAGATCAAAGATAACTTATAAGGCATGGAACATATTAATTCTAAGATGTAAGGTACTACTGTAACATATACATTCAACTATGCTAAATGAAAGTTATAAAACAGATACTTGAATTTTATATTGGAGTAAGAAAACTAATAACTGAAAAATTCATGCATATTATTAACAATGCATCATGCTGTATTGAAATCAATTTGTGTACAGTATTAATGGTAATCCTTAATACATATACAGACCGCACATAGTGTAAACCAATTCAAATAATAAAATATCATTTCTTAATGTTTATTTGTACATAAATGTAACTTATGAAACAAAGTTGTATAGTATTTCATGAAAACCAAAGCAACAATTTATCTATCCATAATTACAAAGTTATTAAATAAAATACTATAAAAAATGTAAACTAATATATTTAACATTTATTTGTTTAAGTTAAATTATCATCTAATTTATAAATTGATAATAATACCTGTAGTATATAACCATATTGGTTGGATTTAAGATACATATAATCATTAAATAGTAATCATTTGTTAATGAGAATTTGTTATGTGTAAAAAGCATACAATATTGCACATAAAATGAAAAATAAAAATTAACTTAGGCAATACTTTTAAGCAATTTCTTCAAATACAACCGTTAATAGTAAAATGAAAAAAAATTCCAGTATAACATTATAATAATAATAATAAATATCAACAATTATAATTTTTCAAACTTCACTAACTGAATTTACTTATTATTTATAGTATTATATTAATATATTAATTATTTTAAATAATATTACAATTACTAAAATATATAAATGGATTGCATATATATAAGGTATCTCACAATAATTACTATCTGATACAAGTACTAAACAGTAAATGACAGAATAAAAAGATCTACCTTCAATTTATCAAGGTCATTCCAAGATCATTTTATATTTTAATAATACAAAAATGTGTAAATAAAATAATTCAACACATGTTTTTGAAATGACCTTGAGACAATCCAAGGTCGTAAAAATGAAACAGTTTTAAAATAAATAAGAATTAATATCTATTACTTCACGTGTGTGTTTTACATACAACATCAGTTCTTAAGCATTGTGTAGTCTACTGTAAAATAAACGGCCGATCACAAGATATCTCCTTGCGAGCAATGAAAATCATCTTACATAAGGAACAATAATATATAAAAGCAGTGACTTCATTTGTTGATTTGTTTGCTTATCATTAGTCTATCAGCTATCAATAACTGTCAACTATTGTGAATTAGCAAATAGGATTACTTACAAGTTGATTATCATGCAAGTTTCATATTCTTTGCCTTGGGGTTACAAAAAAAGTTTCATTTTAAACAATTATAATCTTCTACGCTCCGATAACTATTACAATAAAAATAAGGTCTTCAAGTGAATGTATCAATATGATCCTAATTCTTGTATAGTATAATGAGGATATTTATACAGCAGCAATACTGTATACTGAAACGTATCCTGATAGGAATTTCAATCTGAAAACCTTTTGCGTTCCTAGACTGTTTCAAGGTTATTTCAAAGATATATGCTAAGTTTGATAGTTTCATAATATCAAAACAAAAATATGACATTCTATTTCAAAAAACACTAACATGATTTTAAAGTTGGGGTAAGCATTTTTGTTCTATCATTTACTGTTTAGTAGTTATATCAAACATTACTTATTATAGGACACCTTATACACAATAAAATATTATCTATATGTAATCATAAGAATTATAAATTTATCAGTAATTAATATAAAGTCTAACCAAAATTTGAAAATATATTGCAAAATATGATTGCTTCATGTCTTATCTTTGTTACTTTATACAAAACAAAAAACTAAGTATCAAAAATTATAAAATTTTGTGCATATTTTTCTCACAACAAATTTTTCACTTACTTTACACCTTTAAGGAATAGATTATATTTTGTTTCTATAAAATATACAAAGTGAGTTGAAAAGAATATTAATATTTACAGATATATTTTGCATTCTAAAACAAAGAAAAGATTCAGGTAATTGTAGTTTTATATATTTGTTTTTAAAACATATGTAATAAATTACAAAACTAGTTACACATATTAAATCTCTTAAAATTGAATGATACATTGTGCAAGAAATTAGCCAACTATTTTAATGCATTAGAAATTAGTATATCTATTTTTTATGCTTACAGTGATTACACTATTTAGATTCCACAGCAATATCTTATTTGAATTTATATGAGTTTAAGAAACAAATGGATTTTAAATCTATTGTATATCTATTATAATCTTTATTTAATTTTGAAATGTAAAATATATCTATATATACATAACACCCTTTTAAAACTCATTTTACAAAATGTCCTGTATCTTTTATGAGTAAAATTTCTATTACATTAAAAATAAAATAACTTTAATATATTGCCTTATCATAGATTACCAATTTTTTATGTTATGATTATTATAACCAGATGAATAATTATTAAATGAAAGCATTAAATATATAAATTAAAATTATAATATATTCATCCAGTTGATCATACTAACTAAAAAAATTGATAATCAGTTGTAAAATTAATATATTAAAGACTTTTATTCTTATTTTAGAAATTTCATACTCATTAAATACAGTATAACCAACAAAGTATTTATTTGTTAAATAATAAGTTTTCATGAACCTATTACTTGTTTACAGCATGAATTACTAACAGAATGTGCAGAAAATACTACTAACAGTGTCATTAGAAATCTTTGAAGTAGCGTGTAAGACGATACAGGTGCTTCTTACTATTTTCTATAGTGGGATCATATGAATCCACAAACTGTCCCTCGACGAATTGTATGCTCAGTGATGACTTGCCTATCAAAATTGATGGAGAAAATAATTAATATTATTTTATATATAACATTAATATGCAAATATTAAAATAATTATTTTTTAAAATATCAATTACTTTTATTAATTTTAATATAGGAACATTGGATTTTTCATTTAAATGATAATAAATACTTAAATTATAAAAATTATTTTATATCATAATATTTCAATTAAAACAACAGTTCTTAATTACCTACGGATCTATAACCCATAATGGCTATTTTTCTTTGTTTTGGTGGCATCTTTCAGCATTTACAAATGGAAACGCTGTAACAGTAGTCCATAAAGGATGGTGCATGCTCCAAAAAGAACCTGTACATAAAATTAAAATGAAAAATTTATAATTTTGTGTTTATTTTTAATAAAAATTGGTATTTAAATGATATTAAATAAATAAAACATGTTATATAATATGACAAATTAATAAACAAAAAAATAATGCTATAAGATAACAATAAAGGTAATATTTAAAATAATATACAAACATTTAGATATTTTAAATAAATAAACAAAGATTCCCTGCATTTAATAACATTATTTACTTTATTAAATTACTATAAGGTATGATTACATCATAAATATTTTACACTTTGATTACATTTCAAAAAAGATGCTAATTATAATTTTTCGAATTTCAATAAGCAAAACGCAAATATTATATATTTTAAATATTAACGTGATTGTTTCGTGTGACGATATATTCTTCATAAATAAAAATTAAATACTGTAAAAAAAACGTGTGCGTAAGACAAGTAAATATCTATACATAAATGTATATGCAGGAATAGATATATGTATTTTTGCATATTGCTATACATATACAACATAATAATTACTTACTTGTGTTCCACAACTAATTGTTTTTTTCATTGTAATATATGAAAATTATACATGTAATAAATAAAGCTTTCATCAAATTACGCATTGTTTAGTATACATGCACATGCACACTACTCACCGAAAGAAGTTCATTAGGTGCGTTTTATATTAATCAACATATCGACTGCTATTTTATGTTATGTTAAGTATTTAATCAAATAAAAATTAATATTTATATGATATGTTAAAGTGAATGTTTGCCAATACTAACGGAAAATATTACAATCTTCTTTTATTCACTGACGCGACAATTTCGTACTACGTACTTTACATATACAGAAATGAAACTTTTGTATGAGGAAGTTTGGAAGCAAACGATGAACTACGCACTTTGAATATCATGTACAAAGAATTTCATACTCTAATTAACAATGATTATTATTACATATTATAATGCACCGTACTAATCTCGCAAATGTTTTACGAAAAATATCCCTCTAATGCTCACTAGTTTATTCGATAGTACTTACTAAAAAATCTACAACAATATGAGGCTTTACGAATGCTTGCCAGCGAATATTCCAAACAGGTGCGCCATCTGCTTGAATAATGTAGAAATTAATAAGTTTAAACATTTGTATTTTTATTCTATTATTTTTCTCTGAGATTCCTTTTGCTTTTTGTTTTCTCAAATTATACTGATTTCTTTAATACAGAATTATATACTACTGATTAATGAAATTAGGTAACTCTAAATATTGCTGTAATTAATATATTATAAACTATACATTCATTAAAATAAAACAATTATCTACTTATTAAAATTTTATTTTGATAGATTATTAAGGAATTTTACTATTTATAATTATGTTACTTATAAAATATTAATACAACCCTGTCAGCCATATTTGCAAATGCCAGGATTTCAAAGTGTATGGTCCAAGCTTTTTTATCAATATATTTCCAAATTAGTACCAGATTGGTATGTCAAACTTTGATGTTATACTAGCATAAGTACACTAAGTCTAGCAGTATAACTGACACCAAATTGGTTACAAAATCATAGCAAGATTTGGTCTGTTTTAGGTGTTAATTCGTGTCAAAATTTAATAACAAATTTAGCATTAAAATCTATACCGATTTGGCATCAAAATCGTATCCATCTGAAATACCATTTTTCATCGATTTTGACGTCATATCTGTTACGAAACTTTGATACAAATTGAGATTAAAGACAAACCAAACTTTATTATTTTTGCTAGTTTTTGCTACGATTTTGTAATTAATCTGATATTATTTATGCTGTAAGACTTGATATGTTTTTGGTCTAAACGTTGAAACAAGGCTTGATGTACTGTTGCTGCAGTGTGGCGTCAAAACTTAATATACCAATATGGATGGCATCAGTTTGGTAATGTGTTGGTAAAGAAAAGTTTTGTAGTATACATTTTGAAACTCTGGTACTGACAGATGCAGCTAACGGGGTTCGTACATTATTAAGAATACCAATAATATAAGTGAAATAACGTTAATTAATCTGAATAATTAAAAATAGTTTCTATCTAGAAAATTTTTTATATTTTCGAAATAAAATTTCTGAGTAGTTCATTTAAAAATAATGTCCAATGTTCTGATATGAAATTCAAGAGGGAAGAAATTGTATATAGAGTATAGAACATTATTTCCTATTTTTAACTATAAAAGTAGTACAACAGTGTTCAACGTGCTCTTGAAGTTACCTATCAATAAAACATACTACACGAAAAATCAAAGTAAAACCGGTTCAATGCTAACACGCAAATATGGTAGATGCGTCCCCTTTACATTGCGAAGCTTTCTCTACAAGAATAATGAAAAATTTTAGAAAACGAAAATTCATTTCTCAATATATCATAACTTCATATTTTTTCATATATCAGAATGAAAGAACATTTTATTTGTAATTTTATTCTGCATAATTTTCAATTGTTATTTATAATTTTAAATGATATATAACATATTGAGCTCTAGAAAATGGAAACTATTCCAACAATATTATTTTTTATTAACAGTAAAATACAAAAACAGTTTTAATTAATTTAATTACTGATGAAGAGCACATAAAGAAAATGTTAAAATAATTCTATTAATTATAAACACCTTTTTTTGTCGTGAACGCGTGCACATATTATAGTATATGTACGTATAGGAGAAAGCACTTTCATCGTTCATTTATTTTATTCTTCTTTTTTAAAAAGATTACACGTTTAAATATCCATCTTGTATATTCTTACACTTTTTTTATGAAATCAAACTGATCTTTGGTAAGATTATTATATACTTTCTGGTTAATTAATATATTTATTAAATCAGCAAGAAAGGTCTGTGACAGATTTGATTTAGGATAATCGATAGATGAAATTAAAAGAAAGTATATAATGCAATTTTTGATGATTTGCAAGAAAGTAGAAATCTATACCTATTTATATAGGAATTCTTAATGAAATATTAATGCCTAATTTTAAGACAGTCACGTTGAAGATTACCTGAAATTATAATCAGAATAGTTGCGACGAGTTATTTATTGATACATTAAAAGTCATTTGCAGCATTTTCGACGACTTTCTTAAATCCATTAACATCGATTTCACCCCTCAGAATTATCACTGAAGCGTACATTGAAATTATTAACAATGAAAAATGTGTCAACATTTGTTAAATTTACATGTACTAATGTATAATTATAACATTAGTTTTGCTGTTAACGCAAAACTTTTATTCTTGATTTCATTAATTTTATCATTCTATGGATTTATCTGATTATAATTGGTTTAATTATTATTTCATAAATTAATAATAATGTTTGTCCTAACTGTAGAGAGGTTTAAAAGAACAGAAAAGCTAAAAAACATAAATTTGATAATAAAATGAGAAGTTGCAGTTACAATTCAAATAACTTGTAATACGTATATATTTATAAAATATGACGAAACGAATCTTTGTATCCTATGAGCGATAGGTTGATATAAATATTAATCAATATATTGTAGATACTTACAATTAGTAGCGTATCAAATATAATCATATTTTATTTTATGAATCGTTATCTTAAAGTAAATAAACGCTCATAATAAATACAAAAATATATTGATATGTAATATATATCAAATTATGAAATTATAAACTATTACTTATTACTATTGAAAAAAATATAACATGTTACTTTATCAGATAGAAATAGAAATTTTAAACATCATATAACATTTTATAGATCTAAAGTAAAATTATCTTTTTTCGTTTTCAAAAAAAAGAAAAGGGAATGGATTTTAATTTGAAAACGGATGTCATCAATCAACAACAGTTGTCAACATTTGTTTGCTTTTTAAACATAATTAGAGATCTAACACGAGCCACAGTAAAGAAAAGAAATGAAGAACAGAATCCTCGAGAGTTCTTACCAAAAGAGAGTAAGCGGATAAATATAAAAGGGTCCTGTTTCATTGGAATTCTCAGTTTGTTACGCGGTCTACGTACATAGTAGACAAACTATTAAAGTCTGCGAACTAAAGTTTCACCATGAAGACGGAATTATTGTTACAAGTAAATCGTAAACATCTCCTAACACATTCCTACTTTAAAATTAACCAAATTTCTTCGTTGGAAATAATAATTTTTTGGCTACCAAAGTGCGCGATTTAAAAATGAAAAATTCACTTAAAAATACGCAATTTTTGCTTTTTAAAATATAATAATAATAATTCAGTTTATCTTTTAAGTTTTTAAATCAGTTTTTTTTATTATTTTTAGTTTACATTACTAATAATGCTGTTGCTCGTTACTACATCTGAAGGATTTTTTTTCGAATAGTAAGATACGATCAAAATTTGTATCAAACTTTAGTCATAATGTATTCATTAAAAGTATTCCGTGAGAAAAATATGTCGTATACTGATAATTTGCATTCCAGCCCTAAGAAAGTGCTAAAGGACATTTTGCAATCGTTAAAGGATAAGAAAGAAGCAAAGAAAGGGCCTCCAATACAACATTATCATGTGCATTATTATCCAGTAATACACACATTATCTGAGCCACCGGTAAATGCACCCAAAGAACATGAACTAGAAGAAATACACAAGTAAATTTCAATTTTATAATATCTAAAATTTAATATACGATTATGATGGAGTATGCAGCGGGTACCTTGCATTTAGCCTCAGGGAAAGGAAAAATAATAGGAAGAAAATAAAGATAAAACAATGAAAAAATTATTAAATAAAATTATTTAAACTTTATGGGGTTAGAAAGCTTAAAACTTCTCCCATTCCGTCTATATTACTTTGATAAAGAGGCATGATTAACGACGCTCCTCCAATACAATTAATGCCCGCTCTTTTTTATTTGTTTTTCAAAAAGAGATATCTACTCCATAGAAAGGTAATGCGAAATATGTGGCAAGTAGAAACGTGCTTATCATTGTTAATTTTGTGCAATGAGAATTAAAACTATAAAATGAATTTTATAAGGTATTAAAAAAACAACAAATTCGTGCATATCGTTAAATACACGTTCTTCTATATAGCAATAAAAATGTCACATATTTAAATATTATTTACTCCTATAAAAATTTTAAAAAATTATTTATGGTTCCAGAATAATTCGTGCACCCAGACCTTTTTAAAGAGAAGGCCGACCCTGCTTAGGCTTTGATCTCTAGAAGTAGATTTCAACTTCTGAAAAACTAATGCAATCCTTTCGATTAATTTCAGTTTTGGTTGAAATGTATAATTAAAATTAATTTATTATATAGCATATAATTTTACATTTTGCGATTTTGTGATTTTACATTTTTAGTGAACACCTTGCATCACTTGGGTGGTCCGATCACGAGTATAAATATGTTCCTGAGTCGAAAATCAAAATTTCTTCAAGTTTATACAATACATGGAAGTATTCTTTACCTTTTGAAACTTTAGGTAAAATTAAAAACAATCTCATTTACGTCTTTAATTTTTGAACGCTTGAATTGTATTCAAAAATGTTTATTGCATATATTTGCAGAAACGGATCTCTTAGAAACGGTTAATCACAGCAAAGACGAAGGTATATATGTTCAAGTGCCATTTAATCAAAAAATAATCATTGAACAACCACATAATGATAAAAAGTTAAAAGGTGGTTTATTATCGACTCTTTTTCATAAAGTCTTAGACTCGAAAAATTCCATACAACAGTAAAAAAGAGAGGAAGAAAACTAAAATCAAAAGTTGTACTTTGTTTAAATTATTATAGGACGAATAGCCATTTTCACCAAAAAATCAACGGTATTCTTGAACCTCCGCTGTATAACTAATAATAAATGAAAAATATTTTAAATCTATTAATATTTTAGGCACAACAAATGCTACGCTTGAATACCTACAAATTAAAATTAATTTAAATTTAGATTTGAAAATTAAAAAGTTGTTTTGAAAACCTTGAGCATTTTATGAGTATTTTACACTATTGAATACGTGTTATAAGATTCGCATATGTATGCAAATTCGGTGTTGCGCATTAACTAACAATAAGATCAAAGGTAGTTCCAATAGAATAATAAGCTCTTATTTCCTTTCCGTAATGTAGATATAACATAATAGTTCCTGTTATTTGTGTAAATAGCGTTATGTTTGTATCGTTTTATTTCTTTTATTCATTTCTATTGTTTTATGCATGATATAGGTATAGTGTGATTGTAATGTGATAGAAATCTGTTGAAAAAATAAAATTTGTTACAAAAAGACATACCTTGACGAGATATTCAATTCATCCAATCTTTTGTTACACAGTGTATTATATTCAATTGTATACATCACATTGTGTATTTCATATGTACATAAGTATTAATACGATCGTTTTTATACATATAAGTTTAATTTAGTATATGTGGGGTCATTCATCTTTCGGGAAAGCGTGTTATAAGAGACTTCCAATAGTCGAGATATAATCGAAGGCGGCGACAACTTTCTCTTCCCGATACGAATTTTCTGTTGCTCTGTATGATCCTTGTGTAGCTTATCCATGAGTAGCAACATATATTTACGATCGGTTAGTCGCACGACGTGACTTCTCATTACCCTCTCTAATCGGAGTCTTACTGGTGGATAATTTATTCTACAAAACCATATCAATTGACATAATTTTGAATAGTGAAGAAAAATCATATTAAAACAGGAATTTGATAAAAATAAAATGTTGAATATAATGAAAATCATATATTCGAAAGCTATAATTGCACTTTATTTAATTTGCAATAAAATTTCCAATCTTAAATAACTTAATGATTATTAAAAGTATTGTAATATTTTGATTTATAAAATTTCTTTTTAATGTAAATAAAAGAAGTCTGTAGCATGATTAAGTTTCCTAGAAAGATAAAATTACCTTAATTGAGCATCGAAAAATTGTTATAAATAATAAAGATTTAACTTACGCATATCTTACGTGTTCCGTTTCCCACCATTTTAAAGGACCGTCATATGGATCAACGGTAGACATAAATGCTTTTCGTACACTTTCAGATACCTTTTTAGGTTTTTGTGATTCTTTTTTTTTCACACCATCGTCTTCTATCTTAACATCATTCTTACTTGTATCTTTGTCTTTACGTCTCTTCTTTTTATCCGATTTAGTTTTATTCTTGCGTTTATTTCGCTTTTTTTCTGGAGTTGATGCTTTCATACTGAAACATCTATCTATGCTTTCATTTACACCATTTAACATTATCAATAATTAAAGCTATTAATTAAAGCAAATATATCATTTTTTTCAATTATTACAAAATGAGGTTTATTACATTTATGTCATATTTTCACGCTCAAATTTTGCAAACGTATTTAGTATGTTTAAAATAAAAACAAACGCTATCAAAACTATAATCTCTGAAATTAAAAATTTGATTTTATACCTTTAATAAAAAAAGTTTTTAAAAATATATAAAAAATAACATAATGATTAATATTTCTAAATAAATATTCTTATAACAATAGATTTCCTGGATAACCAATTATTTAGTGCCAACAAAGCATCAACTTGGTATCACGCAAGGTTTGATATGTTTTTGATCCTAACGTTGATACAAGTTTGACATACCAATATGCTACTAATTTGAAAAGGTATTGGTAAAAAGACTTGTAGCATGCATTTCAAAAATTTGGCATTTACAAATATGACTAGTAGTGTATGTAATTTGTAACGATCATATATAGTAATTAAAAATTTTATAAGACGTTTGCATTGTTTTTATATAAAGTATGTAAAATATAACACTTACAGTATATATACAGTATGGTAATTGTCATTAAAGTAAAACATCTATCTATAACTTTTTTAATGTTTAGAGGCCTTCATTTGATCATATATTTTCAGAAATAAATATGGCGAAACTGTTGGGGTTAGATAAACTTTCTAATCTTTGGGCAATAATTAAAAGTAACGGTGGTATTTTAAATTCTTTGCGTGTATTATACAGGTTATTATAACAACAAATAATTATTTCAATTATTATTTATATTAATATTGTTTGTGACAGCTTTTTTAACTATAAATTTCTTTGACAAGAATTTTTAACAGCTTCTCTTACAAAAAGAGAAAAGAGAACAATAAATTATAGTATTTTAAATTATGAACAAGTTACAATTATAATTTTAAGTAAATACATAGGTAAATGATAAAGTAAGTTAGCTGTACAATATAAAATAATGAATAAATTAAATGTTTGGCGATGATAAAAATACTACAAAGAGATATTATTAAATTTTGTCATGTGTTAGCTATAGCTTAAAATTATATTTTTGAATCATACTTTGTAAATTTGATTGATTTATTGACTAGGTTTAATCACTTGATTAATTAGAATTAATAACTAATAAAACAATAAAAGCAGTTAAAATTTTAACTTCTAAGAAACAAAGATACTACAACATAATACATAATACATACTACATGTTGGAATTATGATAAAACTTGTTTAAATAACCAAATAATTCCAAGTAACTTCAATGAATCTAACCAAATATCCAAACTACAACTCATGTTTTTTATAATTTATTATATATTTTTAATTATCAAATCTATGTTAATGCGTTCTCTTTATCTAATAAAAGAATTAGCTGTAGTTAATTCTTGCCCCTCTTTTTATACCAATAAATCTATTTTGTAAACATTTATAATTTTTAGATTGTAAAATGATTATCTTTATTCTTTTGTGAAGTTATTGATATAAATATATGAAAATAATTTAATATATATAGTCTTTTATTGATATTTTAAATGTTACAGAGTTGATGAATTAAAAATTGGTAAATTAGTAGGAGAAGATAAATATGGCAACAAATACTATGAAAATAATTCTTATTTCTATGGTAAGTTTTGTACATACGAATGCACTCAGTGCTAAAAAGTGACAGGAGTAACGGTAGGAAAAATTAATTTATTATTTACTTTGTTTATTTGAAAAATCTATAGTTGGATATAAATATATTTAAATTGTAATATTAAAGCTTATAAGAAATAAATAAAAGTAAATTAATAGAACTCATAAAAAGTTATTTGTAATTATTATTATCTGTTTATGATGTTTTAAGTATGTATATAAAATCTTTTAATAGGTACTAATAGATGGGTAATATATTCTGAAGAAGTTGCTATGGAGTACGATGGTTCTCAGGTCCCAGCAGAATGGTTTGGATGGCTACATTATAAAACAGATTTACCTCCCTATAAAGATCCAAGTCGGCCAAAATATAAGTGGATGGTAGATCACACTCCAAATCTAAGCGGTACTAATCAAGCTTATATGCCTTATACTACTACAAAACCAAAAATTGAACCATGGAAACCACCGCAATGATATATTTACAATCAATTTGACATAGAATTGTCTAATATAATTTAATAAAAATAAAAGTAGTGTATATGTAAATGTAAATAAAATACTTCAATATTTATAATGGTTTAATGTGTTATTGGTTATATTAAATTAAGTTATTGTTACTGAAATTTTTAAATAATTTACTTTTTTGCTATATCTCATCAAAACTTAATTTTTTATAGAAAAGACAATAATAAATTCTAATACATACTAATAAATTTTTGTTCTAGAAATAGCTTCAGAGAAAATAGCAACTGTTAATATTGAAAATGTTAAACGTTTTGTGATTACAGTTTTTTATGTTTTATTTTATCATCTTGCCGGTATTCAAAGGAAGTCACATCTTTATATTTGTTATAGTAACTGCATAAGAGCTGCAACATTGTTTGCAACCATTTGTAATAGGCTAGTTCTATGCACAAATATATATGTAAATAAAATAAATAATAACGTTTAATTTTAATATTATATATATATAGAACAACGTAAATATAAGAATTTTATATAATCTTTATTGATAGTAATGTATTACTCAAAAATAATTTTCTTAGTTGTTTAGAAATTGATTAAAAATTTATTAAAAATGTACTCTTTATTTTATGTTATACTTCTTTTGTATTTCTATTTATTTATTTACATTTGTGAAAATTGCAAGCGTTTTTTTGGAGTACCAAATTGTCAATTTACAAGAAAGCGAAATACGATTCTATTTCAGGAGAAGTTAGTTAATATAATAATTAATTGTAATATCGTATGTATTTGAGATTCATTTATTGGTATCTTGATTACAATTTTTGAAAAGAAAAGGAGGTCCAAAAAGAATACAGTCATCTTTATCTTCTGTTACTATTGTCATATTGATTAGTCCTTATTACCAGGAGTAGGGAGACAGTACAAAATGTATAGGCGGAAAAGTTTCGATTGTAAGTTAAGAATTAAAGATAATACAAGGAAGTTTATGTCATTTGATCGCAAGGGGATTTGCTCTTGGTGAACGAGAAAAGGGTGAATAGGGTACGAAAATGTTTCCTGAAATAAACTTTCGTTACACAGTTGCTTTCTAACACGAAGATTAAAATCTACGAGTAAGTGACACGTTAGATATGAATAAAAGATAATTCCTTAAAACATATATTTCTATCTTTATAAACACATCTCTATGCACGATCCTTTGTATTTTAAACAATCGCTTAAATAAATTATTTATACAGTAGCGTATTTCAGTTACTTACGAAATTTTGATTGAAGTTAAATAAATTCTTTAAATTCTATAGTAGTATTTCCTATCTATTTAATGTGATATTCATAAGAAGATTAAAATTTAATTATTGATTAAAGTACACTGCAGCGCTTAAGGAATTACTTTTGTTCACAATTTATCACAAATGAAATTTATTTTCATTTATCTATAGTTTGTAATTCTTTTTTATGGTAGAAAATATTTTTTGTGGTATTTAATATTACTAAAAATGAAACTGAACTGCTTTTATTTTGTTCTATGTATAATTATTCTATATCAGTAAAGCTGTAAAATTTTCATGATAGATATCAATCAAGTTTGATGTATAAACATTTTTATTTAAAAATTTAGAGCACCCATCATCTTTCATATAAAACGAGTCAATTTTATAACTGTATGCAACAAATATCTCTGATTCAAAATTAAATTAAAGAGATATGTCATTAATATTCTTTCGAAATAATCGCTAGCTTATGAAATAAGCTTCCTTCTAAGAGCAATAAGTAATATGTTTTGCAAATTCATTATAGAATTACTTTTTATTTTATTATTTTGAGTATTTCAATATGCTGCGTTGTTTTTGGAGATATTTGCAAGAAACCTAAAACAATCATTTGATACGAATGTGACACCAACTATGTATTCATATAACACTTAACCAACCGAATGAGGAGATCTCCCATTTTTTCTTCAACAAAGCGCTACCACTGATTCTGATTACTTTTTTTATTAGTTAGTTTTGAACTGATGTTGAATTTATTAATAATTGTACCTTGGAAAAGCAGAAAATGCATTTGATGAGCTGGGAACAACACTAGTTTAAAACTAACTAATAATAAAAATAAATAGAATCAATGGTAGAGGAAAGAATGAGATCGCCAACATTCGGTTGGCTAAGTGTTAAGAAAAGCTTTATGTCAAGCTCAGTTTTAAATCATGACATATTCCAAACTTTCGAATGGCAGTGTATACCTATATTACTGAGTATTTAACAAATGGATTACTTCAAATAACATCTATACCGTAAAATTAATTTCATTTGAATATATACTTTCTTCAATATATATGTATAGATTACCTATGTGTGTACACATATGTACAATGTATATATAGGGTCTTCGTGGAAGATACGTAGCAGCAGGTACCAGATGATTCCTTACAAAAAATTTTGAACAAAATATAAAACATTTTTTTCGTTCGGGGTTTAGTTTTCTTAAAAACTAAAAGTTTTAAAATCTGCTCCGTATGCAAACTAAAAAAATGTTATACTTGTATTTTTTTCATACTTATTTATAAGGAATCGTTTCGTACCTGCTTATACACTTTGGAACACTCTGTATATTAGAGCAAATACATATGCAAATTTAGAACAATGTAATAAACGAGGGCGTAGACATAGGGTAAGCAATTTGCACCCTCTACCCCCCCGGTTCGTGACTGACGACCGACTAACAAAATATAAAGATATATTATATTTACGTACATTATGCATTATGCTTGTTGAAAAAATTTATGCTGGAAAACAAAAAGAAATTTGATTTAAGAGTTCTGTAAAGATTTATTGAAGATTCCAGGAGATTGTTTTTAAGCTAAATTTTTTAAATGTGATATAAAAGAAGTGATATAATATTGTTTAAATATAATAAAATTGTTGATTTTGTTTTGTTTGTTTCGTATATTATATAAAAAGTAAATAATTAAAATTAATATCCATTTTAGTCTAATATCTTTGCCCCTTCTTAAACGAAATTCTGCCTACGCCCTTTGATAATAAACAATACGTTTTGTTGATATTTAAATTTTTAAATATTCGAATATATATAGCTTTTACTTATGTATAATAATAAACCATTCAACAATAAATGAACCGTATTGTAGATGTTAAATTAACATGGTAAATCAAAACCAACGTAAAACGAGGTCACAATTAAAACATTTCGCTTCGTTAGAAAAAAAGTTATTAGTGGACGAAGCAATGGTTCACGTAAAAAATGGAAGCTACCATAAAGCTATTTATCTGTATAATAAAGTAAGTTTTTCATCTTTGAATATTTTTATTATTAAATATATTATTAATAATAAAAATATTCTTAATCCATTAATAATATGTAATATCATGTATTATTACAAAAATAAACACATGTAATACCAACATAATTTATAATGTATATTAGTATATTATTCATTTTCTTGAACCTTATTAATACAATAACTCTTAAGTTGTCTTTCTATCATTTCCATTTGGATTTATAAATTTTAATAATAATAGAAAAAAACCATTCGTATCATGAAAGAGCATAACCCTTTATTACTAGATATAACATAAAAGAATGTGATCATGTAATAAATACCCATAAAACGCGTTGTTTGTTCTTCAGATTTTTCAATAAATTATTTAACCATCACAATTAATTCTCGATATTTTCATTAATAATATTTTCCAGAGTAAATGATTATTTCCAAGTTATAAGAAATAGTAAATAATAAGAAGCACACTTATTTATTAAAGAGATAATAAAGAATAAAAAAAGTATTAAAAATAAATAAATAAATGTTGAAAATACAATAGATAAAATAAGTTATAAAAAATATTTTTTAATTTTATTAATAATTTCATAAAATCCAACTATGTCTTTCTTCTTATTGCACTAATTTTTTCTTATCGCACTGTACATATATGATTTTATAAGAATTAAAGATTAATAGAAGTCTATTCTATAAATAATAATGTTATAATGTAAATTATAATTAAATGTCTTTAAAATTGTTTTAACAATAACTAAAATCAAAGTTCTTTCTAATTTAAAAGATAGAAAATACAATTAATGTACTAAAAAATCTATAAATTAATGAAAGAAGAATATGTAAAATAATTAATTTCTATCAATGAAATGTTTCACAATCTGTTAAACTTTAATGTTAATCACTTGATTAATGTTTTGACTAATAAATACTTGCTGACAAGGGCTGGGAGAACTTGAATTCTACACATGTACTATCCAAGATCGTATACCAAATTTACCCGCATTGTTGACTGTTTCTAAGGAAACAAAACCGTGTGGCAGAGGTGTCGATACCCACACGTCTGTTCCGCACGCAAAACACACGAAAGTACTTTGCATTCTAAGCTAATCTCGTCTATGAAACGCGACAAGTATTTCCGTTCTGTTAATCTCCGATTAATAAAGGAGGCACAAAGTATCAGTGATATTTTAAGCTATCTTCCTAACTAAAGTGCAAATATAAATTGCATAAGCTAAAAACAAAAATATTCATGTATAGAAATATTAAAAATATAAAAAGTCTTTCTTCTTATTTTTAATTTATCATCGCCTTTATCTTCCTTCTTTAAAAAGAAAAGTCAAGTAACTCAAAAGGAAGAATAAAACAAAACTTAAGTGAAGATTAGGCATAAAAAAAATATTGAATAATGAGTGAAGTAATTTTACATGAATCTACAAGTACTCAGGATGCTATTAATTCAAAAATTATGGGCATTCTAAATCCAACAATGCACCATCATGATTTATTGCAAAGCTACGTACGAGCACCGTCGGAAAGTGCTTTAAGCTCGAAACAATCCGAAGAATCAGAGAATCTGAATAAGACTCCTTCCTCTTTGGGAACCTGTCTTGATACAAAATATTACAACGATGATGACAAAGAAAGCTGTACCGATGACATAAAAAAAAAGAGAAGAAACGATAAAAAGCAACAGAAAGATGAATCTAATAAATTATCGGTCGAGTCGGAAATGAGTATTCAAAAGAAAAAAAAGTGACGCCGGCAGAATAATGGTATTCGTCGCCAGGAAGAAGTATATACTGATAAGGATCGTGCTGCCGCAGTAAATATGGGTACTAAAGATATTAAACAGTCATTAAAAATGAAGCAAAAACAAGACCGCAATTTACAATTACCGGAAGACACTGAACCGACAACTATGCTGGCTTTAGGATTGTATGAAATGCGAATCGGTGACATTAAAGTGGCAATGGATTGTATTAATAAGGTTCATATTAATTTCTTTTAGTTCTGCCATATTTTTAAATGTTTACTCCTTTTGTTCCCATTACTATTTATATTTCATCATCAAAATTTATTAAGTGTTACCGTACTAATTATATATTTTTATTTAATTATATCTTTTATTATTAATTGATGTTAAAAAGTGTATCTTATTTTAATAAAAATATCATATTACTTTAAAATAACCTTTGAAGAAATGAAGCAATTTTATTTTTATATTATACTAACAAAATAAAATATTCGCATATTTTAAATGCTTATTTCCAGTATCCTATGTTTTAAATATAATGTACCTAATTTCGTTACATAATTAATACCATTATTTTTTACCAGGCACTGGATCTTGAGCCAGATGATAACAATGCATTAATAGCACGAAGCAAGTGTCATCTTTTGTTAGGGGAATCTCAAAAAGCATTGCAAGATGCTGAAAATGCATTACAACACAAAATGAAAAATGCTAATATGGCTAATGCAATGTACTGTAAAGCAGAAGCTTTATACTATCTTGGTGACTTTGAAATGAGTCTCGTATATTACTATCGCGGTATGAAAATTCGTCCAGAATATGGACAATTTCGGCTTGGTGTTCAAAAGGCGAAAGATGCGATACAAAATATATTACGTAAAAATTGAATTATTGTTTCATAAAAACGTAATTGTCGTAGTAAAATTGGGAGAACTATTTGTAGCTTAAATCAGTTTTCTATTGATATAAATTACAAAAAATACTACTCAAATTGTTGGAATACTAATGTTCGATTGATTTTCGCAGTGCGCGTATAGAGACACCTGGCCAGACTATATAAGAAGATTTAGTTCTATTTTTATATTATAAGAATTTAATTTATATTTAATTTAAATAAAATTACTTTTAAATTTCCCCTATCACATTCTTTACTTTCACTAGCCATATATATCTATCGATACCAAATTTTAGAAATACATACATGCTAGAAATCTTTTTACCATGTTATTAATATGTGCTAGACTGATATATTAAACTTTGTTGCCATACTGAAAGCAACATACCAACAAGCCTATGTCAAGGTTTTTAATAATGTTATACCAAAAACACAAGCCTTGCAGCATAAGCGACATTGAATTGATTACAAAATTGTAAGAAAATTTAAGGATAGTATCAAAGATTTGGTTTACTTTTAAGGTCAATTTATAATAAACTTTTGTATCCTCAGAATTGATCCGAAATAGCATTACAGTTAAATGCGGTTTTAACATCCAATGGTCATTCAGGATAATCTAAACAACAGTTTTATTAGGTTATGAACATACAGCATACAAATCTGTTTTATTATAAATAAATTAAGCTGTATATTAATAATAATAATAATAATAATAATAATAATTACCATAAACGTTATTAAATATTTTAAGAAATTTAGTATTTACTTAAATTTATTACTCTAGTTATTACAACAAAAAATGATAAAAATTAGGTTATCTAAAGTAATAAAAAATTATGTTCCAAAGTTAGTGTAAAATATATGTTAAAATTTGTTTAAAACACTTCAAAATAACAAATTTGACAATGGCAGAAGTTATTTTAAGTTCTGGTGAAAAAACTTTCATTCTTCATGGGATAGATGTAAGTTCCTAATAACTTCATTCCTACGTTGAAACTTATTTTGTAATTAATTTGAATCTATTCTTATAAGGCAGACTTTAGGAATGATGGTAGACGGTGTTGTGAATATCGATCAATGGAAATTGAAACTAAATTGATGCCACAGACTCATGGATCAGCAAGATTACATATAGGAAATACAGATATACTTGTTGGAATTAAAGTAGAATTTGACACACCACATGCTGATAAGCCACATGAAGGAAAATTAGAATTTTTTGTTGATTGGTATATAATATTTATAGTATTTATTAAATATTTGAGAATTTATTAACATTTAAATAATTATTTCATTAAAACAATATCCATTTTGAGGAGCATTTGAAAATGGTTAGCAATAGCCAGAACTGAAATATAATGATGTATTTCATTACATATATTTATGATTTCTTTTATATTGCTCATTTTAGTTCTGCTACTGCAACTCCAGTATTTGAAGGAAAAGGTGGTGATGATTTAGCAACTGAAATAAGTAATACTTTAACAGTTGCTTATCAAACACACAATGCTTTTGATTTGAAAACATTATGTATTTTACCCCATAAGAAATGTTGGAAAATATTTGTTGATGTTTTAGTAAGTAAAATATCTTTTTTATATCTTTTAAAGATAGTAATTTTAAAAATAATGTTAATACAAAATGTAGATTCTTCAATGTGGTGGCAATCTTTTTGATGCAGTTGGAATTGCAGTTAAAGCTGCATTAAACAGTACAGAAATACCAAAAATTACAACTGCAACTCTTGATGGTGGAGAACCAGATATTCAGTTATCAGATGATCTTTATGATTGCATTCAACTTGATACTAGTAATTGTCCAGTTATTATAACATTATGCAAAGTATGCTTCTGTCAATTTGTATTATTCTGTACCTTTCATATCATAAATATTAAAAACAAGAATTGTACATTCTGTTTACAATGTTCTAATGTGTTTCTAGATAGGTGATAATTATATTGTGGATCCAAGTTCAGAGGAAGAAGTATGCAGTGCAAGTAGTATAGTCATGTCTGTATTACCAAATAGTAAAATCTCTTCAGTGGTTAAACTAGGTTATGGAAGCATACAACCTAATACTTTCAACAAAATGTTGCAGGTAATTCAAATGTATATTACGTATAAATTAATATGTTATTAATTACAAAATTATGTTTTCAGATGGGTCAAAGTATAGGAATACGTTTAAATGAAGGTCTTATGAAAGCACTGAAAGAAGAAGGTCAACTTGGACAGAAAAGACAGATATTTGGATTCCTTAGATAAATATATATAATAATTTGTAATCTTAAATATGACTAAATTTTACATATAAATACAATGAATTGTATAATTTACGTTTCTTTTTACTGCATTATATTTTTAATATCTTTTTTTTCATGTTTATTTTAAATTCATTATAATTAATTTAAATATGCATTAGTAAATAATTTATGAAAAGAAGAAAATTCTATTTTTATATAAACCTTTTATAACATATAGTATTGAATGTGTATAGAACTATAAACTATAAAATTGAAAATATTTACAGTGTGCTTTGAATTATTACTTTATATTTAAAAACTACTTGACAGTAATGATTACAACAATTTTTTATATGGGAGAATTTTCAAAGCCAGATGTAGCAAAATGCTTGGGCTTTTCAATACCCTTATAATCTTTAGATCCTGGAAAACTTAATTTATGTGGTCTTGCTATTCTCCAACCAGCATGTTTTTCCCAAGTCTATAAAAAAAAGATTTCTCTTAGTATTATTTCTAACACCTAGATGTAAATTTATGATACGAAATAAAATATTTTTTTAACATACACTATGGTTATATTTTAAATAATACCATCCACAATAAATTCCAATAACACTCATTACAATTCGTGATGTTAAATGACGCATAGCATATGCAGTTGTACTACCCTACACACAAATAAATAAAATTAAACTAAAATTATATTTTTTTTATGAATTACAGTATCAAACAATGATATTATTTCTCATTTATAAATGTTATGTTTTTTCTTTTACCACAAGTGGAACTAATAATCTTTCAACTTGGTTTAATGGTGCCATATAAAATCTTCGTATTGGGTTATAATATTGTCTATAATACTCCTTTAGCATTAATGGTTCTTCTGGAGCAAGATTCTGGCTTTTAAGAAAACGTGCTCTCCATGCTCGTTCTTCATCTGTCATACCAATTAAACGTTCTCTTTCTCTGCTCAAACGGCCCTCAAGAAAAACTACTTTCACACCACCAGAATCAGAAGATGCCATTGTGAATGAAATTGACTAAAAATGTAAAACTGTAATAAAATAATAATCAAATAATTATATAATAATTATTAAATTATTAAAACCTAGTAAATATAGTAAAAAGCATAAAAGTTGTGTAATATAGTATATAATTAAAAATTTTATTTTTATTGTAATATATGCATTACTTACATGAATATGTAATTATGTTTTTTGCTAACTATAAAATCTGAAAGAACATACGGGAAATTGGTACTTAATATATATTTACAATATATTAAAATCAAATACATTTTGTGTTTTTACTTTTTAAAGCAAATAAAATAATCATTCGAAATTAAACCGACATTAATAGTTATTAAATACAAACCTTATATTTTATTAACGTTAACTACAAATATTACATCACAATACTACATAACTGAGCATAACCTTTAATTCATTTAACGAGCATGCGCAATATAACTTATAGTCAATAATGTAAGTATAGTAACACTACACGCGAAAAATATGTATAATCAGTACGAGACAGAAGCAAAAAGAAGTATCTTTAGCGACTAAATCTGATTCGTTGAAATTATTTTTTCGGCCAATAATGGGAATGCCCACTTGTATAGGCTATAGCTAATCGGACACGACCATCATTTTCCAGCCCTCAAATACCGTGTATTCGCGAAAAGTTGTTACCTGTAATGCTAGATTGAGGACAGGAGCTGTGATGCCAGATTGGGGACGGAAGTTCTCGAGAACACCTCACTCCACTATGCACACTACCGCAAGAGGCGCGCGTACGTGAGCTCAGCGTTTCAGACGACTTCGGGAAATCGAAAGAAAGAATAAAAGAAAGTTTTTGTCTCTCGCTCTTGAAACGCTAAAATCCAACCAATGAGGAAAGCAAGCCTGCGACACGGGCTGCCCGAGATTTTGACTGCTCATTATACTTATTTTTCAGTATACAAGGATAATCTTGTAATGAAAAAAAATTTCGAAAAAATTTTTGTCACTGAAAAACACATTTTAAGACCCCCTGATCACATTTTGATTATTTAAAAATGAAATTTTTTTTTAGTTTCACGCGTAGAGTGTGTAGTGGAAGGGGTGTTCTCGAGAATTCCCGTCCTTAGTCTGGCACCACAAGTTGTTACAAGTCGGCATAAGGACAAGAGGGATACATTATTCTCTTCGTCTAATTCTTTCTATCATCTGTTGATGTATGATCTGATTCCTTGATGTTATCTTTTCATCCAATAGTAAAAATACATGTACCCTATTTTTATAATATATTGTTATAAATAACATATTATTTTATACATCATTTGTTATATAAATTATTTTAATTATAATATACATATTCATTATGTAATGTAAGAATCACAAAACCTGATGTAACCAAATCCAAATAAACAATAAAATAAACAATTTTTAGTCTCTTCATTTTAATATTACATAATAATACATATAATGTATTTACATTAATTTTAAATATTACTGTTAAAAATACTTATTATTTTCTTTATCAAAATGAATGTTGAGTATTTTTAATAAATTGTAATTTTTAATGCATTATTTTTTATTTTTTTTAAATTAATTGCTTTTTAATAGACCAGTTACTTTGTTACATTTTCGTTTCCTCATTTTATTTGATGCTTCTTTATTACTTTTGTTTTTTAATTATTGTTTTACTTTATTGCTTATTATCTTTATATTATTTATTATCATTTTTATAAAAAAGCATTCACATTTATACTAATCTTTTACACATAAATCAAATATATGGTTTTTATAATAAGCTAATTCTTGTATGCTCTCTTTTATATCCGGTAATGCTCTATGAATATGTTTTTTTTCTAAAATGGGCATATTTGTATTCCATCTCCTAAAATTAAGACAATTATGAATTATTTAGTGAAATATATAAATTAAAATATATAAAAGAGTTGTTATACATAATACTTACTTAATTAGTTCTTTAATGGTAGATGTATCAATAATTCTGTAGTGTAAATAATTATTAACTACTGGCATATACTTATATAAAAATATACGATCCATATAAACTGAACTTCCTGCTAAGGGACAAATCCCTTCTTCTATATGTGTTTTTAAATATTTTAATACAATTTGTTCAGCATGTTGTATTGTAATTTTACTTGAACGTGATTCATTAATTAAACCTGACTTGAAATTTAAAAGGAGAATTTATAAGTTTCCATAAATTGTTATTGCATATAGCTCTGATACAAATTTATTTGAGATGCTTACTTTTTGATGAGTTACCAAACACCAATCATTCATGTTGTTTAATATTACATCCGGCTGATGTATGACAATATTTAATTCCTCACCTATAACTTTTAAATCTTTATCAGTAATTAAACATGCTATTTCCAGAATCTGAGATGTATTTATATCAAGTCCACTCATCTAAAATATATAACAGACAAGTAATATTGAAAACTATATCTTATTATAGAAAATATATTTTATATTAACATACTTCCATATCTATCCAAACAATATGATTGTTCAAATTATTTTTCTTCATATTTGTACTCATAGATAGCATAGATGAAGTAGCTATTAAAAATAAAATCTAGTTTTTTATCAAATTTAAAATGTATAAAAAAATTGTACATTTTTTTAAATTTGTACGCAAATATGTATCACAAGATTTTGAAATTGATTTTGTGACAGAGTTCTGAGATAAAATTTTGTTATATTAGTTTTATCATTGAAAAATACAAACATATTTTAGAAAACAAGAACATAATTTTCCACTAAATACTATTTAATCCTAAATTCAGAATTCATATTTTATAATTATGATATATAATATAAGACTACAGTAAGATACATTAGCATTAATTATTAACTGTTTTACTTTTACATTGTTTTACATAACTACATAACATTTACGTATACTATTATTGCATTCTTTTAATAGTACATTCTATAACTTTTATGTTGAAATATTATTATAATCATGACATATTAGTATAAAACAATTAAATTACCACTTCGGAAATAGTGAGGAATAATTAACTTAAAATAATTTTTTGACCATTTTAAATAACGTGTAAACATACTTTATTGTTAATTTTAATTTAATTCGGTACTACTTAATAGTTATATTTTATTATACAATACATTATCATACGGTCTGCAAGTTAAAATTCAAAAAACATGCTTGCTTTAAAAATGTAACGAAGAAATATATGGCAAATATACATATGAAATCTAACCATGGAAATTTTATTATATTTAGTTATTGTATAATGGAATTGGATTTTTTATTATTATAAAATATACTATTAATTTATAATTATATACAAAATTTATTTTTTCCGATTAAAATTATAGATAAAAATATTTATTCCTTTAAAATATAAAAAGAACTACGTCTAATAGTAGAATTAAATGTTTAACTTTTTAAAGAAAAAAGATTAAAAAGTTGCATTTTATAAAATACTTTTTATAATTATTAAATAATATTTCATGTACTATTAATTGCAATCTTTTATATTATGTACGTAATCTATATTGTTTAAATTAACTTTTTTATTATACGAGTGTATATCACCAACATAGAATGGGGTTTACCCATAGAAATCACTAGACGAAAAGGTACAAAATACATAGCAATGGTGGCGACAGTGACGGAATTGTGAAAAAAATGAACGTTAAGATTTGATCAAAAAAAGGGACTACTAGAGAATACTTTGGAGCCTGTGGTTGACTTTGATTTTATTCGGTAATTATTTATTGAAAAAAATTATTTTTCAGAAGGAAGTATGGAAGCAGAACCTTTAGAACTTGAGGATGGTGAAGTTATAGACGATGAGGTAAAATATTGTATAATTTCATGTTTGACAGAAGTCTAACCTATTGTATTCATAAAGGCACTTTTAACGTTGAAATTTATAGATTAGTTATTTTAATTACATTTATGATATGTTTTTTATATTTACGGTATCACTTTCTAGAAATTGAACAAAACATTTATTTATACAGTGATATATTCATTATAATATATTCTTATTTTTAGGCAAGTGACATTGAAACATATAATGTTTTAAAAAGACCTCATGCAATTCCGAATAAAGATGAAAATGTAAAAATGGGTTATAGTGATGAATCTGATGATTCTGTGGATTCTGAAAGTGATTCTGATTCAGATTCTGGACATATTAAAAGCAAAAGACCCAAATTAAGATTAAAACAATCAAGAAAAATGACAAAAAATTGGGGAGAAAAAAATGACAAATACAAAATATGGTGTACTCAATTACAAGAAGATTCTTTAACAGAAGATTTAGTATTATGTGGTGTAACAAAGAAACAGAATCAAGAACGTAGTGTTGAAAGTTATGACATTCCACGTCATTATTCTTTTAATGGTAGATGGAATATGGAGCATCGCAATAATAATAGTTCAGAAGATGAAAAAGATGGTGAAAAAAGGTTAACAAACAAAAGAACAAATTCAGACAGAAGTAATGTTAAATTAAGATTAGGAAAGAAACGTAATTCAATGGATGTAGATAATCAAAAAGGCATTGCACGAAAAATAGCAGATTTAAGTACAACAGTTGAATCAACTAATGCAGATGTAGCTAGTGATATAACATCAAAACTTAATGAGAAAAAAAATCTCCTTATAAGTAAGAAGCTTATTAAAATAATATATAATAAATAAACATGTAATAATAAATCTCTGTATTTTATAGGCAGGATTGTAGATATAATCGGTAAAGAAAAAGCTATTGATTTTTTTCAAAAAACTAAGAAAATCGAAGAAGGAGGTGGCTTGTTAACAATGAATGGATCTAGAAGGAGAACTGCAGGAGGTGTATATTTATGGTTAGTGAAAAATGATGAACACATCCCCCGGGAAAAGATAAGAGAAATTTTTTATTATGATAAAAAAGAACATGCTGAACAAAAAAAAGCTGATGCTGTTGCAAGAAGACAAAAAGCACAAGAGCTAATTAAGTGCCTAGAGAGTAAGTTGTTTTGTTATATGATGATATGAATTTTAAGAATTTTAGTTTAACAAAAATATTTCTAATGTTTACAGATGGCTCAGAAAAAGATCTTCCTGCTTTGTTAACTAAGGCAGAACTATCTACAAGAGAAATAGCAGAAGAAGCAAGATTAAGGCGTGGAGAAGGTATGGATAGAATGCCAGTGGATTCTGATCGGACAATGACTAATCCACCACCTAGTCCTGTAACAGATGATCCAGATCATTCAGAGCAACCACTTGTACAAAGGCACGTTCAAGATTATGGAGATGATTTTCTTGATATCGGAATAGACATAGACAGTATGGAAGTACTTTAAAATATTTTTATTAATTCTTACAGAACAAAATTTTAATTTTTACAAATTATCTATAAATACACATTATGTGAATACAGTTTACATAGTTTGTACGTTTGCCTACACAACATACACAAATAAAAAACATGGATGTGATTGACTGATGATCATCCATATCTACTGCAACGACGTTCCATATTGTGATAAAATAATTTATCAAGTGTATATATTAACATACTTTGTTATTTTTTCAAACTTTGGAAAACACAAAATGTTTATATACTCTTTTCTTATGTTTCATTCAATGCGTTTGTATTTATTAAAGTGAATGTAAAAAAATGTAAGAGACGTAACAAATATGAAATTTCATAGAAATTAAAATAACATAAGATATTAAATACTTATGTTATACCATTTTTATGAAGTTTTCATTGTTGAACATTGTTTATGTACATAAAAGTCACTATGAAAATAAATATTAGACTATTTGTACTTTGTATACTATATTGAACAAATTGTCTCACACATGTAGTATCACTTGATACACTATGTACGTAACTTAATATACTATTACAAAATTGTATAGTTATTAATGATATAGAGTGTATAAATTTAAAAGTTTTAATTAAAACATTTTGATTTTGGATAAAATTCTTCTAAATGTAAAAATGTTTATGTACTTAAAATAACTATTTAATTTAAGATACGTTAAATCCAAGTAACTAATTCTTCAGTTGTACTAGTAAAACGAAGACTGAACTATTTTTAATTTTCATGGGTCAATCTTCAAAGTTCCAATTTTGTACCAAATTTAAGGTGAAACAATTATAAAGTTTTATATTTACCAATAATTCTTTTCATAAAGCTATTAGTTATAACAGTTTCTTATAATTTTATATATGAATAATAAATTTCATACATCTTTTTATTATAAAATTATATAGTAAAAGGAACAAAAATTTATACATTTATACTAATCTTGAAAAAATAAATAGATGGATTTATTTTATGAAAACATTCTGGGGAGCAAATAAAATATAAACAATAATCATATCTAATTATAAAAGATAAATATTATTTAATATATATATACATATAGAGAGAGAGATATTAAATATTATTAAAGAAAGTCTTTGAGTTAATATAATGAGTGATTTTTAATATATAAGTCATTAAAATATTATCGTAATTAGTAATTAGAGTATTTGTAACGTAACCTTTTTTGTAAATAAATTTTCTACATGTATGTTGTACACATAAATACAGACATAACTTACAGTACATAATGGTAGAGCTACATTATATTTGCTAAGAATTGGATATTTTTTCAAAATTTTTACTATAAATTCGTTCCATTTATTTTTATAAAATCAAAAAAAATATAATACAGCATATACAGTTTTGTGATACATTTCATAAGTACTATACCTTTTGTAATGTATCTTAAAGTTACATTTACACATAAACCTATAATAATACATTTTGTAAACAATACTATTAAAAATGATCACAAATCGTTGTTTCCTTTCTCTGCAAAAATTAAAAAATATGAAATATTACAAATAATATTTCATACCATTTATTTTTTTTTGGACGAGGGTAGGGGGAGATACCGCTTTATTAAATGCCTTTAGTTTGTATTTTGTTATACTTTTGGTAGGGATGAATAGGTACCTCAAATTTGTCATTTTTCAATTGATTTTTACACTTATTCTTTTTTCAATATCTATTGGATTAAGTTTCATTTACAATATTGCTATCAATATCGGTGATAAAAGAAACAGATGTAGTAAAAATACTCAATTTGCATCTGTTCAACACGTAATTAATGCAACTTATATGCGTTTACTAGTATATCAATTTATCAGTTTTTAATTGATTCTCGACCGATTCAAAGTTGTAAATTATATTATTGTTTCGGGAAAGTATATTTTATAAAAGTAAATTTACAATTCTTCATTTATGAAGAACAGGAAAAACTATTGTTTTTGTTAAATTAATCAACAACAAGATGCTTTATGTTAAGTAAACATGAGCAACCTCGAGAAAATGAAGATAGTTTTATCTATTTCAGTGAAATTGAAGAGGTGATTATATTTTGGTACAATATTTTATGAACTGTTTGCTTATATATTTTAAAAGTTTTATTTCACTTACACAGAATGTGAAAATATTTACAAATATAAAAGAAGAAGTGTAAAATCTAACTGAAAAATCACTCGACCCATGACCCAAGATTCAAATGCCCGAATGTTATAGATTTTCGGGCTTCTGACTCGATCCGATTTTGGGTACCTGATCATTATAACCCTAACCCAAAATGTCGAATATCCGCTAACTCCTAATTTTTGAAGTATTTTATTATACTTACTCATTAATATTTTGAAATAAGATTTATTAACACATTTTCTTCAACTGTCTACATCATACTTTCTAACAAAAAAAGAAGGGTTTCACATCTTTCTCTAACCTATGGACAAAGATTATTTAGATACATTGTGTAGGAAATATTAAACATAATGATATATAAACTTACTTGATCAATTGAACGATTTCCTAATGTTTTACTAACTACAGCAAGTGAATTTTCAGAATATTCTTTTTTAACAGCTTGTAACAGAATCATATCTTCTTGTCGTGTCCATGGTTTAATATTTGTATCAATATTTAAATCAACAGCATTTTTCATTTCATTAGATGAATCAGTCCTATTTATGCTATCACATGACATCTTAATTTTCATATCTGATATACTTTTTTTTATTGTTTCTTTTAGAGAATTTTTAGAATCTGTAGATAAAAATTCATTTGATTTCACATATTCCAACTTCAATTCTTTATCAATTTTTTTCTCCCTTTTATTTTTACATTGTGATATGCACATTTTTTTATTTGAATTCATATGGCTTATGTCATTTCCTGACCGTTTTAAACTTTTCTTCTGCTCCATAGATTTTGATGAGGATTTTATAGTTTTTTTAGACTTTATAATTAATTTTTCTCCTTCTTCGTTTTCTTTAATAGATGAGCTTTTTGATATACAACCTTTTTGATATTGTTCATCAATATGAAATCCATTCTTTGAGGATTTTTTTCTTTGTCTAGATGAAATACAAGGGATAAATTTATCAGCTGTTTTTAAAGATACACGTGCAATATTTTCCAATTTTTCTTCTTCTGCTCCAGGAAAAATAATTTTGGCAGGTCTTAAGCCTTCAGAAGTTTGAAGGTAAATTTTTCCATTAAGAAACTGTAAATTATTTTATCTAAATTATTAATTTTCTTATTATAAATAAATTAAATAGTTTCAAATAATATGCATCAAAATATATTACTTTTGATTTCAAAAAAGCATTAATAGCTTTTTAATAGTTATTAATAAACTATGTTATTGATACAATTATGACCTATAATGCTTTATATTTTGTTTACATATATTATATATTTGAAATCATTTCAAGGACTATTAAATAATAAATAAGAAGAAAATATAATATACCCTTGTGCCACAAGACATACAGTGTTCAGAAACATTTTTACAAGTAGAATCATCACCATTATGACAATTGCATTTGCAGTTTTCTCCACCATAAGGATCTTCTTGAAATGTTAATACAGGTAACTCTACATTTTCATATAATTCTGGTGCATCTTCTGTATAAATTTTGTTTTTATCATGTGGTCCTACTGGACATGTTAAATTTTCAAACATATGTGATGCAAACAGACTACGAAATAATAAAATATGCATTTAAATATTCATTCATTTCTAATCATTAATGTAGTTAATTTCATATAAATCGTGTAAGTTACTTTTTTTGCTTAATGTACGGATTATTAATTGCATTATCTGTATTACCTTTCTGGCGGTTTTGCAGTAGGTAATGTTTGTAAAAATAAATCCATAACTAAAGGATGACCCTTAAGTATGGGACTCATGGTTGTATGAACATGTTCTAATGTTGTCTGTGGATCAGATGAAAGTTGTGTAATAGCTTGCATCATTTTTGCTATTCGGGAAGGTTGCTTTGCAAAATATATTTGAGCTACATTAATAAACTCGCTCATCTTTTGAAGCATTATATATTCAACTGATTTATCCATCATTTCAGCTTGATGTGGTTTTAAAAACAATAAAAAATCGGTACAAAGCTCAGGATATTCATGTAATTTTTCACATACACCTCGATACAAATCGATAGTTATTGCATCCTTATCTTTTGCAGTCTTTTCCATTATTTTTTCATTTTGTAATAATTTCGATGAATTAGACAAAGGTAATTCATTTTCAATTTGATTAATACTATCTAATTTTTCATAATAATCTAAATATAATTTTATCACAGATCGAAATGTTTCTGGATTATTAGATTCTAACGTTAAATGCAACTTCTGAAGGTATGATGCCGCAAACTCTACATAAAATAAAATAAATTAATAGTCTGAATTTAAATGTAACAAAATTATTAGATAAAAACGTACTTGAACATCTTTCTTCTTCATTTAATGGATTTTCAGATTCTAAAAGTCTTTTAATATTTTCTAATTCCCTAGCTTCTTTAGCCTTTTTTCTACTGATAGAGTCTTTTTTTATAGTAGTACTAGCTAACATTAATTCTGCTATTTCATCTTCATTGTCCTGAAATAAAATATAATATGTTAAAAATATTAATTTCGTTTTGCTTGAATAATTAATAGTTTTACTCACAATCTTGGGTAAAGTTGATATCTTTTCCAAATTTTTATCTAAATAATTTTTTTCTCTGGACTTTAAAGTATTACAATTAGATGATAAACCTTTTGATCCTAAAACTTGAGCCATTAGCTTCATATTTTGAGCACTTCTTGTTTTTGCCAATCTTGGTGTAGTTTTTCGTAATTGAGGTAATTCTTGTACCATTTCAGATTTTCTAGGAAATTTTGAATGTTTTGATGTAATTGTAGATATATTATTCTGAATTTTTTTAAATTCATCCTCATCTGCCTTTTTTTCTTTTCTTTCTTGTGCAGCTATAATTTTTGAAGAATCATTATGATGTGATGTAAGATTTTTATTTAATGTATCAAAGTTATACAACTCAATATTAGTTTCATTATTTGACATATTCTTCAAAACTTCAGAGTCAATATTTACATTTATGGATAAATTATTTTTTAATAAATTTTTAGTTGTCATCTTATGATTTACATTTGCAGGTAATAGTTTTGGTAATATATTAACACCTGAATTGTGCAAGAATTGAGCATTAGAAACAGCTACATAGTTTCTGTTTTTATTTGTGAAACAATCTTTTTTCACAAAGTCATTATATGAATTTAATATATGTTTTCGTTTTAACACATCAATTTTCTGCTCTGTCTGTATAAACAAGTATAATGTTAAAAATAATATACATATAGGAAATAAATAAATGAAACAGAAAGAAATATCAAATATATACAGTTATAAATATATTTTATATTAAAACTTACACTATTAAGGTAAGTCTGCCATACTAAAGGTAACATATTTATTGGTTGATTTTTAGGTGCTTTAAGATCGTATTCTAATGTTATATAGTGTATTGTTCTTGGAGCATAACCTTTTTCAAAGTAATACTGTAAAAATAAACATATTTAATCAAGTTTAGATGCATTCAATATATATCTTTAATATATGTTATATTACTAGCATGCTGAGTTACTTTATATAATATATCATTTACTTTTATTGGATTTGCATTTTTGGCAGTTCGACGTCTTTGAATATGATGTAATAATCCTTGAGGTTCCCTGCAAGGAACTAAATATTCAATAATTAATTGAGCTGTATCTATTAACTGAAGTTTCTTACTCTTGAGTTTCCTTGGTCTAGATACAATAAGTGGATAAAACTGTTCCAAACCCAATGCAATTAAACTAAAAATGATTTTCATAAAATATTTATGGTCATTTGTCATACATTATCTTTACTTACCTTTCTTCAGATTTTAAGTATGGACATCGTAAAAATTTATTCAATTCACTTCTGAAAGGTACTTCAGGCAAAAGTTGAGGATACATTAAAGCTTTACTTTCCATAAATAACTTTTTTAATTCGGGATGAAATTTAGGAATATATTTCCATCTATTTGTAAGATATATCTTTTTTACTGCATCCTCATCTGCAATAGCTTTTTTAAAGTCATCAAAAAATTTATTGTCCAAAAATTTATTTTCCCAATCAGTTACTAATTTTAAAGCATCTGGTAAATTTGCAACATTGAATGCAGAGTTAGGTCCATTACTCAAATATCTAATTCAAATAATATAAATTCAATATTCTAAACTTAATAAGTTATATATTTTTAAAAGATGAATTCATATATAATTAACTTACTTTACATTATTTAAATTTTGTTTGCATATTTTTGATTGTTGATGTAAATCTGGGTGCATATACATCATAGCAAAATGTTGTACCATTAATTGAACATGTTGACGAAATTGAACTGCTAATAATTCTCGTTGATTTGAATTCATTAGATTAAGAAGTTCAGGTTCTTGACAAGCAGGTAATAAATCTGTTACAGAACAATTCTAAACTCCACAATTAAAGTTGTAATAAAATTATATTTTTAACTAAAATATAGGAACTATATTATTATCTTACCATAATATTGTTTTCAATTAAAGAATTCATATTTTCAGGAGATTTCCTCTTTTTTGAGATTTCCTGCTCTTGTTTTGAAAATGTATCAGTAAACTCAAATAATTCAGCAATCAAATTATTTAATTCTTTGCGAGTAATTTTTACAGCTTTATCAGCTCTTAGTTCTTCTTTATCCACTGTAAATGTATGATTTAAATTATTTTAATTGTCTATACAATTTATGCAATTCACAATGTACTTCTATTATACATACAAAACTCTGTTTCTTCATCCTCTAAAATATTATATTCTGGATCTGCTTCTGGATCATCTTCTACTACAGGTTCTTGAGTTAATGGCTGAGTGAATTCTTTTAAAAAATTATCCCAATCTTCATCTACTTCACAATCCCAATCATACATATCAGTTGTAATATCTGGCGGTACAAATGCCTGCTCAATTTGTTCCAAAGGTGTCTCACTTAAACAAAGTTTTGAACGTGTTCTTTGACCAATACTCTCTTCTTCTGTTGGAACATGAGGAATACTAAAAAAAAAAAATAATACCAATGTAATCGGAATTTCCTAAATATAATATGTCAGTATTATGGATATCATTTAAAAATACTGAATTTTAATTTACCCAGGTATTTTAAAAATTCCTTCTGGGTCGTATTGAACATATGGTGATTTAGACTGTTCAACTAAAGATGAATGATTTGCAGGTGTTAAGGGTTGTGAATCTATATCACTATTTGTACAATTTTCTGTTTCCCTTTCATCATCACTTTGTTTATCTTGGTCTGGGTTGTACTCTTCATCAGAAGAATCTTCTGGTAATTCTTCTTCAATCAGAACTTGTACTTCTGATGTAGTTTTTTTCATTGGAGTAATTGGCCATGGTATATTAACTTGAGCTGCTGCTAGCTCTCTACATTAAAACATTTTTCTTTGAATAAATTATATGGATATTAAAAATATAAGAAATACTTGAATAGATTATACTTGGCTTTTGCTCTGGTCAATTTTGGTTCAAAAGGCACATCATCTTCTGTATCATGAAGACGATTTTTAACCATTGCCATTACATGTTCATTAGTAATAACATGTTTTAAAATATTTTTCACATTTGTGGCTGTTAAATTAGTTTTAGCTGCCTTGGCATCAAGCTGCCTTTCAATTTCTTCTTCCATTTCATTAATGACTGAAGAAGTTTCTTCGACTGCATCTCTTTTATGTTTACTAGGAGGTTCATAATTATCAACCTCTGAGACATCAATTTGTAAATCAGCAGTTTCTGAATCTGAAGATTCATCGCTATTAACATCATCAAAGTCAAAGTTAAATGAAAAGGATAGATTACACTTTTTTGGAGATTCATTCAATGAAACACAAGAAGGAAAGGAATTTTCTTCTTTAACATTATTTTCGTTTGAAGATTCCTCCTCCCTAAAATAATTAAAATTGTATATAAGTTTGTATTACTTTATAAATAAGATATAAATTATAGTTTTCTCCACGACAAAATCCTGAAATAACTATTATTATATGAACTAACATTATTGTCCTCAATAGTCGTTTACATAGTTTATTAATGACAAATTGGTAAGCTTATCATTCTCCTACACCATATAGCATTTTTGGTTAAACAATTTTACTTTTTAAGCCTTTAAACCTGCTACAAAAATAAGAAAAACATTCAAATACATACATAGAAATAATAACAAATTACAGGTTATACAATAAAGTTTAAATGTATTTACGATTATTTAAATTCTAATTATTTTAATGTATTTGTTGGTTCATAGATACAACATTTAACATTTTAATGTGTTTTTCTTATTTATTCTTTTAACTTTTTTATTACCGTACACGAATCTGACTACTAAAACATGAAAGATAAACCCCAAGGATTAATGTATTTTGTTAAAATGATAAATTAAAATTGTAGACATTGTAAATTATGCCACTAATATTTAAATAATTGTTAAATTACATAAGATATTTTATTTTAGATATTTAAAAACACAATTTATTCCACTTTAATCTAGATCAGTTACTCTACTAACTTTCGTTAATCCGATAATCGTGCTCAATTTCCAAATTATTTAAAACTATACATAACTATTATTTTTTATTTATTTCAAATTTATAAATAATAAAATGGAATTTTATGATTATTATGATTTTACATGCTAATAATCTGAAAACATATTCTATTAAAATTAATTAATAAATTGTATATATGAATTATGTTATACGAAAATTTTCATTTGTAAATTATACATGTAAGTACATTTATGTCATAAAATAAGAAACTGAGAATTATTAAAATATTTTATCTCACTGAAAATTTTATTAAACTTCAATAGTAACATTTATATGTATACAAAAATATATAAATGTGTTTTGTCTTACGCAAAAATGTATGCAACATTTTTTGTATTCTATTATATATTTAAAACTATTATTTCATTTTCTTGTTAAACATTAATGCTTTTGACAAACTTACACATATTCTTGGTTCGAAAATAGCATATTTTACTTAATTTAAATTTATCTGTTTTTCTCAATGCTTTAAAAAAATATTATTTATATTAATAAAATTAGTGTATTTGTTAAATGAAGTTTACTTTGATTTCAACACAAATTTAAGGTATGAACAAACATCAGTTTGTTAAAGGAATTTATCTGTGATGTCATTTGTGAAAAGGAGAAAATCAATGTTATCATGATTTTTCGAAAATTGCTTTCCATAAATGACTTTGAAAGTTTATCTACAAATCTAAATTTTCTCTCTACTTATATATAAATGTCAGTCCTAACAGGGAATAGAATATAAGGACGAATTGCGGTATCTGAAGTACATTTTCATCTCGATCACGATAGCCAAAACATAATTTAATCGTTTCTTCCTATTTTAATATTCAATTTAAAGATGAAAGTACACATTCTTTTTTTTACTGTTTTTGTATTAGTGACTTGTATCGAAGCGCAAAATATTTCAAATCTTCTGATGAATAAACGGTATGTGGAGAGACAAATCGACTGTATTTTAAATCGCGGTCATTGCGATGCGATAGGAAGGAAAATCAGAGGTAAAATTTAAAATATGAGATACTTATAATTTCTTTAATTCGCTTATTTTTCTTCTGTTTTAAATCTAAATATACAAAATAAAGAAGCTTATTCAATTCGGATTATAAAAATTGAATAAAAGTGATATTTTAATTTACTATGATTAGTTTAAGAGTATATATGTATCATTGTTGGAAAAATTGAACAGTGTCCAAATATTAAGCTCTGTCAATATTAAAATTAATATATGGCGAAGAAGAAATATTTATTTATTAATAAAAGCCTGCTTCTTTATACAATAATTTACAGTAAATAATAAAATATTTAATTTAATTTAATTTAAGGGCCATACATGCACAATATTGAGTACGTTTTTATAAAAAATAAATACCCTTGTGTTAAAAGTTAAGGAAAAAGGCAATAAAACATATATTACCAAAGCATATCTTCAATTATTATGTTTTATCGTTTCACCAACAACATTTACGTATTCTTGATAAATATTATGATTCATTGATGACATTTATCGAACAAAAAATATTTTAAGCAGAATCAACACTTTTTTTTCATAATATGCAGATTTAGAAGGTCGTGTATAAATTTAACAGTTTATTTATATTATTTACATATTTCATTGTAATTATTGCAGAATTATTGCCAGAAGCGGTAAACAATCGTTGCCAACGCTGCACACCTCGACAAGCTGCACAAGCTCGCACACTCATGATATTTATGCAACAAAATTATCCTCGAGAGTGGCATCTGATTCTGAAACATTATAGAGCGATGCGATATCATATCTATTAACCTGAAGGAAATAATCAACGATGCAACAACCTATCGAGCGAATGTATCTTATAAAATTTGTAAACAACTAATAAAACGAATTTTCGTAGTAATATTAATAACTTTCTTTTTTGTAAGAATATCAAAAGATTTAGACAAAATACTGAATAAAATATTTGTATTATAAACTTCTGCATTATGTATATTTTCAACAATTAACCAGCGGATCATGGAATTTTCTGTTTATCGATCAATCCTGAATGATTACATATACATATTATTTAAAATCTCCCAGTGTTTCACTTTTCAATGCAGTGTCTATATTATATGTATAAATCGTCATATTAAATAAAAACTATCGCCATAACTATTCGTAATTTAATGATATAAATAATATATTTCAATTTTTTTTTTAATTTTCAGTATTCTTTAAAATTTCCATAAAATGACCATTACTAATTACTATTGTGTGTTAACGGTTAACATATGAAATAACAAAATAACGTTAATTAGCAAACGAATTTTTAAAATATTTTATACCGTAGATATTAGTAGATTATTGATACGACGCGACATATCCATATGTATTTCATTCGATCTAATTGTAAGTGTACTTACATAGAACGAAGGCTAAGGGGATAAGGTAGAAAGCGCTTGTACAGCTGCCTTTTTCGCAATATAGTCGAATGATAAAGTGGGTTGAAACAGAAATACGGTTTGCATTTTAATTAGTACGATGATTCTAATGTCGAAACGAATATACATCATATAAACAGAATATTCTGTTCATCAATCTGTCAATAGTACAAGATTCTACGAAATAAAGGCGTTAGGTAAGGAATGCACAATGTTATTTTTATGTACGATGTTTTTAAGAACTTTACTGTACGATAAAAGTTACCTAATTTATACCTAGAAAAACGAATTATTCTCTAAACCTAAGTGACAAACATATAGACATCTAAAATTTATGTCTCTAACTTAACATTTATTTGGTTTTTACAACACTTTTGAGGCTGTAATAATTAGCATTTATTATTTAATGTATGTAGACATTTATTAAATCTTTTAAGATTACTTTCCTTCTTTATTTGCCATACAAAAGTTAATGCTGTTCGTAAGAGCTTATTATAATTTTAACATTGTATCGCTATTGAAAAAATCCTTGACAAGGTATGCAAGGTAGACGCGCGATGATTATTCTGTAAACGCAATAAAGAATGATCTTTTCATTATTCTTAGTAGCGCGCCGTTATTCTTGCGTTAACTATTTCTATCGCATATGGAATCTGTCATTGACGAACAATTTACTGGAAAACATTCTTCAGTTTTTACTCGAATAATTTGTTTAAAAGTTTTAACGTAAAACAAATTAATGACAATTTAGAAAGTAAGAAATATTAAGTTGTTGTCTGTGTCCAAAAAATTGTATAAAAAACTCTATAATCACTCCAAAGAATACTTTTTAAACTCATTTAATGGATTTCATTTAGTTTCATAATCGAATGACAATTATACGAAACTTGTATGAAGAGATCCAAACAAATAACACAATGTACAATAATTAGGAGGAAGATGATAAGTTTAATGAAATTTCGATAGATTAAAAAAAATATTGTTCGCTTTTAATATCCATTTATCTTTTAACACTCCTCATATCCTGATATGCATATTTAATAACTACTACTGTTCAATGTGTATAGAGTTCACGAAAGTGCGTGTAAAATACTTGACTAACGCGTTTACCCACCCCCACCAATATCCTCTGCGTTCGGCTATATAATTCGGTAGATTGCTCCAGCAGTTACAAAGAGAGTTTTACTTAGCGCAATAAAGGGTAACTTTTAAAGAACATATCTTTCTTAAATCACGATTTCTTATTAAACAACTAATCTCAGTGATTTGTGAATTTTTACCTTGTAGATACTGTTTCCATTCGTATTATCACGATATTACTATTTGATCTAAGGCACTTAACTTTTTTAAATTAGAAGTAGAGAAACGTGTGTTAATTGTAAAATGAAGACTTCTCTTTTATTGTTGGCCTTAATAGCAATTGTTTGTGTAAGAGCGGAAACTTATTCCAACAAATACGATGATGTAGATGTTGATAAGATTCTTCAAAACGGTCGTGTCCTCGCTAATTATATCAAATGTATGTTGGACGAAGGACCGTGTACTAATGAAGGTAGAGAGTTGAAAAGTGAGTATCAGTTACAGTCTTAAAACTCATTAGACTAATTTACTTTACAATGTTTCTTTGATAATATAGTTCCACTTTATTTCCTATTTTCTGAGGCATTTAGTAATCTCATTTTTAAACCGTTTCATGAATGAAAAATATAAAGACATACACAAACGAATGTACATAAATATAATTAGTCGTGGATAAAATAATTATTTATAATCAAAAGTGACAGTTTCTGATCAATCGAAAAATATTTGAATATCATATGAGCGTAAAAATCTTGATTAAATATATTCAAGAAAACATGAGAAATAAATGAATTATTGATAAAAAGTAAGCAGTATTAATTTATTAAAATGCTTTTGTAAAAATTTGATAAAAGAAATAAAAGAAATAGTCATAAATATTCTGTAATTGTTTTTCTATAACTGTTCATAACTTTTTTATATTCTTCAACTTGTAAATAATAAAAAGCGATAACAAAATATCTATTTAAAGAAATTTAGTTTAAAATATAACATACTTATAATGCACATATTTCTTTTATACAAATATTCTACTACTTTTTATCATCTCCAAATTTTAACTAACTATTCTGGAACTAAAAAAAGACGCGAATAAGAAGTTACATATATAAATGGAATTGCGATCAAAACTAATGAAGTAAAAAGTTACACGAGATTTTCTTCGGAAATGTCGACGTGCATCTGCTGCAACGATTACGACAGAGTTCAACTCACTCTCCCTCTCTTTATTACATAACAGGCTTTGAACTTTCTCGTTTGGATTGCATCGAACTCTCTTAAGTAACGTCTAAGTTGCTATTACATGTGTTCAAAGCATTATGTCGAATAAAAAAATTGTGAAAGAAAATTGATTTTAATATTTTGATAAACACGTATTTTAAAAAATTCTTTTAAAGAATATCTATTAAAAAATTATTTGGCAAAACAGTTTTAATTCACACAAATTTGTGTCTATTATTTATATAAAAATTAATAAAGAACATGAAACAACACAATTTTCACACAATAAATAAAATTGTAAAATTCGAATAAAATTACATTTCACGATGTATTATATCCTCATTTTAAATTACCACAGATGCAAATATATTAAAAGGTCTTGATATAACTGTACAAAACTTTTGTAACAGAGTCATAAGTATTAAATAAACACTTACATATAACTATGTATTTCATACATATTTTTTATTTCAGAGACTTTACCTGATGCTTTATCTACAGGCTGCAGTAAATGCAATGAAAAACAGAGAATTACTGCAGAAAAGGTAATAAATCATCTCCGGACCAAGAGACCAAGAGATTGGGAACGACTTTCTACAAAATATGATCCAAACGGAGAATATCAAAAGCGTTACGAAAGTGTAACGTTACAGTCTGTGAAAAATAGTTAAATTAATATCTATAAGTGTAAAATGTAAATCTATGAGGAAATTTGAACAACGAAAATGTATCACAAGTGATAAAATACACGTATACACATACACGTATATAAACTTGAAATGCATGTTTGATACTTTATGTTGATGAACTACGTCGAAAAATTTTACCTTACATATTGAATCAGCATGTTTCATTGTACATTTTCATTACACCTACTATTAAATAAATATATTTCAAGTAAATATATGTAAATTTTTTATGAATACATATTTTGTTTAAGAGATTTATAATTTTTACTAACTTTTAAGTGTTCATTGATAAGGTTCATTTATTTATAAGTTTGTGTAAATTAATTCATACATTGTGAATAAAAGGTATAAATTGCAATAAAGTATATGTAAATTAAAAATGGAATTTGGATTGCAGTTAAAATAAATAGAATCATACTTTTAATTTATTCAACTCGCCTCTTCTTAACAAGTGAACCAAGCTGAAAAAATATTAATTTCGATTTTAAAATGCTTGATTAATTAAAATTATGATTAAATGCAAAGGACTTACAAGATCTGAAATTGCAGGTAAATTATTAGTTTGATCTGTGACAGTTGTCTCTGGTTCTCTAGTTTCTTTTGGAGGAACAGCTTTCTTCATATTTCTGTGTTGTGGAAAGGTGGGCATAAGCTTGGGATCACATGCTATAAAAAATTTAAAACTAATGATAACATTTCTATCATTATATTTAAAAATAATTTATTAACTTCTATTACTTACGTAATGGAGCTTCTTTAAAATAGCTACTTTGTAAACATTCTTCTGCTGTAGCTCTTTTCTTTGGGTCATACATAAATAAGAAATTTAATAGTCTTAAACCAGCTGCACTTAACCATGGAAACCTTTGTTTTAAATTATTATATGGTTGCTGTTTTAATGTAAAATTTTGTAATGCAGGAAGTGTGTTAAACTCTGGCCAAATTGCTTCACTTGGTGTGCCCAGTAAGTCAACAATTAGTTCTAACTGTGCAATTTCTGATCGTCCAGGCAACAAAGGTCGATGTCCAAGTAATTCTCCTAATAAAAGAAATAAATGAAATTTTAATTGTAATATTAAATATTCCAATTTGAATGAAAAGATGAAAATGCCATACCTAAAATACAACCTGCAGCCCACATATCAACAGAAGTTGTTTGAGTTTTTGCTTGTAATAACAACTCTGGTGCTCTATACCATAATGTAACTACTCTAGGTGTCATTGGTTTTAAAGGCAAACCAAACCACCTTGCTAGTCCAAAATCAGCAATTTTTACACATCCTTTATCTGTCATAAGAAGATTTGAAACTTTCAAATCTCTGTGGACAATAAAATTATGATGCAAATAACGTAAACCTTTCAACACTTGTAAAACAATACATTTGACTTGACTTTCTGAAAATGGAGCTTGCATATTATCCAATAAACTTGCTAAGTCTTGTTCACAATATTCCATAGCAAGGAATATGCTTTCTAGACTTCTTCCCACTACTACTTCCCTTAAATGTACAATATTTTCATGACGACAAGATAAAAGAACAGATATTTCTCTTAAACCACTGACTGGAAGACCATCTTTTTCATGTTCCATTCGAACTTTCTTCAAGGCTACAACTTTATCATTTTTGGTATCTCTTGCTCGGTAAACAATTCCATAGGTACCTTCTCCTATACGATTTAATTTTTCAAATTCAGATACAAATCTGCATTTACCTAACTGTAAAAAAGAACAATAAAAAGCTGCTTATTATACAAAAATAAATATAATTAAAATTATATAGAAATAATAGATCTACAATATCTTGTTCTGGTATTTCCATTGGCTTGCCAGTCAAAAATGATGTTAATACCCCTCTTCTAGTTATTGGTGCTGATGGATCAGGTCCTGATTCAGATGCAGTCTTTTTGTCAGTATCATTATTTTCTACTGATTTTTTCTCTAATATTTCATCTAAAAGATAATTAAAATTTAATACAAATTATTTACAAACATTAATTTCCACTTGTTACCTAACATATTCTATTTAAATAAATCTTTATAAAATATATATTCATAGTTATTACTTAAAAATTAAGTTAAGAATTATTTATAAAAATTATTTAATTATTATCATAATAAAGAAAAATGAATTTTGTAAAATTAATAATTTCAGTAATAATTTTAGTTATAAAAATATAAATAATTTAATATATACCAGTATTATACCTTGAAATAATATATAGTAAACAAAAAGACAACTGTTTAACCAAATATAACAATGTTTATGTTGTGGTTATAATAAAACGAAATTATACCTTTTGTCATTGTGATTTAATTCTTTCCAGACTGTATTTTCGAAATTATATTTGTTTTTTCTTTCTTTAGCATTCGTATACTAAGAACGCGAATGCAGAAGATACCAATTACTCACAACTACACGTCTATATAAGTACAACGGTACACAACAGTTTTCAGCAATTTTTAATAATTCATTTGATCTGGTTTATACCATTGAAAACATAAAAGAAAAGTATACAACTTTGTTATAGAACTAAACGCACACATACGCCCTCTTATGTTACATTTTAAAAATTAAACGAACAATACCACGGAGTAATACACAGAGGCGACACTTCACCATTTTTTCCAAATCAATAATGTACACGAATTGCCCAATGGAAGTCACAAGTGATAACATGTAATCTGAAATTGAACTGTTAATGCAAGCCAGACTGATGCTAGTCTGAGGACGGCAGTTCCTGAGAGCACCCCCTTCCACTACGCAGTCTACGCAGTAAACGCGTTACGCGAGCTCAGCATTTCGGACGACTCCGGGAAATCGAGAGAGAAAACAAATGAAAGTCTTTCTTTCTCGCTCTTGAAGCGCTGAAATCCAACTAATGTGGAAAGCAAGCCTGCAACACGGGCCGCGCAAGATCATGACTGCCTATTATTCTTATTTTTCGACATACAAAGGTAATCGGACACTTCATAAAGTTACTGACATCATTATTTGTATGTAAAGACTAAGAATTCAAGTACTTTAACATGATCTTAATCATTTGCATTAATTGAGTTTCCGTAATTGGTGTTTTACTTTGTTACACACAAAACCACGTAATGTGCTTTAAAAAACAAAGGTAAAAAAATTCAGATTCAGAAAAGCCTTTTTTTAAATAATCAAAATGTGATCAGAGGGTCTTAAAATGTATTTTTCAGTGACAAAAATTTTTTCGAAATTCTTTTTCATTACAAGAGCATCCTTGTATGCCGAAAAATAAGAATAATAAGGAGTCAAGATCTCACGCGACCCGTGTCGCAAGCTTGCTTTCCACATTGGTTGGATTTCAGCACTTCACAAGCGAGAGAGAAAGACTTTTATTTGTTTTCTCTCTCGATTTTCCGAAGTCGTCCGAAACGCTGATCTCACGTACACGCGTTTACTGTGGTAGTGTACGTAGTAGAAGGGGGTGTTCAGGAGAACTCCCGTCCTCAGTCTGGCATCACAGGTTGTGATGGAAGTTGTGATTACTATTAATGGAAATTAATATAAAATTCAGTCACTAAAATAATGTATTTGCAAAGTGAGTGTCTGTTTGACTTTACTATAATTCCAGTAAGATTTGTTTAACTTTATATAAACACTTAGAAATAGTGAAAACAAATTTAAATGTACAATTTGAATATAAAATAAGATACTACAAGAATGTAATGCTAAACATTAGAAATTGGACATTAAAAGTTAACCTAACTTTTATTTTTTAACAATTACTAGGTTTTTGTAAAATTAGTGTATTTTTGTCTTTTAATTCGTATGAATAAATAAATAAAAAACAGTGTCGAGTAATTTAAATATTACACTACCGATGTTATCCAATATTAAAACGTATTTACCAGTGAGGAAAAGGAACAAATCAAGTGAGAAAAAATTGTGAACAGTTTTATACTTAAAAGATTAAAACGTGAAAACATGAGTTCTCATCATGAATTAAACATATCAACTAAACATTCAATTTCTGGTGATATAGATCATATTAGTACACTGTCTGCGGATATTGGTGCTCTCTATCTTTCAGATGATTATTCAGATGTTACTTTAATTGTTGGGGGTCAAAGATTCAATAGTCATAAAATCATTTTAGCTGCACGTAGCCAATATTTCAGAGCCCTTCTATTTGGAGGTTTAAAAGAATCCACACAACATGAAATTGAGTTAAAAGATGCTAATTTAAATGGATTTAAAGGCCTACTTGAATACATATATACTGGACGAATGTCTCTTACAGAACAACAGGAAGAGGTAATATTTTTTAATATTTAATTATATTTAAATTTTATTTAAATTTTATTGTTATTATTCTTAGGTGGTCTTAGATATTCTTGGATTAGCACATCTGTATGGATTTTCAGAATTAGAAACTTCTATATCAGATTATCTTAGAGAAATATTAAGTATTAAAAATGTTTGCCTCATATTTGATGCAGCACTTCTTTATCGACTAGAATTTCTTATCAGGGTATGGATGTAATATCATTGATGACATCCAAAAAAAATAATTAAAAATATCCAACAAAATTAATCTATTTTAGGTTTGTTATGAATATATGGATGGACATGCGTGTGAAGTAATTCAGCATGAGAGCTTTTTACAATTAAGTGTTGATGCTTTAAATGAACTTGTTTCAAGAGATTCCTTTTATGCACCAGAGATTGATATTTTTTTAGCTGTCCGAGCATGGGTAATTGCAAATCCTGATGCAGATAGCAAAAGTGTTTTAGGTAAATATAAATATTTAGAGTATGTTTTTAAAATATGAATTATATTAATATTATTGTATTGATTAGACAAACTTTGTAGATAAGATACGATTAAGCTTGGTTTCGGTCACGGATCTTTTAAATGTTGTTCGGTCAACTGGATTAGTTTCTCCGGAAGCCATCTTAGATGCAATAGCTGCAAGAACACAAACACGTGATTCAGATCTTAATTATCGTGGTCGACTACTTGTTGATGTAAATGTTGCCCATCCTATGCATGATGCCCAAGTTCTACAGGGTGAAATGCGTAGCTATCTTTTAGATGGAGATACAAATAATTATGATATGGAACGAGGGTAAACTGTTAAATTTATTGTTTAAATTATTCACTTAAATAATCTTATTCTTTTATTAGGTACACTAGACATATCATCACAGAATCCAGAGAACATGGTATTTTAGTTAAATTAGGAACCCAGTGCATCATAAATCATGTTAAGATGTTACTTTGGGACAAAGATATGCGTTCATATTCTTACTATTTAGAAGTAAGTTAAAAGAAACATACATATAATACTTAATTATTATGTCCAATTTTGTTTTACTGTAAAAATTTTATAATTTTTAATAGGTATCAATGGATCAAAAAAATTGGGTTAGGGTAATTGACTATACAGAATATTTTTGTCGTAGTTGGCAATACTTATATTTTGAACCAAGGATAGTTCTTTATATTCGTATTGTTGGGACAAATAATACTGTAAATAAGGTGGATTTATTATTACAAATATATCATCTGTTTTTGTTATGCTTGTTTCTTATAACTTTTATTTTTAAAGGTTTTTCACCTTGTTAGTTTTGAAGCTTATTATACAAATCATACAGAAAAACTTTGCAATGGTTTTGTTATTCCAACACGAAATGTTGCTACCATGGATCAAAGTGCAACTGTTACTGAAGGTGTTTGTAGGTCTGTAAGTTCTTAAGTACATATAACTGTATTTCACTCTTTCCTTATAATAAGTTATTTAAATTTAGGTCTCGAAACGCTTTATTAAATGGTGATACATCAAATTATGATTGGGATAGTGGATACACATGTCATCAGGTTGGATCGGGTTCTATTTTAGTACAACTTGGACAACCATATATTATAGACTCTATGCGGTATAAGTTATTAAATATTGAATTAATACAGTCAAGAAAATAAGTTTCCTAATAAAGATTTATTTGTACATATAGATTATTGCTTTGGGATTGCGATGATCGTTCATATTCTTACTATATAGAGGTATCGGGTAATTCTTGGAATTGGGTTCTAGTTGCTGATAAAACCAAAGAGAATTGCCGATCATGGCAAACAATACGCTTTAAACCTGCTCGTCCTATTGTTTTCATACGTATTGTTGGAACACATAATACAGCAAACGAGGTTACTACTTACAAATATTATGTCATATTGTATATCTATGTCTGATACATTTGAAAATATTTAAAAACGATACAATTATTTATAGTTAAACATATTTTATGTATATTTAAAAATTGTTTAAAGCACATTGCCTCTTAGGTTTTTCACTGTGTTCATTTTGAATGTCCTGCTCAAGTAAATGATAAAGTTGTACATAAATCAGGTTATAAAGGAAAACAATCAAAAGGTCATGATTCGATAATATGGCTACCACCGCCTCCTGAAACAGCTACAGAAGCAGTGAATATTGATCAAGAAGAAACAAATTCTACAGATAGCAATGATTCTTGAGACAACTAATTCTTTAGAAATTTGTGCAAAATTATATCGATGCTTCAAACATTATACATTGAGTATTAAAATTTATTTCTTGGTTTAAACTTTCTGTGTTAAATATTTAAGTGTTTGTATAGTATAGTGATATAAATTGTGATTGTAAAAATAATTGTAAAATAAATTTTTTAATTGAAATGAATTTTTAATTTAGAATGTTATATCTTAATTTATTTCCTTATAATTAAAAAAAACAAGAATAAAAGAATTGTTTATAAATCTGTGTAAACTTGTTCAATATGTTCAGTGATTAGTAATAAAGGTTCAACAATTCAAAACGAATTTGAGAGAATACTATGTAATAGTATAAAAATAAAATATGTAATTATTAAAAATTCATAATGAAATTGATTTCTTATATAATTAAATCACTTAGAATGCATAGGAAAAATTAGAACTTTTCTTATTTGAGTACAATATGTATATAAATAATATCTGTTAAATGAAGTAATTAAAATATCCCTAGTAACTCCATCTTTATTACTTGATTGTATATTTTTTACATGGTATTACATAAAGTGTAATTAATTTAACGATTAAATTTTCAATTTTTAACACTATCAGCTTTTAAGATTTAACTTGAATTTGTGTATCAATCATCGTCATTTCATAACCGTATGATGTATTCTTACATAAATTTATTCACACGTAACTAAAGCTGTATACAGTGTATAAACGGTACTACTGGGTACTACTACTCCACGAGTAAATAAAATTTTAATTTAGTATTAATGTAATATAAATTTGTACAACTTAGGATAAATAGTATTGAAAGAAATACAATTTTTTAAGGTTTATTTCAAAAACATATACCTTTTGATCTTTATAAAAGGGATATTAAACAATAAAGATAATGAGGTGACCAACCTACTTTGATTACAAGCACGACCACCTAGCACGAATACGAATAATAAACATAATTAAAAACAACAGCGGTAGAACTAATAACATCGGTAAAAACAACGATAATAACGTAATTTAAGAGTTCTAAAGTATATAAATCTCCTAAGTGTCACACTTCAAAAACATGCAGAAATATTAATATTTAAACTATAAAAATATTTAATAAAACTAAATCATTCTTCAATTTTACTAATTATTAAATATATAAAATCAAATTGTGAATTTTTATTTATAAATAATTTCTGTGTAATGAAAATCTTGGTATGATCATTCAATATAGCATGCTACATTTTGGAAATGGAATACAAGAAAATTACTATTATATCAAGAGGGATTCGATTAGATAAAGAAAAGAATCATTGTAATTGTTGCAATCATTTTTCCAATAAGGGTAAATGGCCATGGCTGAGAACTCGGAAAGTAAAAAGTACCCTTTACACAAATGCATATTTCAAGGGGATGTCAAAACCTTAAGTTCTTTAATTAGAACTCATAACATTGCTGAAAAGGACAAACAAGGTTAATATAAATATTATAGACTTATTAATTCTGTAAAAAATATATATATATATAATTATGATATGATATAGTTTGTAAAACAATTAAATTTTGTATATTAGGAAATACTCCATTACATTTAGCTGTCATGTTAGGAAGAAAAGGTAAGAGAATACATTTCAAGTATTTAATTTATACCATTAAGTATATACAAAATATAAGAAACCCTAAATAATATTTTAGCATTAGTTCAACTCTTGCTTGTACATGATGCACCAGTAAAAGTAAAAAATTTGGCTGGTTGGAGTCCACTTGCAGAAGCAATCAGTTATGGAGATAGACAAACTAGTTAGTAAGACTAATAATGAATTATCTACTATAAAGAAATAATTTTAATATTAGTCATTTGTCTTTTACAGTATCATCATTAGTAAGAAAATTAAAACAACAAGCTAGAGAGCAAATGGAAGAAAGAAGACCAAATTTAGTTGCAACATTGCGTCAAATGGGAGATTTCTATATGGAATTAAAATGGGATTTTCAAAGTTGGGGTATTTAATAATAATGTATCTAAATGATGGTTGTCAAATTGTATAATTCCAACTTACAAATATCGGTATCTTTCCAGTGCCACTTGTATCTCGTGTACTTCCTTCTGATGTTTGTAAGATACATAAAAGTGGAGCATCTATTAGGATGGACACTACTTTGGTTGATTTCAATGATATGAGATGGGAAAGAGGTGATATATCATTCATTTTTAATGGTGATCAAAAACCAAGCAAATCATTAGCAGTACTTGATAACAAAGCTAAACGTTATCAAAGAGTGGGATATGAGGTCAAATTATTTTCTTACTAATGAAATTTTTCCATCGTCTATTTTTATTAGTTATAGTAGTAACTTATCACTGTTAATTCATTTTTTAGGAAACGGAATTAGAAATACAAGATGAAGTTGATATTCTTATGTCTAGTGATATCATGGCAGCACAAATGTCAACAAAAAGTATTACACTTTCAAAAGCTCAGACAGGCTGGATATTTCGTGAAGACAAAAGGGTAAGGCCAGCATTGTTGGTTTTACCTATGATTCTTCTCCTCCTTCTCCTGCTCTTTTTTTTAAAATTATTTTGAGATGTATCTCAAATATTTAATAAAGGAGATGGTAGGGCCTTTCCACGCGGACTTTTACCAAATCAACGGAATGGTTTTGGAAAGTAGGAAACGACGAGAACATTTAAGCGAAGAAGACCTACAAAAAAATAAGGCTATTATGGAATCATTAACAAAAGGAAGTTCACAGGGATTTGCTAATGGAAAGGTAAAGAAAACAGTAGAATTTTTTTATTTTACTTAAATATACTAATTTATTAGTTTTTAGCCTCATGTTAGAAGAGCTTCTTTAAATCCACCACCAGAGTCAAACATTACTTGGGAAGAATATATAATGGCTCCACCTGGTCAGTGTCCACTTCTTGGAAGAAATCTTGTTTATAAGGAAAGTAGTAAATCATTTAAAGCAACAGTTGCCATGAGCCCAGATTTTCCACTGACCGTTGATATGTTACTCAATGTTTTGGAAGTAATAGCACCATTCAAACATTTTAGCAAATTACGAGAGTTTGTTCTAATGAAGTTACCACCTGGGTTTCCCGTAAAAATTGATATACCTATTTTACCCACAGTGACAGCAAAAATCACTTTTCAGGAATTTTCCTTTTGTAACGATATAGATCCCAAATTGTTTCAAATACCACCAGATTATCTTGAAGATCCTATGAGGTACATTTAGAAGAGTTTTATTTCTTCTTATAATTTATTTTATTATCTAAACTTTTAAATATGTGTCAGTTATGAAGTAATTCTCTTCAATCTCTGTTAATAAATTTTATTAATTTTTTTTTTAGATTTCCAGATTTATGACAGATCCATGTGCCGAAGATAACTCAAGTCAATTATCGCATTATAAACAAAGCCGTTTTTTTCCAAAAAAAATATTTGAAGGAAACTTTTGCCTTTTGAATATTCTCAGACATATTGCTGCCAGGATGGCCTCCTGAAAAATTTCAAAGTACTCTTCAAAGAAAGATTACTCTGACTTTAAATGTGAAATATAGCGAGTATTTTTGTTGATAAAAATATACAGTAAGTTTGAAGGATGGCATATTCTATTTATAAAGTTGTATGCTAAATCCTAAAGAAAAAATAATAAAATTTATGCACATTAAAACATACATTCTACATTATGGAGTGCATCAGAAATAATTATGTTATATATCTTGCTTTACCTCAGTTTCAGTTTTCAATTGTTATTACACACTTAGAAATTACTATTTAAAAAGGTATTTTATTTATAAAATAGAAATGTTCACGGTATTTATTTATAAAAAGAAGCTTATATTGTTCTTTTACGGAGATATTTTTGATAAATAGAAAATATCAAAAGCTAGTATTCTGATAAATTTTGTTTAAGCAGAGTGATCAAATGGTGCCTCCTATTCTAATTTATTTTATCGACATCATCATTATCACTAAAACGTAGTGAAATAATTCATTGGAATTATTTTAAATACATCTACACATATCTCGCATTTTGTTAACTAATCTAGAATTGTAATACCATATAATACGTGTATGTGTGTATTTAGTTAAAAAATTTTTAAATAAAGATTATAGTAAATTATGCTATTGTACATAATAATTTTAAGCCCTTTCAATTAACAACAGAATTTCAAGAATCTAAAATTTTAATTAAAACTTGTCAGTGGACATGTTAAATGCTTACTTTTAACAATTATTATGAAACATTGTATTATTAAATGATATTCTATAATTTTTTGCATTAGTAGAACGCTTATAGTTTTCCAATAAAGCATTTTCGGACATAAATTTACAAGAACTGTTTTTCGACATTTTCGAATCCTGTATTATGAATCATTAAGTAGAAAAATGTAATGATTCCATTCCTAAAGGTATAGTTTCAAACACCATTTATAGTATCTTATTGTACAAGATGGTTCACCCAATAAACATTTTTAGTGAAATTAGAAGAAAGTACTAGAGGGAAAAGATGAATGAGAAAGATGGTTCAAAGTGTGGTACATATTCGCGGTCATATTTATTTCGCAGGTACAATGATGCATTTATATTGTGCTGGATACATTTTTAAAATGGGGTCCTTCCTCTTGTTTTATATAAATCAAATCTTCTCGTTACTCTACGTAAAAACATATCAAAGTAACACGGTTGAAAAATAATCAATTCTTGAATTATTCCTATGGAAATACTTACAAAAAATCTATTCAGATTCTATACATTTTGTAATAAGTGAATGAAGTCATTTGCAAGTCAATTGCAATGTAATAACTAAAAATCAATTTAATTCCGTTATAAAAACCATTAAAAAAGCGTTACTCTAAGTACTTAGAATATAATGGAAAGGCACTTGAATATCTTTTGTAATAAAAATATTTCATTATAGTAATTTGCGAATCGATCATTTTCTAACCATTAGAATGTGTTACTTTAATACTTTTTTACGTAAAATAACAAGAAGATTCGATTTATGCAAAAAAATACGAAGATTTCTGTTAAAAAGAAGTGTAACTGCAAAATGTACATGCATTATTGTATCTGCGAAACAAGTAATATACATATGATCGTGAATATATGTGTATAATGTAGTTCACTTTGAACTATTCATCTTTTCCCTCTATTTTTCTCCAACTTCAACCAAAAAAAATAGCTTGTTACAGACATAAGAATTTTAGCTTGTATAAAAAGTTAATTTAATCAATAAAAATATTGTATTTTTTGTTTTTACCACAGTTGGTTGCACTATTTTATTATCCAATAAGCTGTATTAAAGTATAACAATATTATGTAATGTTGTTATATGTAAATAATTAAATTATTAATACATCTCTTTGTTTTTTAAATTTTTTATATTAATATACTAAAATATGTGTTATAAATATATTTATATAAAAATAATTATAACAAACGATAAATAATTTCGAATTTTATCACAAGATTAATAAATTGTAAAGAAAATAATTATGATATTTAAATTAAGCTTATAATTTAGAGTTATTTTAAACCACTAATAGTAAAAGGCAATAAATTTGCTAAATAAATTTGGAAATTATATTTCAATTCGGTTTAGCTCGGTTTGATTCGGGACTGTACTACTTAGCAGTAGATAGTGACTGATCAGTGTAGACAGGTACGAAGATTTTTAGTTGGCGTCTTTCAGAAAACAAAAATTTGATTGTTTTGATTAAAATTTATACAACTGATGAAATTTCAATGACTTAAAGAATGCTGCGTCGTATGAAATTAATTTTGTGTTTTTGCATCGTTCTGTATGCATTAGACAGTAAAGCTGATGATAATCAAGTTTCACTAACCAAACTTCGTACAAAAACAGGACCGACGTTAAAATTTTTCTATTGGTGGGTTTTACAAATTTAATTGCAAAAATAACTGTGTTTATTTAATCTATTTTATTTACTTATGTGATCATTGATTAATCAATGACCTTTGTCTTTTTTTACAGTTATTCCTGTGGTTATAGGAAAGTTTTTGAAGAATATGTCAGTATCCTTCGGCAGAAGTATCCAGAATTACAAATTGATGGAGAAAATTATAATCCCTCTTATAATAAAATGCTTATTGCTAAATTATTAGTAATTATAATGTATTTGCTTCTTATAATATTTAATATTTCATACTTATTAATATATTTTCTTTTTTTGTTTAGAGTATTGTGAAAATTTCATTGATAGTTTTAATAGTAAGTGGGTTTGACTTGGGACAGCCACCTACATCATTATGGCAATGGTGCATAGACAATCGATTCTATTCGTGTATAATGATATTTTTTATCTTAAATGCAATAGAAGGGCATTTCATATCATCAGGAGCTTTTGAAATACATTTCAATGGTAAATAATATTATTATTAATCATACTTATAATATAAAATTTATAAGTGTACAATGTATTTTAATGTTTTAGATGTTCCTGTGTGGTCTAAACTAGAAACTGGTAGAATACCACAACCACTTGAATTATTCCAGATAATAGATACTCATTTGAATATGCAATATGCAGATGTAGATATAGGATAGATTAATTTTAATAAGAAATCTAATGGCACTTTTTATTTGTACCAAATGTTAAATCATTGTGGTTATGAAGCTTTCATTACTGCAACTGTATAATTGTTAAATATAATTATTGTCATTCTCATGTATTATAAAGAGGGGAATCATAAGAAACCCTTAAATATATTTATTACTTATTGTTGTGTCAGAAAACTCCTCAAGACAAAGTTACACTATTTAAAGTATTGTATACAGTGATGAGTATATATTTCTAAGATCATTTTTTAACTTTAACTTGTAGGAATCTAGATTATCAATTTCTTTTTAAAAGAAATCATGTATTTGATATCACTTAAATGAGGATTTGCATTTACTGTAACTGGAACATTGATTGCTTTATTTTAGCTATGACTGTATCATAACTTATTAGAAAACCAAATTTTACATGTTAATATTGTTAATTAAATCTAAATTTCTTAGTTCAAGATCACCTCAAGGTTATAACATGTCAGGTTAACAAATTGGTTTTAACATTAACTACAACACAATGTAATACAAAATTTATGATTCCATTTTAAAAAAGAAAAATTACCAATGGCTTTGAAATTCTATTAAAGTAAAAAAGACCTTGACAAAATTTTGCTTCTACTACATATACCATTTTTTATATGCATACATACATAAAAGGCATGCACAACAGCTGTACCTACAAATGTAATTTTGCCTTGAAAAATTTTTTGATATAAAGATAAATAATAGAGATATTTAGAGATGCTGTTTCTCTTGACTCACTCTATATATGTATTTTATTTTGATCCTTGTTTAAATTTAGTTTAAGAGGTAGTTGCACGAAGAAAATTGAATTTTTTTATTAATCAAAATAATTATTTATCTTCTTATCATAATTTAATAATTGAACAAAAAAATAGTAAAAATTAAAGGTAATTAGTAATCTGTAAATGTTAACACAAATTCATATTTTGATAAACATAACTAAAGAAGCGATATTTAAATGAAGATTTACTTTGTTTTCTAAATACTATGATGTATACTTCATTTTAATTACCTTGCATATTTTTGTACATATTATGCGTTTATACTTTTTACACAAGTATTCTAGTTTAATAATAAATGTAAAATGCAGAAATTAATTTATTTCTATCAGTATTATGAAATATATTTTAAGTAAAAATTAATTTTAATTAATATTTTTCCTACTTAATCACTACTACAACTTTCAATATTAATTTTATGTTTTATTACATTACAACAGAACACACTTAAAAATATAAAATTCAATAACCAAAGAAAAATGTGATAAGTTGATGATATTTCTAAGAACAATTTTTATAAACACATTATTGTGAAATATAATGATAAAAAATATTAAAGATACAAATTTAAATTATATGAAATTTCTGTGAAACTGTAAAAATGATAGAAATAATTATTATTCATTAAACATGTTTATTGCATTTAATACATATAATTGCGTTGTATCTTGTTTAGATATAAAACGAATAATATAGATTTGGATAGCACTGTAAGAATGAAATATTGGAATTATATTTCTGGAAAAACAAAATTTTACACTTTTAATTAGCTGTTTTGCGTCATTTATAATATTTAAAGAATGTAAACTCATTTTTGCAAGAACATCTTTTGAAATTATTTTGAAATTAAAATAAAACAAAATTATAAGTAGTTATAAAAAAAATTTAATACTGACATATTATGTCATAAAAAGAAAAATATATATCAATCCACTTACTTATGTAAATAATATATATAATTATTAATAATATACATATTTTCCTTCTTTATATTATTCTTTTGAAAAGTGCTATTTCGTTATAAAAGATAATTATTTTAAAACGTTAATGATTTAAAGTTGTCTAAAATAAATACATTATTATATCATCTAACAAATATAAGAATTAATTTGATACTTAAACATTAATTTTGAATAGTATAATTGAAAATACAGCTGTGAGAAACCCTTTTGTTTCGCACACTTTGACGAAATATATTCATAATGGCGAAAAAATTATTTACATGATTTTCCATTTTGTATACAATTACCATTCAGTCTAAAAAATAAACATTATTAAATTAAAATTATTTCATTCTTATTTATAGCAAAAACATAGAATCATTCCAGTGTACAAATATCATTAAAAATACTTAAATCTTGCGCCTTTTGAAAGAGAGAGAGAAACTATGATTTTAGAGAAGGATCATTAAAGATAGCATAATTCTCCTTCTTTTTCCCCTTACCAATAATTTATATAGTTAGTTAGTTTTCAAATTCGATTATGTATTCTTAGGTTTGTAAAGTTAACGAAAACCCAAGGCTACCAACAAATTCAGTGTATTTCTTAATCACAAAAGACTTTTCTTAACAAAGCAAAAGGATCATTGCAGGGTCTGACATACGCGTGCTTCATGATAAGAAATGCTAGGTGTTTGACGATTAGTCAAAGAAACTGTAGTTTAATTGTAGGTAGTGATGCAGTTGAAGAATTAAGTGTTATAAAATTCAATCAAATTATAATTTATAACCCAGTTTTTGTACAGTGGTTCAACTGGGAACTAAAAATTAGGAACATCTGAATTCGCCTCTATACCTTACTACTTCGTTCTTTTGCTATGCATATTTTCAATTCAACAGAATTTACGTTTTGATAGCTTTTCCACTCTCTCATTTTATTTTATAAATCTAAAGATTGATTATAAATATTTCGCGCTAACAGCGCATCAAAACGTGAAACGAAAATTGAAGCGGCAGAGTTTAAATGAGAGCTCAAATGCGGCATCTTTTCAGTTCTCGTGCAAAAAGACAGGACTTGCTACTACTGAATTATCAAATAGCAGCAGTAGGAAAAGGTGTAATATATGTTCATTTTGTGCCAAGAATTCATTGTTAATCTATTTAGTGAATCATATTATTGTACACACTCCAATGTACTTCGAATTCTTGAATAGTGTCTTTAGACAGATGTACCAAAAAATAGTTGGTCTGGATGATCATGGATGTTGACTATACAGTAGTCAGTTTGAAACGATCTAGTAGTGCACCCATGATCAACAAGATCACTGCAACAATGTCTGTAACATCACCTTCTGCTTCTACGTCAAGGTATATTAATGAGTTTAAAATTATTGTGATCTATTTATTAAGATTAACTATGGTTAGTCAGCTAAATTGTACATGTTAAAAAATATTAATTTTAACCATTTACAGGGATGTTCCATCAAATTTTAACATATTTTCAAATTCACCTCGCACACGACGCTTCAGCACTAGTGTAAGGACATACCTTTCTTTGCAAGTGTCTAATGTCAATATCTATTATGTGCTATTATAAAAATTACAATACTTATATAGTAATTTATTTTATTAACAATAAGAAAATCAGTCAATATACAATATATTTTTGAAAACACAGTAACTGTATTTTCAACTATGGAAGATTTATTGTTTTTTAGAGTTCTGGAACTGTTCCTAGGCTTACACCACGTGTAAGTCAATTAAGGCAAGAAGAATGTATTGATGTTGCTGGTCGTGAAGCAGCACATGAAAAAGAAATACACAGTGCCATGCAGATTTCACAATCATGGGAGGATCTCACCATAGAAGCAGAAGGACTGTCCTTTAAAGATTCAGAATCAACTTCATTACAATTTAAAATAGAATCGCGTCCAATTGCTAAACGAGTTTTTGATCCATTGAGTATCAATCTATCTGTAAATAGTCCAACCACATATTCTTCACCGTCACCAACGAGAACTGGTTTTGGACAGAGACAGTGTTATTCACCTGGTGTTCATGCTGCTACTTGGAAAAATAATTTGTCACCTAGTCCTACTAGAAAAGCTTTTGCTACAAGGTATATTTTTTCTATATATAAAAAAAAACAGTTTATTGACATGATTTTAACAACTGACATTTGCAAATGTAATTTTTATCTTTAGAAGAAGTTTAAGCCCTATTGCAATACGACCAAGTTGTTTGGCATCAGTTAAAAGAAAATTTGAACTAGATGATTCTGGATTGGATCAGTTACAACCTCCCACAAAGCGTACCTCTGGTTTGTTAACTTCTGCTGCATCTAGGTAATTACATACTCAAAATAAAAAAAGATTCTTAATTAATAATGTAGTAATATTTATATTTTATTCTTTAATTTAGATTGGATGTGGCAATATCTAGTCTTCATCCAGGAGTAATTAGCTCAGCCGGATCTCCGGAATCTTGTTCCAGTCTCGATTCTCCTGGTTTTTCTTTTCGACCTGTACACAGCCCATCCCCTGGTTCAGGTGCTCTTCCGATTGTCAATGACGATCCATCTTCTTCCTCTTCGTCTTCTTCATCTTCGTCTTCCTCATCTTCTTCCACTACCTCTTCTTCTACCATTACTTTATCAGAAGGAACTGTTAAGGTCAAAGCTTTCAAAGAAATACAAAATGAGCAAACCACACGAGAAAATCATGGGTAAAAGGAAGTATATAAAAACACTCTGAAAGAGGAACATGTATCATCTTGATGATGAACTTATGAACAGTAAAAGAAAAATATTAGAGCGACCAATTTTATATATTAAATTTACTTTATAGACCATTTTTTCATATTTAATACCTACTTGCGTTCTGGTCATTTCTATTTATTAATTTTTGCGTTGTGCAAACTGTCTAAATGTGTATCAGTTACATCATAAATGATGCTTTCATTCTTGTTAAGATGCTTATTAATATTGTCATATTATCAATAAGATTGAAGCGATAAGGTACATGTACAAATATATACATACATGTAATACGAACGCAGATCTAAGACCAAAGCGAGTTATTTAGGAAAATATGCGTGCTTCCTACCTTTAAGACTGAATTCTGCGTTATCTAAAAAGTTCCCTTTTATTTAGAAAAGTTACATGTATGTGACATTGTCTATTTGTATTTAATATGTCATAATTGAAGAGTAAAAGAAAAAATAAGCAATGTTACAAAACAATTTTATTGAAAAAAATCAATTTTTAATAATTTAGTTTATTGTTAAAAAAGAAAGATTAAAATAAATTTATTATTCACGAAATGAAGTTCATATAATAATTAAGCATTGAGAAAAAATTTAACAAAAAAATAATCGTTTAAAATTACTAAAAATAGAAGTTCCTTATTTTTTCTTACACTTTTCAGTGAACAATCCCGCCATGCCCTTCGGATAATTCTTCTTTTTTCGAAATAAATAGACAAATGTATGATGTACATCGATTAATTCGCATATTAATAGTATTATTGATTCTATGAATCTCCAATTCTGTATAGTGTGTAAATAAACTATCTGTAGTATGTAGTTTTATTCTGTGTACACTAGATTTCTGAAAACGAATAATGTACAAGATAAAATAGTACTTTTTGAACAAATAAATGCAAAAAATTAAATAAAACTTGTTTTCTTTACTTATTTCGACATCATATACAATCTTTTTAAGATTAATCTAAAGGTATAAAATAAATATTATTTATATGTCATAAAAATTATTATGTAACATTTTACAACAGATTATCTACAAACAAAATTTATACAGAAAATTTTAATATATCGAATACAATACTTAGAAAAATAACAAATATTTTTTTACTTATACTTGCAAATTTTTTCGTTAAAAACGTTACGTAAAGGATCATTAAGGACTTAATAAAAAAATATTTATTAAATTTTTAATCATCTTAAATGAATTTATTCCTTATAAAATTTAAAATATTTGTTGCTGATATTATATACTTGATTTTTTTTAAATATATATTTTTATTAAATATATATTGTTATTACTCAGAATTAAAAAAAGTAACAAAAAACAAACAATTATCATTCATAATATAATATTTTCATATAAAATTTCTAATTTATACAAACTTTTTAGTTTGTATAAAAGGCTATGATATTTCTGAAAAAATCTTTTGCATGTACAATCCTTACAATAAAAATAATATCATTTTATGATTATTCTCTAATTGTTCCAAAAATGTTAGTAAAAGTTTTCATAATTCGCAAATAAATAAACATAATATAACAATACAGGTAATGAATGCTAATTATAGCTTTAACTTAATTGTAATGAAACTATTTAATTTTATAACAATTTTTGTATGTTATTGACTATTTGCCTCAAGATCCATATCCGACCATACGGCTTCAGTTTCACTTTCATCGGGTGCTTCATCATTATCAGTATCTGGCAAACCATCACCAACATCATAAGTTGTATCTGTCTGTTCCTCGCCCACAGTCATATAAAAAGCTGAATCCAGTTTATTCGAAGAATTGTCTAGTCTGTGCATACCTTCCAATGCTCTTCTATTACTTGGATCTAGACTAATTTAAAATGTTATATTGGCTTATGTAATCTTACTGCATTATAAAAATTTTTAGATAAAAATATGTAATAAATTCTACAATCTATATTGTTTCTAATAAATTTTAATACGTTACATTACTATTTATATTTATCAGTAATGAATAAATAATATGAAGAAACTTACTTTAACGCAATCGTATAATGATCTAGAGCTTTTTCTTCATTATGAACTCTTGCCCATAAGTCTCCAAGCATTTGATGTAATTTACATGCTGTTTGCATTTCTACCTGTCTTTCAAGTAATGCAATTGCAGCTTCCAAGTTCATTTCTTGTTCATATATTTCAGCTAATAAATAAACAGCAGGTAAATAAATTTCATCTTGAAGTAGTGCCTTTTCTAAAAGATTTTTCGCTTTTCCAACAGAAACTGGGTCCTTCATAAGTACAGATGCATAGAGCTGTAAAAAATTTTTTAAATTTATAATTAATCTTCTTAACATTTATGTAACTAATTATTCTTTACATTATTAATAATTTCATATTTTATATACAGAGATAGCCATATACTTAAAAACACTTGGAAAATTAAACATTTTTATTTGATATGTTTAAATAAAATATACTTGAATAAAAATTTCTTATCTTCATAGTAAATACGAAAGTTACTTAATTTATATTTGCTTATAAATATAAGAAAATCTTTAGGACTTTTTATCTAATATTCTGGATAAAATATGTTATGAAATTTTATTTCAAAATGTATGAAACAAAAATGTTGCCATCATATAAAGATAAATTTATATAACTACCGTAAGAACTCTTGTAGTATGTCCAAGTTGTTTACAAGATCCACTTGCAATATTAACAGCTTCTCGCAATCTATGCATTCCCACAAGACAATCTACTAAACCCTTATGTGGTTCATAACGATATGGTTTTAACTGAACTGCATGTCTAAAGAAGAACAATGCATCTTGGTATTTCTTTTGTTCTATTAGAATATTTCCTCGAAGAATTGTTGCTTCCATATCATTTGGATTTAAATTTAAGGCTTGTGCTGTAAATGTATTTGCTCTACCAAGTTTCCTAGCAGCATAAAGAGAATATGCCATGGCAACATATATTTCTCCTGAGCATTCATTGCTAGCTGTTATTATTGGAATCAGTCTTTCAAGTTCCTTAATACTGTGTGTTTTGTATAATACTGCTGCATAAATATCAACCCTATTTGGTAAAAGAAATTTTTTAAATGACTGTCCTAAAAAAACTGTGATACAATATATACTGATAAAATCCTTATTACCCTTTCATAACATCTGGTTCTATGATTCTTGCTCTTCGTAAGCAGAGTAAAGCGTTTTTATCATCCCCAGCATAATAATAGCATTCTCCCATTGTTGTCAATAAATTGAAGTTATCTCTTAAAAGATTAACATTATCTAAAGATCTTAATGTCGATACTGCATGAGTATATTCTCTATTATGTATATGTGCATGGGCTTTGATCCATGTATTTAACCAGTCTAAATTTGATAGACTAGAAGCACAACCTACAATTAATGAATTTACTTCGATCCCCTTTACTCCAAGAGAAAGAAGACCTTCTGCAGCTTCTAAAGCTAATGGACATTCCCTTAAAACTTCTTTATAAGTAGTGATTGCAGAGCGCTCCATTCCTTGTTCTTGAAACATTTTTGCAAGTGCCATATTTACCTTAAAAATGAAAATTTATTTACAAATGCATTTTATTAATACAATTAAAATTAGAATTAATTGAAGTTACCTTTGGAGTTCTCTGTTTACCAGGAATGCTTTGTAATGCTTGAAGTGCTTCTTGAGAATTTTTTAACTTTATTAAACACAAATGAATTTGAAATTTTATATCAACATCAGTTGGTAGATCTTTCTGTCCTTCTGAAGGTTTTGTAGTACCTTTAGATTTTAATAAACATTTACGAAATTGCAAAGATTTCTTATAAAGAGCTTCTGCTCTTTTATATTTTCCTAAATAAAAGTGAGCATCTGCATAATAAACATAAATATGGAACTTTCCATGTATTGGCAATAAATCTGAATTGTGTTCACTTAATGATAATATTAAATTGGCCTATAATGTAAACAAAATTATTTATTAACTTTCATTATATTTCAATTACAAATATATTAAATTTTTTGTAAATACAGTATAATTTTATTTTCACACATTATTCTCTTTGTTCTATTTTGAAACATATCTTACTATGTATTATATTTACTTACAAGAGAAATAACATTTGAATATAAAGATTGTTCATAAAGCAGCTTTATTTGATCGTACAAAGTAGACATCTTTTTTAAAATATTTTTTTTAATTACAAAATGGCCAAAGTTCTAATACCAAAGATTCTACTTAACCTACAAAAAACAAAATTATTCAAATACGATTAATAGTATTTCAGATGTAATGTCGTCTTAAATGAAATACAAATAAATTATAACATATGTCAAAAGTGCTTTAAGCAAAATTTTTATTTACATATCGAGCTATGGGCCGACCATTGAAAAAATAAGTACGAGTTTGACCTCTCTAACAGTTCAACAATGCAGCTGGCTTCCACCACTCTTTGCCTAATGACTACTTTCCCCTTTTGACCTGTGATGCCAGGTTGAGGACGGGAGTTCTCCTGAACACCCCCTTCCACTACGCACACTACCGCAGTAAACGCGTGTAAGTGAGCTCAGCGTTTCGGACGACTTCGGGAAATCGAGATAGAAAACAAATGAAAGTCTTTCTTTCTCGCTCTTGAAGCGCTGAGATCTAACCAATGTAGAAAGCAAGCTTGCGACACGGGGACACATGTTAAAGTACTTGAATTCTTAGTCTTTACATACAAGTAATGATATCAGTAACTCTATAAAGAAGTGTCCGATTACTGTTACGGTTTCTCATGGTAGGTTCAAACCTCGACTTTCTTTTTTTTCATTTTCCTTTTCTTTTCTCTCTCGTGGCAGGAATTTCCCAAAGATTACCTGATCACTTGATTAATGGATTAAAACTCTTACTTCGGGTTATAGAAGTTTCGACTTGATTGTTCTTCAGTAAGAGGTTTAAGATATAAAAATTCGACCAACAGTGATTTTGTATAAAGGTTGATCATTTTTTATTTAAAAAAAGAAAAATTCAATTTTCGGAAATGAATTATTCTTAGACATCCATATCATATGATTAATTTTATTTGCATATTTTTAAATAGTCAAAAGATAGATACAACTTCGAATTATAGAAATAACAGCTATAAAAGTTTTCAAATTAATTTACGAATGTCATATCATACCATTTTATTTTTTTTGTTTTTAATTAATGCTTTACCTTTTTTACATGTTGCAGTTCAATAAATGTATGCGTGCATACACATACCGTTAAGCATTAACAACTTATAGTGGCATACACAAATTATACAATTTATCCTTTTGCAATATACAAAATCATTTTTAAATTTCCCGCATATCCAAAACATTTTAATAATGTTAACGATGCCATCTCTCTAAAAAGTGCCCAAATTGGTAACAAACATTTATCGACAAGTAAGCAAAAGTGGTAACTGACTTTGATGAGACCTGCCATCTATCAAAGAAACCCGTAAACAACTTGCACATTTTTACCGACAATAAATAGAAACAGAGAAGAAACGACATAGCTGCTCCACCTATACGGTAAACAGTCGAACTACTTCGTTAACAGTTTCAATCATTCTTTGATAGATGGAGTCACAAACTAAAGTTACTTAATTTATGCGCGACAATTTGAAAACAGTTTCTTCGTTTATCTTTTTACTTAATTTTTATTTCTCCAAAGTCTTGAACATTAATCCATATGAAATATTACATTCACTCTTTATAAACTAATTATATTTCTCCTATTTAAAAGCGTGTGCTGATAATTAAACCTGTAATACTTAGCTCTGTAATCCTATTTGCTTGTTATTTCGTAATGAATTTTACAAGTAATATATTATATTTGAAGTAATATACAAAAGTAATCGTGGATGATTTTTAATGTAGGAGGTTTATTCTTAGTTTATGTTTAATTGTAAAAGGCCCCACGTTAATTTTATAAAATTTAATATTCGCCAAGACAATACCAATTCAGGACTAAAATAAAAGTTCTTGCAAAAGAAATTAGTACCTATATAATTTTTTAATTAAATTTCTTTATGCTGCAACATAAAGTTTAAAAATTGTTATTTAAAATTGTTAACGAAGTAGTTCGACTGATTCGAATAATCGATCTCTATTACAAGAATTTCAAACTATCTTTCATACTGTAACGTAATGAAATATCTCAAAGGGTAAAATATGATTCCAAATAATGAAATTCAATTTCTTTCCAAATTCAATTATTATATTCTAATTATTTTATCAGTAGATAAGTTTATATACGTTCGAATACTATTTTACAAATAAAATGTATACAATTTTATTTTACCTTTTAAATAATTTAAAACAATGCATCATTTTTTTTAGAAAATGTTAATTACTTTGTTTTTATAACAATGGAAAAATAATAAAACAAAGCTACATGATGTAATATATAAATCTAAGATCAGTCACATTTGATTTTATATTCAAATATCTTGCATGGATATAGATGTAATTTTCTAAACTGAAATGTATTTATTATATTACATTCTTCACAATCCTCTTCTGTTACTTATTATATATTTGTAAATTTACACAAAAATTTATAAAATTCCTAACCAGAAGTGTTTAGCATAAAATTTTGTGTGTAATCATATTCGATTGTAGGAATTACAGATTGCACAAATTTAAGAAATATTATCAGATACATGTGTACTCCAAGCTCGCGACCACCTTCCATTACGGTTTCAATAATCTTCTTCATTACTTCAGCATGTCTGCAATTTTATTTCAATGAAAATTTTTTACACTGGTAGGAACAATTAAATAATAAATCTTTTCATTTTAAGTTACCTGCAGGGATGAACTGAAGCCATGAATGGTCCAGGTATATGAGGATGAGCCTCCATTGTAACAGTCTTTTTCGCGTGATCCTGACTAACATCTTCATACATTTCTTCTACTGTTAAAGGCTTACGATTCTTTTATGACAAAAACAATGTTAGTAATACATACATTATGATTGTTAAATGTATTAGATATAAAACAAACCTCATCGTATCCTGAAAGCCATAATCGTGGCGTTTGATAATATTTATCATAGGTAATATATAAGTCATATGTACGCGTATGAATAATTTCTCCTTCATAAAATGACTCCCATTTCTCCTTAGTTGGTTTCTTTGTAGTTTTTGCTGCATACTTATAATTTAAATTTAATCAAATTTTAATATTGTTTTAAGAATCGGATATTTTTTGAACATAATTCTAAACAAGCTTGTTAGAACATACATATAGTACATTAAAAAATAACCTTATCTTGCTCATCTAACATTCCACTGACTTCAAAAGCTTCCATATCTGCAGCATCTTCATTATCATCATCATCATCTTCACCATTATTTTCCTCTGCACCATCTGATTGAGAAAACTGTGTTTCATCTAATGTCATTTCTGTAACTTTTTCTTCAATATCATCAAGACTGGTGTCATAATGATGTGTGTCTACCCAGCCACCTTCTGGATCATCTGCTTCTATAATGCACTCTTGTTCTTTACTGTATTCCATCTATAATTTAATTTCATATTAAAACCTTATATTATTAATTGGAATAATATATTTCTTTATACTTATCACACACTTATACATATTTTAAAGATGATTAAAATTTGACAAGTTAAAGCTTTTGTGCAATATATAATGCAGGTAACAAAATTTACTTATTATAAGCAATAAGGATGTACACTTGTCAAATTTGTAATAATACAAACTATATGGATTAAATAAAAATAAACAAGTACAAAAATATGAATAAAAATATTTAGTATAGCTTTCTTTCATCTATAGATTGCAAATAATTTATTAGTTATAAAATGTTTGATTTGAAATAATACCTGCTTACACCTGCGGGTGCAAGGGACATTGCGGGTCAACAAAAATTGCTTGTTTTTGGGAAGATATGATTTTATTCTGTCTTCATCCCCAGTAGCCCATTGCCATGTTGGACAATGATGAACCAAATGATCACCTGCAGCCACAAACTCCTCCGGTGTTAATACTCCAGTTTCTCGAAATTTACTTTCCTTTAATAGTATAAGCATGATATATAAAACAATTATATCTTAATTTGTACATATAAGAACAATATTAAGCAAACTTCTATAATATTTTAAATAAAAGTATATATAAGAAACACTAAAATAACTTCATAATTCTTTAATTACAGGAAATTAATGACTAAAATAATACTGAAATCATTTTAAAAAAATACAGTAAACGAAAATAGGGAATTATAACAAAAAATAAAAAGACTAGATAATTAAATTAAAACTATTATTAATAGGAAAAATATAAATACAAGTATCTGTACAAATTAAATAAAAACAAACAAAATAAAAATATATTAAATATAAACAAAGTAGAAATATGTTAAAAAACAATATTAAATTACCCTAAAAGTACTATAAAAACAAAGGCCTAAACACAACAAAGAGTTATTTTTAAAAATTCGTTTTATTTTTATCTGACACTTCTTTTGTTACATAAAAAATTTGTAAATTATGAATTACAATATAATATTTAACAATATCATAAATAAAATTTCTATATTATTTGTGTACTGTAATTTTATACACATATTTCTAGATTATAATTACATAGTTATATTAAAGAAATAAATTAGATAATTTAAGAACTTATTTAAAGAGCTACTATTTTCAATTCCTGTTTACGAAAAAGTACAATAAATTTATTACAATATCGTAAATGTATAGTAGCATAATATAAACAAATAATTAATTAGCGTATTACAGTGGCATGTTTATTATACAGTATTGTGTACGATTTTTATATGTTTTGCTTATTTATTATTTCTGAGATACCTATCTTCAAGATATCATATTTACATACCAACATACCTTTAGCACAGGGGTTAAGTATTCGGCAACACCAAGCGCAGTGCCTTTTACAGAATTAATGACACTCTGCATTGTAATTTCGTAGAATAATAATGATTCAAATTTATTGAAAATGAAAAAGATCAGAGAAAATGATCGCTAAGTGCAAACATTCGTATGATATTAACAGTTTCCAACGTATTATCGATTTGGGTGTACATGAGAGTCATATATGTGGTACCAAAAAACTCCCGTTTCCATTAAATTCCCCTACTATCTTTATTGCTTCCCCGCTAACTTTTGATATATCTAAATGAGCATGCGTATAAAAGATTGGCAATAACTTGAAATTACCTCTACTAATAAATAATTGTTTACATAATCATAAACAAATTTAATAAATAAATTTTTATTATTTCTTAAATTTATAACTACAATTTCTTATGCGTAAAGATTTAATTTTTTAATCACTTTACTATAGTTTTAAACAAGTTGTATTAAATTAAATAATAGGTAATATATTCATTTTAAGTAATAACTAATAATTTCAAGTTATAATTTAGAAATTTACATTTATATTTTAAAGATATAAATGACATAAAGAATGTTCATCTTACTCGCTTTTTAATGATGTTTACTACTGTTTCCATGGAAATTGTAGACAAATAGTAAACAATTGAAATAACAGTTTTAGGAACTAAATTTTTTATGACTACTGAGTTGAAGTATATAGGACAAAAGTAATGTAAAAATTAAACAATAAAGTGATTTAGTCTTTTAAAGGTACTAGATTTTATGAAAAATTTAACATTTTTGTTTCATATTATGTAGATGGTTGATTATACTGAAACTTCAAATGCAAATTTGGAAGATATTACGAAGGTATTAGAAGACATTGACAGTTTAGATATGGAATTATTTAATGATTCATTTAAGAAGTCAAAATCTTCTACCAGCATTCTCAAAGATTTTAATACACAATCGGATGGTGAAATTAAAAAGAAAGTAATATTTAAAGGTGGTTTATAAGTTTATATATTTTAAAGAAATACGATATAAGTTGATGGTTTATATTTAATTATATTTGTATTAAAAAATTTAAAATACTTATGAATTTTAAAATTATTTTAAAATTTTTGTACTCAAATAAAGTCATATTTTATATACTTCAATTTTAAAATGAACTTCCTTGTTTAAATGTATTTTACATAAATGTATTTATAGTTAAATAATTATATTTCGATTAATTAAAAAAATTATGGTTTTCTAAATTCAATTTTTATATAAATGATTATCTAAAAATTTGATTGATATACAGAGTCAAATGAAGATGATTTATTAAACAGTGTGTTATCCGATGAAGAAATTTCAAGAGACCAAAGGAATCTATTTACTTCTAATAGCAAAAGTAGTCTGATAGAAGATCTTTTTAAAATCAACAGTGTAGTTACATCTAAAACAAGTATCAAATCAAGTAATGAAGGGGAATCAAAATTTCATTTAGAACAAGGAGAAGCTAACCAGTTATTTTCACAAAAACCAAACAACAACTCAACTTCTAAGAGTAATTTTATTGCTCTGCAAAGTGAATTATCCAATGAGAGAAATACACAGTTGAAAAATGTATCAAAAAATGAAGAAGATATTTTAGCAAATTTAATTGATAAATCAAATGTAATAGATAGACCAAGGAAATCATCCATAAAAGAGAACTTCTTTGAAAACAAATCTCATGTATCCCCTGTGAATCCTATTATTTCTAAAAACATTAAAAAGGTGGAATCAGAAACTATGATACAATCTACAAATACTATGCAAGACTCAAAATCTGATACTACAAATCCATTACCTAAATATCTCTCAAGAGAATCTCGTAGAGGTAGAAGGAATACAAAAATTATAAGTGATCCTCTTGGTTTACTATCTGTTGATTTATTACCTGACCAAAACCTTGAATTGGTAATTATATTTATGTCATAATAGTATATAAAGGAATATACAAATTTTATCTTAAGTAATATAGAAAAGTATCTAAAGTAAAAGAACATTAAATATATTTTTAAGCTGAAAAAGGAGAATGTGCCATCTACAGATTCTGTTATCGAAAATACCAAATCAGAAAAACTTTTACCAGAATGGTTGGGTGGTTCAAAAAAGTTGGAAGTAAAAAATGAAGAAACAACTAAAATCAATCAAGTATTTACTGCTAAACAAAATATTGAAAATCATGATATTAATGGTGCAATGGATTCAAAAATATCTGATCTAAATAATTCAAAAGGTGCATCTATTTTTTCAGAACATGTTCCACTGTTGTTTAGTACACAATTAAACCAACAGAATGCACTTGTAAATATGCAACAGCAAGAACATGAATTAAGAACAACAGCACTGCTTTCTCAACAAAATGAGCAGCTAAATAAGGTATCGGATGCTCAACATTGTATGCTACGTAATCAGGAAGAACAATTTAATGCTCTCTTAAAATTACAATTTGAAAAACAAACTTTACTGGAGAAACAAATAAAAATGCAACAAGAACGCATTAATCAATATATTCATGTAAGATATTTTAAATCTGATGTTAAATATTTACAAATCAAAACAAATTTGATGATTTTTATTTTTATTTTTATTTTTAAGGCCTTAATGATACAACCTGTATCAACATCAAGTACATCGCTCTACTCAAGTTGTAAATCAGATTCAAATGAAAAAGAAAAGGAATTCGCAAATGAAAAAGAGGAAATGAAAAACATAATAGAAGGATTAGAAGAGAAAAAGTCAGAATTAGAGATTAAATTATCCAATATATATAAGAAACATGATAATGAAATAACATTTCAAGCAGAATTTTATGAGTATGTTTTTCACATTATATATTTAATTAAATCGTTAATAGAATAAAATAACTTGATTTTTAGAAGACAAATTTCATTTCTAAAGGAAGCAATCATAAGATCAGAAGAAAGAGTTAAACAGGAAATAAAATGTTTAGAAACAGATTATATGATGAAATTTGAGAAACTGAAAGATGATAAGTTACAAATAGAAAACCAATATAAAGAGGAAATTCATACTTTAAAGGTTAAATGTTTTACATTCCATAAATAGAAATATATTTACATAATTAATAATATAAAATTTGCTTTAATAATTATTAATTTATTTCAGCATTTTAGTTATCTTTAATTACTTTCATAATTATCATAAATTTTGTATTTCATATCATCTTTAACTGTTTAAAATCTTTTTTGTACATTAAGAACTATAAACATAATATTGTAAATTTGTAAAACAAACAGTAAAATACAATCTAATTGTGATTTAATCTTTTTTAACTAGAATGAACATACTCAACTTGTAGAAGAGCTTTGCAGACTACATTCTGAAAATGTAAAACTTCTGCAGAAAGAATACTTAAATATTATAGAAAGCATATCTAAAGCTAAGCAAACAGAAGATCAAATAATACAAACTATGACTAATCGAAAGACTGATATAGAGGATGTATTACAAAAAGTTAATGTTATTGTTGAGAGTATGGTAGAAAATAAAAACAAATTGGAAAATAAACATCATCAAATAATAGAATTTCAAGAAAATACTTTGAAAATGTATGAAGATGATATAAAAAGTATGTTAAACAGTAATCCATAAAGTATAGTATCCATGTTTTATTTAGTGTATATTGTAGAAACATTAAGGTATGATAAAAAAAAAATGAACATATTTAACAAGGAGGAACAACAAATCAGTATAAAACTCTTTGACTTTAAATTTTCAATTTTTAATTTTGACTCTCGAAATTCTTACGAGCACGTTTTCTTCATCATTTAACTTTTTAATAATATTTATAGTACAAAAATCTGAATTAAAATATCAAAACAACGTCTTGGAGGAACATCGTAATAAATTTATAGAAATAACAGAAAAACTTGATATCCGCTTTACACAATTTATGAATGAATTTCAAAAACAAAATATATTATACAATCAAGCACAAGAAACACTTGATAAAAAAACAACAGATCTATTACGAGAAAAGCAATTATTTGAAGAGAAAATGAAGTGGGAAAGAGACTACATTCAAGTATGTTTAAATTAAATTTCATACTAAGACTATAAATGTTATATTCGAAAATTATGTACACAGCTATATTATAACTGTAGACATTAAAACAATCTTGGATAAAAGAACAAGAAAAACAATTAAAATTACTCGCCGAAGAAAAAGAAGCGATAGCAACAGAAAAAGCGCAATTGGAAGTTTTAAGTAAATTGAAAAGTAATCGTGACGACTTAGCAAAAGTAGAGGTAAAAAAGATTATAGAATATTGTATACATGAATTTCATAGCCAAAAGTTAAAGTATAGTATAATAATTAATTAAAAAGAATAACAAATTTTAATTATTATTGTAGTTTGAAGAAGCTGTTAAAATTGCAGAAGAAACAACTGTATCTGCTAATCAGAAAAGATTGAAATGGCAAGAAGAGATGAATAAACTTAATATTTATAAACAAATTTTGCAGGACAAAGAAAATTTACTTATTTTACGTGCCAAAGAACTTGAAAATCTTACACAGGTAATATTTAGAAATATTTATCATAATGTTAAAATTCCTTAATATCTTAAAGAAAATCATTATTTATATATTTTATAGTCCGCTCTAACTAAAAAAGAAGAAGGATTAAAAGCTTTAAGAAATGCAAAACACTTAGAAAATCAAAATAAAGAAAAATTCATTCAGTTACAAATGCAAATTCAAGCATTAATGGAAAGGGAAAAAAAAGTTGCAGTTGAAAGATATAACATTACAAAGTATGTACTATATACACATTTGTATATTAAGAATATTTTTTAATTATGAAACATATTTAACTTTCTCTTATTCTAAGTTTATGACTAATAATTAAATATATTACATTAAAAGAGATAAAATGGTTTCATTAACATATGAAACTGAAAAACCAGAAAGAGATATAAATGTCTCTCATAATTTTCAAGATGACATAACACCGTTTCCTGAAATGCAGTCAAAATCTAAAATCACTACAGAGCTAACAGTAAGAAAATCTATTAATAATTTATTTATAAAGTTACTTTTACATATACATTACTTATATAAAATATTTCTTTTTGTTGCAGACAATGGTAGATCCAAATTTAATTATGTTAAAATTAAATTTCAATGATGAAATTGATTCTATTAATACATACTTATAAATTATTAAATTAATGTTTTACAAACTTATATTCGAGTTAAAAGGTATTACCTTAATTAATGACTTTTTTTATTTGAAGAAAAGAGAATGATTTTTAGATTTCCATGTCTATATCTGTAAATAAATAATTATTATAATTAAATTATTTACCAATCATGGTATCATAAATTTAATACCACTTATGTATTTGAATTTATTTAATAATTTAATTGTGATCTAAGTCTTTTATTGTAAATAAACATTATTTTATGTTAAAAATATACAGAAATTCTAAATAGCATTTATTATATAATTATACTCACCACCATTAACTGAACAATATTCTTGTAATATATCTACGTTTTTTTGTAACGTTTTTATTTCAGATATTAAAGACTTTATTTTATAAAATTCGCTTTCTACACTATTTGTACAAGATGTCTGAAAACATTTGTGAGGTATTACAAACTTTTAATCTTTATTTTTCTTTTATAACTAACCAAAAGTAAACTTACAATATTGTGATAAAGACTTTCAGAATCACTTTTTTTGTTATCATGATTCAAATTTTTATACACATTCTGTGATTTATTTATAAAATCAGTTCCTTCAGACAAAAACGTTATTGCTTGCCTAAAAGAATATATTTAATAAATAATTTGGAACATAAAAGAAATATCTTCTTAAAGGTTTAAGATACCTATGATAATCATGAGAAACCGGTAATCCAGAAATATTTTTTGAATCACAAATAAGTTTATGTATCGAATGTTTGTGTGTTGTTAAGTGTTGAAGATTCTTATTAATATTTTGTTTACAATCATTTCGTTCGTCTATAACAAACGGGTTATTAAATTTTAATTCTGAAATTATAAATAAAATTTGATATAAGACAAAAGTAAATACCTTTTACAATCCTTAACGCATTTATCAAATTATTGTATTCCATAATTTGTTTTCTTTCTTCATCTGCAAATTGTTCTTCACGGATAGTTCTTTTTTGACGTAAAAGTTCGATAACATTTTCAATGCTTTCCATTTTAAACTAGTTAGAAACATAAAACAACTTCCAATTGAATCGCGTCAACGTTCGGATGTCGTTTTGTTTATGAAATATTTTGATAACGTATAAATTATAAAATCGTTCTTAATATTATAATGTAGTTTGCTCCAGATCGTTAACGATCACAGACGTGTTGATAAACAGTCCGAAGCAAGTTTTGTGTGTATATACAGGTAATCCTCTTATACATGATAGATAAGTTCCTAGAAAATGTCGTGTTATGTGAAACTGTGTTGTATGAGACCCAAAGCCAGCACAAAAATGGAGGTTACGTTCCGAAAACTTATTAAAAACAATTTTTTTTTAAATTCTACATAAACAACTTAATTTTTATTAAAAATATAAATGTATGTACAACACAAAACAAAAAATAACAAAAATATTATTTTAATTTAATAAATTTCTTCGTGTGATTTTGTAATAATTTTTGTTATTTCGCGGGTCAAACGCTTGAGAATACTAAAGCATTTGGCTTGAAGTATCAAGGCATTTAAATATACTTCAACTATTTTCTTCATAAACAAAACGAAATTTATTGTTCAAGGCAATATGCATACAGTAGTCGATGATCGGAACTTGTCCGGCTAATTTTTAATTTACAATTTCGTTTATATCTGTTATTAAACGTTTAATAGCACCACAGCGTAACTATAGTTTTAATCGCATTTTTCTATAACAACATTTTTTCAGAATTTTTTTCATTATAATATCATTCTTGAAATGAAAAAATGAAATTACAATATCCAAATAATTAAGATCTCGCGCGATATGTTTCGCAATGTTACTAATCACCAAGTTAGATCTTAGTGATTTAAGAGTGTGAGAGAAAAATGTATACTAAGTATGCTTAGTCATTGACTAAAAGTTTAATTTTATATCACGCCACCACTTACAACTTACATTGGGCAATTCGTGCACATGCGTGCGTACTGCAATTTCATTCCGAAAAAAACAGCAGTGTCGGATCTGTATGTACTTTGTGTCTACGTTAAAATGGCAGATATTTCATTCTCTAGTCGTGCATACTGCAAAATTGTTTTACATGCAGCTAAATATCCACATTGTGCGATAAATGGTTTACTATTAGTCAAACAAAAAAGTAAAAATGATGGTAAATCCTTCGAATTACGTGTCGAGGATGTAATTCCATTGTTTCATATCTGTCTTCATGTCTCGCCTATGGCAGAAGTCGCTTTGGCTATGGTAAACATACAAATGACTAGTGTTCAACAGATAAATACTTTAGTTAAATTTATAAATATTTAGATACCAACCACTTTTAAATGATTTTCCATGCTGATAAATTATAAGAAAGTGGTATATTTAATATTTTGACAGTATAAAGTATGAAAGGTTTTTCATTTCATTGTTTTTTAAATTATGAAAATTTATAATAAAAATTTTACGTACTTTTAATAAATACTTCTCCATCACATTTTCCTTAAATTTTTCTACTTGTTGTGTTAAAGTATCAAATCATTAAAAATTTTATTTAAGGTGAACTTGTATGATAATTTAAATTTTGATAATATACTTATTCATATAAATAAATATTTAAACTGATTTTATAAAAATATAGATACAAATATTTTTAGGTTGATCAATATGCTGTTACTAAAGATTCAGTACTAGCAGGTTATTATTTTGCAAATGAAAATATAAATGATTTAAGGTAATTTATTATTTAAAATTCTTTAAAAAATGGTTGTATTAGCATTAATTGTAATCAAAATTTCAATATAGTACAGATAAACCTGCTCATAGAATAGCAGATAAAATAGCAGAAAACTATGGCAATGCTCTACTTGTTGTGGTAAGTATTATATTAAATAAGAGTTTTTTTAATTTTCTTATTTCCTTTTTTCATTATTAGGTGGACAACAAAGAAATAACACATGGTATGAGTTCAAATCCTATGAGAGTTTCACAATTCATAGATGGGAAATGGAAACTCAAAGATATAACAGAGTAATTAATATATTTTTTAAGATGTTTGAATTTGTATTTCATTATAAATTCTAAAGAAAGTATATTTCATTATATTTATTGCTTATATCATTATATATTTTTGTTTTTACAGTATATTCTATGATAAAGGAGTAACACATACAGATGTAGTGCATTCTCTACTAAAAGCAGAACAATATAGGAACCTTATTGATTTTGATAATCACCTTGATAATATTTCTCTTGATTGGCAAAATCGTAAACTTAATAAAGTTATAGAAGAGACTGTAGAGAGATGTAAATAAGATGCAGTTAATTAAAACAGTTTTATGTGACTGATTTATAACAATTTTCAAATATATTTAGAAACATTTAATGTAAATAAACTATTGATGTAAATTAATATATTCAAATATTTATCTGTTTAAATTTTATGCTTATGCAGTAAAAACATGGATAAATTATTGAAATTTATACATTCTATGTTTCACTCCATAAATCACAATAACATATTGGGTAATTTCTTGTAAATATTTATTAAAAGGAATAAATATACACATATCAAAGATTTGTTACTGTATATTATAAAATAATTTTCTCGAGAATTGACGCCTCTTAATTACAACAGTTATTAGAGTATTATTTTTATAACTGGTCTGTTAAGGGAACAAGAGCGATTTAAAACGAGTCAAATCTTTTGCTCAAGATTTTGGCGGTTTCGATTGTAGTATATTTCGAAAAAAAAGATGTAACATACTGTATCACTCACTCACAGCTTATCACACTTCCTGAGGTAACTACAAAATTAGTGGAGGGAATAGAGAAACTATATATTTATAAAAAGACAATACTATATAATGCTATATTATAACAATACAATTCAATCATAAAATTTATCTCAACACATATGTTTAGTTTTACGACTAAAATTAAAATACTGATTTGGGTGATCAAAAGATTTATCTATAATATAGTTATGTGTAATTTCATAATATTCTTTACATCCTTTGAGATAAGAACCTTTTACTGAATGTTGCATTATTGATTTTATATCTGAAACATTCATGTTTAAATATATTTAGTTTTTTAAAACTTATTGGAATGTAAAAATAGAAATTTATTTTGCATTCTAAGTATTATAATACATACAGTTGGACCCCTATATTCACAGTGAATCGATTAGAAAGTCCTTTGCGGATATTTGGAACCATAGTATCTATCATTGATATTAACTAATAATAAATTAGAATATATTCTGTAAATATTATAAATTTTATATACGTACGTATACATACATGGATATTGATATACATATAGTAGTAATTTAATACCAATGTATGTATATAAAAATTTTGATCGATACGGCCGAATTTTGGTTAATTCTTCAAACTACACCTAAGTGCAAATACGGGGATCCAACTGTACTTTATTTCGGATATTTGGTATATTTTTACATATTATATGTATTCTGTATATTTTTGCATATTTCAGTTTCCTAAAAATGTACAAAAATACACAGTTTACAAATCTTATTTTCTAAGATAGCAGCGTAATACGTTCAGTTAATTACCTGAGTAAACTAATCCGTATCTAGAAAGTGTGCCTTTAAGTATATCAGGTGCCATACATTTAAACGGGCAACCGTGATTATCTCGTAAACCAAGTTTTAAATCAAATATCTTAAAACAATGAAATGGTTCATAATTTGCTCTTCTTCCTTCATGTCCGTACAGATGTCGTATAAAATATTTATATTCTCTTTCAAAAGTAGCTTCATCTATCTTTTTAGTAAATTCATCTTTCAACAACTGTAATGTATCACTTAATCTAACGCCTATTCCTTTAAGAAATAAGCAATATTGAACTCTACCACCATTTTTAAGATGATGATTTCTTCTTAATGCTTCATGAAGTAATCTCATACACAATGGATATGATGTTTGTGATAACTAGAAGAAGAAGATATTAAAACAAGTCAAGTTTTAATGTATTTTAATATTAGCTTTATATTAACGCTTAATTCTTTTGCATCCTGAAGTATAAGAATTTTGAATATTTGAAAAATAATATTTAAGATTTCAATATACCTCGTCGAGTTCATTAATAGATACACGTTTCTTTTTATTATGCTTTTTGTTAATGCAATTTCGGAGTATACTAAACAAGTCTGTTATTCTTTCATCACCGTAAACATCTGACACAATTCGTCGTGAACACTAAAATAATATATAATCTTTAGAGAAAGGTAATATATATTTTTTAAACAAATTCAATTGTAAATTAGTATTGTAATATACTCACTGTAAACCCTTCTATTAAATTTTTTTTAAATTTAGAAACAATTATCCAAAATACTTTTGTTTCTGGCACATAAGCAATACCATCTTTCAAAAAAACTCGCCGTTGTGCTACTAAATTTATTACATTAATGAAAGGTTCTTTATAAAAATTCATACGATTAACATTTTTAGTGGTAGGACAAAATATTTTCAAATCTTCTTTAATTTCTTGTTTTTCTTCTTCAGACATCTAAAATGTTTCAATTACTATAAATGGAAGATATACTTTCTTACTTATACATATAATGTTATAATAATTATTAAACATTATACTGACAGAAGGAAAATGAAGCCCATTAATATAATTAAACCTTCTAGTCTCTTCTTTGTTCAAAAAGGAAAGTCTCCACTTAAATAATTTTATTTCATGTTTATAGAACCAATGTTTTTTGTTACGTTCTAAAGAAAATGCACATCTTAATATGAAATGTGTCATGCAATCATTCCTTCTTAAAAATTGTTTCTCAAATTCTGAAGATTCATCATTAGACATATTTATGAGTTTTACAAAATTAATTATATTATTTTCTTCCAGTTCTTTAACTAAGATTGCTCTACAATATCTAAATGATTTCTTATAGTTTTTTCTTGATATTTGTTCTACTAATTTCAAAACTGCAAAATAAAATATTATTTTATTTTTAAATGAAAATACTAAATATCTATTAAGTATGAAAGGAGTAAGTTATTACTTGTGTATTAAAAATATTTGTTTAAATAAAATAAAGATAATTACCTCTTAATCTGTCAATACACCATTGGTACAAATCTTTTAACTTAATGTGGCCAGATGGTGGTATAACATACATTTGCAAATCATATAAATACATATGATCAGAAATTTGTATATTAGATTGATATTTAATGGACATATATGCCATATACTTTAATCAACATTTTATATTATTTAATATTTTACATTAATAACAAATATATTATAAACTTGATTGTTACATTGTAAGAAAAAATAGATTATAGTATAAATTTATTATATGATCTTACCAAATCTTTTATATATATCTTTTTTTATCATTATTTCATTATACTTCATTAATTATCATGAATCATTTTTATTTCAATTTATTTTAAATAAGTTAGGTAATTTCATAAGTTAACATCTTAAAATAAATTTATTGAATTTACAAAATAAAAGTGTTATAAAATAAAACGTTATTTTTTCTAACAAGAACATATTTTTTTATATAATATTTTAGAGTAGTCTGTAAAGTATATGCTTTTCATTTAGTTATTTGTCAAATGTATCACTGATAGATGTTTAATCTAAACCAACCTATAGTTTTATAACATAACTTTTATAAAACATGTCACAGAAATTTTAGCGTATTTAAGTAATTTTTATAATACAATAATAATTTTTTTTATATTATATGCGACAAGGCAAAAAAAGTTTTAGTTAACATAAAAAAGTGTGATTAATGTGCTTAATGTTTGGGGTTAAGTAACACATTCAAGAATTGCTTTTTATTATGACCTGTTTATTAAAACAACATAAATTTGAATGTCGGTGAGTTATTTAAGATAAGTAGGAAAATGTTTTACATTTTACAAATTACGTTATTGAAATTTGAAACATATAACTGCTCGATTTGCTGTAATATTGTTTTCTTGGTTAGACACATCGTCTTAGAACTGGTTTTAACAGATCTGTAAATTCCTTACCTGATAATGCACTAATTCTATTTCTTTTTCTTTTTTCTCATATTTAATACTTTTAATTTCTGACTTATTCAAATACAAGCGAATTTGAAAAAGAAAATATTTACTAATTCCTAGATATATTGCTTTTATACAAATGCTTAGTTTTGAATTCAATGCAGCTACATGGATACGGTTAAATATAAGCTATAATAAAATATCAGATATTTAACATGATTAAATGCTTGTTTTACGTAAACTTTATACAAAATCTTATTTAATGTTTGTTACTTGTTTAGAGTCAGTTCAGTTTTAAATAAAAATAATCGGTCTTATGGAAAAAATTACATGTTTGATAATTGTCCTGAAACATGTTGGAATTCCGATATGGTAAGAAAATTCTATATTTTTTTAATTTCTTTCCCGACACCATTATATATTAATATACTTTTTACATTGCTTTTGAATTAATGTATTTTAATTTAGAAATAATTTAAATTAAATAATTAAATTACACTAAATGGATAATTTCATTAATTAATTATAGATCATTAAGATTACATATAAATTATAGGGAACTCCCCAATGGATCATCATTAATTTTGAACAAGAATATTATGTAAGTTCATTTCAAATTGAGTTTCAAGGTGGATTTGCTGGCAAAGATTGCCATTTAGAGGTTGGCACTAAAGAAACTAAATTTCATGAATCATTTTATCCAGAAGATAAGAATACAAAACAAATATTTAACTTACAGAATCCAATAAAAGCTAAAACTTTTAAATTTATATTTAATGAAAGTACAGATTTCTTTGGTAGAATAATTATATATAAATTATCATTATATTCATAAAACTTGAGTAACATTATTATTTGTTCAATAAAATGTAAAAAAGCATTTTAACCTGGTTTATACTCCATTCTTTTAATATACACATTTATGGAATTTATTATGAAAATTAAACACAGTTTGTACATATTAACTTATCGAACAAAAATTTCCTAAATACAAATGGGAAATCCGGACATACTTCGAAGAGATATTAAAGGATAATTCTGGAAGTCAAAACAAAACGAAAATGAAGAGAAGAGCAGGGCTTTTTTTATTATACATGGCTTTTTTGTTATACATGGTTAAAAATGGGCTCTTTAATTTGCTTTAATTTAATGGGCTTTATAAATTAAACCATTGTACAACAAAACAATACATAAAACACAAAATGTGTATAAAATAAAAATAAGTTAAGAATACGCTACTTCATAAATGCTTTGAACTACTTAAAAAGTATAAAGTAGAATTACATAATTAATTAATATTTTACAATTATAATTATCAAAAATAATAACAGAAATTCACAATATTGTCTATTATCGTTTCGATGTTTATCACACCATGATCTGGCAGTAAATGCTGCCACAGTACACCAAAACAGAAGATAGGTCATATTTCCTAACAATTGTAATTGAATAACGCTCAGTCGCGAGTTGCACACACACGTTTTAAAGCACTTCCCAGTCCAAAGTGAAATATATATGTATTCATGACAACAAAAAGTATTTCAATTAGCAACTGAATTAAGGGAATGTAAAAGTATAGTGAATAAAGGAAAACAAAATGTTAATAACATTTATCTTTAATTTCTTTTTTTAATCAAACCTTTACCAATGTATTGTGAGGTCAGAAAGATTAAGATAAAACCAAACGTGATATAATTTGGATCGTAGAAATACATAAGTATATTATATTAAATATAATAAAAATTTTTGAAAATGTTATGTACATAATGACAATGTATAACAATGATAGTAATAAACATAAAACTTAGTAGTTAGTGAATAGGTCGTTTTAAAAATTGATATAAAAGTTTTTTTATTTTTTATACATATATCATAAATATACAATTTGACAAATTAGCAATTTTATGAATAGGCTAGTTAGAATGGGAATGAAATTGCATTTTTGATAATGGCAACTTCTTCATAGTGATATAATACAGACAATCGATACTATTTCGTAAATAATTATTTGTGTTAATTACATAAGAAATAACGCAAGTAGGTTGACTGTAACTTTTGTCGACTGCAATCCAGCTCTTTTCCTTCTAAAATAGTTATTTAGCACTTTTTAGAAATATATTTAACTTATATCCATATATCTATTTTAAATAAAAACACTAACTAAACTAATAACGATCAGTTATTGATAAATCTAACAATTCAAAGTGTTTCATTAAATATAGTAATTGTCTTGCCAATCTGAAAATACTTGGCGTTCTTGAAACTTCTTCATTGTTTGATAATTATCAATTTTTTCAATATTAAAGCTTCATTAATATCGCAAAAGCGTATTGCGAATCTAATCTGTATGTATGCATGTAAGTAATGTAACTTACAGAATGTTTGATCTATGTTATTTAATTTATTTGATCAACTAAGTAGTCGGTGTTCAAAGAATTGGGCAAGTGATAACAGATCACGTTTCATTGAAGAATTCTGATAACTATTGATATTAACCTTTTGAAGGATACTGGTATACTACAGGTGTCCGTTTAAGTTCTTAGATCGAGTATGATTACAAAAAGAGTGAACATTTTTATGAATAAAACTTTTAAAAAGTTTTCCAAGAAAATAAATTCTTTCTACATTATTTTTAAAAAAAAATTAAGATTATATTGAAACATTTTCTTTTCTGGCTTTAATAAATTCATCCTTTAAAAGGTTAAAATATAAAGTATCAAACACAATAAATGTGATAATACTTCCTTATTTAATCTGCTTACATCGAAAAAAAACAAGATTGAATAGATAAAAATAAACCCAACTGCGTTACTTTATAAATTTATATTAACCTAGGATTGAAACGACCCATGTGAAGTATGAGACCGGTTGGATTATGTCGCACAAAATAAAGGAATGGTTGATCCAATTTCAACCTGGGTTTATCTTCTGATCTTTCGAGATTTCTCACCATCTGTTTGATTGAAACTGTAGGATAATTTTTCGATTGAATATCCTCAATCAATTTTATTGTTCTATCAAGTGTTAATTCTTCGCTACTCGATAGCTTGCTGCGTTGAAGATTTCGTAAAGTAGGACTTGCTGGATAAATTTCCACATGATGTCTACCATTAGCCATATTTTCATCGCCACATGTACTGAAGAGATTCATCTAAGAAAATAGAAAAAAGTAATGAAGTCAGGGGATCCTGGGTGGAAAATGGGAACAAAAACGGAATTGAAAAGAAAAAGCAACGTTTATTACCTGTAAAACGTCAGATAAAAATAGGCGGTTGCCGATTCCGTTGATTCCCTTGAAATCAGCTTGGCTTGAAAACAGCTGATCTAGACCCATCCTTTTAAGAGCAGCAGTGGCGTTGATAATGGATCGGTGACTGAATTTTGGTATTTGCAGTTCAAGACCCATTCTAGGTATAAGAACCTTCAAAAGTTTGTCCCAACTTCCATCTTGGAAGGCTCCTTTAAGAAGCCTTTGTTCAAGACGATCTAACGTGTCACCGGGTGCAGCATGACCTTGTTGACCGGGCAGAAGAAATATCGTTGAAATAAGCTTGTCTACACCACCAAGGGCGACTGCAGTAGCATCTAAACTGGGTTCGTAACCAGCAAGCACGTTCGAGCGCCAAACGGTAGCTGGAACGGGAATTAATTTTCTCAATCTATGAGCAGACGAAATAGCAAAGTATAACTCTCCGTCTCGACCAGTTGCACTAGCTGAACTTGTATTGCAATCTGTCTGAAATACGTTTGCTGAGATCGCAGCGAGCGGTGATCTCAATGGAACTGCATTGCTTTTCACGAAATCTTTTATTCTACCTCCAGTTTGTTTTCTAATCAAGAGATTGGTTCGTCGTCTTACAAGATCACTAATGGTTGCGAAATTAACCTCAGCCACTAATCCTTCGTAGAATTGTTGCGCCTGCTCTTTGTAGAACGGCAACAATTTCCTCACTTTCGCTTTATCCGCAAACAGCTCGCGAACAAACGCTGCATTCGCAATACCTTGGTGTCTTGCTAGACTCACCGTGTCTGTTACATTTTGAAAAATAAGATGCGGATTGAAAGTAGCGAAATTATCGAGTCCAAGTATTTCATTCATTTGCTCGGATGTCGATCCTCGAGCGCCAAGGAAAATCATCGCTAACAGACTGACCATACCGAACGGTGAAAGGACAAGCGATCTTCCGATGCTTAATCCTTTGTTCGCGGATATCCAAAATTTTATCGCAAGTTCATTGCAGAGCCTCGAAAAATTGACAATATCGGTGCTTGCGTTCTTCGTGCTTGTGTCCAATCCACCGATAGTCTTCGAGGCATTTAAAGAAACAGTCGATTCCGTTTTAATCACCGGAGTCGAATGAGAATGTGTTTCTGTTTCCATTAAGGTAGTTCCAAGCGTGGTCGACGCTGTCGACACTGTCGTCTCTGGCTTCTTGGTCGTTATATCAGATTTTGTTGATAGAGAAGAAGTCGTTTGTTGCAACGATATTCGTTGCCATACATGCTGCAGATTTGTATCGGTGCTATTCAATTTACTTTGCGATATATCCCCCAAGGTGTCGAACTTCTCATTTAGCTGTGACTTATTATAATACGCTCCTAATGATGGTATCTCCGGCTTTTTCGTTTTATTTTCCAATCTATCCCAATCTATCGAATTCATCGCGCCTGTTGGAATTGGAACCTCTTTGTTCTCGTTTAATTTCTCCGTAATAAAACTTGAGGTAGTCGTTGTAATTAAAGAATATTTAACCTCATCCCCCGACGACATTTTCTGTGTAGTGGTAGTATCGCTGTAAGGTGTTAGAATAATATTTGAAGTATTAACCGTATGATTTTTTTGTTGCTCTTCTGTCCGTTTTAAAGAACTTTGAACAACCCTGTCCGTCGAATTGAATAATTGGGCAGGTGCCTCATGATCATGATGCTGTTTCTGTGTTGAACGATCTAAGTTGGACGAGTTCATTGTATCAACAATAGATTCCATTTTATTGATCGGTAATCCAGATATTATTGTAGTTCGATATGTGCTTCCTTCATCAGGTTCAGTCGATAACACCTCCGACGTATCATTCAAATGTATGATCGAAGTATTAGCATTTTCCTGTAGCGCTCCCTGAGAAATTTTTCCAGGATCTGGTGTTATTTCGGGAGTAACAGCTCCCGTTGACGCTACATCTAACTTATTTTCTTCTTCTGACTTTTGGAAATCTAATAACGTATCGTTAATAATTTCTGTCCTTACGTTTACCAAACTTCCATTACTTGTAACTGAGGTCTCGTGTACATGATTAAATGTGTTTTCGGTAAATGAATTATTCACCGAGGAAATATCAGTTTCATTGGTAATGATATTTTTTATTACACCATCGGAGGTAAACGAGGACACGGTTGTGGATTCAAACGTGGTCAATAATCCATTTTGTGACTGCGAGGATTCCATGTTTGCCTGTGTAACGGATATTGTTCGATCCGTTGTTTCAGACATAACTGTTGTATGATGAGACACTTGGCTAAGCAGATTCTCCTTTTCCGTGGTAATACGTTCATTTTCGTTCTTGTCTACAGAATCATTTTTTGTATAATTTAAGTCATCAGTAAATGGAACGGATAAATTTGAACCTGACATAACATTCGTAAAGTTAACTTCTTTTTGAGACGGTGTCGTTGTTTGGTAGAGCGTGCTTTGCGTTCTATCGAAACTAGACGACCCAGCTATGAGTGCGCTGGCTAAAGTGTTGGATGATAAGTTTTCCGGTAATTCGTTCGGGAGAGTAAATGATTCTGTAACGGTATTTATATTCGCTTCGGTCGAAGCAGTATGAAGCATACTTTCAATAATTGCTATCGGATTAAGATAATTAGTAACCGTTTCGTTGGTCATAGTTGTTGTTTTGGACGCATTTAACGTTGATTGAACATCCGATACGGTAGTCGAAGTTTCAAAATAGGTTGTCATTTTCTCAGGATATGTCACGTTTAGGGTAGTAACTGGAGCAGACAATGTAGTCGAATAAATTTCCTCCTGGTCAACTTTAAGCTTTACCGTTGTATCGATGGTTGCTTCCTCAATACGTACTTCAGTCGTATTATTTACATTTTCTAGACTTTCTTTGTGAATCACAGGAACAGTCGTTGTTGTACGAATCGTTGATAATGTACTCTCAGAACTGTTATTGTATTTTTCCTTGTCATCTTTATTGGAAATTATTTCGAATTCCGAATCAACGGGTAATATAGAAGAGACTTCTTCAGAGACTTGACTGATCATGCTTGATAACGAATTTATTAATTCCATGGACAAAGGTTTTAAGGGTTGCGTGAATTCGGTATTGCTCAGTTTCGTCACTGTATCGTGCATGACCGTTGATGATTCCGTTGGCGAACTCGTATTATATTTGTTCGCGTTTGTTACAGGAAGCGTTACGGAAGATTGCAACAGCGATATCGTGAATGGTTCATCGGTGGCCGAAGTTTGCACTTCATTTAATTCTAACAGTGACTGCGTTTGCGTTTTCAGTGGAATTTTAACGTCTGTCATCGGGATCAGATTTGTCTTCGTTTGCGTCGTTAGTGAATTCGTATTATTCAAATTTAAAGCTTCGTTTGTACCATTCTTCGTTGTACCATTTTTCGTGGATTCGAAGAACGATGAAAGAGAGACACTGGCTGTTGTTAACTTTGTAGTCGTATTTGTAAACGCAGAATTATCCTCTTTGTCGCGAACGTAAGAGTCGTGCGTGGTATTCTCTGACAACGGCACAAGTTCGGTTACCTTAGAGAAAACTGGACTCTGAGAGGTGTATTTCGTGGTTTGTTCGATATTCCGTTCGGTTGTAATAACAGACACTGGTATCATCAATTTCTCTGTGTAGGAGGTCATCGTAATTTCTGGCACAATTGTTGATGACTCCTGATGCGTTTCGTTTCTTTCGATTTGCATGATCGTTCCTTCGTTTCCTCCTGTGTATTTCGTAATACCCTCGAACTGATCCGACGGGACGGTTTCGCTTGTACCAGACTTCAGCGAGTCATTCTGAACGGTAGACACGGATAACGGGTTCGAAGTTGCTCCTTCGACATAGTGAGTTTCTTCGACCTTATTTCCGTATTTGTCACCGGCCAAAATAGCTGGTAAAATATTGCTCCACTCGGCGTTCGCCTTTTCCGGAATCATCGACTGCGGAACTGTTAACAGCGACGACGGTTTGCCCATAGCACTTTTCAATACGTTCTGCACCTTCTCCACGACATCCATTACCTGCGAAACATTCCAAGATAATGTAACGTCGTTTATGGGTGCTTACGAATCAATATTATTACAATAGCATTCATTTATTAACCGTTTGAGTGCCACGGGCTTTTTTCATTTCCTGACCGAAAATTGCCGAGCGGCGCGATAGCGCTCGTCATATTCCGTGCCGAAAAATGCCAAAAAGTACGATTCCACTGTTTTTAGCTTACATGCAATAAATATTTCCTACAGTTTAGTTTTGTTCCGACATTTTCCTGAGAATAAAATTACTCCAATTTTATCTTTTTTTTACCTATGACTGAAGGGTAATCGTAAAGTCGCGCATCGAAAGAAACCGAGCCTGCTGTGACCGTACGCTTCGTAGCCTAGTCGCGCTGGTGCTCTCAGTAGAGAACAGGAGGAGCGTGATCGCGCCGCTTGGCACTCAAACGGTTAATTTAACATTAGAGCTACTAAGCGATTAACGATTACCTATACTTTATTTGCAGCAAAAAAAAGTCAAATTGAAAGTTAGATAAAAAATGGATTTAATATAAAGAAAACAAATTTTCATTTACTCTTGTTATAGGAAATCGTGGAAGATCTTTAAAGGTGCAACACAGTAAATTTACAAAGTTTCTGTGAAAGATTACCAATCGATCATTTTAACAAGTTTGGTAGTTAAACGAGTAAGATCATTTACCAACCTTCTTTCCGCCCGTCAGTATGTCCTCAGCTTTCTGAGGTTCTTGAACTTCCATGTTAGAATGATCTGGACCTCCACTCGCGATCAGAGCCTGAATTTCTTTTATGGTCATTTGCTTCGTGATCATCTCACCTCTCTCGTTATACGTGTAAAATTGAAATCCGTCCGGTTTCAGTAAATTAGCAGGTGAGGGAGGTAGCCGATATAAGTTAATAGCTGCCTGAGACGGTGATCTATTGTCTCCTATTACAGGAACAACCTGATTTTTCGCATCTTTGATGTTTGATGTAACTTCGCTAGAAATTGCGAAATACCATAAGTACAAGTTATAATTTTCTCCTCTTTCGAAGTACAGTCAAAATTACAATTTTTGATACAGACGTGCTGGAATGGATCACGTGATCGATAAAAACGAACAAAAGTAAATCGAGTAAGTTTTAACAGCTTCCTTGCGATCCCTTCGTACGTTTAACTCTCTGTTAATAGCCCCCACACCTTCTTCCTAAAATAGGTAGATCTCCCATTTTTTCCTCGACCAAGTTCTGCCATTGATTCCATTTGCTTTTCTTATTAGTTGGTCTTGAACTAGTATTGTTCACGCTTCATCGCATGCATTTTCTACTTTTCCAAAGTACAATTTTTAATCAATTCAGCCCTAGCTCAAGATCAATTAATAACAAAAGTAAATAAAATTAGTGTCTACGATTTATCGAGGAAAAAATGGGAGATCTCCCCATTCGGGTGGCCAAGTGTTAATAGCTATCCGTTTCTTTCTAATCTCTATCCGTTGCATTCGCGATCTCACACGAGAACGATTTATCTTATTTTTCCCTTACTCGAACATAATCGAACACCCTTTGTGCTCGATTTATGGAAACAAAACACTGACCTAGATTTGAAGAGTTTCATAGGCAATAGTACGGTAGCGGCGTCTGCTTGAAGTGGCCAACCCACGTTGAAGTTTAAACATGTCCAAAGCACAAGTGCCATCGCCGTTGCACGAAACAGTTCCAACGACGTACCTCTGATATTTCTTCTCATCCTGTATAATCGGAAAGCAATAATCGTTAAATAGATGTTGTATAAAAGATGTTTTATGTAAAAGCTGTACAAAAATTAGAGACCAACGAGCAGTAATGCCAAGTTTGGTCTACCAGACCGTCGCAAGAACCGTCTATACGTGTACGAGCAAATAGATCGAAACAAAACAAACTACAGACGAGCTCGTTTTCTTTTCGGTGAACGACCCTTCGGTTCCTTGTTACCCCCATACGGATCATCGCCTTAACATGACGACCGGTTTTCCGTCGCGTTCTAAATCGCTGGATAAACGCGATCTACATGTTCTGGTGCACAAGTTGCGAGCAAATTCTCTGATAATATTGAAGAACGAACCAGACTGTTAGCTCGAATAAACCGTTCAAATATCTCGATCAGATTTAACGATGGAACTGCCAAAGTGGCGAAAAATGACCGATTCGTAATTTTTCATGAAAGCTTTGTAAACGTACTGCTGCACTTTCCGACGTTTCTCATCATTTTCTGTAACAAGTATGAATAAAGATTTGTTTACACCATATATCGAGTACCTATTATTTCAATTGAATTTCTTTGCTGAAAATACAGCATACTTTAATCATCGGTGGTTCCAGTGTTAAGACTATTTCGCGTGACTGCTACGCGTAAATGTTAAAAGGACTCGAGTTCCGAAAAGAGTACGTTCGATCCCTTAGGCTGTAGTTCAAGATAATTCTTAAACGTTCTGATAAAAGTTCGACGTGCATCAATGTCGCATACAAGACAAAAGCGTGACGAAATTCAGAAAAAAGGTTCATGCAACGTATTCAGCAACCTCATACGATGTACACTCCCGTTTATAATTCAACGGACACTCGATGAACCTAAGGTACGGTAAAATTTATATTACAGTCATCGAAATGAAGCTAATATGTACCAACTGTTTATTTCGTACAAAACATTAAATTATATATACCATCGCGATAAGCTTTCTTTGCAAAATTTACAAACGCCGAAATATCCCTCCTACCGAGAAACAGAATTTTTTTTTCCTTTAATCGTATCACTTGCGCTTGCACATGCATTCGTTTGCCTCTACTTCTCTTCTCTTTCCTCTCCCTAACATTCATCGCCTTAATGATCCCTCTTTGGTACAACCAGCGACGCTCTGGTATCCAACGAACAGCGAATAAAATGATGTACAGACAATCCTGTCGAAGTAGCAAAAACTTCGTTCCTATTCAACGAAATCTCGAGGGACAATTCTTAACTACCTGGATTAAGAAACGATTATGTTAATTATTCTCCCGTGGCTGATCGCTAACGAGGGTTCGACTTTTCCCGCTTCCCTTTTTTCTCGCCCTGTACGTTTTTCTCTCCGCTCTTATCCTTTCCGTGTCCCCTCTGACAGCGCGCGTGCCGATCTCTACTTATGCGTTTCTTCTTCCCGTATCACCTGTCGTCTCTACTGTCTTCCACCTTGGACGAGCGCGTACTACGTGCTCGAATCCTTGGCTATAAGACGAGTGCATCGGTCTGAGAAAGAGAAGCGATCGAAGAGGGGGAACACGGTCTTCGAACGTAAAGATGGAGAAAGGGTGAACCCGGAGAGCCTGGGATGTTGCTCGGGACGGTTTACACGCGGAGGGACAGACGGATGTTCGAATACATGGGAATATGTATCGAAGGAAAAAGGAAGGGCGAGAAACGAAGAAGGGATAGTACGAGGTCGAAGGAGCAGCGTAGAGTTGAGTTACGGCGGTTAAAAGGAGGTATAAATTGAGGATGCAACGAAGAAGCGATGCTTCGGATCCGTCCGTGGACCAGGCAACACGAGATCCTTGCGTTTGAACGGATAAAGCCTGCGAGTTCACGTTTTTGCCTGTCAATTTAAACGTCTCTGACCCGCTTCTAATCTTCGTAACGCCTTCTCTTTCCTTTTTTCTTTCTTTTCGGTTTTTCAAATTCACCCGAGAAAATTTCGAATCGAGTATAACATCAACGATTATTCGTATCGATAAACATTTTACGTTTCTTCGAATGAAATCAAAGGACGAGCATGCATGGACGAGCATGGTGTATCGTTCTTAATGATACTGTGAAAAAATTGAGTTTAAAGATCGTTTACGTGAACAATGTGTTTTTCGGCCAAAACCAAATTTCGGTTTCCACAAAACCGATCTTCACGAATTACATGCTACGTTGATGAGGACACCGGTCGCAAATATCTAATACTTTTCAGCGGTTCATGTGTAATTTGTAACAATTTGGTGTAGCACGGAGCTATGTTCGTTTAAAATGGTCATATTTGGTCATAAAGGATTAACAGCGATTAACGGTACATCGACCGAATAAATTGGCTTCACGGTGGTAAGTATACATATAACGTGTAGCAGAGAAAACCTCGTGGAAACTAACACTTTCAATAATATCGTTCTTATCAAAACCTGTACGTACACGCATATCTTTTTATATGCGCAAACTGTTCGAAAACATGTACAAAAGTAGAGTAAAACGTATAAGGTAATTCGTTTTTGTGCCTGTACACACTTCTGTATCTCATTTCTATCTACGATGAGGAACACTGACGAACGCTTAACGGTATTCGTTTAGTCTGGTTCCCTTTCCACTCTGTTCTTCGACTGTTTTAAGAAATATTTGGCCGACTTGACCTGCCCAAGAATCGCGAGAGGTGTATCGCAAGAGAAAACCGACACGTATGAATTTCGAAGAAGCTTCGAATATTGGGTCACTTTATGAGAAATTATTAAGTAACATCCAGGCTACAAAACATTTGATTTTCATTTGATCGGAACAAGCGTATACGGATTAAAGTAACAATTGTTTATCGCAAAATTGAATTTCAAATTAATATCAAACACTAGGTTTACGGGACCTGTTAATTTCACAGGTTTCAGATTTCATGGGCAAAATTTGCAAAAACAATTACTATCATTCCTAATAATTTTCGCTAACTTTTATCGATGAAGCGATACAAATATACCTAAATCTATTTCTCTCTCAGTTTTGCAATTTCAAATTTTGTTTAATGTACACCTTATTTTACAGTATATTGATATTGGAAATAGATATACAAGAAATGTTCATAAATCTAGTGTTAATATCGTTACAATTTCTAGATTGCAATCATAACATTGTGAATTAGAAAACGTTTCATAAAAGTGCGTATAATTTGTTGTTAGTATTATTCGGTATTACGGCATTAAAATGTGCAACAAACACAGAGAACAGTAGCCATGTACCAAAAAGCATGATTATCATTACACTCGGAGTGATCAAATAAATGAGAAACGATTCGATCGATCTAAACACACTTCGTGACATACAGAATGAATGTTGTTCGAATAATTGAAAACAATTCGATGTTCTATCTGAAACGTTTCAATATCGATTGATGTTTTATCGTTTAACGAATACCGAATTAAAATTATACGATCTAAAGAAGTATTTAAACTGAGAATACAATATGAACAGGCAATTAGAATATTTGGAAGAAAACACGCGTTTCATCGATGGCAGTGAATACAGGGGCACTTGGAACGTGCTCGGCATGGACGGAATCGGCAAATTCGTTCTACCAAATAGTTAGTATAAATTACAAGAATTAGCGTAGAAGAGTCTCGGATACGTATTCTTTTGCACGTTCTCGGGACAACTAGCCGTTTAAGAGATGAAAGAAATGAAGAAAATGTCGGTTGAACAAATGAATAGAAACATGATAAGAAATAGAGGGAAAAAAGTGACTGGATGAATCCCACTTGGATGCATGCGTGTACGATGATAAAAATTAACATTATATATACATATGTATACATGTTGTATAATGCTAACAAGCTCTTAGTTAACTTGGAATTAAGTATTTAAAAATGTACGCGCGTTAACTCTAATAATTGCGACCAAGAAGTATGCATGTTACAACACATGTACTGGTTTTTGAGCACAACATTGAGCATTTCTCACGCGTAAGTCGACGCATACCGTTATGCGACCATTTTCGTTACTTCGTGTTCTAGAATTTATACGCGTTTTTCATTTACCGATAGCTCAAGAATCCCGGTCTCAAAATATACATACAAATCTCATCGACTTTATAAATTATGCATTTTTTATTTTTTTATCGCCAGTTCGCTGATACTCATGTGCTCGTTTGTTATTTTAACCCTCTTCGTCTGTTACTCAGTCTTGTTCCGGTAAACAAACCGTCTATTTGCCTGTAATAGGTACAGTCTTTGAAGGAGAGCTACGCGATGGCACATTTCACGGTCACGGTAGCATGTATTGGCCTCGTGGGCAAAGAATGGACGGTATTTGGGTCCAAGGTGAATGCAAGGAAAAAAGATACACTTTTGACGATGGTTTAACTTATAGCGAAAACGATTGGAAATATTGCAAATTTCCCGATAGACGGTTGGTAAAACACATGATATTTCTAATAATAATTTGACGATATAAATTAAATGTAAATCTTAAAACTAAGTCTCTTAACTCTTTGCATTCCGAATTATTTTTCAATTTTGTCGCCAATAACTCCCTAATATTTAGGTGTTTTATTTGAAATTTACTTCAAAGGACAATTCATTGAGTGGTACTTATTTCGTTTATTAATTATATTAAACATATCTCTCAAGCTTTATTGTAACTTTGTTTAATTTCGTTGACTCTTTGGTCTGGAACTTTTGTCCGCTACTGTATTTAAAATGGCACTTTAAAAATGTCAAGTGTGACTCAACATAAGAGTTATTGCAATAAAAACTGACATCGAGTCACACTCGACAAACGAGTGCAAAGGGTTAAAGTTCAAAATATATTTTAAAATACATATATATTTGATTGGACCAAAAAGCTAAGAAAAAGAAAAGAATGTTTCTTTCATTAAACTGACTTCCTTTAGATACCTCACAACTATCAGATATAAATTAAAACCTGCTGGAGCAACGTCACGGACAAACGATCGAAATGATTTTATTATTCCTTCTACGTGTTACGATTCAGGTATAGGAATTTTTAACCCGCATACGTATTGCATTACATCCTATCGGCATTTAAACAAGGTATGTGAAACAGACAAAACTGCCTAAATATTCGAGAATAGATAATGTTAATTAAATTCTCGGAATGTTCGAAGGTAGTTGAAATACCAAGTACCAAAATGATTCGCTGGATAACGAAGAATTGTCAAAAGGGATGGTCTGAACCAACAGGATTTCGGAAACATCTTTACGAAAATTGGTTTTCCCCAACGTTTGATCAGAAGATTCTTTCAACGTTCCTACCATTTACGGACGATTCTTTTGAACCCTGGTGGAAAAGGTACGAAACAAAGATACACGAAACAACTGAAAGTATTAGTTTCACTTATTTCTACATTTATTTTTTTTTTCAAGACTGACCACATTTCGTCGAGATTGTACTTTGAAACAAGAAAAATCGGAAAACCAATGTATATGCTTCGATAAATCACAAATCATTGACGAAAACGTCACTGAATTTCATCCAGATAAAATTGAAACTACAAATAAAGAAATAATTTCTCCAACTGTATCTTGTTATTAAAAATGAGCGTTTAATATTTCCTAATTTCTGTAACACTTAAATTATGATAACATCTGATAATTTCATTTTATACCTACTTGACAAACGAAAACAGAAAAATTAAAATTGAAATATATTTATTATTTAACGATAAGCTGCTTTTTCTCTGCTACAACGTTGGAAGCATTTGCTTTTTGATGTATACGATATAGTACTAACAATTTTTTTGGTAAACATTCAGTAGTTTTACAAGCAATGATATCCAAATTCATTCGCACCTCGTGAGTTCCATTTCCTTCGAAAACTTTTATCGACACTGGACTTGAAAGTTCTCCGTTTAATGTCGCAGCTATTCGTCCAGAGTTGTTCGTTGGCAAATTCACGGTCCATTTTTGTGGTGCATTCAGATTTAATTTTAAGTCATGTTCAAAAAAGATTATATCGAATGAGATCTTCACTTCACCACCTTTCTCGCTGATTGTAGTATCAAAGAAATAAACGTTCTCGGAACTATTGTCAGTTTTGGACATCGGAACTTTTATTGGTAACTGAAGCATGAAGGATAAAATATTATGCCATTAATTTTTTTTTCTTTATAATACCTATACAATAAAATACGTAATAATTTACCGTAGTAATATTTTCTCTTTTAATATCAATGATTTTCACAACATGATTATTAGTATCAGCCACGTATACGAGATCGGTCTCTGAATTAATAGCGATACCGCTAGGTTCATCAAACTATAAATTGTAAAAAATTTATCAATACAAACACAGTTAAATTAATAATTATAAAGTTTTTCTATGAATTACATACTGAGAATTTTTTGTCTGGTTTTCCATCCCCATACATTGTTTTACAATAGCCAGTAATTATATCTATTTTTTTTAATTTATGATTGTAAGTGTCAGTTATGTAAACAGTCATTTCCTTCGGATTCCACGTTATACCCAAAGGATGCTGAAGTTTAGCCCCATCTTTTGCACCATCACGATCTCCAAAATCATGCAAATCCTACGACATCAGATATTTCGTGACAAACGAAATTTGAGCTAATTACTATTGATTATAATGCCTATAAACTGACTATAATAAATCTTCATTTATAATTATTAATTATTTTTACGTATACATAATCATGTACAAATCAATTGAAATTGATTCACATATATTTAAACAAACCAATGGATTTTTATTTGCGCCACAAATGGCAGAAACTCGTCCATTTTGAAGATCTACGCTTCTAATAGCACTGCTTTCGCTGTCTGCAAAAAAGACAACCTTTACTTCTTGAGCAACAGTTAAACCAGACGGTTGTGCTAAACCAGCCGCGTGAGGATACGCGTTATTACGATTTTCTTCTCTACCACTTCCTACTATTGCAACACATGTACCCATTTTGTATTGTCTGCGTATATTCAAAATCAAATACACTCTTCTCGTTAATAACAAATGAACTCCTACGAATATTAATATAATTTTAACATTACCTATTTTTCCACCAAGTGGTATCTTCTAAGAAAAGAGCCCAAATCTGATGTGTTCCTGCCATTGCAATCAATAATACTGGTACAGTATTTTCGTTATGCTCGTATTTATAAATAGCTACATCCCATGGTGAAGACAAAACTTGATCTCGACCAATTTTACCCCCAATATAATCATGGCCTTGGTCACCTGTACCAACTACAGTAGTTACTATTTTCCTTACCAAATCTATCTAAAAATAAATTTTATTATTTTTTATCATTATAACATTTTATATTTCTGTTATGTTACCTTTCTAATTGCATGATTTTCCGTGTCTGCAACATAAATTAAAGCATCTAATATACAGACCCCTTGAGGTGCATTAAACTTGGCACTTTCAAAATCACCATCTTTGTAACCTGGATTAGAACCACCAATTATGTATTGTACATTTCCTGTAGTATCCACTACTAAAATTCTGTTATTGCCTGTATCAGCTATAATCAAAAATTCTCCTTGCTCGTTCTGAAAAATTTCTAATTTACTAGGAAACAAAAGAGTTCCATTTTCTGCAACGGGTAATAAATGTTGTGCCAATTGCAAAGGAATTTCATCTTTAGATATTTTATTTAACGATTTATAGTAAGTTAATGCTACATCCACATATAAAACCAATTCATTTCTGTGTCCTTCTCCTACAAAAACTGCAAGTAATTCACCACTGGGACCTATAAACCATAAGTTTCTTAGTTAATATTTTTTAAGAATAATTATAGCATAATCAAGTCACAATGAGAGATAAACATGTACATAAGTATTACCTATCATTACCAACGTTGGCCAACAAGAGATTCCTAAATCATGCCACATTGACAGTGTTCCATCATTTACAACTGGATGTTTTATGTTATATCTTTGTACTGCAGATAACAATCTCTTTGAATCTTGTTCATTTGAAAATTTTGCACTATGTACTCCAACCTAAAGAAAAAAACATTAAGTTGTTCAATTATTAATCTAATCTAATCAACTATTGTATGCGTTCAAATGTTTTTTATATACTAACAACAACAAGACCATCCATGACCGAGAATCGTTTCTCAAGAACAGCTAAATCTGGTAAAATGTGCATACAGTTGATGCAACAATATGTAAAAAAATCCAAAATGATTATCTTTCCTCTGAGATGCCGATATACAGATAATCCCTCAGTTACGTTGAACCATTCCAATCCTAACATATTTATACAAGAAATCTCTTTAACAATTTAATTAAATTTAACATTGTCTTTTTACATATGAAATTAAAATAACAAATAATAGAAAAAATAGCATATAAAGGATGGGTAATAAAAAAAAGTAAAGCAAAAAATATGTAAAAAATATTATGAATTTAATGTTCTTCCAGAGATAAATCATATTGTTCGTGTAAATTCCTAATCGTAGTTCCTTTTAATGTTGCTATTGCTCCTATAACTGCCTGAGTTACATCTTTAATATCATTATATTTATGTAATAAATCCATAGTTTCTTGAGTTGAACAAAATTCTGTCTCCTGAACCTTTAAACTGGACAATTCTTGATCAAGAATTTTTTCGTGTTCTATAAGTTTGAAATATTCGCATATCTCCTCTTCCGTAAGTAAAATATTTTCTTTATCGCTTAAATTCGTTGACTGACTCAAACTTGTTACATTCACCCCCCTAACAGATTGATTCTTCATATTTTGTTCCTTGGATTTTTTAAATACTTTGTTGCGTAACATGAATGCTATCGCGTATATTTTTTGCCTAGCGAAAATCAAACTCGTATTAAAATTCCTAAGCAAATATATCGAAAAATAATCTATAAATTTAATTAAGGTCTATATTTGTTTACAATGTAAAATTACCTTTAACGTTTAGAAATTTCAGATTATAAATAATCGATATTACAATCGATTTCGCTTAAGTTGTACATGTACGTTCGTAGTTTAATGCAATGTATACCTACTATCCGACTATTATAATTTTTTTCATTCTATTCAGTAATTAAATACATAACTAACTTTTATTTTGTATAAAACCGAATAATGAAATGAATACAAAATCATTAACCTGCTTGAAAATCAGCGATGCGCAATTCCTTGTTCGAAAATGTTTTGATATGTGCTAATACTAATTCCTCTTTTTCTTTTTCGTCAAGTGATGATTCCAAATTTCGACGTATTTCTATGCCACTTTGTGTTAATTCTTCTACAGTTTCCTTCACATTCATATTTTGTTTTGTATATTGACTTTTATTATTCAAATAAATAAAATAACTTGAAACATTCAACGATTTGATGATCGAAGAAAGAAATGAAAAGGATGTACTTACATAGGTAGCTTAAGCACGCGTGTTGGTGTGCATCCCCACCTCGCGCTGGAATCTAGCGGTGCAATAATTTGTACACAGAGGAGTTTCATGTCTATGGAAATAACAATATGATATAAATTTGTAAAGATAGGGTGAAATAGAATTCCTGCCCTAATAACTGTTTCGTAACAGGGTGGTAATCGTCTGACATCAAATCTAAACAAATATGGTGCCAAAAGTGCATCTGTCTGAAGTATTATTTCGCATCAGTTTAGATGGCAGATCTGTTACCAAACTTTGACAAAAATTGATGCCAAAAAAAGACCAAACATTATCGTTAAGCGTTGCCTTTCTTCGCATTTTTTTCATAAATTTTGTATGACTTTAAGTGTTTTTGGTTCAAATGTTAATTACAAGCTTTGTGAAACACTGATTTATGAAACTGACAAGCTTGTGAGATCAGTGATATTGACGGAAAGCAATATAACATCCGCAAATCAAATCAGTCAGTAACGGTGTCTCTTGCCGGCGTTACAACTGTTATCTTTGCAACTCGATAGTATACACGTGCTGTGTTCTTATAATAATTAGATAATTATATTAAAAGTTAAATTAAACTGTATATTCAAATCATGTATTAATTAGATTTTAAATTTTAAATTGTGATTATATTAAAAAATAAAATGTTACCAGCACGTGGTGCGTTAATAGTTTTTGAAGGATGTGATAAAGCAGGAAAATCCACTCAAATAAAAATGTTAATCGAGGCATTGCATAAACTTAACATTACAGCAGAATGCCGATCGTTTCCAAGTAAACATTAATCTTTTAACAATTTTTAGATATAAATATCTATATCAGTGATTGTTAACTACTTTTTTATAATTTTAATATTCATAACCTATACGTTTAAATTTACTTATAGATAGAACAACTACTATTGGAACAATAATAAATAGTTTTTTAAATAAGAAACAAGAATATTCTCCTGAAGCTGCACATTTGTTATTTTCTGCAAATCGATGGGAATGCAAAGATGAAATTTTGAAAACTTTACTCAGTGGTACTACTCTGATTATTGATAGGTGAATAGAAAGCAATTTTTTTAGTACTCATTGCAAGAAAAATGTTATAATATAATAATAGTTATAAATATCATTATAGATATGCTGGTTCAGGTGCTGCTTATACAGCAGCTTCAAGTGGCAGATGTATAAATTGGTGCAAGGAACCAGATAAAGGATTACCTTCTCCAGATATAGTCATTTTACTTATAATTTCTAATGAATTTCAATGTTCACGTAGTAATTGGGGAGATGAACGTTTTGAAGATATCGAATTTCAACAACATGTTGCCTCTAATTATGAAAAATTAATAGATGAAACATGGTGTGTTATTGATGCCAATGATAATAAATCAGTAATACATTCCCAAATATTACCAAAAGTATTAAATATTATAAATCGCGTTAAAAACCAACCTATAGGAAAGTTGTATGAATCTACTGAAAATAATTAATATTAGTAGTCTCATTGTGATAACAAATATAACAGTTATTTTTCTCTCGGATTCATCTTCACCAAAAAGCAGTCCTGTAATGAAAATTGCTCTTCCATAACAGTTATAAATGCAACTAAAAATTCTTTAGGAAAAATATATGGTGTTATTTAAAGAAGATGATGTTAGTTTTTTTTAAAGAAAAATAGTTTTATATGTTTTCTTATAATAATAAATTCTTTATCCAATATCAATAAGTTTTTGACATCAAGTATTGCGACAGCTAATTCATGATTGATTATGTACAATTGTTAGTTGTAAGTATGGATAACAAATTGAAAAAAATGAAACTTTCAAAAACTCTTTACTTTATGACAAAAAGTAATCGATTCAGTATGAAATGATCGGAATCAGGCATGCCAAATTGCAACACTTTGTGCCTGTGATGCCAGACTGAGGACGGGAGTTCTCGAAAACACCCCCTTCCACTACGTACACTACTGCACGAGTCGCGCGTAAGTGAGTTCAGCGTTTCGGACGATTTCGAGAAATCAAGAGAGAACAAATGAAAGTGTTTCTCTTTCGCTCTTGAAGCGCTAAAATCCAATTAATATGGAAAGCAAATTTGCGGCACGGGTCGCGCGAGATCTTGACTGCCTAAAATACTTATTTTTTGGCATACAAGGATGTTCTTGTAATGAAAAAATAGTACATTTGTAATAACTTTTTTACATATAGTACATTTGTGATAATAATTAACCCTTTCGCGGTGAAGCGCTCAGAAATGAATTGACTTGCTTTCCACATAGGCTGGATTTCAACACTTAAGGAGCGAGAAAGAAAGACTTTCATTTGTTTTTTCTTTCGATATCCCGAAGTCGTCCGAAACGTATGCGTGGCTCATGCATTAGTGTGCGCAGTGGAAAGGGGTGTTCTCGAGAACTCCCGTCCTCAATCTGGCATCACAGCTTTGTGCCGGTCAGCGTAGCTAAGTGGGAGTGGTATGCGTGTATGCGCCTGGCTTTTACGCAGAAGGAAAATAGCTGTAATCATGGGTGGGGGATAGTTCTTTTCATAGTAGTATTCAGAGTGTACACTTACAATTTCTATGTATGCACTCACATAGATCAACACAATACGGTGTTTCTTGGTAATAAAACTTTTTCACCACTGATGTTATTTTAGAAGATTAAAGTTGGAGGATGATGATTTTTTTCGATAAAAATATATTTTAATTATAATAACTGTATATTTTGTTAAGGCATTTACGAGCATTTTATACATTATTACATTTATCTAGTTAGTTACATATTACCATAAATTCATAGTATTTAAAAACATAAGTGTAATAAAGCTTGTCAGCTGTCCAAAACACTATTGCGATTTAATTGATCTTTTTCTAATTTAACAAATATGTTAACCTCTTGATTTACATTTCGATTAGTGTATTAACTGTTACTCTGCAATGTCTCGAGATATATCAAAAAATCCAGAAATAAACGAATTAGATTGGATTCGTGTTCATGATGAAATGTTTAAAGATACCAAAACTGAAACATTCAAACAGAAATTGATACGTAAAACTTCAGAAAACCCTGCAATACCTATAGGTAAATATTTCTATAAATATTTTATTATTAAATTATTATTAGTTTTTTCATTACTACAGGTATGATAGCAACTGTAGCTGCTCTTTGTGGTGGTTTGTATAATTTCTATAAAGGAAATTCACTAATGTCTCAATATATGATGCGTGCCCGAGTTGCAGCACAGGGCTTTACCTTACTTTCTATAGTTGTAGGATTCATTGTTGTATCAAAGAAGGAAAATGAGTAAAATACTGTCAGTAATCTGTTTAATGATTATTAATTAGAACATGTATTTGTTCTTTGCATTAAAAATGTTGATTAGAAATGAATATCGCTAATGATAAATTTATTGTTTAATCAGTTGCAGTTTTAGTTTAATTTGATTATAAAATTTATTTAATACTTGTTTTAATGGAAAAGAGTAATGAAATGCTGAAAATAAATTAAAAATATTGAAAATGTAAATATTCTTTATCCTTAAAATATACCCACATTCCACATAGTAGGGTATTCTAACAAATTTTTTTTATGAAATAGTCTTATCTGAGAATAATCTAAGATTTTAATGAAATGGTTGATATCATTGGGATATTAAAAGATACCAACTTTTAATCCATTATTACTATAACCAGAAGTAAATTTTATGTGTTCTTTCTGTCTGCTTATTTTTGGAATAGTATTTAAAGATGTCAATTCTGTAAAAGACTTTAAATCTTTGTAGCTCATAATGGTTTTAAAATATATACAATTTTTATTTTTTGTAATAATTTGTAATTAGAGCTTTTATTAATCATTTTTTTTGTTATTTAGTAAATATTAACATACAACAAAAAATTAAAGTGCAGTTTTTATTTGTAATTTTTATACATTTGCTTTTCTAGAAATGTTACCTATTAACGGGGTTTCGTCATAAAGAGATCCTTGTCGTTTATTATTATCGTTAAAAGAAATTGTTATACTTGTATTTCCATTTTGATTTTCAGAATTCGGTATTTGCTGAAGCTTTATTACTGCATGCTTCCATCTTGTATATTCTTTAATGCATATTGTCAATTGTTCATACCATTTTTCAACATCTTCATTTGAATTAAATTCAATAACATCACGCTTTTCGTTGCCGTCTATGTGATTGATTATTCGTAATTGATTTCTCATTGATTTTGATCGTCGAACAATAGTTTCCTGAAATATAATGATATTAAAATAATATTTATTGAAAATGATTATGTGAATACCATTAAACATATATATATTTCGATATTTCAGTTCACCTTATTAACACGAATCGTATATATAGGTTTCTCTAATTTATCAAAGTGTTTTTTTGATTTCCAAGCTTCAATTTGGAAACCCTGTAATCGTATCCAAAATCGACCACTATTCATAATTATAACTCCTGTGCAAATTTCTTTATCAATATAATACGGTTGGATAACTAAACGACAGCAGAAATGCCCAAAAAGTGGCAGTGCGTGAACTTTACTGTCAAAATTCTTTAACATTAGATCATGTGAATGGACATCTCCATTAGTATCATCAAGTGTCATCTTTGCATAAGCCACCAAATCAAATTGCGGTGTTTTATTAGATTCATATTCATTTCGTAAAGATGTTGCGAACTTCTTACCAACTGTTTTTGATATTGAAGAATGAATAGTTTTCCTAATTTTTCTCGGAGTGCTGGCAATACTAAGATCTTGTAAAATATGGCTGTAAACTTCTAAAGTTAATTCAAATTCAGCTAGCACATTATTGAATATTAAAACATCAGGGAAACTTATATCCGTTTGTTCTCTATCAATAGGATAAAGTAAACTTGTATCGTGAATTTCTGCGCCTACTCGAACTATACAAAATACTGCAAATCTTCGGTAATCTCCGCGATTTTTAAAATGATCAGAATCTCTCCACATTAAAGGAAATCTAAGATCTGAGATAGATAGTTTTCCTCTACTTTCGGATGTGCTGAAATATATAATATAAAATACCAGTATAAAAGAATAAAATAGTGTAAATAAAAAAATAATACCTAGTTTTGAACGGTATATGATCTTTTTTTCGATCCTGTAACTCATCCACATAAACAGACATTCTTTTACATGATGTGAACAATGCACGTGCTGCCTCCAAGCTTTGTGTAGGATGCCGCGCGGCGGCTAATAACTTGGAGGAGCCTTCTTTTATTTTATTTTCTAACTCAATTTTCTGTTCTAAGTCATATTCCTAAATAAAAATAGCATTTTATATTTAAAAAATTTCGTCAATAAATTTATCTCTCGTTTTAAGCTAAATAGAAGTTAAACGGAAAAAGTATTTTTAATTTGTAATAACAAAACAAAAAGTTAAATAAAATCAAAAAGAAAATTATTAATATATGCTTCTTACAAGAAAAATTAAAAGACCATTTTAATTTCAATGTATAATGCAGAGTATAATGTGTTTTATAAATTTTCTTCCAGTAGATGGTTAACAAACTTCGAACTTAATGCTTGTTAATTTCCTTAATGTTTAAAACAGTTTATCATGTCCGTATTTTAACATTATTCCTACCACAACCGGTCAAATGACCGTTTTTGAAATTTCGATTAGAATTTCATAGATACAACGTAATTGAAACGCCTTTAAACTTTAGACTTTTTCTCAAATATACGTATAATACATTTTTCAATATTCACTTCTTTTTTCATTGTTTATTTTTTGAGAAAAATTTGTAGTCTCTCTTACGTGGAAATGTCGCGGTAGGAATAAGTATACGTGAAGTGTCGGTAGGAATAGTGTTAATAAAGATTTGAAGAAATGTGTTAAAACTAAGTACATATGTGTTAAATTATATGAATTTGATGAGGAAAATAAAAACTAAGAAATTGAAAAACAGAAATCGGAAGTGTCTCTTTAATGGGAACCTTATTAACCCATTTGCATCATGACTCTAGTCAAATTATTGTGTTCTGACATCAGCGTCCTCGATTAGCCCGCGTCATCGCGCTTGGCGGTATATCGCCAGTTTTATTATTTTCGTTAACTTCTACAGTAAATGACTTCCGAATAGTTCTTAGAGTTTATTCAACATGGTATTTTTTAAAATGATCGATACATAATGCTACATTGCAAACATCGCATTTAAAAACTGTTTCTTTTCGAACTAACATAGATAAGCATACAACGCATCGCTTTGATGTTTTGTTCCCCCTTGCTAGAGTTGGAGGTATCCGTACAGGAAAATGCCGGCCAGTATATCGGGTTAATGAATCATTGATAGTTGATGCCTCTCTTACTCTTACGTTTGTTAAATATCTTTCAATAATTTCTTCGGCTAATCGCTGCTTATAGACATGGAAAGCTCGATCTTTTTTATTGTTTTTGAAAATTATATAACTGTTTAGTAACATCATGTCTATAAAGTAAAAAAATATTTTTTTATAGGCTTTTTTACATCTACGCACAGCGTGAAATTTGCTTAACATTTGATCATCAACATCAACTCCACCCATATTCTTATTGTAATCTATTACTACTGATGGTTTCAAAATTTTTTGTCCGGTATATCGGTTTACTTTTTTCGTTTCGGCAAAATCTAAGGTATGCATAGTTGTTAATAAAACATCTTTTTTATCTTTCCACTTTATAGCCGCCATATCTGTTGTAGAAAATATAATAGCTTCTCCCTTTTCTACTTGGAGGAATTTTAGTTCTCGAGGCATTCCTTTCCTATTTATTCTTGCTGTTCCACATACGTTTGTTTGCATATTATATAATTCCCGATATAAAATCGGTGAACTGTACCAATTATCAATAAACAAACAATACCCTTTGTACAGTAGCCCACTCTCTTTCAACAAATTTATTACAACATTTCTGCTAACAGATTCAGTATTAGTTTTGTCTTTTCCTACATATATTTTAAAGTTGTGTACATATCTTGTTTTAGAATCACACAGTTTATAAAACTTAATGCCAAATCTCGCTCGTTTAGTTCTGATAAATTGTATATAATGTAAACGGCTTCTACATTGCATTAGTGATTCATCAATCGATATATTTTTATTTGGTACATACATACGAATGAAATTCTTTTTTATTATATCAGAAATTTCTCGAATTTTTATTAATGGATCGTTGGAGATATCATTACTGGAAAAATGTAAATTTGTAGCGATATAGATAAATCGCTTACGGGGTATAACATTCTTAAAATATGGTGTTTCTATACTTTTATCTTTGGTCCAATAACTTTGAATGGTGGGCTTAGGAACTAAACTCATTAAAATATTTAAAGCAATAAATACTTTTAGTTCATCGTTTGTAACTGGTACAAAATTTGTGTTAGTTGCTCCGTATTTATTTGTTTTTGAAATTATTTTTTTAACTAGTTCTTCATTAAAAAATAATTCAAAGACTTCCCTTCTTGACAGATCTTGTGTATTTACAGTTACACCGCTCACGCCTGAAAAATTATGTACAATCGGCGTATGATTTTGGGGTTTCCATACAAAATCTCTATTTACAAAACTCCCGCTTTGGTCAACTTCGCTGTCATCACTTGATGAAATACAACGGATGCGTCTTCCAGTATATCCTATTTCTACATCTGAATCCGAATCGTCAAAATAGTCAATATCCATCGCGGCAACTAAATTTTATTTTAAATTATAAAATTAGGTTATTTTTTAAATTTAGATTTAGATTGGAATTACTTACTCTTAACGACAGTTAGAAAAATCTACACAATAATTAACAAAAGTAAAATTTGTTAAGAACGCAATGAAAACAGCTCAAATGCTCGCACATTAGCAGTAACACGTAAACTGTGTCATATGCGGAATATTCCGCGGCCGGTGATAAAAAAAAGTTAAGGCTCACGGAATAGTCTGCGCTTGGCGATATAAGACGATCGTCATGCGCGGAATATTCCGCTTACGGATGCAAATGGGTCAATGTTCAGAACTATGTTTTTGAACTATAATGGTTTGTTTTCAATAGTTCAAGTTTGAATTATTTGTGTTTTCATTGGATGTCTTCTAAATTAATAAAAATGAGTAAATATTTGGTATAATTGGAAGAATAACATTTATAAAATACATTTTCATTAAAAATTAAAATACCTTTTAATTTTTAATACAAATTTTTAGAAAAATTGAATGCTTTATTTGTTGAAGATCATATACAAATGTACATGTTTTTAATATGAAACATAACCTATACGTTATTTACATTCACTTATTTATAGGACGTAAATAATATATAATTTTTTAAAATATCGAGATAAATAAGAGCGGTTGCTATTATTTTTTTGGATTAGTCAAAAGCTTTATAATTTGTAATAATGTTATACAAAAAATAATAATATTGGATTGATTGTAAATTTACTCACCACTACATTTTTGTAATTTCGAATACTTTCCCGTCTTCGAACTCGTGCTTGATAATCATTTAATGAACGTAAGTAATTATTTTCTTTGTCTAATATAGTATTTAACGGATCACGTAATGCTCCAATACTTTTTCTACGGGGCGCCATTTTGAAACTCTGTTCTTTTTCCCAACGGTAACACTTTAATGATACAGCCATTCCGTTAAAATGTGAAGCGACATGCGAAAAGTAAAACAAAGGAAAGGTTACTTCGTGCGAAAAAACTAGTTTTTCAAATTTACAAACGCATATAATGTGAAGTATAAAAAATGTTAAATAAAGTTTTGAAAAATTTGAAACTTATATTTGGTACATAGATATTCACAGAACAGCGATTAATATAAAGAGTAATGTATTTAACGAGTACAGATTTTTATTTCTTTTCTTTGTCTTTGTCTTTCTCTTTCTCTTTATCCTTTTCTTTCTCTTTCTCTTTTTCTTTCTCTTTTTCTTTATCCTTATTCTGTTGAAGGGATCCAACAGCTTGGCGGACGGCTTCAGAATGGGGGTCAACACCTGGTAAATTTTCTAAAACTGATTGTAGAAATGCTGGATCAGACATGACAGCAGCATAATCTTCTTCCATATCCATTGCTGCCTCTTTCAAACATTCGAGATCCTCTGCAAAACAAAAATAAGAAAGAATAATAAAATATGTATAAATGCGCGCACGTTTATATAAAGAATTTTCATACGTTGATCTTGCATGGACATCTGCATAGCAAAAGCAATTTGTTCTTCCTCAGTCATACGAGCAAAATCGGGTGCATTTATATTAGTGGGAGCAGTATTATCAGCTGTTGAAGACGAATTTTCTGCACCCTCAAGTGACATAGCGAGTGCGCGTTTTAACATTGCTTCTTCATTGTGTACTTCTTTAACAGTTTCTTGTGGTTTATTTGTAGCAGCTTCAGTAGCCTGTGCACGCCGTGCTTCATCCTCTTGACGCTGTCGTTGTTCTTCCATAGAAACACGTAGTGCCTATATAAATAAAACAAAAATTATAAATAAAACCAAGTTCATATTGTGTTAGAAAGAATATCTGTAAAGTACAAACCAATGCTAATTCTGGATCTTCATTCGGATCAACACCAAACTCGTAAGCAGATCCTCCCATACCTGTACCACCCATTCCATCTTCTCCTTGAATTATGGGAGAAGAAATCAATGCATCTGATAAGTGTGGTCCAGGTGGAACAGTGACCAAATGACTGCCTGTTCCATCTTTTCCATTAAGAGCATTGATAAAGGCTGTCAAGACTTCATTATTGACACTTTCTTCACCAAAACTAATAACATCCACATTAACTTTTTCTTTCTTTAATCTTTTTGCTAATTTCACAAGTTCCTTCTCATCAAGTTCTATAGGACTACCAATAAAAGCCACTATACGCATTTTATGATTTTTACCTTGACGATGTTTCAGTGCCAACTATTGATTAAGATATTTATTCATAAGCATTATATTTAATGTGTAAGTATGATACAACATAAAGACAATTAATATACTTACATGTGCAATTCGTATTCCTGTAATTAGACATAGATTACCATTTGGTTGAACTTGATGAAGCTTTGATAAAATTCTGCCAACATCGCTAGTAAGCGTAGCTAACACTTCGACACTGGAAACACAAGAACTATATAAAAAAATAATGAACACTTTTAAATACTAACATATAAAATCATAATTTGACATACTTAGCTAACGTTATTAAGCCAACGTTGTTTTCAGGATTTGACCGCGTTTTCGAATGACAAACCAAATTAACGGCATCCTGCTGTGCTTGTAATCGAGTCGGCAAGAAATCTCCATTTCTCATATAATCGCTGTTGTCGACACTATAAATATTTCAAAATACATATATAAATAAACTAATGAACATTTCATATTGGTGGGCAAATTTGTAGGAAACTGTTTCAACTTGGTCATATAACCTGTATTCGAATCGTTTATGAAAACTGATATATTCGAATAAAATGTATTACATATTAAATATCCTAATTATAATTATTATTTATATTAGATTTTACTTTGTTAAGTTCTGTTAAAAAAACGAAATCGATTATGAATTAACTATGAATTATTTCAACTTTGCACTGTCACTCACATCAACGTTTACAAATTGGTAAAAGATTAGTTATTAAAAAAGCACAAGGTTGTAACACTATGATATACAAAAAATATAAGAAATATGAAAATTCAAAAGTTTAAAAACATAATAAACAAATGTAAGAAATAAATATCAAGGACTTACCATATCATTGTACTTTCCAGTACCATCTTGGTTCGAATTACTAAATCGTTTCATTCCATTTCGTTCCGTTCAGTCCTATTTCGTCATAATCATTTGTTCCGTCCGGTTTCGTTCCGTTCCGTTTCACCTTATATTATTTTCTGACTACATATTTGCTTACATATTTTACAAAGTTTGAAATATAAAGATTTGCAAAATAATAATAATTAATTATTAATCACTGATTATGAAGAAAAATAATGTAGAAAAAAGGAAAAAATCGTATTACATGTATATGCGATTGAATTTAAAATTATATATATATACACACATACACACACGCATATATATGCATGTCTTCGATTTAAGTACAATTATAAAGCAAAATTATTTGCTTACTCTTGAATTGGAAACGTGTACTATTATGGAACAATAAAAAAGGCTAGAATAATAAAGATACTGTGGAACAAAAAATACAGAAGTAAAATGAATTTAACAAAAATTCCAATCAATATATGAAAAGTATTAAAAAAGAGTAAAGGGAAAGAAACAAAGAACGTAAGAAATTAAATAGAAAAAGAAGAATCGAGGATTGTATCTAGCTGGAGTGTCGAGTATCTTGGTGCCTGGTCCATTAATGTTACTTCTTCGTATGTTGGTGGCTGATCGTTATAACACCTCGTTTTTAACAACATTTCTCTAGTTCGTCTTCTATTACTAAACGCACGTATGATAACTATGAGCGGTCCTAGCAGTAACATAACAACTCCAATCGCAAGCATGATTATGGCAATAGCCGCTCCAATTCGATTTACAGGGAAGCGTCGTAATTTCGTTTCATTTCTACTTTCTTCTTTACTTTTGTAGGATACCTCATTATCATCATGTTCAAAAAAGTTTTTCTCGTTCGGGATAATGAAATTAGTAGAATTAGAATCTTTGAATTCAATCGAAACATTTGACGTGCTATCACTTATCGCAGCATTTTTTGTATCGTAAGAATTTTCTTTAGAAGCGAGTGGAAGAATAATATTCTCTTTATGATTTATTTTCTCTACTTCATTTTTGTTGTTTGCGTAAACTATTGGAGTTTGAATCGAGTGTACTCTAGCATCATGGTCATCATGAGCTGCAGTTCTTTTTTTGATCGTTGAAATTATTTTAAAAGTTCCATTAATGATATTACCCATTCGATGAGAAGTATGCAATTTGCGCGACCACTGTTTGTTCGATGTAACGTTGTCGGTCTTATTGGCAGTAAGGTTTTTCCGTTGAGTTCCGATTTGAAGTTTTACAATTTTAAAATGATTTTCACTGATATTTGAATCTCGAATCAATTCATTTTTGTTCCATCTCATAAATTTTTCCTGCGAAAATAGTATCCAAGAAGAATATTGTTTTAGTTCGTTTCGTACTCATGAAATTTCGAGAAATATATGTGTACATGGAAAAGGCTACACTAGTTATGTATAACGTGAATATATCTTTATTATTAAATTATAGAAATAATCTTTAAATATTCATTTTAATTAAAAGAAATAATTGTTTATTTGCAAGAAAGATATTTCCCAAAGTTTTTTGCACTTAACAGTCCGATTGTCTGTCGTAAAATATAGCTTTGTACATTTTCATGATCGATTAGAATATCGAACCTGTATATTAACTGTATCATTTCGCGCCTTCGTTTTTTCACATAGGGAGATTGCACCTTTTTGTAGAAGTATAATTCCAACAATACTCCAAATAGTCAGCTGAAAGATGATTGTCAATTTTGGTGCCCATTTATTCACTTCTATATTTAAACACATCTTTTAAAAATACGTCCCCTAGATAGCATATAGTAATTCGCTTGCGCCTGAATCACATTGAATAAAAAGATCAGTAAGATGAAATGTAATATTGAAACTTGTTACTGTACAAGAAGAATAAAATTATTTCAATACTGTTAACTTACTCTGACATAAATTTCACTTTCTCACCGCTTGAAAGAAGACAACTTATTTGCTGTTTATTAAGTTTAAGTTATGGATTCTGAAAAGACTAAGATAACTTTAGTATTTATAGACTTCAAACGAAATGCGAAATTATTAATATATTCCTGAACGTATTATTACTAACGCTTATAGTTGTTAATTTTGTAAATGAAAAAAGTTTCGTTAATACTGTAAATAAATCGAGACGCATGAAGAGAACAATTGGAAAATCCAAGTTAAATCACGCATGACATTACTACAATGCCGTTCCTGTCGCTAGCGCTTAAAGCAAATATGGCAACACTTAAATAATCAATTCTAAATGCCTAAGGAAAGAAAACAACATTCGATACGGTTTAATACTTTTTTATGTTTCATAATTAATGGTGGAATGCAAAAAATAGTTTGTATTGTATTTATTACAGTGCGATATCTACGCACACTCGTTGTTCGACATGGTCGGTGCTATAATTATTCTTTTTACCTTTAGATGTCACGTTTCTTCTTCTGTAACGCACTGTATTAAAACGCTGTTGATAAAAATCGATCGGCACGAACACATTACGATGGATCCTTTACGTATGGATTCCTTACATATCCGTGTCGATCTATACCGATCGATCATAACTGTTGCTTCGCACTCGTTTAGTCGTATGCTCGACCATCTTCCGATCGGCTATCGTTCGGTCAGTTTCTCGTCGACGAATAAGGCATACGTCATACGTTATACATCGCTGGTCACGTCTCATGGATTGTATGTACTGTTTGCATTCCCTGTCAATTCTATTCGCATTCATACATTCTTGTTTCTTTTTTTAATTGCCTTGCATTTATAAATTCGAAGTCCGATATCTATTACATGATTCCATATGTACATGAGAGACATAAACATGTTTATATAGTTTTCTATTCTAATGATCAAAATATTAAAAAGTTGTAATTAAAATCAACACGATTATCTGTACACAATGCTTCCTTAAGATTTGAATGCACAATATATGAACAATTGTACGTAGTTAAGGACAAGACATTTTATTATATTTATGATTATATTTTTCAATTGGAACTTTGATATTTAGTTTAATGAAAAATAAAACACGAAATAAACTTGCAATAGAAAATACAAAAAATTAAATTTGCAAATCTTTTTATCTGTGTAGTTAAAAGCAATTAAAGTTTAAGCAGTATACTTTCATGAGTATAATATAAATAAAAGAATAGCGGAAACATAAAGTACAACATCTTAACAATGTTTTAAATAACTGGTTTGTAGCCATTTTTTAAATATTTTATTGTTTATTAGCGATATACAAAATTCGCTCCGTTAATAGTACAGTCGTGCCATCTATGGGAGGCAATGTAGAACTTCGATTCACCTATTAAAAAATATATCCTGAAATTCACTTTTCCATAATTTATTATTTTTAATTATTTAAACAGCATTTTATATTAAATTATTTTACCTATGCTAAAATAAAGAATTCTAGCATTATATTGCAATAATTGTTTCTACTTTAACCTTCAATCAAAAGATAACTGGGAGAGCGTATAGGCCTGGAGGTTTTCAGTTCGATATTGCAGTCAGTAAAAGGTGCGTGAACTTTTACATAAGTAGTAATGAAATGACCATGTAAAAATATGAATTATTTGCGATTTTTTAACTGTGAATGTATATATATACACATACCACGCATATGTATACATAAGTAGCTATGATAAAATTAAATAAAACTTAAAATGCGAGACAATGGAGAATTCAAACTCGTAATTCATCGAAAGAAACGTGTATCTCATACTGGAACTAAATGTCTCTCAAGTATATCTTTGTCCGTTAACGATGAAGACGATGATTCTAACATTAATTATGAAATTTTGGTCGGGTAAGAATCTTGCAAATATGAATCTTTCAGAAGCATTTTAGTAAATTATTTGTAACAATTTTATGACAATTTTCAGAAAGCTACATGAAGCAGAAGTTGATCTGAAAAATTCATCGTTTGCTGATAATCTGTTTTATTATTTAAAAGATTCATTAATTACCCTAAACGTCAATGGCATTTCCGACATATTGTGTTATGGTTTGGGACATTTTTCTAATCGCAAATCTTCTAGATATCAGTTGGCATTACTTTTGTCTTTGAAAAGATATTATAGCTCTCAAATTTATATATATGATCCAGTTTTTTTTCCAAAAGAAATTAAGTTTCTAAAAAAGCTTGGTTGTAATGTCATAGAATATAATGAAGAATGTAAACGCATTATATATGATATTACATTAGTATATATGCCACATTGCTCTATACACTTAATTAATAACTTTCTTTATGCAAATTGGTGTAAACAATTGAAAAAGTGTATTCTTTTAACAAATAGTTTTTTAACTATGGTAAATGACTTAGAAAGGACAAATAGATCCACTTTCATTGATTATATCTTGCGTATTCAACCATATTGTACAGAAATTGCCTTAAAAAATGATTTTGCTTATGAGGAGGCATTCAATGATTTAAACATTCATATATTTTGTGAAAAGCATATTAATACAATACCTGAGAGCTTTTGGAATAAACGAGAGGAGCCATGTTACCAAGGTGCAGAAACTGATTACTTAACTGCTAAGCAAACAGAAGAAATAAATGCTAAGTATTGTAAATATACCTTTAGTATATTGTTAAATCCTTGGTACTTTTATACTAATGCAATATAAGTCATGGAATCAGAACAGATTATATCTTATGTTCAATTAGAGGTAGAAAAAACATTATATAGGAAAAAGTTGACTAATGTAAAAAGATTTATTATCTTATGATTTTACTTCTTTCATAAATATCCATAAATTTTGTGAAAAATTCAGTGTTTCATAAGCTTTTTGTAAATATATATTCTATTAAAAAAAAGTACATTTGCATCCTTTGGGTCTAAACATGTGAAGTTATAAGAAAATAGATCGTTTTATATTGTTTACCTTTTTTCTCTACCTCTTTTATCTATTTCTAACTAAATAAAAGATATAACTTGACCAAATTTACTAATTTACTCTGTGCATATGAAATTATAGGAAAACATAACATATATATGTATGGATGTATCTTATACAATTATTATAAACGAAAAATGTACATATGTTCTAAAGAAGTATATAAAATATAAATTATAATATAAATTAATGTAGACAGAATGCTATTTTGCTTATAATAATAAATTAATATTGTTTGTTATAGATGACTGCAAAAATGAAACCTAATATGAAATTGCTTCGCTCACTTATACGTGAAATTCGACAAATGTCTTCCGAACAAAATATGAAAAATAATATTATGGTGCAATATGTTTTGGATCAAACGCGATCTCATCGACAAACTTCTGAAGTTTTGTGCAAAGCACGAGAAGAGCTGAAAAATTTGGCTGAAACATACCTCTGTTATCTGAATTCTCAACGAGTCTGTAAAGAAATTCATGTTCGATACACTGGTAAAGGAGAACGAAGCGTCAAAGACACCGCAGACCTTGTCGGGTTTAAATTGCCTCACGATCCGAAATAAATTTAGTTTGAAACAATAATCATATTAATATAAATTTATTAAAACAGAAGACATTGTAAAAAATAGTAAAAAAATGGATAATTATAAAAAATGTGTTAACTAAAATACAAAATAAATGTTTATTGATTGTAGTGATATATTTATGAGTATTCTTTACGAATGCATTTGGCTATAGTTGATAGTTGGATATTACTGGTGCCCTCGTAAATAGTACCGATTTTGGAATCTCTAAAATATTTTTCTTGAGGAAAATCAGTTGTAAATCCTACTCCGCCCATAAAATCGATGCATTTTGCGGTAACGCGCAAAGCAGTTTCTATATTTAAAAAATATACATACATAAATGGTGCATGTAATTATTGATATGTTTCAACATGGTATTGTTTGTGTCAAAGAAAAAAATATTAATTACCAGAAGCAACTAGTTTTGCCATGGCTGCCTCCTTCATTACATCCTTTTTAGCATCGACTAATCTGGCTGCGTTGTAAACTAATAACCTAGCACTTTCAAGCTCAGTGACCACTTGGGCAATCTGATGTTGCATTGACTGCAAAACAAATAAAATATATATAGTGTATATTTGATATTTGTTATGATAAAAATGATTTAACTTTCTCTTATACTTGGAATGAAAATATATCTTTCCCAAATTGTTTTCTGTCTAACGTATATGGTATAGTCGCATCCAAACAACCCTGCGCTATACCAATCATTTGAGCTCCAATACCGATACGACCTTCATTTAGAAATCCAGCAGCGTATTTGTACCCATGACCAAATTGTCCTAAAATATTACTTTCAGGAACCTGAGTACACAAATAATCGCATAAGAAAGAAAGTAATATCTACTCGCTTTGAGTATCTAGAATTTTTTCATATATGCAAAAAGTCGTATAATTTACCCTGACATTGTCGAAGTGAACCATGCATGTACCTGAAGCCTTAATTCCTAGTTTATCCTCTGGTTTGGCGACTGTTAATCCAGGTGTATTTCGGTCTACGAGAAACGTTGTAATACCGCGGTACCCCTATTTGGAAAACCTGTTATTATTCGATAATCTTATTTCATTTAGTTGCTTTATTTAACTTTATTATTCGTTATGGAAACTACGATACAGTCTATGGCAGAAATAAAACACATCATAAAATCGGAGGCGTCCAAGTTGAAATTTTTAAAAAACCTTGAGAAAATTAACTTGAATTAGAGTCAAATCAGCATAAAGTGCACCTTATAAATGATACAATGCAATTTTATTATTTAAAATAAAAATAAAAAAGTTTATGTTTCTTCTTCAGGAAATTCAAACCCTACTCTTTTCATTTACCAAGTGATTATAAATTTGATTATAAATAAAAATTTTTAAATTAGGAAATCTTAGATAAATCTTAAGAAGCCAGCTGTTTCATTAGCTATATCAATCGATGCTAGATTTTCAAAATCTATGCTACAACTCTTTTCACCTTTTACGCTAGATATAGCTAGCGAGAGGTATGTTTTTTAAATTTTAAGCTAAAATCAAAGAACTCTAATTGAGCTAATTTTTCTCCTTTATTTACAAATTATAAACGGAATTAAGTAAAATAAAAGTAAACTTACAGCAGAAGGATTTGCATTTGCGAAAACTAAGAATAGTCCCGCAATATCGGAGTTTGAGATCCACATTTTTGTTCCATTTATTACATATTCAGCTCCATCTTTCTTTGCTTCGGTTTTCAATGAGAAAGCATCTGATCCAGAGTTAGGTTCCGTAAGACAGAAACTTCCTGCCTGGAAAAACGTAAAATGAAAAAAAATAAGGAAAAACAAAAATATATATGTTTTTAGTACTTGGATGTATTTACACGATATCATTAAAGTTTATCATATTTTGCTTATGAATTCAATTACTTACGTAATCTTGAGCTAATCTCGGTAGATATTTTGCTTTCTGTTCTTCTGTGGCCACTTTTGAGATTAACGAATTCACCAAAGTATTATGAATATCGACTAGAGCTGCAACAGCTCCATCAACTTTAGCGACTTCTTCGACGGTTAAAATTGTTGTCATGAAATTACATCCGGAACCGTTATACTTTTCTGGTATTTCAATGCCCATTAACTGTTATATAATAATAAATTTATCGAAAATGTTAGAAAGAACAATTCGAAGATGGAAACAGACTTTCAGTTATTAAAAGCAAACTAGCCGAATTGCTTAAAAGTGAGCATTCGTTTATTAGAGAAATAAATGAAAAGTATACTTACACCATTTTCGAAAAGTTTTCGCACCAATCCCTCGTCTATTTTATTTTCTTTTTCCATTTTTCGCACAAGAGGTGCAATTTCCTCTTTCGCCAATTTTCCAACTAAGAAATTTCAAAAAAATTATATTTCTTATCCGTGTACGCTGATAAAAATTATATTTCGATAATAAAAATTACCACTTTCTTTCATCATACATTCTTCTTCTGTAAATTGAGATAAAGGTCCAGGACAATGATTGAACAGTAATGTACAAGTATTCAAATGCCTTTTGATATATGTATTTGGTAATATCTGAAAATTGATTTTATCGAGCTTGATTTTTTTTCAAATACGTAGCATTGTAAATCATATGCTTAAGATTAAGTTTCCAAAATAAAATAAATCATATTCCATTTGAGAATTATGATCATAATGCATTTGAATTATAAGAGTAATATATACCCTATGGCGTTATAAAAACCAAATTGAATCGTTGTATAAGACAAGACAAAAAAAGGATGTTATGAATATTAACAAACTGGAGTCACCTATCGTTTCTTTTATATGAAAATTGTATTACTATAAAAGAAAAAAAGTATAATAAGATATTTACAATAATAATCAACTGTTCGTTAAATAGACAGTTTCTGTTTTTGAACATCACTTTATTGAAATCCAAACATTTATATTACCACGTCATGAAATTAAGATTTAATATTATACTTTATATCTTTCTTCTATAGAAAAGATTAAGATTATTTATCCGAATTTTGTTAATCGTTCTTAGAGGAATTTAAAGAATAGGTCAAGAAAAGCAAGAAAAAATTCAATATGTACATACCTGTCGTACTAGTAATGTAAATGAATTCATGTTTAGCTAATAATTAATTTATATTTATGTTTTAAATTAGAAATTACAAATTGATTTCGTTGAAATTCATGAGAAATTTAAATTGATACTATATATAGTATTTCGATATTTCTCAGAACTTCACGGATTAGGAAAGAAGGTAGAAGTAGAAATCAGTGTTGTCTGTGCGGAGGCTACAATAATACTGACTAGATTATTATATCGTATGTATAAATTTGTTTTGCTTGAAACTCTGTTGCCAGTTAATTCTATACAAGCGTCAAACAGGTTCTTACGTAACAAGAAAAATAAAATAATTTCTCCATTCGGTTAGAGAGATATCAATGATGGAGATATTGCTGTTTGTATTACGTTTATCAGAAATAGAATTGTGTAACATTTATACGTATTTTAATTGTGGAATATTGCGCAGGCACTAATGCATATTCGCATATATGCATTGTGTAGATATGTATGGTAAAAAATTTCTTTATCTTACAAGTAGGTACTACGGCATTCGCGTGAAATTTATGTAGGTCATTCGACATAAAGTTTTTAGACATTGTAAAAAGACGTTTTCAGTATTTCTTTTTGATATTTACAAAATATTTAAAATGTTTAAAAGGAATAAAAGGGAATGAAAAGAAATAAGTTCCAAAAATATGTACATAACATTATTAATATAATAATATGCTTTAATAGCAGGTTTCAATATATTTAATTCGCCACTAATTGAATCCTATTAATTCTAAAAATGGCATTATATATTGTATAAAGTACAATTGAATTCTTATACATTTATCAATGTACTTTAACCTCCTAGTTATTAAAAACATTTGTGCTCATTTATAACTCGTATTCTTAGGCTAAACATATTTATCTACATAGTTTGATTAATTAGATTCTATTCTGTATCAGTCACAGATGTACAAAGTATCAAGAATATGTTACTGTAATTCATAGGATAGCTAAATATGAAACTAATATCAGAATCTATTCATATTCAAAATCTAATCATTGTCGTTAATCTCGTAAATTAATAATATGTTAACAGACGTATATGTATATTTTTTTTAAGATTAATGTAGTGCATTATTTAAAATTTTTCCAATTTTTTTTTACATAGTGTAAATTAAATTATATACGTTTCGATTTATATAACGAGTTAAAACAAAAATTAATAATGTAGGTAAATCGATATTCATGTATGAAGAGTTCATGAATATGAAATACAATTTTGTATGACTATGCTATTGCAGCAAAGCGCTGAGCGTAATTTATAGTTTAACAATTAACATTGTATATCTAAACAATATACTTCAAATTAGATTCTAGATTTATTGACAAATATACGGCGACCAAATTTCATAATATACATACATAATAAATAATATAAGTATTTTATAATGTGAAAATAATACAAAACGTAAAATATTTTTAATCAGTTGTAATGTGTCATCTTTTGATGGTTTTTGGTACGTACTGATATTATACAGAGCATGTCATTGGTTGTATAAAAGTCAAATGTTTTAATTGGGCACTAAGTTAAACTATACCCAATCAGATAACATATTTTCGAGAAACGATCTCTCGTTGGGTTGTTCCTAGAGTTTCGTGATCGACTGCGCACCAGTAGTGTGCGCACGATCCATGTACCATCATGCAATTAGTTGGAGGAAAAAAGTAGGAATGGTGTAGTAAGGTGGAAACAAGGAAGAAACATTAATGTCGATAATAAAACTATAATACATTATTTATTACCAGTGAGTTTTGTATGTGATTAGAAGAAGATTTAGAATGAAAGTTTTTATAAACGTGAGTACAAGTAAACCCATCATAAAATAGGTTAAAAACTACAAGTTGCTTCAAAGGGAGGCGTATATTACAAAGTGGGTGCAACGAAAGTGGAGAGAAGATAGAGGTGGAAGTGGAAGTGGAGGTGGTAGGAATAGTAGTGGAGGTGGTAATACGGGAAAACTAGGAGGTGGAGGTTTGGGAAAGGCTTACCAGCCGCCGGAAGAGCATCAACGGAGACGGGGGCGGGGAAGCTGTCCACCGAACGGAACGACCGCTCGGTGATACGAACAGTGAGTTGAACGGTTCCCCGAAACGATACGGATATATCAACCATCAACGATAGTTGCCGATTTTGTGTTAGGTAAGTCTTTTTAAATCATGTTAAAAAATATATTTAGAGATACGAATAGTTTTGAAATTTTTGGCGTTAATACTAAAGAACACGGTTCTAAATAACTGACAAGAATGACGTAGCGTAAGGGGTGTGTCGTCGATTAGGCGGCAATCTTGGATGTCTTTTTATACATTGGTAGGCACGGTTGAACGAGTAATTTGTATCTCCTATGAGTCACGTTTTCTATTAGCCTTCAATTATTTCGTAATAGTACATCGATAATTGCATCCAAAATACTAGCTGTCATGATTGTGCCATTGAAAATCATTCTCCGCTCCTGTATCGCCATTTGCATTGTTAAACCATTGACTTTCTTTTCTTGATATATTTCTATTAAAAATTAAATCTAAAACAGAAATCTCAACTTAAACGGAGCAATAATACTATTTAGTTATTTCACTTTTTTTATTTGATATAATGTCTTATAATGTTTCATATACACTGGCGAGTAACTATCACAATAAAAATAAAAATTTGATGTTCATTATAGGTTTTTCTTTCGAGATTTTGAAAATTCATATTGTTTTACTGTTCTACATGCACAAGTAATACGAGTGTGTTAGGATTTGTAAACGATGTGTATTAGACATTTTATTCTTTTATTCTCTATGTGTATATGGTTAATCGATTCGTTACACCTAGTAATTCTAGAAAAGCAATACTCATGAAAATGTAACCAGAGTAAAAGTTAATTTTCTTTTGTATCATTCAGTTTACTTTTCAGCGTCCGTGGATTCTCACACGGATGTGTATACATAAGATTCTCTTCCGTTTGTTTGCAGAGTAACGAGTTGACACATATATATAAAGTAGTCATTTGGGCGTATTCGCACGAATAACCATACGCTGAGTTCGTCTCGACGTCCTTATGATCGAATTCATGATCGGAAACAAAATGTTGATGCAATATTCATAGTCATATCTAAGATTTATATCTTAAACAGTGGTATTAAATTATTTTTGGCGAATAATATTAGTTGAAATGTATACGCAAGTTCTTTGTTACAACTGAGTCCGCCCGCGCGCAATCTGTCGTTGCTTGGAAATAAACTTGCTGTTCTCGAGTTTCGATTCTATAGAAGGCACGCTCACCTGTGTATTTAGCAGTATGTCGATTTCTTTTGAGTTCAGCGTCTAATTATTCCATAAATATTTTCTGTTTCAATTTACCGATAATTAGTGTTAAGGTATAATCCTGTCAAATAATCGAATTCTGTAAGTCTCGTTATACATTTATTAAGAAATAATGTTATTATATACGATTTATATTAAAATTTTGTTTCATTTAAATATAGTTTAAATCGAATTTAAATAAAGCAATCCAGTTTGCTATTCAGCAGATGTTTTATTGTTCATTAGTTAAACGCTTGAAAGAGGAATACCATTTTTCTATTAGAGTATAAAATGCGGTGACGATGCCTTTCATCGAAGGAACGTAGTGTACTACTATCCAATGAACAACGATAGTAAGCTTGCGTTTTAAGTTATGACATCATCGTGTCGAGAAACAGCGGACGCGTCGCATTAAGTATCTCGCACGCGATACGCGCATTCAGTTCACTGGCTTGGTAGTTTGATATATTATCGACATTTTTTGTATAACTAATTGTTATTGCTAAATAACAATAGTCTTAGTTATATCAAATCTGTATTGTTTGATTTATTTCACCAAATGAAAGTTTGGCTTTTTGACGAAAAAAATGTTGAATTGTACATATCAATTTAATAATTACATTTCAGAAATATATTATGAGGTAAAGTAAAATTAGTATTTTAAAGTTTTTGGCAGTTGGTGTTCTTATTAAACATTGACAAATGAATTATATTGCATTCGATGAATTCTATAAAATAATTCATTAAAATCTGAACTCGTTTCTTTTCGGTTTAAGCTTTAACATAAAGATATAGGGAAGTATTTTAACGGAAAGATAAACACATAATTAGCAAAGACATAATTAATACTTTTTACACTTTGTATGTTCAACATTTTACCATAAAAATTGATTGAGTAACGATATGTATGATGCAAGAAAAGAATGGTCGTCGCGGCTGAAAATCATCGATCTTTTAACTTTAGTAATAAATAATTAGTAATATTTCTATTTTAGCTTATATACAAATATAGCTCTTAAGTTATCTTCAAATTTCATTTTTTAATTAGTATTCCAGTAGGCAATATATAAACACAATGTTACTACAAAAAATTCATTATTCATAAATTAATTTTAGTTAATTGTTAGTAAAATCTGTTTATTTAAAAACAATACGTAAATAATGAAATATTAAATATATATTAGAATTTTAAGGAAATTGAAGAGCTTGTTAAATATATTCTATTTATTTAACCGCATATACAATGAAACCATTTGGATTAATAAATTCACTAAAAAGAATAATGAAGTCATAATTGAAAAAAAAATTGATGGCTATGGTGGGAAAGTGTATGATTTCGTGTAAACCATAAAAGAGTTTGTAAAATAATTTCTGATAATTTGTAGGTTTAGAGTAGAATTTGTGGAAGTTGTGAATTTGGGTTAAGCATACACTTCCGAATTATTAAGAGTCATTAAACAAGATTAATAACCATATTAACATATAGTTAGTGCTTAACATATTAAACTTTCAATAACAAGTGGGTACAATATATTTTGCTTATTTATTTTTTAGAATTGTATTTCGGTCATAAAATATTTACTTTGTTGATTATAAAAAATTGTTGTGTTGTAGGAATTATGTATATAAGCATATAACAAAAAGCGAATAAATATAAAATGAGAGGCAACATTAAGATATGGGGGTGAGGGAACGAACATAGGGCATGATGGGGCTTGTAGTATAAATAAACTGCGTAAGAATTTGAAAAAAGAGAGCCGCGATTTCAGTCGCTCTAAGGATTCTTGTCAGTCACCCCTACTATATACGCATTCGACGCACCTTACGTTACTCGACTGTTACTCGCAAGTTTATTGATCGTTTGCTGATTTCTGACGTTTTCTTGTGTTCCATAGTTTTTGCATTTAAAATGTAGTACTAAACAACTGACAGGTATTTATTGTGCAAATGACGAAATGCAATATATGTTATGCACCTTAGATAGGAAAGAGTTGAAAGATAAAAAGAACTATGTAGTTTAGATAAAAGGGTCATGAATATTTCTAATTAAAATAGCTTCTACTTTATTAAAAAGAAAAAATGTGTTTAAATATGTATCCAAAAAAAAAGTGAAATATTTTTGTTTTAGTCGGTATTCAACAGCGGGGGAAAAAGGAGGAGGAGGAGGAGGCGGCGGCGGCGGCGGTGGTGGTGGTGGCGGCGGTGGTGGCGGTGGTGGCGGTGGCACGGTGACGGCGGCGGAGGTGGTGCTGATAGTGGTAGTGATAGTAAAAGTAACGATAGTGTTTAGAAAAGTGAAAGAACAGGAAAAAGAAGTAAATTAGATAAAAACATAGAGAAATTAGTGAAAAGAAAAAATAGTAACAAGGATGGCGGACACGACTCAAGAGCAACCGTTGTCTGAACCACATACAAACGGGGTAATGGATGGTTTAACGGAAGAAGAAAAAAGTAAAATGCGGCCTGCTGATATCGATGCGGTGAGGTTTAAAAGAGATATTCGTAGAACTTTGTTCTTATAAAATTATGTTAATATTACTTTGTTTCTTCATTTATTTGTAGGATATGAGGGAAATGGAGAGGAGAAAGAGAGTCGAAATGATGATGAATTCGCGACTCTTTCGAGAAGAACTAGAACGCATAATCGAGACCCAAATGAAAGATGGTGCTGGGCCATCAGGTCTGTTACAACAAATTTCCGATATGATGGGTGCACAAGGTGCTCGGTTTAATGGAAATGTATTTAAAAGTAAGTCGATTAGATACCAACTGTTTACGTGTTTGTCAAATGGTTAATTAACTAATTTTGCTGTAGATTCAAATTGTGTATTACCTATTAACGATATACGTGGTGTTGAAAGTATGGGTTACGCAAAAGGAGAGAAATTACTACGCTGCAAGCTAGCAGCAGTGTTTAGACTGCTTGATCTGTATGGTTGGACTCAAGGTGTTGGTGGGCAAATTACGGCACGTTTGAACCAAGACCAGGAGCACTTTTTAGTTAATCCATATGGTTTGTTGTACCATGAAATCACTGCCTCAAGTTTAATCAAAGTTGACATGCAAGGCACGATCGTGGAACAGGGAACGACTAATTTTGGAGTTCACATGGCAGGGTTTCAATTACATTCAACGATTCACGCTGCAAGGCCTGACATTAAATGCATTGTTCATATTACCACTCCGTCCGTTACTGCTGTGAGTAAAATATTGTTTAATTCGTTTTATTTCTGATATTTATTTCATTAAAAAGTAATCTGTTTCTTCTTTTTGTTAGATCTCGTCACTGAAGTGCGGATTGCTGCCAATCGGACAAGAAAGTATAGTAATAGGAGAGGTAAGCACGCATCAGTATATAGGTGGATCTTTTGAACCTGAGGAAAAAGAGAAGATATCAAGAAATCTCGGTCCAATGAACAAAGTTATGATGTTAACAAATCGCGGTGCTCTTTGTTGTGGAGAAACTGTTGAGGAAGCTTTCTTCAATGTTTATAACATGGTCCTAGCTTGCGAGACTCAGCTGAAACTAATGCCTGCCGGTTTGGATAATTTAAATCTCATTTCCGAGGAATCTAAGAAAGCTATATTCGAAGCTTCGAGAAAACCACCGACACCACAACACACTGCTCCAACTTCTGAAAGCACAGCACTTGCTGAGAAGCTTGAAAAGCGTTGGCGGATCGGTGGGACCGAATTTGAGGCGCTTATGCGAATGCTTGATAATGCAGTAAGTGAACTTGTTTTTCTCACTTTTTTGTCCTTTTTTTTTTTTTGAAAAGTATCAACAGTTTCTCATTTTCATTTGCAGGGTTTTCGAACTGGTTACATATACAGGAATCCATTAGTAAAAGGAGAACTTCCGCGACCTCGAAACGATGTTGAGGTGCCACCAGCGGTCTCATCTTTAGGGTATTTACTTGAGGAAGAGGAACTCTACAAACAGGGGTAAGCATATTTATCGCAGAAGAATGATCTTAATTTGTTCATCAATTCAAAGAAAGATCTTAATTTGTCCTTTATCTGTTTTGTGTGTAGGCTCTGGAAAGGTGGTCGTAAAGGAACAGATAGGTCACGTTGGTTAAATTCACCCAATGTATATCAAAAAGTTGAAATACTTGAAACAGGAACACCTGATCCAAAAAAAATTACAAAGGTAGAAGTCATCACTTTTGAGAACAAAAATGAGTAGATGTATCGGCAACATTCCGAACAAAAAATCATCAAGTCATATAATAAAATAAGAATATAATGTGTGGAAAAAAAGTATTTGAGCAAAAAGTAGAATGATCTTGCAAATAATATTGAAAGAATAATGCTTCTAAAAAATTGGTGTCAAAATTTACATGCACATGTTGTTACATTCATAATTTTCTAAAAGCTTAATTATTATAAAATGATTACTACAGTTATTTTGCAAGAATACAGATCGTTAATACGAGCCTTTAAATTATCGCTTTCTATCAATAGAATAAAAAGAATGAAATATTGCTTAATATTTTCCATTGATATCTTTGAATAATTTTTATTTCATATATTTAAATAATGATAAAGAGAAAACTTGCACGAAAATATAGCATTTAAAAATTGAATGTAACTTTGAAACATTGGTTTATTTGTACAAGGATATTGCATCCTTTGTTAGTTATTTAGAATCTTTATAATGATATTATCGTAATTCTGGTAGTGACAGTATCTCGTACATTCCAATTTATTATAATTTGTTAAAAGGTATATTATGAAATACACGTGAAAAAAATAAGAGAGAGAAAGAGAGAGGGAGAAACGATACGACTGTTTGATTTTTAAGAAGAAATCACACCTATAAAATTTTTAATTGTTAGTTTAGGGTTAATACAATGTTTAGTTTTAAATAACTATCACTACAACGCTGAGTATTTTCCAATCGATAAGATAAAAGTTATGATACGAGTTTACTGCATCTCTCTCTTGTAGCTTATTAATATATAAATAAATATATGTCTACCGTTTATCGTGTATAGGTAATTTTTTGAAAAGAAAAAAACCCTTCTTTTCGCTTTAAAACAGTGTGACAGCATGTTGTGTAAAAAAAGGAACAGAATAAAATCAAAAGGTTTTATAAACTTATGTTTTAATAATGGGTTTGATGAACGATAAGAGCCTTATTCTCGAGCATTTTTTCGAGTTTTTTGGCATTTTAATGTTATTATATGAACATCGAACTTAAAATAACATACAATGTCTATGGACATCCTCATTTCACCGATTCACATTCGGAAATGTGTATGAATGTGTGCCTGTTAAAACCGTGTTGTCTATGTGATGGATATTCGAATCTTCGTCCCCACTGCAACTACAAAACCAGATCGATCGACCCTATAAACTGAGTGAGAGAGAGCGAGAGGGTGTGGGGAGGGGGTAGGAGAGAGAGAAGAGAAAAAATGGAAAAAGAAACGGAAGAAATACGGACGGAATGCTTTTAAGTATTCACATTTATCAGCAGATGTAGATTGTTCTTATTACGATATGAAAATGGAACACAGTAGTAAAAGTCGTTGAAAAATTTGAATTTAATTTTGATAAATAAATAATATAGAATGTTGCAATAATAAGTATGAACTATATGCTACTTAATAGGAATGATAATACGACGACATCACCAGCAAAGCAGGCACACATAGCATACGCAGACAACACAAAAATACGTATTTTACAATGCTGTGTTGAATGTCGAATTATCCACGAGGGTCGACTAACGTTCTGGTTTTGTGTGCAGTGGGTATCAGACGGCTCTCCGACCCATAGCAGTACACCGGTGAAGATCGATGGTGCTCTTCAATTCGTACCGAAAAATACCAATCCAAAGGAATTTAAACAAATCCAACAACAGGTAAGTAACTTGAAATTCTGTTAATATCATTTATGTTACTTTTGTTTTTTAATAATTGCAAAAAAATATAAGAGTACCTTGCATTTGCCAACTAATCGAACCCTTGGAGCTATTTTTCTCTTTCGTTTAGATAAAAGATTACCGTAGAGCTGACAAAATATCCGCTGGGCCACAATCTCACATACTGGAAGGAGTTACGTGGGAAGAAGCTAAAAAAATGCAGGTAATCTAGTACTTTTTCAAACTATAGCTTAACGTGAGAATTATAGCAATTCATTTAATTTATTATTTTGCTCATTTTCAATCTGAAAATTGTACATTTTATCTTTGTTAATATCTATACATTAATTAAACAATGTTTATTTATGGAAGGATGCCACTATTAGTGGAACAGGAGAACAAGTAGTGTTAGTAGGGGCAGCTAGTAAAGGTATCATTCAAAGAGGCTTTCAACACAATGCAATGGTCTATAAAACGCCGTATGCCAAAAATCCTTTCGATGCCGTTACCGATCAAGAACTGGATCAATATAAAAAAGAAGTGGAACGCAAACAGAAAGGTGATCTTTGTAAGTATCAACAGATTAACTTAAAACCAATCGACAATTTACGTGTTTTATGAAATCAATGTTACTTAGCTTGTTGTTTGTTATCTTTAAGACGATGAGTCGCAATCAGAATCAGAAGCGCTGTCATCGTTTAATGTTAGTCGCGCAACGCATGAATCGAGCACTGCCAAAAGTCCCATTCAGTCACCGGTATCGGTAACATCGGAAACGGAAGAAGAAAGTAGAGATGGTGAGTTAAGATTTTTACATGTTTTTATATATATATATTTTTTAATTTGATGGTAAAGAACTATTCGATTAAATACATTATGTTTAAACCGTTTGTAGAACCCCGAGTACTACGAATAGAAACGAAACAAGTGCCTGCACCAAGTCAGCCCGAGGTTGTATTGAGCGACGGTAAGTTATTCTTAATAATTTCTACATTTAAACTCGAATCTCCAATTTCATTTTCTCGAAGACAAAACTATCCTAAGAATGAACAAAGGAATGTGTGACTTGCATGTTCGGTGAGATATACGTGGAAAGCCTTGTATCGTGATGTCCTTTTATTTTCTTTTATCCTTTCCCTTTCCTGGCTTACTATCAGATATGATTCGGTATATTGAATGTATATAAAATTTGTTTTAAATATCACTATTAACAATAGCGATTACAAGGCTTGATCCACCAGCATGAGGATGTTACAATTTTTCTGTTTTTCCCTGTTTCTTTATTATTGTCGTTTTTATTTATGATCACTAACGCTTGCACCTTGCATGCCTTGTATATTCGCGTGTACGCATGTTTTCGTAAATATGATCTTGAATCTTTATATCAATCTTGTTTTCCTTTGATTTGTTCTCTTTTCTTTTTTTTCATCCCGTAACACACACTAATTACCTTGCATCATATCACATAGCATAATATTGTGTTTTCGTTGTAATTTCCTTTTTCAATTATAAATCATTATAATTATTTTGAAAAACCGCTTATAAGATACATAAAGTAACGTGATCCTTATAATGTCTACATGCCATCTACATGCCATCTCTTCAATCGATGGAAATACAACAAATTTCTGAGATACGCAGGTGCGAGCATCTGTGATCATAAGCAGTATCTTCTGTCTCCACGAAAAAGAAGGTAGACGAAAGGAGTAAATATTAAAATACGTTGTGGTGTTTTTGGATAATATCGTTGCAGATCGTGATTCATCCAGTAGGTGCTGCAGTCACAGTGAAAGCGAGTATGACAACGAGATTGAAAACGAAGTTTGCATTTATCTTCGAAATTATCAAATACCTGAACTATATCAACAAGAACCGCGTTTAGAAATTGCTCGGAGTGATATCATTGCAGAGCGACAAGTTGCTACGTTAATCAATTACTGTCCTCGTTCTGAAGTTCTTTCGATTAATGGTGAAGATAGTCGCTTAGTAACCACGATGTGTAATGGTCTTGAACCAATTGCAAATTCAGAGTTACAAGAAGAATCACATGTTAAAAGAAAAACTGGGGCTTGTAGATCATTAGACTTGAAAAATGATGGTGATTTATTAAATTTTCAGTGTGACAAGACTACCATGTTATCTTCTTCGCCTACATTCAATGAAAAAACCGAAGAAACAAATAGAGAATCAAAAATAAACTCGCCTTTTAAATCGAATGTTTCATTTGAACATTCGATTGATCAAATTGCCGAGATGATAAGTTGTATTGATCCCAACATTCCATCAACAAAAATAAGAGTGAATGGTTTTTCCAATTCAGACCAGAAAATCTCAACGAAGTATAGCTTAAATTCTACGGATATGAATGTTATATATAGTCTAACTCCATTTACGAATTCAGATGATTATGAGAATGCCGGTGAAACAATTTTAAAAGAATCCTTACCATCGTTTACATCTGATTGTGACAATGGTTTGATCCAACACGGCCCTTTGCAATCAGGTGGAGAAAAAGGTTTTGAAAATGAACAACAATGGAATAAAAAAGATTGCCTGAATGAAAAAGTTGATGATTTTGTTTGGTTCGATCTATTACACGATAGCGAAAGTTACGATTTTCCTAATGAAGCTGATGCTGAAATTAAGAACAATACGTCTTTTAATAACGAACACTCTGAAATTCGTTCGAACGAAGGATCCGATATGTTGGAACTGCCCATTGATACGGTTATTGAACTGTATGAAACTAGCGGTGAATCTTTCCGAAATGATATTAGTGATAGCGTAAACGAAATAATTGCAGAACTCAATATAAACGATACCTATATGGCTGTTTTCTGTATAGTAAATGAAATTTTTCAAGATGTTTGTGATATTCTTTTTGACATACAAGTAAGCAAGCAATGTAGTTCACTGTTGTCATCAACCTGCCAATTCTTAACTTCACCGTCACACTCAATTATAAAGAATGAGATGCATATGCTAAAAGAAAATGAAAGTTATGAGGCTAATCGGAGTACGCCTGTTCAAGTTATACACGAAATTATACATCATGTAATCGATGTGTTTGATGAATCTCAGCAAAAATTTTCAAGTAATTCAGCAGAAATGATAGAATGTATTTTTAAAAATGCAAAAAACAGTGCGAACGCGGAATTAAAAGAAGCACAAGACTCTGATGGTATTAACAAAGAAAGGGAAGCTGAAAGGCAGATGAATAACTTAAAACCAATAATAAATAGCAATGAATCTAATGAAAAATCTTGTAAAAAAATGCAATTTTCGCAGACTGATGTTTCTTTAGAGAACTTAATCGAAACGGATGAGATGAATAATCAGTTTGCTGTAAAAGCGACAGAAGAAGATGAAACGACAAGACCAGCCGCAATTTTCGAATTTCGTACAATAGTGAGAGAAAGACAAACAAATGTTGACGGTAAGGCATTTGAATTAAATTTTCGAGTAGAGAAAAACAACAATGTTGAAAACGTTGTTGAGTATGAAAGTTCACACAGAGACGATACGAAGAAAATTGAGGATTCGTCTACATCGTCGTTAAATCTATCTACAAGATCTGAAAACGTCAACTCTGTAGATCAAAATATAGACTCGAATAATTTACCTGAATGTGACAAGCAAGAAATGGAATTTATAAGAAGGTCTAAAGTGAATTATGATGATGCGAAAGCTTCCATGCCGTTAAAAATGTGTGTTGAATATATTCATCGTACGAAAATTTCTTCAATGAATCATAATGAAGAATGTTCTTCGTTGCCTCCTATAAATGAAGAGGAGACTGACGAGGCGATTGCAAATTTAAGTAGTCGTCAAATAAACAACACAAACAATAACGTGGATATTCTAGAAAATCAATTTAATGTTACTTATGTATGCTGTGATAGCGATGAGAAAGAATTATCTAGTCACAGTTTAGAAAACGATAAAAACAAGTTCCTCCCTAAGACTCCTACATTAAATGATCAAACGTCCTACTTATTAGATGCTAACATTCATCCTGATAAAGTTGTAACACTTACTTCGACAAAGTTTGCTTAAGTTGGTAACTTAAAAAAAAATTCATGACAGTTACATAATATGCTTGCTAATTAAAAACACTTGTCATGAAATGACATTGCTTTTCCAAATAATTGCAAACATTTGTTTCCTGCATGTTGTTATGAACGATTGGAATTTTTTTTTTTATTTATGGATGTTTCTTTGTTTTATTTATTTATAGTTCCAATTTACGAATAAGAAATGTAAGTTGATTAAGTTAGATCTTATTTGTTCGAAAAAAAAAAGATTTGAACGATAAAACAATGTGATATGTTAATTTATTTTGTTTTTATAAAGTTATAATTTCGTTTATTTTTTACTGTGTACAACTGCATTGCTAGCGTTGTTTACGTTCCTAAGTAATTTATATTTTTTTTCTTAGTTTTCTTTTGTTACTTTTGATTGTACTGAATATATGTTTTCGTACGAAATAAACAATTTTCCTAAAAGTAATAAAATACAATAAACGAAAGTAAACCATTTTAATTTCCGTTTTAACGTTTGCTTCGATTACTTTTATGATGTTACCTTATAATTGAAACATTCAAAGGGAGAACAAGAATCACATACTGTTTTTCGTTTTTGAGGTAAGCATAAATTCAACTTTAATATCAACGATTTGTCATTACATTTATCAGTTTAATATCTCTACTCCCGATTAATTGTAGGTATTTTTTTTCTTTCTTTATCGTTTTAAGCGAAGTTTCTAAGTAATGTATAACGCTCCGTACATTATGTTTCAGGGGAAAATACCGTAAACGGTGATCACTCTGATGCGCATCACAGTACATTTTCTCAAAGTAGTAAAGAGGTTTGTTACTTATATTTATTTAAATACTACATTATCCTCGAGTTTTATTATAACTATACAATAAATGGTATATTTTAGGTAATTTCATTTTTATAGTATAATTGCAATTTAATGAAAACAATGAGCATAAAGAAAGCTCGAGGATTGTTAAATGTCAACACGTGTGTGTGTGCGTGCGTGCATGCGCACGTACACGCACGCACAAGATTCTTACGTATTCTGATATTTCATAAAATGATACAATTACATCCTTATAACAAACATAGTTTGCAATAATTGCATTCTTTTTACACGTAAACAAAATTAATCGACGTACTTTTATTTTAACCCTTGAAACGACAGATCATTTAAATGTAATGCCAGGGATCAACACCGGCCTTTATAAAATGTGCTAAAACGTTCGTAATATATATTTTCGAGCCTTTTTTAAATATTGTATTATGTTGTGCTACTAACAAATTTTTTATAGCATTAATCCAAAATATTTGAAGTAAAAGAAAATAAATTTGTAAAGAAAAAATACATTCTTTAACTGCACGAGGTTTCTGGGATATATCTTTTACGTTTGATCATAAACTTAATTGTTTAAAAGAATGTAGTAATATAGAATTACTTGTTTGACTTTATGTGATAACATATCTAAAACACAGATAAAAATGGTTCAATGTCGACCGAATGAGGGTTAAAATAATTGTAAGCTAATTTATTCATTTCACAGTCTCATCTTTTATTTTTGAACAAATCTTTAAAATCATGCAGAAACGCTGCTTTTTTCATTAACTGTTAAATAATGCTACGAATAAGCTAGTGCGCCAATAGTGTTTGCTTGCATGAATCTAAGGATGGCCGATTTTTGTGGACATATTAAAGATCATGCAAAACGCTAAGAGGCGAAAGAAACGAGTGTGAAACACGCGCGTGTATGTTTATTTTGGTGTGTTACATAGAGTAAAATACAAGATAATTTTGACAGAGGCAGTGCCGTTTTTCGCAAATACATTGATAACAGTATTATCTTATCATAACACCATACAAGTACGTGCGACTTGTCAATGAATCCTCAGCGTAACACTGTAGGATCAGGTGTCATAAATCAGCCATACAAAAAGAGATGCATACAGATGTTTTCGTAATTCTGAAGAATGATGCTGCTTTTGAGAAAATTAATAAGAAAATTATACTGTATAGGGTAGGAGGTCCAATTATTGACACTTTAAGGATTAACGTTATTCCATTTCTTGATAATTCATCGGTTAAAGACATACGTTTTTCATTTTATTTATTATTATCCAAAATATTTACTTCAGAAAGAAATTCGTGACTTTCAATATTTGTATTATTATTTATAAATTTATTGATACAGACGAAAATATGCAAAAGGATGTTACTGATACCTAAATGTTAAATAGAAGCAGCTAAATAAGTCGTTGAATCGTCATTGTTTATAGTTTTTGTAATCTAAAGATTTATGTTTTATTATATTAATAATTTAAATGTATGATTATGACTTTTTCTTTAGTCTTGTTTTCTCTTTTGTTAATAAGACACGTGTAGTTCTTACTCTTCTCGTCCACTGGACTTTTTTTTACATAAAATGAATAGCAAAAAGATGGTGCTACCCTTTTTATTATATAAATTGCATTAGAATGTTGTCAAATTTATTTAGTATGATTTTATAAAGTTTATTCAATATTTTAAATATCGCAGCATAACGTGAAAGTAATTGGGTAGATGCAAGTAATTGCTCCCCTCTCCTATTCTAATGGTAAAAAAAATCGAAAAGAATAAATTAGTGAGAAAGAAAACGTGCACGCGTGCGTTGGGACGGAAGAGAAAGAGAGAAGGGCGGCTACTTGCATGTGCATGCAGAAAGGTTTATGGTTACGGTTGGGACCTTCCGTGTTAAGGGTTCCGTGTCGCAGGATGTGAGCGTTAGCGAGGAGTCGCCGAAAAAGGAAAAGAAGAAGAAGAAAGGCCTCAGGACACCCTCTTTCCTAAAGAAGAAGAAAGAAAAGAAGAAGTCGGTTGAGGCGTAGGTAGTCCTAACTTTGGTACGTATGCTTAAATCACAATATTGGTACTAATATTTCTATTTGCATCTATCATCATTATTATCTTATCAAAGTGTCTTGTTCAGTTGACTTCCATCTTTTGAAAATATAAACTGATATTGTGTTAAATAAAATATTCGATAAAACGTTATACCGTACATATTATAATCAAACGTTGTATATGATTGATTGTGCGAAGGAACACTTCTTAGAAGTGTGAGTAAAAAAATTGATGCAATGTAAATATGAAGGAAACGTATAACTCTCATCTTTCACTTAAATAGTTATTTCATATATGTATGTCGTCGATTCCTGTATTCTGAAAGTACTAGGAAAGGAGTTCAAAAAACAAAGGTAGGCTAGTGATTTCTGTGTCAGAATATCTATTTTTTTTAAAGTAGAACAGCTGCTGGCGCTACTGTAATTCGCATAGATGCAACAAACTTAGAAATCATCTTTTATAGTCAGTTAGAAATCATGATAATTCTAACAGTATTTATAAAGTCATATATTATCATTTGAATACATATATAAATTATTTCTTATTCATTAGTTTTTAAAAATAATAGGAAACACATAGGGTAATTGCCAAAATATTATTTATTAAAAATTTTATTGTATTTTGTTCATTTTCTACTTTCAGACACTGCCACGAGCAAAAGCTTATCGCAAATAAAAGAACAATTATTGAATGAAGATCAAATCGCGAGACAGAAGAGTCGAAGATCGCAGAAGCGAGTCAAAAGTGCATATATCGGAGATGAATGAAAATAGGAAATAGAACATAGAAAATCGAAAATTGAAATAACCATGCAACAATCACAGCATCTTTCCAGGACTCAAGACTGCCATCGCATTACATCTACGATAAGAAACTATATTGTACTGTTAATGTTTTTACGTTTTTAATTTGTTAAAGCGTCGCGCTGAACTATTTAATCCGCTATTTAATTTTGCCTCCCCAGCCCCGTTTGTGTAATGCAATAAAACAAAACAAAGGAAATACGTCTATAATTGACAAGAAAGAAATAGAAAAAATTCATTATGGTTGTATCGTAGTTCAACCTCGATTTTCCACTTCAGCTTCATCCTTATCCTTTTTTGTATCATTTCTTGTCAAATCATCGTGTGCGCGTTATAATGTTCTATATTTATACGTATTTCAAATTGATTGATAATGTATTATTGTATTTTTCAAAATTACTGTACGTTTGCCTTTACTCAAGATATATACATAATATGCTACTTTAACTATTCAAAATGTAATAATTGTATCCGATGATAAAAATGATTTATTACTGGTATATATTGAGAGAAATAGAATTAACTTCAGTGAAAAGAAAAGGTGATAAGCGAAATTCAATGGTGAATAGAGATGAAAAATATGAGAGATAAAGGAACATAAAAAGGAAATAAGTTGATATTAATACTCATCGGTATTATCCGCTTCTACTTCAGTGGAATCTAATCCAACTTCTTCATAATCCTTTTCAAGAGCTGCAAGATCTTCACGAGCCTCGGAAAATTCACCCTCTTCCATGCCTTCACCAACATACCAATGAACAAAAGCTCTTTTAGCATACATAAGATCAAATTTATGATCCAACCGTGCCCAAGCTTCAGCAATAGCAGTTGTATTGGACAACATGCAAACAGCACGTTGTACTTTGGTTAGATCTCCACCTGGTACAACAGTGGGTGGTTGATAATTTATACCAACTTTGAATCCAGTCGGACACCAGTCAACAAACTGTATCGTTCGCTTCGTTTTAATAGCAGCAATTGCGGCATTTACATCTTTCGGGACAACATCTCCTCTGTATAGCAAACAACAAGCCATGTATTTGCCATGCCTAGGGTCACATTTAACCATTTGATTTGCTGGTTCAAAGCAAGCATTGGTAATTTCTGCAACCGAAAGTTGCTCATGATATGCTTTTGCGGCCGATATTATCGGAGCATAGGTAACCAAAGGAAAGTGGATTCTTGGATAAGGAACTAAATTCGTCTGAAACTCAGTTAGATCTACATTTAAAGCTCCGTCAAATCGTAATGAAGCTGTTATTGAAGAAACAATTTGTCCAATCAGTCTATTAAGATTAGTATAAGTTGGTCTCTCAATATCTAAATTTCGAAGACAAATATCATAGATTGCTTCATTATCGACCATAAAAGCACAGTCCGAATGTTCAAGAGTTGTATGTGTTGTAAGAATGGAATTATAAGGTTCAACGACTGATGTGGAAATTCGAGGAGCTGGATAAATTGCAAATTCTAATTTTGATTTTTTTCCGTAATCAACAGAAAGACGTTCCATTAATAGAGAAGCAAATCCTGATCCAGTACCACCACCGAATGAATGAAAAATAAGGAATCCCTGTAATCCGGTACATTGGTCTGCTAGTTTTTGTATTCGATCAATGACTACGTCGATAATTTCTTTGCCAATTGTGTAGTGACCACGAGCATAATTATTCGCTGCATCTTCTTTGCCAGTGATCAGCTGTTCTGGATGAAAGAGACGCTTGTACGTTCCAGTGCGGACTTCATCTATAAAAATCAACATCAACGTTATTTGTATAACTTTCGCTAAATAAATACTATTCTTTTTCTTTCTTACCAACTACTGTAGGTTCCAAATCGACAAATACTGCTCTAGGTACATGTTTTCCGGCACTAGTTTCACAAAAAAAAGTATTAAAACTATCATCGCCTCCTGTACCAAATCTTTTATCTGATGGCATTTCACCATCCGGTTGTATTCCATGTTCCAAACAATAGAGTTCCCAACAAGCATTTCCAATTTGAACTCCAGCTTGACCAACGTGAATAGATATACACTCACGCTGAAACAGCATAAAAATTTTACTTAGAAAAATTCTGTTTATTATTTTTGTTCCCATTCTATTGTAGTTTGTTACTTCATACTAAGAATATTAAATCCACACCACTTCGAAAAATCATACAAAAAAACTAATTTTTTCTACTTTCTACTTCTTAATCGATGATTCAAAACGTTTACGTTAAAACAGATTTTGTTGGAATTAATAATTCACTAGGTTTTACTCTTTTTTAGTTAAATTATTGATTTCTCCTTTCTCTACTTTTTGTTTGATTTCAATAATCATTGTCAATAATTCTCTTACCATTTTGATTGTATGAAAATATTAAATCTTACTGATTGTTATTACGTTTATAAATAACAATTAAACGTAAAATTTGTTAACAACGAACAACACGTTTGCACAGAAGATGGATATTACTTCCTTGGACGGTTAAAACTTAATGACGCAACACGAGAATGCTTGTCGGCCTCTTATACATCCTCTGCTTCGAATCATCTCAAAATGTCCACAAAATAAATATGAATAACCCTCTTGAAAAAATTTATTTTTTCATTACATTTTAAAATTAGATTTCTTTGAATGTCGCATTAAACTTTACGCATTTATATTAAATTATTAAAATTTGAAATTTAAGCTTAACAGGTTAAATGTAAGAAATTGTTTTGACGAGTTCGTTCTTAGTTACGTCGTACTTAAGATCAAATATAATAAACGGATATAAATAGTATATCACAGTTACAACTCCCTTCTGTTAGCCAAGTTGTATGCAACTAGTTGAACGAAAAGTTAGTGTTGCAAATTCTTGCATTCTATTTTTGATTGAGTATGTATGTATCTCTCCTTTTAACTTTTGCAATTTGGTCACTCTGCAATAAAACAATTTTATTATTATTTTCAAAATTTTTACGAACTATTTTTATATTATTAAGTTTACGTATTTTATGTATAAATAAAAACTATATGAAAAATGTAAGAACTCGTACCTAAAATTTTCTTCTATATTTTATTTTAAACTTAAATAAAACGATCCTTTAATATTAAAAATAATATTTTTATTTTATGTATCACTTTAAAGAATTTTTATACGTAATTATATCTGCATAACATTTTAGGTCTATAATAGCGAGTTGATAATTAAATAATAATAACTGATGATTTTCCAAAAATGTCAAACACATCTTTTAAATATGAATAAGAAATCTGTTAATATATATTGCTAACATATTGATATTAAACAATTAACTTTTATTGCATTTACCTGTAAATGGTTCAGTTCTTAAATATTAAATATACTGATTATTTCAGGGGTAATTAATCACAATCAGATATAGATATTTTGAATTAACTACAAATTGGCGGAATGCAAACATGAATCACTTGTCAAAGATATTCAAAAGAGTATACTTTTTGCTATGCGTGTTATTATAGAATTAAATGCTTTGTAAATATAAATATAATGATAATAATAGCAAATATAAATGATAACAGAAATATTATATGTGTATAAATATGAATTAAAATAACATATAACTGTGTTAAGTACGGTGCTTAATGTATGTAAACATAACCTTTTTCTTTTACTAATCGTACATTCAATAAATAAGGTTTTGAGAAACAGAAGTACAGAAAAGTGCATGTATGCAAATTTAATTATGTTTGTGAGGTTAATATTAAGTTAGTTACAAACAATTAAGTAACATAATATGGGACGTAGTCGTACACCCTCACCAGGAAGACGAAGAGACCGTTCCCGAGATCGAGATCGAGAACGTGAACGAGATAGAGACCGAAGAAGGAGACGTTCCCGAGAAAGAAGAAGGAGGTATTTCTTATTATTTTTTATTAAAATTGAACACTATGTTCATATAGTTAAGAATTAATATAAATTTAAAATGATTTCAGATCTGCTGAACGAGACAGAGTAAAATCAAGAGATAGAGAAAGGGATCGTGAACGAGATAGGCATAGACGATCATACAGTAGATCCAGATCAAGAGAAAGAGATAGGCCTAAATCTAAACTAAAACCCACAACATCAGAACGTCCTGTAATTACAGGTAAATTAAATTTTATCAAAGAATAATATGAATTTAAATGAGTAGTTGTTCTCTAAATCAGTAACTTACAGAAGCAGATCTTCAAGGAAAAACACCAGAAGAACAAGAAATGATGAGAATAATGGGTTTTTGTGGTTTTGACACTACTAAAGGCAAAAAAGTCGAAGGAAATGATGTGGGTGCTGTACATGTTATTTTGAAAAGAAAGTACAGACAATATATGAACAGAAAAGGTGGATTCAACAGACCACTGGATTTTGTAGCATAAAATTATAAATGTAAGAATTTTATAAAGCCCCTTATATTTCATGGCAAGTTTGCGGATTATAAAACACTGTATAAGTTTTGTTGGTTTCATAAATCTGATTAGAATAACAGAATGTATACACAAAACACAGATACTTTATTTTTTAAAAATAACAAAGATAAATAGGGTATCTAAAATTTTATATTTAAGAATTTTGATCAGATATATTTCAATTTTCTGTTCTACGTCGTTTTCTAATGGATTCATCATCACTATTCCTATCAGCTTCGTTCATGTTTGAATTGTGAATTTCATTTTCAGAAGTTTCTGGATTTGATGGGGTGAGCTATAAAAAACAAATTTACATGCAAAATTACATTAATAAATTTATATATATATGTATATTTCTTTTTGTTTTTTACATTACCATGCTCACATCCATTTTTTCCAATCCTTCTACTAACTGTGGATTTTTTATCCTAAAATCTCTAGTTATGCTGTGTTTTAAGTAGTTTTCTAATGGTATCTATTTAAAATCCACAAAAGAAAAAACTTGTAAATATCAAACAATATAAGAGGATCAAATGATTACTACTATTGTTTTATAGTTTCATACTTACGTCTGTCTTTTTGCCAAGTAATAATATTTCTTTGTTAAACTGTTCAATCTCATACACGACGCGTGGTATAACTTTAGTTTCTTTTAAAATTTTATTCCTCTGCACACATGAGTCGAATTTCGAATGTGTTTTAGTTTGATTCTCCTTTAATGAATATTTTGTAATAAAATAACCAATAAATTGTTAATAATGCCATGAAAATTATTTAGTTACAAAAGTAAAAAATTAAAACATACCTCTACATATGTTACCATGTTATAAAAAGCCGTCTTTAATGGTTTACCAGCTAGCTGTACCACTTGAATGAATCTATAACAGGTATTCAGTAAAACAACTTTATGATATTAGTTATATAGGGTAAATCACATAATGTAATCACCTTAAATTATACTGTTGTATCCAATTGAATGATTGTTAATGAAATTTTACTTTTTAGCAGTCATCTTAAGATTTTTTATAAATTTATGCGATAGCATAATATCGGGGGCAATAATTATGTTGGTAATACATCTAATTACGATACTCTATTGGTGGTTTATGAAAAGAAAATTGTAATTCATTTTCTAGGAATGTAGTATATTTCTGTATATTTTGAATACTATCATACATGTGTAGTTTAAAAAGAAAAAATCGACAAAAAAATTATTGCAGTCATCTTAAAAATCTTTCTGAATCATATTATATTGCACAAGTTATTCATTGATCCATGAATAAAATAATCTAAGGTGATCACATTATGCAGTTTATTTTAAAACATTAAAGATATTTTTAATATAAAATTTTATTACATAAACCGATATATATAGAGTACATACTTAGCTGCTTGAAATGCAACATTTTGACTGCTTGACTTTGCATAAAAGTATCTTGTAAGAATTGCAAGTAAATGATAGAAGAATTGCAAGTTTCTAAATGTAGCATCAGTACGTGGGCCTGGTTTAATTGATGTATTAGCTAATGTATAAAGTACTTGAGCAAGAAAAGATAATTGTTTACAAAGATTTCGTTCTTTTTCTCTTAAATTGTTATTCCCTATTAGGATAATATAATTTTCTATTACAAATGTTATTAAACAAATCTTGATTATAATTTTGAATTTATACTCACAAACTTCGTCGACCGTTCCAGGTACTCGAGATATAGCATTTTCCGCTTTTAACCGCTTTAATAACCAGTAAACATTATCTAACTTTTCTTTAATATGACTGTTTAATACGTTATAAATTTGTAATACGGAATCTTCGTGTATAATTTTATATTGCCTATTCGTTACTGATTCAGTCTATATTTAAATAAATATAAAGATTAACTTTACAAGCAAAAAACAGTTTTTCCTTCTTTGTATGAAAGTTATTGCTTACACTATCAATACTTCCAACTTTGTCACATAATTCTACACAAATTTCATTCAGTGTTTCTCCATACTCTTGAGCACGTTCTTCCAAGTTTAACAAAAATTTTACAATTTCAGAAGCGATAGAACTTTGAATATTCTCTAGCCCAATCATACTTTTGATACACTCGAGCAACTTTTATATTACATAGATTATTTATATATGTAAATAAAAAAATATATAATTTGTACATAAGATACTGTACAAACCTGGTTAGAATCATAATTTTCAAAGTTAATTTTATACGTGAATTGTTCCATTATTTGTAATAACAAAAACGATATTTTTGTTCTCTCCTCATTGTCTGTTTCTTCAACAAGTGATTTTTCTAAGTATGGCTTCAATGAAAAAATAATTTCTTCTAATTGAGAATTAGTATCCACTAATTTTAAATCCTTCTTAGATTGTACTTTACCTGAAAGCAATAAATAACACTACATACCAATTACTATATTGGATAAGTTAATGCAGGATAATAAACAAGCTAATTATATTATAATTATTATATAAATACATACACATCGAATTAAGAAACGTTAGTAACTCAGATGAAAAAAGTGTACAAATAGAGCAAGATATTTCTTTGAAACATTGTAAAACTAATATGGTTACTTGTTCATCATCTAGAAGTGCATCATTTGAATTTAATATAAAACATTTATAAAGTAGTCTAAACAATAAAAAACCTTTATTATTAATAATGAAAAAATGAACATACAACAAAATTAAACATTTTCTTTTTTTTATTTTAGACTTACCCTCCAATTCGAATATATGTGTTTAGATAATGGTTCTGCATTTGAGAAGTATCGTTCATCAATGATCCTATACGTCGTACAAATTGTTCACATGTTTGCAATATGTAGCAACAAAAGTTGCGATTTTTCCGAAGTCCAAAATCATTTTGAGTTAAAGATTGTCTATTCGTGAATAAACATTTAATTGTATTGGGTCTACATCTTGAATGTTCCCTAAGTTTTGACTTCATTTTGATCCAATACTGTAACCATCCTCTCTAAACCTTTATTGACTTTAAAATGATATTGAATCAAACAGCATAATCTCAATTAATACGAGTGTTAGGCACTCATCATTAGATCATGATAATATTGGATTTTTGTAGTATTGCAGTGTATCTAGCTCAAAACCTTGGGAAACATTAGGACAATTAATATTTTCTACATCCAATCGATTATAATTGTACTTACGAAAATAAAAGCGATAAACTTTGATAAATCACGTCCAAATCCATAATAGTGGTTGGTATTATAATATTAGTTGATTTGTTGATCTTTTTAGATGTATTACTTACATTGTTGTCCTTCTTAGCTCTACCGCCATCAACTGTTTTCACTTTTGAACATTGCTAGAATAATATTAATTTTTTATATGAAAACGAGGTAGATATGGTATAGAAAAAAATAATTTTTACCATTTTAATAAAATCCATAAATCGTGTGTAACCTTTGAACAAATTGTTAATTTTATTAAGACTATCCTTATTTCCCTTCAACCACTGTCCAATTTGAAATGCCATTAAAGCTTCATAAATCTCAATAGATATGCTAAGGTTCTTTAACTTAGTTTTTGATTTCAAAAAATCTTCATGAGATAGGTCAGTTCCTTGCTCCTAAAATAATCAATATACATTATATTATATTAATACATATCTATGATTTTTTACATCAATATTTAAATTTTAATTACCAAATTTAAATGTTCTAATTCTGTAACTATCATTCTTCTACATAATGACTCTAGAGTATCATGTAATTTTTTAAATACATTTAATTCCCTTGCAACTGTACTATTATATATTTTTTGTAATGCAAATATCAACTGAGCAATAGGTTCTTGTAAAATCACATCCTTTTCACAAATATTTGTACATAATTCAAGTTTTATAGGTGGTAAAATACTATCATCTGTATTGAAGTAAAGATTTAAATGTGAAAACATCATATCTAATAAAATTTCTGTAATGTCAGGAGTTTTAATCACAGTACTGTACAAGGCTGAAAGTGTAATAAAGAAGTGGGTAAGTGAAGTTATCTGAAATATCAGATTATTACATTACTAATATGTAAATAAATTTTCCTCACCTTTATAAAAATGTAATCTGACCTCAAACTCATAAGCAAAGCTCTTTTTCAATATATCTAATATTTCGTAACATAAAGTTTTATCGCATTCTGTAATCGATTTTTCTTGCTGTGAATTACATTCTAAAGTCACCTAAATTATATAATAAAAATAATTTTATTTTTATTTCAATGATTAGTAATAATAATAATAATAGTTTTCTTTAAATTTTACTGAAAATTGTACATACCTGAGTTAATATTGACTGTGAGCTAGAAGTAGCAGTATATCCTGAAGAACTACAATGTTGACTAAGTCTAAAGCTACCCAGAGAATGCATTTTAGAGTATTTTAATATCTCAAGAAATCCTGTAACTGCTAACTGTCGTTTTAATGTACCTTTTCTATAAAGAGCTTTTCTCAAAATCAACAGAAGATTTTCTCGTATATTAGGCGAAACGTGTACTAACGGAAAAATAGCATTTAAAACTCGACTAGCAACCATATTAGGCAAAAATAACAATCGTTCTAAGATAGTCATAATCAAAACTTGGTGATCCAAAACAATTATTGATAACTCACGACACATATACTTTAAACAATCTAGAAATAAATTTTAGTTATAATAAATAAATAATATTACATCTGAGATAGTTTTACAATACTTAAATTTTTTCTATTACCTGTATAGTGTGTTGTTGGTGTACTTCCTACTACTATTTTGTTAATTAATTCTTGTAAGACAACTGGAACTATTTCATGACGGTTTTTAATAATTTCTCGTATTATTTCAGATCCTATGTGCCACATGGCTGTTGCATCATTTTTAAACTTTTGTTCAACATTCATTAATGTAAAAGCTAGACTTGTAAGACCCCTTAGTACTAAATGACGATCTTTATTGCTGTGGGATGATTACACAGTAATACAAAGCATAACTTTGAGAAAAAAAAATATTAATTAAATTGACCTGCTATTGATGACTTGTTGAATAATCTCAATTATAGTACGAGAAGAAGGTAAAAGTTGCCTCAACCATGCACTACTTTGCCGTTTTCTGTTTTCTAAACTACTGTTAACAATGGCCATCTTCAAGATTTCAAAGATCTATTAAATATATTTCATATCAAAATAGTAAAATAAAAATATTACAAACTCTTCACTACAAGAAGAAAAATAATTGCATATTTATAAACATTAGTACCTGATCTTCATATATACCCGACACTGACATTAATACTGCAAGTATAAATGGTTGTAATACATATTCTGGAGTATGAGACACATGTTTAACAAACCGAATAAAATCTCTCATGTTTTCATGATTTAATTGAGCAGCTTGATACACATGGTATAAAACAGTGCTTTCAGTATCCTGTACTTCTTTCTTATTAATTATATCTGAAATATAAATTGTAAAAAGGAATAGCACATAAAACATATAATAGATATACACAAATTATTTTATTCAATTATATGCTTTTATTTACATACCAATGTCTTCAAGGCTGCCTTTGTCATCTATAGAAACTGCTTTTAAATAACAAGATTCAAAGTACTTGGACAAGGTACCTAAGAGTATTTGATTATCTTTATCTTTGCATAATTTTAATGCTTGATAAGTAAATGCAGGTACTTGATCTAAAGGTAGACTTGGTAGAACAGAACATAATGTTTTCAAAACTTCAGTAGAAGCTATCTTATCCAATGCCATATCCCTTTACATAAAAAGAGTCAGATAAGATTCCAAATCATATAACATTCAATAATTTAAATGCATAAAAATATTTACCCAAACAGTTTTGCCAAAGATGGTAAGAGACTAACATTCCACTGATAATTGCATATAGCTTTAACAATTAATGATTTATATTCGGTTCCTGAAACTTCAGCATCTGCATAGAAAACATATTTTTCATCTTCCAGTGTTTCAAGTAATACAGGTAATAAATCTTTCCAACTAAAATAAAAGAAAAAGAAAATCATCTACATAATTATTGTGTTAAAAAGAAGAATAAGATAAGTAATAAAAAACAAACCTGTGTAATTCATTGTCATTATTACAAATATTTGTAAGACAAAAATCAACAAGTTTAACAAGATGCTGCTTTGAACATTTTGGTAATTCAGAAATTATTCGATTGATGATTGCATTTGTTTGTCCTGTAGATATCTTAGCTTTTTCTGAACTTTTTAAGATAGATTCAATGAGTTGACGTCGTTTTAATTGACAAGCATCAGAATCGGAAAGTGGTTGCAAAAGATCATTTAATATTTTTGTAGCTTCTACTCTATAAATACTGCTGTGTACTAGTTGCATAAGCTAAGAAAATTGTTTCTTTAATTTGAATATCATTTATTCCAAATACTAGTTTTATATTGTTGTTAAAATAAGATTTTTTTGGTTACCTCTTCCGTATTCAAATGTTGAATAAATGCGCGTAATTCTAATTTATCCCCATGTTTCCTTAACTTTTCAAAGCGATGATACATGTTTCGATTTTTGCAGTTAAACCTACCTATTAGTTTCGTTTTCTCTATTCAAAATAAAAAAAAGTTTACGTAGCAATAAATTTCTTTCCTGTTCATTAGATTACCAAGAATCGTAAATTTCAGATCATTCTCGTATAGAGGACGTTAAACTCCATACAACAGATGTTACGGGGTTAATTGTTAGTAGAAGAAAGAAAAAAGGCGGGAGGATACTTTACTGTGTGCGTAATATATTAATATGAGCAGTTTATTTGTAAAAAAATATAGGATATAAAATTATATAATATGCGTAGTTTACGAAATGGAAACCAAAGTTTAAAAACTATTCTTCTAGTTTGACTCGTAAATCATATTACAATTTTTTATTATTATTTAAGTATGATTTGTTTCTGGCTCTGTTCACTGTTTATAAATATTATTCAAATGGTACAAAGACAAATTATATTTCTTTTGGCTCGATAAATAAAGGTACATACAAATTTTATTTACTTATGAATATTAATTAACTGATTCATTTTACTTATTTACGAATATTTATTTAGTTAATTATTTTGTTTATGAACATTAATTTATTTATTTATATTAATCTTATGTTATACAAAGCGATAGAAAAAATTTGGAGCAAAGCAAACGACGCAAAAGTTTCGAAAACAAGAGTAATAACAGTTTGAATCATTTTCATCAATATTACGGCCAAGAATTTGGCAAGAGGGTAGAAGGATAGAATAAATGAATCGCAATAATCGTCTTTTTTGGTGACAGTAACCAGTCGACAGTTTTGGATTTTTAGTCCAAGGTCGGAGGGGATAAGTCAACGATATTGTTGAGAGAAAAAGAATAAGAAGAAAGATCGGGCGTGGTGGAGAAAAGCATACGAACGATTACGCATGTTCCTATGGCGAAAGTTTTTTCGGTACTCGTTCGAAACACGCCCTTGTACCCCACCTGATTCTGGTCGTGGCACCTATCTCGTTCACTTAGTCGTGCGGACTATATAAGATTTCGGCTACGAAAGGATCGACACGCATTTGCTTTCGTACCATTGTTAACGAATCAGCCAAAATCTATCCAAATCGACAATGTTCTCAAAGGTAAGTTATGCACAATAAAATACTTTAGTAAATAAATATAAGTTCCACGATTTTGATAAGCAGCATCAAATTCTATGGTTTTGCTTTTCAAGTTTTTGTATAACTTGTATGCAGGCCCGTATTTCGTATGTGAAATATATATGTTCAGGAAAAAGAAAGAGACAAATTTGCTGTGTCGATTTTTAATAATTTTATTAACTTTGTTCTGTCTTTTTCTTTCGTAGATCATAATACTTGCTTGTGCTCTTGCAATGAGCAACGCTGGTTACTTAGCACCGGCAGCTGCTGGGGAGTACACTTTGACTACAGCGGCGCTGACATCGACATCCGACAATATACTTCGCAGTTCTGGAAATTTGGCGCAAATCGCGACTCAGTCGAAAACGATCTCCACACCGTTTTCAAGCTCAAGCAAATCTGATATTCGCGTAACCAATCCCGCGATTTATGCCCACGCTGCTCCAATAGCCTATGCTGCAACACATGCTGCTCCAGTAGCATACACCGCGGCACATGCTGCTCCAGTAGCATACACCGCGGCACAGGCAGCACCAGTAGCATACACTGCGACACATGCAGCACCCTTGGCTGCTGCAGCTCATCCAGGTCAGCTTCTTGGCGTCGCCTACTCGCCGGCAGTGGCTGTTTCGCATATGGCCTACAGCAGCCCCATTGGCGTTTCTTACTCCTGGTAATCGTTAACTCTTGGACCGTTGCTGCCACCACAATTCTACATGACAATTCGATTGAGATTACTATCATACTATATTTGTATTTGACGTCTTCCTCTATTTCTATTTATTAAATATAGTATACATTAAAATGTAACGAACAAGTTTGTTGTCTATGTTTGTCTCATTAATCGCACGATTGCTCCTCGATTGGTCGTCTCAAGTTCAGACACCATTCATGGTGCATCGCAATCATGTCCAAATTTCTCCTTTTTAACAACGCTAAACGAAGCGAAGGATTAAATGGAAACGGCAGAAACTAGCTATACGATCGAAATAATTAAAAGGAATCGAACGAACAAAGATATTTACAGAATTTCTCGGTGTAGGTATAGAGTAACGATTGTACGTTTATTGAATATTCGATTATTACATTCTGTGACAAAGTAAATCGTTTGGGTTGTAACAACGATTCGTTATCGATACGAATGTTTGGGCACATCTCATAATCGACAGCGGCAAAATCTTTAGATAACCTTGACGGCTCCTATCCCGTTCAAGGCCAAACCATTAAGTCCCAGAGATGTGGCCGCCAAACCATTGAGTCCCAGAGGAGCGGTCGTCAAACCAGCGATAGCCGGTCCGGCTGCGATCGCAGAGGTCAGTCCAGGTGCAAGAAGCGCTGGTCCAGCAACCGCAGCTGTCACTGGAGCTGAAATCGTAGCGCAGACATTCGTAGTAAATCAAATTTTGCGATTAAACTAAGCGAAAGAAGGATAAATCGAACGAGTTATTGGCATGTCGGTCCTCGTTTCGTTAGCGAACCGCATCTATCATCGGTTTTGAGTTCGAACTCTTTATGCGCCTGTTCGTTAAACGATTGACCGTCTACACGAACGTGTCTATGTAACAATGGTACCCGGTGGGTGTCGCGCGACTAAGCGTGGTATATGAACAGACAACGGAACGGTAAACGGAGAAAAATGAAAGAGCAGGACGCGAGAAGTGTGCGATAAGTAAGATATTAAGGCGAAAATTGGAATAGTAGAGAGTAAAAGGTACGTTAGAAAAGCGGACTAACATGTAATATCGATTCTAATGCGTAAAGGAAACGTGTCGGCAAGCGACTGCCAAGCGCCCGATTTCCTCTCGACATCGACATATCGTAGACCCGTGTTGCGATGTCGTGAAACATCACGGCTAGGAAAGATTAACGTAAAGACGCATGTGTACACACATGGCAGGCGTCGCTGTACAGCGATTAATCGATCTACGTGGCGATAAAATAAATGTAGGCTGAGTTGTGAATGATAGAGAGTAAATTGGCACCCAACAATCAGGTACCTGTAACGGCGGTCGCCGTCACAATTCCAGGATTGTTAACGCGCACGTCCGCTCCCCTGACGCTACTGAGCGGTGTATCTATGCTGTTCGCAGAGGCCGATATGGAACCTAAGTTACCGATACCCCGTATCAAATTGGAGCTGGATGTTGCGATAGTTGGTACAGCGACCGTTGCTGCAGACAGAGGAAGACCCGCTTGTTGCACCGCGAGTGCCGCAGGCCCGGTTGCGAGCAAACCACCGCCTATCACTCCAGCTTGCCCGACGGCCAACAGGCAACCGCAAATCACCAAGAACTGAAAAATAAATTTCCAATTTCTCCTTCTGTCTGACTGTCTCTCTTTATCTCTCTCTCTCACTTTTTCTCTTTGTCTTTCTAATCCCTATCCTTTACATTTTACTCGAGTCATCCGGATCAATCGCAACGACTTATTTACAGGGTTAGTATAGAAAATCGTTTTTCAACATAATCAAAGTTAAATATCTTAGTTACATATAGATTACGGATTTTTATGTACCGATCGAAAATTCAAGTATATAAAAGTGTACAGGATGTACATAATGAGCAAACGTTTATAGAGTAAGATGGATCTTTGTTTAAGTTCCGTTTCTTTAACTGCGCTTACAAGAACTCAAATTTGCATAAAAATTCGCAGTTTAGTTATATATTTAGTGCAACCCCTAGAGATTGTAGGCTCTGCTACTCTAATTTTAATATAAGCAACATCAATAAATTTTTAAGTTTTGATGTTAACAGTAACGAGCCAATGATTGAATATTAACAGAACAAATGCTTGTTATTACTCCAAAATGAGATGCTCTACAAAGTTTACTTAGATTTTTCTTTCATTGGATTTATGTTTTACAAAATGTGAAAAGAGATAATTATAAATGCAGGTCCGGGGTATGTGCCCCGTTTGCCTGATGCTAAAGGCAGTACTGTATGTATTACATCTTTACTTACTCTGAACATGATGATAGATAGTAGTAGCTGTTTCTTTGCAGTTCAGAAGCAACAAATGAATTGAATGCATCTAGTAATTCTGCCAGTCTATTTATACGCAAGCTCCTGTGGACCTGTCTAAGGTGGACAACTTGAAACATTTTTTTACCGAAAACTTGGTATCGAGTGTCCGTCGACCAAAGGCAACCGTATTGTATGGGAGATTCATAACGAGCCGACATTGCGACACGTATACACTCTGGTTCAGAAGTATCAGGACATTTATGAAAAGCTAGAATAAACCTAAAAAGTGATTAGAAAATTATTAAACTGTTTTTAAAATTATTATCTAGTTTGGAACCTTGGGTTGTAAAGAGTTCATGTACACAGTGTTACAAGAAAAATATTTTAATTGGGAATATTGGAACATCTCATAAGGTTGCTAAAGATAAAAAAAATATTTTTGTAATGACAACCTTGATATGAAGGAGATCAGATGGTTGTATGATATATGTAGATTCAATGGTGAAAGAATTTTTTAGGTCAGATTTCTTTTGTTAAATGAAACACTATATTTTCCAAATTATAAACATTAATCACACTATACAAATATAGCATTTCATTTGGAGAATACTGTAAGAAACGTTAATTTCAAAATCGTTTACAGAAACGTATGTTTCTTACACCGAGTTTAATTTTTACGTAAAAACTTTCATGAATCCTGTTAACAAGAACAGCAAGTGATCCTCTAATTATTTTGAGCAGTTTATATTTTTATTAATACCATGCTATCAAATTATTTATAAAAATCACATACTCTGAATTAATTATCAGGTTTTAACACTTAATTATATTAATAATACTTCTGGACGGGGGTGTACGTAATACTGGAGCGCATTCGATATTGTAAAATTCAAGTAGCAGAACAGTGTAATTTTTCTGAAGAAAATCTTCGTTATTTAAAAAGTCCCGTTAGAGAAAAGAAATTAAGAAATAAAACGGTTCTATGATAGAGAATAGGAGAAAAAGGAAACAGGAAAAAATCAAACGCATCAAAGTTTTTGCTTTTAATTTCGAAGCGTGTTTCATTAAATGTATGTATTACAACATCGATACCTACGTAAATTCACACCGACGGTTGAAAGACGAAGGATACAGGCAAGGGCGTAGCAAGGATCACGTTTTACGGTGACGAAAAAATGTTACACCAAAATAGATTTTAATTTTATGTATATTATTTATATTTTTATATAATATACAAAATAAAACAAAAAATTTTTTAATAATACGTAAACGAAATATTTAAATTATATTACATCACATCTTATATATCGTATCTAGAAAGTTCAGCTTAAGATCAACCTTCTAGGGTGCTCAATGTACGTGTTTCTCGTGTGAAGCTATACAAAATCCTATTTACCGTTGCATCGCGTCATCGGTAATCGATATTACATTGAACGCTAGGGGTTAGTCATAGTTGTCACCTTTTTGGATGTTACATATTCCTACACTTGTACAACACTTATCTACGACTTATTTCCATAAAAAGATTAACTTTAAATTTAAGTTTTTTTTATGAACATCGAATCTGACACTAATTTATAATATTAATTTATAATTTATAATATATTATATATAAATATATGCCCAGATATCCTGTTAGCCGATCGTCAGACTCTTGCCACATGAGGTTCGGGCGGATGCCCCCCTTGGCTACGCCTTTGAATACAGGGATACTCAACGCAATTACTCAATGCAACTGTATCTCAAATTGCAACCGATATGTCTTGCTATCTAGGCATACTATAGGATTACGGTTCAGCCATCATGTAAAGAATCGCACGTTTAATATACGTTGCATAGTTGCTAATCGTACACGATATGAACATGTACGGTAATAAACCATCATAAAGAACGTTACAATCTGCGGTAGTAGCTTATGATCGGCGGATTCGTGGTTTACTTAAAAAAGCGTTTTTCATTACTCGGAATTTAAACTGGTTTTAGTATTGCAGTTATTTGATCATCGCTGTTCATGTTAATCATCGTATACCTTGTTAATTTTTTCAAAATTCACCGTCGTCAAGATTGAATATCGTTAAAGTAATTCGAAGGAAAATGATAAAACTTTGCACATTTTGTAAATCATGTAAGTTTACCAAGATGTAATAAGAACGTGAATTCACAGCAAATTACTTAAAGAATAAAATAAAAGTATGTCCATGCAGGTGTACAAAATATTTCGTTTATTAAATTAATACTTAACAATTTGTATTTGTTTCAGGTACTTTGGAAAATAAAAGTTCAACAAAACCTTACTAAATCTACTTTTGGATGTTCAAAAATAAGAACGATCAGGAAAGGGGAGGAGTGGGATGAAGGATAGAGACAAAGAATGAACGTAAGTTCGAAGTGAACGGGAACGCAATCAGATCGCTGCTGGCCGCAGATATTACGCAATTGACATTGGCAAAGTGTAGCAAGTACGAGCACGGCCAAGAACTTCGAGATTTCACAAGCCTGCCGCAGGCGCAAAGCAGTATATTATAATTGGTAAGTTGGTCCGTCGAAAAGCCGTTTTCATTTCCTAAATCGATGCCCCAGGCCATACTTTCTCGTTAACGATAGTCAAGATTCCTGATAAAACCGGAACAAAACTGTTGAACTATTTAAACAACACATTTTGAAGGAACTGTTCAATAGGTTTATCATTGAACACCTCATTATAAATGATCGGTCCAAGTTTCATTTATTTATTATTTCTCTATAAAATACAATACAATATATTGATAATATTGTTTTTATAGTTCATAATTCTGAGCGGTTTCTTCGATAAATCGTTGATCGATTACAACATACGAAACGATTTCCGTGACATGTGTATAACAGCAGTTTCTCCGTTAATCGCATCCATTATGTAAATTTCACTGAATGTACAAACAGAGTCATCTTACCATACTCCATGATATGATTCTGTTGTAGGAATGTCGGGAAAAATATACCGAAATCACCGAGGAGTAATGCTGCCATTTGTCGCATTACTATAACAACTTAATTGATACCAAGCTTCTCCAAGGTTTGAATCAACTAATGCTCTCGAGTAAAACCGATAACGCTAACTCTTTTATTCCAAAGTTTACGTATGCTGCTTAATTGTTACCCTGATCGCTAAACATCTATTCATTCAATTACATATTACTGGTTATTCATAATTACTGCTTTCTAAATATCAACGTATTTGACGTATAATTGTACTTTCATTCGATTTTTAATCGTTTTGGACAGAAGTTCCTAGAGCACTTACAAATTCTTATGCTCTTAGTTTCTACATAAATATAAAGAATAGTATATAAACGTAACATATAGTAACATTTCTGTTTTATTTTTTCTAAAAGTTTGAAATTAAGTAAAATCAAACAATTAGTCAAGGCTGTAAAATATTTTTTTTTTTAAATAGCTCCTGCATTTCGCTTTTATGTCATGTTCTTTCTCCCAGAAAACAAGAGAACTATCATTTTCGACGTACGAGTATTTTTTCTTCTATTCCTGGCCTACAGTACAATCCTTACTTATCATAGAGTTACACGGATCTATGAAAATCAATTATTATACAAACTCTACTTTCTTAGCTAATGACAACATTAACTAAAAGCGTAAAAAAAAAGAATAAAGAAGATAACTACAAATACATTATTGCTGATTAATAATTATGAAAACTGTGAAACAAACACACCGTTAAGAATACACCCAAGACAACCAGAGATGTAAAAATTTTCACTTATTTTTATCAACGTATTTGTCAGTAAACTTCGAAAAATACGATGAGCAGATATATTGCATTTAAATTTCTACTGTATGTTTCCTTCGATAGAATGCTTTCTTACAAATTGATCATTATTAATTAACTAAGCTTGAAGCGTAAACGGATAATAATGCAAGAAAGAGCGGGCAAAAGACGCAGGTACAATTTACATCGATTACATCGACGTCGGTGACCAGAAATTCATCTCTCTTAACTCTGAAGGTTTTGCTTGAAGTACATTAGCGTAAGTAGCTGATTTCTCAACTTGCTTTTCATCGCTTCCAACATATGTAAGATTTTGAGACGATATAGATTTCTTTCGATTAAGCGCTCTAGATGGAATAGCCGAAACATCCGTGCTTGTTTCGTCTTCTTCGTCGATTTTGGCGGTAACGATTTCCCTGGATTGTCCGAAGATACTTGCCAAGATCCAACCTCCTTGATATTTTTCACGATCAAGAAGGTATGTACCGGTAAAATATCGATTTGAGGGAGTGCGTCGACGAGATTTCGGTGAACTATTCGGGCTGCCTGCTGGTGAAGCAAGCGGGGTAGCTGGTAAAGATTTACTTCCTTTCTTCGGTAGATTGTCGGCCTGTTCGGCCGCAAAGGTTTTATGAAATTTGCTAGACATCATCTGACTGGCTACAAGAACGATCGATTTTCCACAACGTGCTGGTTCGCCATGAAATCCATCATCTATTCCCTGTGACTTCACAACTTTGGTGTTCTCGATTAACGGTGTTTTCAGGCTTGGCTTGACCTCGTCTAAGAATGTAAAATCATAAAAAAGAAAAAATTAGCTTTATATCCTATTTTTCGTTATTCCAAGAAAAAGATTAGCAACTTATTGATTTTTACCATTATGCCGAATCGCATAAATATCGTATATAAAACACGCAACAAAATTATGGTACCTTTATTTGTTGTTGAAATTTTTGGTACAAATGGTTTACAGGGTAACGGATATTTGCTGAAATCGATCTCCTGATTTTTTTTCTTCTCTTCAATAACTGGTTGAGGTGTCTCTTGTGATTTTATACTATTCGTCGACGAAGCGATGTTTTGTTCTCCAAAAACTTCATCGATCGGTCGAAATTCTTGCGAAACAGACAATCGGTTTTGTGTCTTTGGATATCGGATGTAAAAAAAACTATCGTCATGAGATGGTGGGCTGAACGTGGTATCATCAAAATCGAATCTGCATAAAAATAGGAAAAAAAAACAAAAGACTGATGATCGCGTGTCATAAAGCAAGGAAGTAAGGTTAACATAGCAAACAGAGCTATCATACTCCATAAAAAGGAAAGACCTAAGTTTTCTTACAATTCTTTACACTAATACTTATGTTAGAAGATTCCCTCAACTCTGGATATCTTCTTACCGTTCGTACTCTGTTCTTTTTAGAATCAGCAGTTCGACTATAAGCTTTTAAATCCTAAATGCGCTCGAAGAAGTTTAATACCTTACTCGAGTATTTCATTAAGTTTAAATACTATGTACGATAAAATACATCGATGTAGTGGAATATGTAATGCTTGAACTAAAAGACGTTATTTGATCCGAGTTTCTGACGTAGATCGACACAGATCTACAAAGGGATAGTCGCGAAAGAGTACAGCAAATGCTATGCGTCGTAGCTAACCGCACGAGGCCGCACTACTCTTATGAAGAGTGTCTAAGAATAGCGGGCACAATGCCCATGCGATTAACTGCTTATTCGCATTGTATCGCACGTTGGCCAAACTTCATGTATAAATATTCTTTTTAATTCGTGGAACGTACATATCAATTCTTTGACGTGTTCCGTATTTTGTTTCAATCATACACTTATATAAAATAATACAAACTATAATATCTATCTGATTCATTGCATAATTTACTAATGTAAAATCAAAATACTGAAATATTCTAATTCTAATAGATTAACCTTTTTTTTCGTAAATAGTGCAATTGTTATTATCAAGTTTAGCTTTTCGTGAAATTTTTGATTACCAGCTTAACTACTAGCGATTCGTATAAATTGTTTCCAATCATTATAACCAGTTTAAACCTCTTCTTATGTATATCTTTTAAAAGCACCATAGATTTGACATTTACTGCAAGTCAAAGCTTCACAACTTCAAAACGTTTGAACTTTACAAAAGATTTGGAGGGAAACGTACCTACTATCAGTTCTTCCTTTCATCCACTGCGGCAAGGATATTCCACCGCCAAGTAATCTATCCTGTTGTCTGGTAGAACCCATTTTATGGTTCACCAATCTTTAGTTTTCTTCCAAGCACGATTTACCTCTGTTTAGTTTTGCTTATGTATTCTTTCTGCGAAATTACACTACGGGACATCGGTTTTAAAATATGCAGAGGTTCAAAATTATAATCGAAAAATTACTTCTTTACAGAATTTTCACTAAAATAAATCATTTCCTAGGAAATTGTAAGTTGTTCTACTGACCTAAAACATCAACAAAACGAACGCGAGCGTACATATGTTTGTACGTGCATACTACGTATAAAAGTTAATTTTTAATTGTTTAAAAATTTTTTCGTTCTAAATGCTTGCCATTTGGAAAGAGAAATAATATTTTTTCAACCTAACGACCCATCTATCTTTTCCTTTTTCCTAGTTTACAGTATACACTCACATTAAACGAATAAAAATTTGTAAAGCTGCAGCTATCGTATACTTTTACAAAAACCAATAGCTGATTAACGTTTCTCTATTTATATTTTCTTAACTCTACTTACTTTAAGTTTGTAATTGTTTTTATGATTGTCTCATGGTGTTTTTCACATATACATACGTATGATTTTTGTAAAAACTGCCTCCACATATATTTTTCAGAACATATTTTGTTATTTACATTTTAACTTCTATAATTGTATCGATGTTGAAACATTTTCGTAAAAAAAAGAAATCATTACATTTTATCGCGAAATAAATGATATACAAACGATGCCCATCAGAGAAATCACAGAAAAGGTATTACAAAATAAAATAATCAAATTAGAAATACAAAAATAATAAAACAAAAAACAAAAAAATTTATATTAGATAACGATTTTAATAATAAAATATTGTTTGTTTTAGAGTCTGCTAATATATTTTTTTATTCGATGTACTCAGAGTATATATTTTTCAAGTGAAATATAAACAAACGTACTCCATTCAATGAAATAATAATGCATCTATTGATCGATTATTTACTTACTCTATTTCTACGATATGTTGAATACTTTTGCACAGTTAATAACCGCATAATGATGAAATTTTGCAAGACCTCAGGAACAGTAATATTGCACCTCGCAAACAATATGACTATCCACCATTTACAGTGGAAAACTCACACAGTGTATTACGTTGCGTTGTATCAAAGGAACGAATAGCTCCTTAATAATGGAAAATTCCTATTCAAAAAATAACTAGGATAGTATAGAGAAAATGAAAAAAATTATCTCGGATGTAGTATGTGTATTAAAGAAAATTTTGATTTGCTTCGTTATATATATGTAAACACATAATAATGATAAAAATAGATCTAGGTCGTTTTGTATAATTGTAAATATATCATTCTTGTAAACTCGGATTGAAGTGAATTTCATAACCAATCAACTACCAGCCAATCCAAATAATTTGGTGAATTATTCAGTCACTAACTAGGTAAATTCTTATGCTTCCGGCACTGCGGCTGCAACTAAAAGCGTTCTTCCGGTTAAGGTCTCAGATTGGAACAATTATCAATAAGTTTGGTAAGATGTAAATCGATTTTAATCGGATTTAAATAATTAGTTTTAATATAAATTGTGTATCAAGTTTATATTATTTTTTTACATACAAATGCAAATATGTTTTCTTGCATAAAATATTAGTGATAACTATAATTCTAGTAACAGTAACTAACCTGTTACTCTTGTATTATTTACGTTTGAAAAATCATCTGATTTTATTTATAGTATATAAAAATTTGAATTTATAACAATTAATCTGTAATTATATCGATCCGTAATTTTGCAAATATAGGTAATCAGCAACGATGAAATTCAATCCACTTGTTTCTTCCTCACGTCGAAAGAACAGAAAGAGGCATTTCACAGCACCGTCTCACATTCGAAGAAGACTTATGTCAGCACCTCTTTCAAAAGAACTCCGGCAGAAATATAATGTTCGATCTATGCCAATTCGTAAAGATGATGAAGTTCAGGTAACATTAAGTAATTGTATAAATCCTAGACATCAAATAACTCTAAAAAATGCTTACTAATTATCTTATTTGAATCTTTTGTAAAGTAGATTGTATTTTTTAATCATTTTGAATTGTTTTTATACTTGTTATATTGTATATGGATTAAACATTCAAAAAAATTAAGTAATTATGTTTAAAAACTTTACTTATTGAATTTCTATTATTTTGTTTATATCTGAAAAGGTTGTGCGTGGACATTATAAAGGACAGCAAATTGGCAAAGTTGTTGCAGTATATAGGAAAAAATTTGTCATATACATAGAAAGAATACAACGTGAGAAAGCTAATACTGCTAATGTAAATGTTGGTATTGATCCATCTAAGGTAAAGAACACATCTTTTTTATATTACATTTTGATACTTAATTTGACTTTAATAGATGATGAGTTAAACCATTCACATAGATTAAGGCACAAAGCTTGACATTTACATTGATGCATAAGGTTTTCTTTTGCATCTCTGAATTTGGCTTGATTGGTCTTTTTACTGCAGAAAAGTTGGCACTGATATAATAATTCCATCTTATTTGTTTTAATAAGAAGGGATATTTATAATTCTTTAATATAAATATTTTGTCACTTATAGACAGTTATTGTGAAGCTAAAAATGGATAAGGATCGCAAGAAAATAATTGATAGAAGAAGTAAAGGTAGGCTTGCAGCATTGGGTAAGGATAAGGGAAAATATACAGAAGATTCTACTGCAGCCATGGAAACATCGTAAATTTATCATCCTTCTTTTGTATGGTTCAATAAAAACATTAATATTAGGATCACTGTATTTAATGATTTAACACCAGTCATACACTAATGATCACATATAGGTATTTTAAAATTCCAAATCTTTATTGCTTTGTTTTCTAAAATATAAATTTGAATTATATTTGTCAAAGTATAAACATATGCATGAAAGTAACTTCAATCGTTACCATGATATTATAGCATAAATTACAATCATGTTTTGTACTATAGTATATGAGTCATGCAAAAGTAGCATAATACTAAACATGTTAAACAAAACACCTCATAAATTGTTTGAAATTTATTTATATGAGTATTTATTAGTATTCAATTATTTCTTTAACTTTCTGTTCATTTAATTTTTAATTCTAGATACATGGTGATTTCATATGCGATTAGCGTGTGATTTTTTCTCGTGTCACGACTCTTGTCACTGGTTTAATGTTTACTGAAAAGAGAAAATAAGTATAACACATTTCTTGAATGATATTAATTTAAAAAACGCATAACAATTTTCTTATTATATACCTGTTTTATAAGGCTTATGAGATTTTCCAGTAGCAAGAACAAAAGAGGTACTATCTATATTTTTATATTCAACTTTATATTTTTGTTTTCCAAGTTTTAACTTTTTGTTTGTTAAAACTATTTTATTTCCCAATAATTGATTATCAAATACCTGCGTAAAAGAGAATACAACATTATATTCCTGAATTCTCTTAATACTAATATAGTAGTAAAAAATATAAGTATATTCATTATTTTACATATGTATGTAAAACATATGTACCACAGATGGAATATCCATAATAAAAAGTTCATCATCTTCTGTATCTTTGAATACGAAAGAAGGTGTTGCTTCTTCAATTACTAAATTTTCCTCTTCTATCAATTCCTGTAACTGTAAGAAGAATATATAAGATTAATATTTAAAATAATGTGTTCTAAAGTTATTATTCATACATTGCATGATCTGGCACGTATTATTTGTTCCTTATCCGTGATTATAGTATCGTTTTCTAAATTTTTCTCATTAGATTCTTTCAAATAATGACCTGTTGCACCTTTTGAATAACTTGGTTTATTACTAGTAAAAGATAATTGTTTAACATCTGCAAATGAATTCTCCTTAATTTGTTTCAAGGAAGGTTTCAAAATGTCTTCACTGTTTAAGCAATAAGTAGTTCTGCTCAACAGATTTTTATGTTTACTTATTTTTTTATTTTTTCGTGATTTGTTATCAATCTGGACTGAAATTTCATGTTTGAAATTGATACTCTCATTGTCACTTTCTGATATATCAGAAGATTCTTTAGAACGTTTAAACAGCTTGCTTCTCATATTATCAATATTGCAGTATGTATTATCATTTTCACTGAGGCTAGATTCACTGTCTATAGATAAATTTAATCTTCTTAGTTGTTGTAGTCGTTTTGTAGTTGTAGGAGAAATACCATTTTCCATGCTCTGATCTATTTCTTCTATTTCGTCAATTCTTCTATCACAAAAATCTGTCATATTCAATTCTTTCTGTTCTACATCTTTGTTGAACACTGACGTATCACTTATTATTTTAAATCTGGTTGTACTGATTTCTGTATGAGTAATTTTTGGTTGTAATTTATAATTTTGCATTTTTTCTTTATGTCTTTCTGCATTTATGTCTATATTCTCATTTATACCTAATGTACCTTTAAAACCTGATTCACTTGGCATATTGTAACCTTTAGATTTCAAATTGTCATCAAAGTCTGTCATTTTTTCCTCTTGTTCTTCTTTAATTATATTTATATTTTCATTTACACCTAGTATTATATCCTCAGAATCGGATTTACTTAACATACAATTTTGAGATTCTGAATTGTCTGTTATTTTTTCCTCTTGTTCTCCTTTATTTATATTTATACTTTCATTTACACCTTGTATTATATCCTTAGAATCTGATTTACTTGATATACTGCAACTTTCAGATTTTAACTCGATATTAAAATCTGTCAAATCATTGTTATTCAAAAATGAAGTAGTTGGTATATTTTGCTTTGTCTTTTGTACTTTATTTTTAAGTTTTTTATGCTTTCTATCACATCTTGAAAATTCTTCCTCTGTATCTTCTTCAATACCTGAATCTTTTGGTTGATGTTTTTTATTAACTCTTGAAGACTGATTTTTAAGACATTCTTCGTTTTTTATATTTTCTGCTGAAGTTCTTTTAATGGTTTCATTTTGTTCTAACTTATTAGAATGATTTCGGTGTAAAAGCAACTCTGCACCATTACAGGAATCATTAACATTTTGGACATCATCAACATTATCTAGTGCAGATTGCAAATTTTTCTTTACCCTTTTTAATATTTTTGTTTTAGAATTACTAAGTATTTCGTAATGATGATTTTCATTCATTTGAAATCTTTCATTGATTTCATCTGTCATAGAATTTAATTGTTCTGATTCATTATTATTGTTTACAATTTCTTGTACTGTAGCTGTTTTGTATGCTATTTTATTTGAATTAACATTTGCTTTAGCACCCAATTCTGTAGCTTCCTCTCCATTATATGAATTAAACCCCTTATTTACTAAATTTAAAACATTTTCCTTAGAAGTTTTTGGAAAATAATTTTTATTGTCAAGTATTTCTACATTATCATCAATAACTTTAGGGCAAATTGAATTATGTATGAAACTGTTTTTAGTTTTCTTTTTCACAGAAAAAGTGTTACTTTTAATTCTTTTCTTAACAATTTTTGGACGACTTAAATTTATATTTGTTGATGACATATTTTTTGGTTTTTGTGTAAAAATCTCTTTACTTTCTTCATCAGACATGTTTTTCTCATTGGTCTCAAGATCTATCTCATACCAATGCTTTCTATTTTTGTTAGACATATTAGTTACATAATTTGTTAAAGACAAATTAGACTTATATAGAATACTATAGTCATCATCCGAGAAACTAACATTGTCATCAGTATCACTATTAGTTGATAAATTTCGGAGAATCGAAGTTTTCATTTTAACGTATTGACTATATGATTTTAAACTATGAAACTGTTTAATTGCAAGATTCATAGCTTTATTTTTGCGACTTAATCTTCTAGATGGTATTAATTTATGTACCAAAGAATGATCTATCATTCTGCTTTCAACTGCATTTGGTATTATCTTCCAAGTAATTTCATCACCTTCCATTATATATAAGTAATTCTATGTTTATATCTTTAAAACCATTCACTAGTGATTATTACATTTAAAAATGCTTTCTGTAAAATATCAATATACTCAGCAATGAAATGTAAATATTTCTGATAAAAATTTATAAAAAATATGAATATTTATATTATAATTTTTTAAATATTGCTTATAACATTAATCGCTATATAAAATGTAACTCATATCTACTTTAATACATGTTTCACTATAATTTAGAGGTTATCTAGTCTTTTTATACGCATTACATACTAATTTAAAATTCACTGTTCTTTCCTGATTAAATTTATACATTAGTTCAATTATACACAACATCTACATCTAATAATTATTTTATGCATTTATGGTTTTCTAAAAATTATTCATGTTAAAACTTATTTCACGATACAACTACTATCATACTCAATAAGAACAAACGAAACTATATTACATTCATCATATTATGACACGATTTAGAATGTATTTTAAAATTAATATAAATCTTTTTGAAATAATTACAATACAATTTAATGAAATAAGTTTTTAATTTCATATTTATAATTATAATAATTATAGTTTTTTATGATATCTACAAATGAATAAAATAAACCTATTGTAATATAAAAATAATTTGATTAAAGAAGAATACTAAATATTTTATAATGTATATGTAATTTTTTTCATTCTCATTATCAAAATATAGAGACGAAGAAGTGATACGAAACTATAACATCTGCAAATTTTTTAATAGCAATAGAACTGGTCATTCAAAAATAATATTTTTAATGCCAGAAAAAGAAAACTTTTCAATCTGAAATTTTCATTAAAATATGTATTTATATACCGGAAGTGAATGTATCGATAAACGTAGGTACGAACAATGATGTAAATGAAAGAAAAGTGGAGGGAGTCAAAGGATAGAAGCAAAAGAAAAGGAATAACGAGATTATCAAAACATTTTATAGTTGTTTGTGAATTTGGATGTATGAGATAAATATCATTACATGTTTCAATAGCAGTAATTTAAAACGTGTATTTAGGATTAAAAGATGTTTGAAAAATTGTGTTTTGAAATTTAGTAATACATTAATAGAATGTGAGAGAAAGAAGTGCGAGAGCGCAGAAAGAACGCCGTCACGAATCACAGCGTAAACGGTTGAGAACCGATTTCAGATGAGAATTGATTATCGATGATCAATCTGTTAAGTTGTGTAGTAGAATAAAAGAAACATTTCAGTTTTGTATAATCACTTATCCTTCAAAAAAATTAAAAGAAGCTAATGAAAACAGCATTTCGAAAAACATGATTCAAAAGATTTTTCTGAATTGTGAAAGTGTTAGTATGACGATAATTTGATAGACAATTTTTAAAGAACTGATTGAAATTTCAATGGGAATTGATGAAAAGAAAATATAAGAATGCACCAAAACAGGAAGAAAAAAAAGCGAGTGAATTACGGTGTAAGGGCTGTAGAGGTATTACGTGGAATGAAAGGATTTGGTTTTACGATCTCCGGACAGCAACCTTGCATATTGAGTTGCATTGTTCCAGGAAGTCCAGCGGATATTGCTGGATTACGAGCCGGTGATTATTTAGTATCCGTCAATGGTCACAATGTTAGCAAACTACCTCATGATGATGTTGTACAATTAATTGGTCGTTCTAAGGGTATTCTGAGATTGCAAATAGCTGAAAATTATTATTCTGATTCTTCGGATGAAGAAGGAGTAACAACAGTACGCTGCAAGCCTAAATATATACATAAACCTCGTGCAAGTAATATGGGAGCATTACAATTACAATGTAGAGTTGCCAAAGTTGTACGAGATTTACAAAGTGGTGCTATGTTTGATGCAACAGGAAAAACACCACCTGAATTGCAAAGTCGTGGCACTTATTGTGACTTACATTATCATTGGGATATGTCTAGCCCTCTTCCACCACCACCGCCACCCACTTCTCATAAAAGAGACTCTGAGAAAATAGTACATAGAACAGTTGTGGGTTACCTTGGAACTATAGATATTCCAAATCAATTGCATCCATCTTGCATGATGCAGGTAATATATCATTCTGATAATGTTACTAGTATAATAAATATTTTTATTAATTTTGTGCCTAATTTTATATAAGAGAAAGAAAAGAAACAGAAAAACATATGTTTTATATGTAATTGTCTATTATAATTCCTCATTAATGTTCAACTTTGCTAATTATTACTTATTTCTTTAGGTGTTAAGAAAATGTATCAAACGATTGAAAGCTGAGAAAAGGAATCCAACTACAGTACTATTAACCATACATGTAGCAAATATAAAGCTCACCAATTCAGAGAATCGTATAATAGCAGAATATCCATCTTATAGAATAATATTTTGTAATTCTTTTTCTGAACAGGATAAACAGTATTTTGGCATACTAACTAAATCTGTTAAAGATAAAGAAAATATTGTTTCAAATTCCTGCCATGTTTTCACAATTTATTATAAATTAATTGATCATACAGTACATTCCAGTGTATGTAATATATTTGGGTTTACATGTACCAAAACTTCTGAATTAAATGTATGTCAAGAATTTCCAGACAGCTGCAATGGTTTAATTGGTGCTATACAAACTTTATACATATCAGATTCTACAGCTACTGATACAAATCCGTATAATGAAATGCGAAGACATCAGGAAACTGCTTCTCCCCAACCAAGTAATATAAGTACATCAACAGCTCATTCAAGTAATAGTGATTCTGGAATTGGTTACAAAGATGATAGTACAAGCCGTTCAGACAAAAATATACAAAATGTTTCCAGAAGGAGGTGTCCATCTTCAGAATATAGGGTATGTTAATTATAACGTTTGCTATAATAAGCGCAATCTAAGGTCAATTCGTTGATTAGTAGCTTCTCACCAATTTCAATATTGTTGAAATATGTTATCAAGATCATCATTCTGAATAATTTTTTCCTGTATCAATAATAATAAAAAATGGTCGACTTTAGTTTCCGAGATATTCGCTAAAAACTATTGCTACTACTACATTAAATTCTACCTCTTGTATGCATATATGTAGCATATATATAAATACAGCACAGCAGTCAACAACCAAAATGTATGAAGATTGAGATGTAACTTAGATGTGATGAACTTGTCAAACTTGCATTCACATGAATTTTGTTGATTTTGATATATATTATCTGGTATATAGTATAGTGACAATGTATAATTGAACAGCCTAAATGGATTCAAACTTATAATTGATAATTCAGGTTAGATCACAGTTTTTAAAATCAGACTGTAGTAGGAGAGGATAGAATTTTTGTATTCAAATATGTAATTTCAATGTATAGTAGTAATAGTTTTTGATGAATATCTTGGAAAACTAAGGCCGATCGTCTATTATTGGTAAAGGAAAATATTTAGAATGATGATCTTAATAACATATTTCAATAGATAAGGAAGTGACTGATCAACAGGTTAATTCAATCTAATTCATTGTTAACCCTGTTTCAAAATTCATTATTAACGTTCTATATTTGCTAGTTACTCATGAAGTATATATGTAAGTGCAATGGAAAATTTCTCATGAATAAAACCTGTTATATTTTGTTACTTTATCAATCTACATTCTAAAAGAATATTAATGAATGTAATTAATACATGCATTACTAAATTCATTGTAATTATAAAAAAGTATTTAAAATGATAATATAATAAAATTTAAAGTTGAACTATTGTGACATTGCATTTAGAAAACAATTTTTGTTTTCAATTTACTTGATTTATTTTTAGGATGTATGTGAATATTCGACAAATTCATATGATAACGAAGCCATCGATCTGAGATTAACAGTGCGAGCTGTATCAAATACATGTTGGAATGAAGCAAATAAATTAGATATATATAAAGATAATGCGAAATTATCTCGTGAAAGTATTATTTTTAACAATTTTTGCAATGGAATGAATACGTGTACAGAAGCGATAGAGGTTTCCGAGATGAATTCTTGCTTACAAAAAGGAACAAAGAGGGGGAATTTGCCCACCTGTCCATTGCCATCTGCTTCAACAGTTAAAGAGGGGTTGGTTAGTTCGTCCGTTGGTTCTCTCGTGTCTGTTTGCACCACCGCGATGCTGCACGAAATGGAAGATCGTATTGATACGTCTGACGATTCTATAATTAAATCGAAACAGCTACTGGAATTTACAAAATTAGCAGAATCAACAGTAGTTGACCCACGAGACAAATTTAGTCCAAAGGTTTTCTCTGGAATTTCGAAGTCTTTAGTGCATAGTTTTGAAGATCTCAATACAAGTATGGATTATGTTCGACCATTGTGTCAAACTCATTCAGATAAGCCGGATAATTCACGTCCTTGGGGAAGTTTACAAGAAATTCGAAATGTTGGAACCTGTGTGCAGGATACTTGTCTGGTAAGTTTGATATTTTTTCTATAATAGAGTCTAATTTGATCGGTTAATTTTTAAATAATTTATTGACTCACATTTATTTAAAATTATTACAATAAAACATAAATAAATATAATAAAAATAAGAAGCATTTTTAAATGAAATAGTAATCTCTGCGGTTAAGTGTAAAAAGGGGAACGGTGATGATGGAAAGAAGCATAGGGGAGGGATGCGAGTATGACAAAGAGAAGGGGGAGCAATTATATCATATTTTGGTATGTCATTTGAAAAGTTTTTAAATACGATAAAACAAATTTACAGAAGAAATCAAATGAATAAATAAATTAATAAAAAGATATATATTATATATATCACGAACGAACGACACTACCGACAGACAAACTAACCGACCGTTCGACCGACTGAGCACATTGAATAAAAGAGGAAAAGAGAAAAAGAAGGAAATGAAGTATGAGCGAATACATAGTCGTAGCGGTAGTACACATGAGAGTGACATGTTAGGCATGAAATGAACGTGACGTTGATCGTAATGGTTATAGTACTGCTGGTTAGTGTCCGGTGATTATTAAAGTCATTGTTTAACAAAATTTATTAAACGCGCGTTTATATAAACTGTCGGTTTAGTTGGGATAAATTGATCGGTTGATCGTGTCAGTTGTGTCGGTATTCGGCTGACCATCAAGTCGAACACTGTGTGGAATCATAATTGTCAACGGTGCTTCGTTGCAGTTGGGCGGAGCCCATGCTATTACGAACATAACAGATCTTTATTTTAATAACTACTTTCAAGAAAATTAATTATATTATGTTCGTATAAATTTTTTTATTTTTCTCTCTGTAAATGGGATCGTGGCGCGGCTACACGAAGGAATACGATCTTCGATCACGACATGGATACCGTGGTGAAATCGGTACGTGCGACACATGATAATCAGTGTTCTATTTACTATCATCTAATGATTTGTAATTGTTTGATATTCTTTAATGTTTTGAAGTTAATCAATCGTTTATATTAAGTAAACTAGTAACCAAATAGAATTGATACACTTAATTGATACTGATGCAATTAAAAAATAAAAAATATTTTACGAAACCAGAATGGAAAATGAAACTCCAATGATTTAATTAATCATTAATGGTTAAGCGCATTAAATCGATATAATACATCGATACGTTTTATTGATTTGTTTTGGTGTTTTTTTAGCAAATAAAAATTATTATTTTTTTACATTTAACAACTTTTCATTAGGTGGAATATTTTTCATTTCTATCGAACATTCGTATTACAATAGCAGGTAGTTGTTCATGTGTGCCTTAGGTGATATACATTAGATTCAGATATTTATGGTTTTATCTGTTACCAGAAGATTTTAAAGAGAGCTAAAGGTAGGAAAATATAAAAACTCCCCTTGTTATTGAGTGTGAGAACGTTTTCCTTTCTCACGTTCTTGTCTCACCTCATGCATACCTTTATTCATAAAACTGTACGCATACATGTATAGCTTGGTATAAGGGGTAATAGCAAAAAGAAATATTTACTTAATTACAAATTTCTTTTTTTATATTGTAAAATTTTATTCACTATATATACTTATATAAGGTTTTTATGTAGTAACATTTCCATGAAAGATTATACAATTACTCATAATTATTTAATTATTACGTTACTATAATACAATGTATTCTCGTATATAAGTACGAGTAAATATGTGATTTAACAATTTGTTTATTTTAGGAATGTGTAAGAGTCCATAAAATTATATTAATGGGTGAATTAAACATTATATGATAGTAAACATTAAAAGAGATGTAAACTTAATGATTGTATATTATGTTTTTTGTTTACTTTTTATTTATTTTTAATTGTTGTTTATAATATTCATATTGATCTGATGTCGTACACGTTCGATCGTTTCCCCCATGACTCATTTAATCCCAGTTAATAATATAAATAATCCATAATTTTAATATTTCTTCGACGCAGCACGGTAGTACAGACTTATGCGACAAAAATACTGATTGCAAAAATATACACGCGTGGGCCAGTGGTTTTGAAAAATTATTAGAAGATCCAAAAGGTTTACAAACATTTGCGGTAAGAATGAGATCTAATTTTCATCAAACGAAACTGGGCTATATCTTTTTGAATTTTTCTTTCATTTTTGAAAATTATTTTAAAGGAATTTCTGAAAAAGGAATTCAGTCATGAAAATATTTATTTTTGGGCTGCTTGTGAGAGGTACAAAGATACTAAGGATATTATTACAAGACGTAAGTTGGCTAACCAAATTTACCAACGTCACTTGTCTATCACAGCAGCTGAACCTGTGAATGTTGATAGCCATGCAACTGGGCAAATAACACAAGAACTTCTTAGTGAAGCACCTGCTGACCTTTTCTTACAGGTGAAAATAATGTTTTTTTTCTCAGTTCTGTGATTATTGCTACTGTTGTTATTAATGTTAAATTTATTGCCCTGTATTAATGAAAATCGTTAGTTTGTATTCTATTTTCAGGCTCAAAAACAAGTTTTCAATTTAATGAAATTTGATAGTTATCCAAGATTTTTAAGATCTGATTTATATCGACGTTGTGTAGAAACAGGAAATTCAGTAATTGGAGTAGAAGATTGTGATCTAAATCTTACCAGCTCCCCTAGTGTAAAGTTAAAGAAGAGTCATTCAGATGCAGAAGATAGATGCAGAAAATCTATTCTTCCATGGAATAGAAAAAATAGGTAATGATGATAAATGATATATAGTGAATATCAATCAAAAAGAATATTAATAATTCTGATATACTCATGTATTCTTAGGTCTAAATCAAAAGATCGTGGAGAGTCTGAATATAATAAAGGTCCTAATAGAAATGAAACTATATATAAAAGTTTCACGACTATAAAAAGAGAAGCAGAAGGTAATAATAATGATGACAGTATTTCTATATCTAGTAGCAGATCTTCATTAGCATCATGGGATTTGGCACTGAGGCAGTCATTTCACAAACATGTAAGTATCCTTGTCTCTCTGTTGCTTTATGGTTAAACATATGCATAGAAATCTGCTGTTTATATTAAAGGCAAGTATTAGGAAATTTAACTATAGTACTTGTTAGTTTTATTTTTATTGCAAGTGTGTAGTAGATATATTGGTATTGTAATTGTGAGATGTTTCTTAGAAACAAATGTCAGTGTTATTAAGTATACATTTAATTTTGAATCTACAAAGTTGTATGTATAACTTGTAGTCTTTATCGTCCTACGAAGGACAATCGAACGAAACGAAAGAAGTTCGTGCCAAGTGTACCGGGTTGTGTCGGGTAATATTACCCGATGGATCGACTACGGTTGTACCAACGAGCCAAACGGAGAGTATTAAAGATGTGATTACACGCCTTCTTGATAAAAGAGCTCTCCGATACTCTAACTATGATGTTTTAATCCTAGCTACAGACGAGGTTTGTTTTCTCGTATTTATTTAATGCATCTTTTAAGATTGGTGCTAAAAACTAACAAAGTAATTCGTTAACGTGGGTCATGATATTTATAGAACGTGCTTCTTTCTGGAATATACTATATAATAATATTACTCTATGGTATAAGGATTGGTGTGAGATTATTATGTGACAGTCTTTATGCATGCATTCCTTTTGTAGTTCAACAAACATTCTTATTAGACATGCTGTGTGTTTTGTATGTACATATATGTTGAAATGTAATATTTAAAATTTAAAACCAACATAAACAATTGGTAACATACATACATTTGCTTGTACATTAACAATATTTAATATTAGTTTTAAATTTCTCGTGTCATTAGACAGTGGAAGTGAAATATCCATCATCAGTGTTGGCTGGTCAAGAAGTGGAAGTTGTACCAACAAAAATATTAAAAGTAGATTTACCTTCTCGACGAGTGATAACTGTAATTGCACATAAAGGGAGAACCCTTAAGGAAGTACTGAGGCCACTTTTAAATAAATATGGTTTTAGTTTAGATATGATTACTGTATGGAGTGAAAACCATCGCGTTTGTATGGATACACAGGCTATTGATGCTCCTGCAAGATTGATTTTAACCAACATAAAAGACGAAGGTAGTAAGTTCTTTGAAACATAGTAAGCTATTAAGAAATTTCTGTTAGCACTTGTCGCTAGCTCAAAATAATTAATGAAATTCTTTTTGCTGTTGTAGAATCACAAAAAGAATTGAATACAGTTAAATATGCACATGATATATTAAATTCCCAACCCACTTTAGATGAGATCACAAATAGAGTGTTTGAAGAGCTTTTGGTGGGCAAAGGTTCAAGTAAATATTATAATGATGGATCGTGTAAGGTAATAAAATAATCATGTTTATTTAAACAGTTAATAAATAAAAATTTTTCATTCAAGATTGAGTATCTTTCATATTTTAAATTATTTACGAATTCTGTTTCTTGTAATGTAGTCTGATGATCAACGTTCTGAAAGTTCTTCTATTCTACCAAACAAATTTTTTCTTAGAGATTCTACAATGCATGGAAAGAAGAAGGTACATTAAATATTTGTTATTATATATGTTTATTTATATTTCATTTAAGTGTTTGATTTTCAAGCACGATTTTTATATGTATTCTTGTATATATTTATGTTAAAGGGTGGAAAGTCCAAAAGTAATATGAATGAAAGAAGTAATGCAAATGATTACATCTCGGAAGAAACTACCAAGTCCCATCCTCCTCTAATAGCGAAGTGGCGTAATGGTGTGAAATTGCAATTACCAGGGAAGTTTGACGGTGATGGTAAGAGATGCCGAATTCAAATCTTATCGCAAATGATAGAATAACTAAAAAATTACTTATAAATACAATTCCCTGTACAACTACAGATTGATCTGCTACTATTTTTGACTTATAGGGTATAGAATTAATTATTATTTTATTTATAGATTTATATGAAGGTTTGAAACGGGCACAAAGATCTAGATTGGAAGATCAGAGAGGCACAGAAATTAATTTTGAGTTGCCAGATTTTTTAAAGGTAAACAAACTGAAACATACTGTAAGGTATAGTCATTATGTATTTTCCTAATGATATAATCCATTTGATACGTGCTGTCAGCTGTAGTAATGTTCTTAAATACATTTTATCTTTGAAATTTTTATCATGCGATGCGTTTCGACCCTTAAAGCTATGAAATTACTGATCAGAACAAGGAAAATGGTAAGCCGATGGATCGCAACAAGGTTCGAAGACCTAGGATAATATCTGCCAATTGCGAAGCAAATTCCAAGTTTTATGGTTCGATTCATGAACGGCAAAACTGTAGTGGATACGATCAGAACATGCCGATAGCAACTAATACGGTGGCTTCATCAAAGAATGGAAATATGGATGATCGATTTCATGTATCGGTTACAGGAAAGAAGTTGCAAAGTAAGTCTTCTGATAGTTCATTCATCTTAGATACCACTTTAACAGAGGGAGATCGGACCGTTATAGAGAACGGATCTTGTTCCCGGACTACCGCTTTGGATTCTTTTGATATTCAAGCCAACACGTCAGGCATAATAAAATCATCAAAACCACCTCCTCTTCCACCGAAACCGAAAAATCTTGTAACAAGCATAACAAAAACTGGATATGTTGTATCCTCGAAATCTTTACCAAAGTCTAATCGTGCCGTTCCTTTAAATCCGACCGAATCTACACGGAAAAATATTTTATAACGGGTCACATTATAAACAAAAACACAACATTAGTATCCATATATCGCATATCTCTTTGTATCTGGAATACAGAAAGTGTACTGCAAAAAGAACAAAAGCAGTTCCTAATCAATTCTATATGTATTACAAATACATATTTGAAATAACGTGATGATAAGGTGAAAGAGCTTGTAGTATTACTTAGTGTTAACTACGATTACGATATTGTATTATTCCACCTCATCTCAACCGATAAGGTGCTTGATTTGTGAAATTTAAAATGTAACTTTAATCATACAGTAATTGTAGTCTATACGTATTTATGATGTTTTTACAGTACAGCTGTTACTTTCCTGGTTATACAGGACATATATTTTATTATTGTAATTTATAACGGATGAATACGTTGTTATACGTAAACGATGGAAACAAATATTTGAGATTTTATGCACATTAAATAAATTATATGAACTTTGTTTTAGAAAAATGACTCTTTCATTTTCATGTTAATCCTATATGCTCAATGTTATTTTATTTCCTCACTCCGAAATCTGTTTTTTCAAAAGATTCAAATGGGCGTGTAGTAAAATATTTTCGTATTGATATAAACTTTTGTACTATGTATATACCACTATGTAACGTCACTATGTAACGTTTTTCTCTCGGTAATTTAATTTCTTAGTTTATCTTATTGCATTTCTGTAGATGGCGTTGCAAGCAATGGTATATTTTACGCGGGACTGTCATCATTGTGAGTTTGTTTGGCTTGACATTCGAGTTAATGAAGCTTGATTCGATATAATCGTGTTTCGACTGGTGAAATTTTATTTCTGATAGTGGTTCTTTTAGTATGTTGTTCTATTATATTAAGAGAAAATTATCACGAATAATACAAATTGAAAAAAAACTAGTTTTCCAAAAAAGCGTTTTGCGTTAAAATATTTGCTAATATTCTTAACGTAGGAAAGAAGGCGAGTTAATTGGAAAATTAAAGACTTCATATCTACAGGTTTGTTTATTGCTTTTGTACAATTTATTACCTTTAAATAACAACATCAAAATGAATAACGTGTTGTGTATTATGAAGAATGAAGATTTACTCTTTAAATTAGTTTACGTTAACGAATAATTTTCTTCTTGAAGATTAAATTATAATCACATAACCCTACATATAAACTATTTATACAGTAGGAATAGACATTATTCGATTGTTTTTGTATCATTTCTTCTATGTGTCTTGTTTGTGTTCGAAGACGACCTACAAGCCTACAGTAACGAAATATATAATATAGTACATTACTTGTATAAGTCATTTTATTATTATTAAATTTGAGAGAATTTTTTACTTTAAGCTGTTTTCAGTAGTTTTGAGCTTATTTCTTTCATTTTTCATTGTATTATAGCGCTAGTTCATTAGAGTGAAAAGCATTTTTGGGAGTATAGTTAAAGCACAATGTTGAAATGTATTCGATAATAGAGATGTTTTCGGATATAATAGTGAATATATTCAGAAGATTGTAGTAAATGTTCCTCTAACTTCGTTTGATTTGTACCGTCAATTTTATTATTATGAACTTTTGATTGTTACATTTGTAATCAGCTGTAATTAATTTGAATCAGAGTGAACATTTACAAGGAATAAAAGAAATACTCCATCGGTAGATTTTGAATATAATACATAATTGATTATGCTCTATTTAGATTTATACAGGGTGATTCTCTCGCTAGATATCTGAGAAGAAAAAGCGATTTCAAATGAATTACGTATGTACAGCCGTTACCGTAACAAAAGTCGAAAACTGAGGCGGTATCCACTTTGATGTAGCAACAGTGTTTCATCGGAAGAACTCTTTTTTAGAGGTTTCTAGCGAAAGAATCACCCTGTAGTTCCTCGTCGTATAAATTAAGTTTTTAATAAAATAAAAAAGACATTTCAAAAATAATAATTTAAAGATATAAGCTTCACTTACTTAATATTTAATTATTTTAACATATCTAACATATACAAAATTTGCAAACAAAAATAACCTTGACAACGATAAAGGAATACTTTATGGCCCCCCATGGAGGTTGTCCCTTTGGTTTAGGGACATTCACAGATTTAAATGGACATTTGTTGTAAGTTGGGATGGAGCGTTAAAAATGAAGGACTTGTGTTAATTCGTGTAACAGTGCTTCTACGAGTGCCCAATTATATAATCATTTAACTGTTTCGTGATTGTCTTACTTTTCTTTTTCAAAACTTATTTATTATTTTTCGGTCATGGGATCTGTAATGAATGCCGAATTCAGATCTTTATTCTGCTCTCAAATTTTAGTATTTTTAAAAAGTTTTTGTACGAGTCATCACTGGATCCGATCGAATTCATTCATAGTCTTGCGAGGAGAACGGGTTTAAACAAAAAAAATACATTTTTATAACGAAGTTTTTCGATTGAAACCATTTTATTTTTATAAGTTGTTCTCTATACGTTTTATAAATTACTTGTTATACAAGTTTTTGGAACATGTATAGACACACAAGCGTGCGTTGAACGACTGCACATTATGCTCGTCTTTTGTAGCAGCGACGCAGAACAGCACAAAGCTGTCTCTCAAAATAAAAAATTTATACGTACGACAACGTTTTAACCGCACTATTTCTTGGAAGAAACAATAAGAAACGTAAACATGTACGGTAATAGCAAAATAAGAGTTCAGACTAGCACGGAGCAGTTCATTCTCTCGGTTTTTACGTAAAAAGGTTGCAATTTCATGTATTATATGCAGCTCAAGTATTTAAACAGGACACGTATATTACGTTATTAGGAAAGGGTTAAAGTGGACATCGAGTAAGAAGGTTTAATACACCGTTAAATGTTAAATAATCCTTTTTTATTGTTATTAATTTCCATTGTTACATACAATTCTATTGCTTCTATTATTATAAATAGGGCATGTACAGCAGCGGACAAGAGTTTAAGACCAAAGGGCCAACGAAAATAAACAAATTAATTTATAAAAAATAGCACGATAAACAAAACTCGTATCCTATGCTAATTAATAAATAGTGTTCTACCATAATAATAACAAATATGAATATATCGACTATATTTGCAAACCATAAAACTACATTTTACATTGTCCTCTCGTCTTAAACTTTTGTCCGCCGCTGTATAATATATTATTAGTAAAGGGTTGAAGCGCAGATAGAATAAGAAGTTTTGAAACATCAAACATTAAATATCAAACATTCCTTTTTATCGTTACTTTCCGCTGATTCTCGCATATTGTTGTGCTCCTATGTAGCTTTTACACACACGTTTCTTTGACATCTTTTTTTATAGATTGTATTTGATTTATAGCCGTGTCGAGAGAACATCGAGTAAACAGAGAGGACGGGACGAACTCGGCGTGAGCATCGGAACAACAACTAGGAGCGTGAAGAAACACAATGTCTAGTTGTAAACAAACCACGGTGTTATCGCGCATTACCGAGTTGGACGAGAGTTCATTGGAAACCTTCCAAGAGGAAGCAGCTACGATGCTGGTATCTCCGATTTCCGGAATCGTTCGCGGATTGATGAACTCGACGATCTCTTCGCACAGCTCCTTGAAGCACAAGGACAACGATACCAACAGTAATCGAGGTAAGCAATTTTTTGTTTGTAACATAATTAAGTTTCAAGAAATGTTTATCGGCGGCGAGCCAATATTTACTTGTTACTAAAGTATATTTATAATCGTTTAATTTTATTTTCACTTCCTTTCCACTGTTTCTTGTCACCCTAATTTATTTATTTATTTATTCATTCATTTACTTATTTTATTTATTTAATTAACAATGAACGGATCAAGGGGTACATAATATTACAAATTATGGATTATATTATAGTACGACAATGCCACGAAAGGCTAAAAATTATTAATATAGACCGAATAATGAACGTTTAAAGGCAGTTTTATCATGAGTGAATCAATCTCAGCAGTATGATAGTTTGCTACAGATAGATTTCGATTAATAGGGTCCCTGTTGGTAAATCTCGAAACCAGACATTTAGATGGAAATATTAGTGGAGATCTTATCGATGGTCTCGGAATATTATAATCAACTTTACCTATGATAGTAGGGTTATTTAGGGCACCATTGATGATCTTATGTAGAAAGGATAAGTCACATATAACCTTCCTATCTTTCAACGACATAATATTAAAGCGTCTCATGATACTTGAGTAGTTATGCCTGCCTTTTCTAACGCGGTTGCAAAAGTCGAGCACACATGTTTTCATTCTTAGCAGAAAAGATAATGTCGACGAATCGGACCATACAATACCGCTTGACGGAAACGAATCGAGCGGCGCGAGTGAAGTGCCCCTCTTGCCTCTGTACCGTCCCACTAATCTTCTTTCCGGTTCTGTATAGCGTATGTGTACCAGGTCTTTAAAGTACGTTTATCTTTTCCATAAATGGAGCATGATTACAAAAGATGAAGCAAAAATGTTTGCGATTGAATGTTTACAAAGAAGTTTTTGAGAAAAATAAAAAATTCCACTTGACTTTGAAAATTCTAAATCATCTTCCAAAATTAAAATTATGTTCAAAAATTCTTTTTTTTTTTTTATATAATAAATTTATCCTTCAAGAAGTTCGGATACTGTTTAATCAAAGAAGTCATTTGTAATATATTTTTGTTTATTTATTTATTTGTATGGGATTAACCCATTAGAGAATTACAAAGAAATTATTGTAGTGAGGTATGAAAATATAATAATGGTAAACAGAGAAAAGTAAAAATATACAAATGGAAGAGATGTGTATAAAGATAAGAAAATTTTACAGAGAAAAGCGGTGTAGTAGCTGTTTAATAGAGTGAAAAGATTGGCTGAATAGATTTAGGATACGATAAGTGTTGTGAACATTAAAGATCATTCTATTGACACCTGGGTGGTAATGCATATATTAAAATTTAAAGGTAGCTTGGATTATAAGCCGTAAAGTGTAAAATAACTTTATTTAAAAATATAGTCACCTATAATCACAGCCAATGTTCAATGGTGAATTAGGTTCGAGTTAGATATAATACATACAGTAAGGATGTGCTAATTAACTTTACATGTTGTGTCGGTTGATAGGTTTTGCTTGTAAGGAACTAACTGAATATGTAGATACCTTCGAGAATTTTGATCAGACGATATGACCTACGAAGGTAAAGAGTAATCAGGTAAGGAGGGAAGAGAATGGAGAAAATGAAGAGACGATAAAAGGTTTCGCGGAGCCTTTGAGGTGTGTGGGGTCTTCGAGGTCTTCGGGGTCTCGGGGGTTTCGGTGCATTAGCATTACTCGTAGGGCCGGTAAGGCAGGTCTCGCAACCTGATCTTCAAACTTCTGTTCGGCGATCTTTAACGGTTCTAGACTGAATTGCTAATCGACTTTGTGTTTTTCGACGCGAAGACATTGTTTCACGATGGAGGAAAAATTTGTTTCTTCCGATCGTTTCTTATTATACTGTACGCACACGTGTTTACGTACTGATACATTTTATAACTTATTTTAGTTGCGTACAGTTTTCGCGAAAATTCAATTTTTGCGGAATACACGAAAAAGCATTTCGTTCGAAAAAAATTTTCGAAAAAAAAAGAAAACAGAAAAAATAAAAAAGAGGAGGAATGTACCAACAGCGAAATTTTGAAATTTTTTCCGCATTCATAGGTCGAAAAATTCGTTGAGCGCGTGCCGGCTGCACAATACTTGCTACCCCTCGCTGTTTTACAAGAGGAGAAGAAAAGTACGTTCGAGCACTATCCATGCGTTGAACCTACCATTCAACCCGTCCTCTATAGGTTTGCCGTTTATGCAAGGTGTTGTACTTGTCCCGTTATTCTTGTTCTAGATTGAACAGTTTATTCCGTGTTGTAGTCGATTTACATTACTCTCTACTTTTCAATTACTTTCTCTCTCTCGCCCCTCCCTTAGTCTCTCTCATGCATACCTTTCATTAACTCACTTGTCCATTCAATTACTAACTCGCACACTCACACGCTATCAGTGACACACAATGATGCGTGCGTGAACTTTCACATGACTATTAAACTCACATTATTCGTATATTCCCTCATACTTGGTAATATACAACGATGCGTACGCGCACGCGCATACACGCAGAGGATCGTTAACTTACTTATTGACAAACACAGCAATGCATGCGCGCACGTACAGTGGCTCCAAAAAGTATTCGTATTATAAGGAAATTCATCTACTTCTGAAATTCTGATTTCAATGAAACTTTATGTATGTACAGAGCATATAGCGTATCCTGCGTGGAACAACTTTTTTGGCGGCAGAATATCTTTCAAGGGGGCTGGTAACGAATCTCAAAGTTTCAGCGATTTTTCACGCTTTGATAGGGCAATAGAGTATTAAAAATGAAACATTTTCTATTTGAAAGATTTTTCTTCATCAAGTACCATTATAAAGTTATCTTTAAAAAATGAGAGAAAACTCGGAAACTTCAACGCTGGTTTCACCCTTTTAAAATGGCATTTAGATGAAAAGAAGAGATTAATTCATACGTATACAATTGCCATCTACATACCCACAAAGTTTTATCAAATACTTCTATCAGGCTCAGAATTTTAGGATTAAACGAATTTATTTGTGAGATGGTGTACGAATACTTTTTGGAGCCACTGTATATACCTATAAATATGTATGTATTTGCGCGTATACACTCGTTTATCGACTTTCTCACCCTCGTATTCTGTCGTGCGTATTGATTTTATCGATCGAATTTTATAATTTCACGTTCCCTCTGATTATATGTTCGGTGGTAATAATATGGATGTAGTGGTGTATCAACGTTTATCACGGCAGAAACATGTTTATCGCGACGTAGGACATTGGAGGGCATTGGAGCACCGTTGGATCTATTTAGTTAACAGCTGTGTAACTTTCCGAACAGTGACCTTTGTTTAATCGCCTTTCGTGCTTTATCGTGTATTACGCACTGCTGCACGTGCGTGCGTTACTGTACGATACCAATCGATGTTGTTTTTCCTCTTCTCCTTCTCGTTCTTATTTTCGATATTCTCTTTTTCGTTATTGGTGTCGTATGTTGAAAGAGAAACGGCGACTTAATGCGCCGACCAAATTTATCGTTGTTATACCCATGCCTATATTGTCGAATAGAATTATTGAAATTGGAGTTTTTACCTGCGTTAGGTTCTGTCAAAGATTACTTAGAAATAAGATGTAAATGTACTAGGATACCAATAGGCGACCAGTGTATAATTTGTAAACGATTAAATGAAATTATTGGAAATAGGTAAAACTGAAGTGTCAGGTATATGTATACGTTGCCGTTTGAAAGCGTCAAATGTCCATACTTATTCAATTAGAGCAAATAATTATTAGCGATTGCTAGAAATATTGCGTTTACGGTGTTAAAATAACATCGTGAAAGTTGTTTAGAAATAATGATTAATCTTCAAAATATGTTTTCGTGATTTTAATTTCAAATTTTTTGATTCTTCGAAGTATGTATGTACAAGAAACCCAAAACACAATGACGCGTTATGTATAAATAAACATATTACAGTTACAATTTTTATTTCCAACTATAATTAAATACTTAATCAAATTGCATAAGCAAAAGGTTCGCCTTGAAACCGTGAAGTGCTTTCGACAATTTAAACGATAACGTACATATGGGAGAAATTAATTTGTGGAAAACGATTCGGCTTTCTTTGTTTTCTCGGTCACCAACCGAACCAGTTAGAGGAGAGAAAGAAAGCTGGACCGTTTTTGCGATGGTCAAGGTACGTAAAGTGCCACCACGAGTTTGCAGCGGTTCAGCGGTGGTTACGGTGGGGTAGGTTGCACCTGTGTACCAAACATACGGAACACAGTTCGTTCGTCCTGCGGTTTGAGACTCATTACACAACTTTCTATCTACCAATTCGATAATTATTCGCTTGATCGTTTAATTCTTCTTGACTTCGTTTTTTTTTTCCTTGGAAATAGAAAAAAAGATTTTCTACATATGCAGAGGATGGTGTTAAAGTTATACGAACGAAACAGGTGAAATTCAAAAAAGAAGGTGAATAGGTAAAGAAGCGAGAGTTGTAAAAAGGGTAGGCAGTGAAACGCGAAACTTCATGGTCTTTGCAGGAATAACGATCGATCCAATGATATTCAGTTCGTAACGGTGCCCTGCCTGCCCTCCGTACCTGGTTTCAGTTTTTGTTGAGCGATCGATGCTCGTATTAGTTGAGCGTTGAGTTTTTTTCGTCGCAGAGAAATTTAGATACTGAAAGAGAAAGGAGATGCGCCCTTGTATGACATCCAATAGGTTAGAATCTTAATCGAACAGGTGAATCGAAATGCTTGTTCGATTTCGAAAATGAGTCGAAGTATCCTCGAGTAAGGACGTCGTATTCTTCTCAATCGTAGGAGGAAAGAAATTAATTTATCTAAGAGAGTTTGTGCATGCGCGTGTCTATCTGTTTGCGTGCGAGAGAAAGAGAAAGACAGAGCAATTAGGTGTAGTCGGGTACCAGAGCGTTGAGCGCGGGGAAACGATGGGGCGCTAACGTGTGCCTATGGTGTCTCCCGTGCTTTTGGTATTCCATGGGGTCGGCGCTTACCCTAGTAGGGGAAGGTAAGGGCTCAGGGGGCAGACATATGAGCACACATGGGACGACAGTCACCACCTGGCACGGTGTAGCCGAATGCTTGCCATCGTCGAGCGAGTATAGAAACGTACGCGTATATGCGAGTGGTGGGTACCCGACTGAAACGCGTTGCAACCCCAACCCTCCACTTGGCTCGTGCCACTGAACATTGTCGTAGGCATTTCTGTTTTCGTAGTCGGAACCGAATGCGATCCGTTGAAAACGATCGAACATTGAAAATCATATCGTTCATTAGGCGAGCAACTCGATGTTGGTTTATTTTAGGGTTATCAATTTGAAGAGAGTGGATAAAATCTGGTTATTGCACTTGGCTACGGGAATATATTGTAAATTGGCGACTAAGATTGAAGGATTCCGGACGGTAAACATATAGGTAAGCTACGTTTGAACAAAAAACTAAACATCGAGATAGAAACGTGCCTCGAGATGATTGGAAATCGGTTAACAAAAGTTGCTCAAAAATAATGAAAATTAGCAATACTGTATTTAAAATGTTTACGTTATTTTGGGTCGCGAAGTCATAACTATATCTACGTATGGACCAACGCCACTCTTTTTATTTCAACGCGGTTCATATTCAATTGTTACGTCATTATTACATATGTGAAATTGTCAATCAAGAAATTGATAACTAGATTGCGGAACTTTTCGCAAATTCATGTCTTATTAAGCATAATTGGAAAAGTGTAGTTTAAGCAGAGGCTTTACTTTCTAAACGTTCACTCTCTAAATACGCACACGATGTACAGGATTATATAATAATACAAGTCTCTAAGTATGATCCACGTTACAATGTTAAGGACTACTGTCGTGAATACATACGTTACAATCGAACTTTCAAACTTTTGGAAGCCTGTATCCCTTATAATAACAAAATATATCTAATGTATGGGTACGCTATAATCATCCTTTATCATATAACTTTCCTACCGGACATCGAAATTTTTGCGCAATTCTCGCATATACCGTGATGCATCTCACCTGCCCATTCTTAAACGGCTAAAAAGTTGGTTGCACACACTTCTAAGCTCCATTTCTTCAGCTGGATTTATAAAAATTCGAACGCGCATAAAAATCCGAGGTTCATCTATAACATTTCAAATGAAAACGAAATTTGAGTAGATTTCGCTAAAAACGATAGAACAGAATTAGCCGAATGCTATATCCACCCTTGTCAGTTCCCGCGCGATCGTTAACGCATGCTCGTATACTTGGTAACGTACTTTGACGATTATAGAACATACGTTCGACATCTGCATCCTAATCTCTCGTTCTCGCTGCTCTGGTCCGCGTTAGACGTCTATATTTATTGTATATTTGTGGAACAGATATTCACGTCGAAAATAGATCTCGGAGGGCGGTTACCCGAAAGTCGGTATGAACGTGCATGAACGCAGCTCCATCCGTGCACAGACAGTCTCACCCTCGTTTTCTCTCCCTTGGCGGTATATATTTAACTACCATCGTATTTTTTACTCGACTCAGGGGTATACGTTGCTGCGTTTCAGCTTCAGGGTTCGGTGCTTTATCCGACAGCGTCGACCGTTATGACGAATGATGACTCTAGTGAATTTTAGCAAAAATCATAGTTGATTTGCATATGAAATGCAAAATTGTTTTGCGATCGAACGATGGTCGGCTGAAAGGGGTAGAGCATACGTAATAGTCCTCTCGTGTTTCGTTGTGGGTAACCGTTTGCCTCGGATCTGTTCAGCAGCTCGAGCGTAAGCTTTGCAGTGAAAAGGATAGTGGTCAGCCACGAAAGAAATGCTGTCCGTTTCTGCAACCGTAGAGTCACGACCGTAACCTTAACCGTAACCATAACCATAACCATAACCGTTACCGTAATCGTAAGCATAACCTCTGTCACCCGTGTCAATGCAAAACGAAAAAAAAGGAAATGTCAGGATAAAAAATCAATTAACGGGAAAGGGTAAAATTGTTCAGTTTTTTTCGAGAGGTAAGATAAAGGAATACGCATGTGTGTGTTTTTTTCGGTACAGGAGTAAAAGATGCGATGGATAATATGAATTTCATCTTTCTCCACATTCTGACGTTTTTTTTTATTGATATTTGTTGTTTGTCAATGACTTTGCCTGGATTAATCTATGAAAATAACACTAGATCTATCGACAATTAAATGTATATCTAATTGTTTTCGCGAATTATGAAAAATTTCCAAACGTGCATCACAGTAGGTGCAATAAGTGCACAAAAACTGAGAAAAATTATGAATTTCTCATTTCGATCATCTTGGTGGTTCTGGTGTTAATGTAGAAATTTAATAATTTGATCACCGCGTGTTCGTAAATACATAATAGTCAGAAAATTGTGCGATAGATGTATCAGCAAGACACGAGTTGCACGTAAAACGATCGAAATAACGCTCGTCACAGAGACTGCACCAACTTCCTGCGGAAACGTTTCACGGTGAACGTAGTAACGAGGAAAGACGTTCCGGTCTTCTAGCGACCCTATTTTCGTATTACGATCACTCTTCCCTTTTCCTTTTCCTTTTTCTTCGCCTTTTGTTGCTCTACAAAATATTCCTTACTATTCTATGTCAAAGTTTTATTTCCACGTATTTCCTTTGATACTGTAGGTACATACGCTTATCTATGGAGAAATTCATTCGTACAGTGTAGGACAAAACTTTCAAAATTTCTCGAGTAACTTCAAACTGGTAGTCGATAGAAAGAAATTGTATGATTATAATTCGAAGTTGATTTTACAGGGGAAAGTTAGTACTATACGATGCTGATTACAAAAATATTGGAAAAATAAGTTGTCCACCTGAAATACTAAGTTCTGTTCGTAATCGATTAGCTAGAACTAGTTTAACAATGGAATCATCAAAATGGTTAAAATGACTATTTCGCATTTTTTCTCAGAAGTTTTATAAATTTACTGTGAAACGTTCGTGGAAATTTTCTATGATTTTCTGTAAAATATACGAATAAAGATTTGTTTTTCTTACATTAAACACCTTTAAACAGTTTCATTATGTTCGATAAATAATTTGATCTATTTAAAAAAAAAACTATTTCAAAACTTCAATCCCTGACGAAATGAATACATATCCTACTTCTTTGAAGTTTTCGAGTTTTGAGACATTAAAAAGTTTAGGATTCGAGTTTCGCCACTCTAGGAGTTAAGTTTCCATCCATCTCCACTTTTTTTACAGTTATGATAACGACTGTTGAGATAAGCTCAACGATGTGGATCGGAAAATGCTGAGAAATGTAAGCTCATAAAAAGGTAGCAAGGCACGTCAACTCATATCGTATGCCTTAAGCCAGGTAGACCTACCTTACTTGATCGTGCTGCTACTACTACAGACCACATTATTCAGTTTCTAGAAAAATTCTTCACCCACGTGAAACTTCCTACCGACATTTTAAAACTCCTGTTGTTGGAATACGCTTGAGCAGGTTACAAATTTTTCACGTTAGCCAAGAAATCAAATAAGATCGTGCCGGCAGATAGTCAAGAAGTTTTAAATAAATAATATAGAGTTCGATTTATGATACACAAGTTAACCTTGAAATCTTCACATTTTGTACCTTTCAGAAAGATTACATGTTTATATCGTATAATGTTTCTGTTCATACCGAACGATTTTTGGAAAAAGTTATTAGTTTTTACATTTACACCACTCTTCTAAGTTAAAATATTCGAAGTTCCACGTTTTTTGTCTTAAATGAAATTAAGAAATGCTAAGAGCTTCGTCAAGGTCAGTGAACAGTCAAATTCAATTGTTCGAACTGTTTTTCAAGTAATATCACTAACTTAAAGTAATCAAATTTCAGTTTTTCGATTATTTTTATAATTCTTTATGAAACATTTCCACGTTTTTAATTAAAATTAAACGAGCCACCGTATAATAAATGTGATGCTCTTTAATACGTTAGTCCTCTAAATTTCTACATATCTTATTTTACATCGATCTGAAATATTCTTTTCTCTTTTGATTTCAGAGTCGAATCAATGTGACCGAAGCGGTTGCGGAAGCTGCGAAGGGTGAGTATTAAATTTTCATGTTAAATTTCTCGTTTAAGAACCGTGCGAGATATGAAGCATCTTAAAACCGGCATAAGTAAATCGTGCGCTCGATGCCCCGTTTAACGCTGTAAGCCCAAAACGTTTCCCAACTCCATTCATGTTTTCTAGTCCCATTCATTGAGACTCGCGGGAAAGAGCCTCTTCTCTTCTCTGTCCACCATTCCCAACCTTTTTGGTGTCTATCTCCTTTGACGCCGTTCTCCTTGTTTTGTTTCCTGTTTTACACTTCCACTTGCTCCCGCGCTTTTGCCACCCCTCCTCTTTCATACACAGTCTCTGTCTCTCTCTTTCTTCCTTTCTCTCTCTTTCTCTCTCTTTTATTCCTTCCCTTCCTGATATTTCTGCTTAGAATACATGTATGTACATATGAAATTGCCCATTTGCCAAGCCGATTAACTCCAAAAATCAAAAAAGATAGATTGACAAATACGTATATAAATATGATACGTTTGGTACTAAACTTTAAGTAGGTTCTATAAATAGAAAGTAAGAAATAAATACAAAGTAAAAAGTAAGACGGAACTGTTATTGTTATTAGATACGTATTACTTGTTCAAACACACTTATCAATTGGTCGCAAAAAACGACCCCCGCAGCAGTTGACAAACCTTGTACAATGTATACACAACTACTTGTACTTCCATTTATATCTTCGTTGGTGCTGTGAATGCGACCGTTAAAAAATCAAGCAAAACGGTTCGAGCGAGCGAGTTTACCGTATCCCTACTCGCCAGGAATAACGCCGCCCACTTTACCTCGTAGACGGGAACCCATGCGTCGCTCGTTTGGTGCGTGTATTCGTTTCAACACGGGAGACCACACGTGAATCGAATCCTCGAGCGAACCAATTTTCCCCGGCTGCGTTCGCGTACGAATTGGTTCTGTTTTCGCGTCGTGTCCGGCCTTTCATCCTATGTCACAGGGGGTTGAAAATTTGGTCCCCACCGGAAAGGTTATGAATTTACTGAGGGTGTCACTTATCGCGCCCACCCACTTTCGTTTCGATGTTGTCAATTTTGTGAGATCGCTGAGAAAAAGAATTATGATGTTCCACCAGAGAGAGTACCCGTCAACGGCGCGCCAAATGTGTGCGCGACATAGGGCCCCAGGGATCTATGCGGTGGTCTCCCTCGTGAATGCAAATGCTTTGCGTTCCTTCTAAGAAAACTGGCCAACTGGTGGGGGAAAGCAAATGGAAGAGAGAGAGGAGGGCAAGGAAAGATAAAAAGAAAGAGGGAACGAGAGAAGGCCTCCCATTGGTGGAGGTTTCCCGCCAAGATGGCCCAAGACAGAATAACCGGTTTGTTGAGGCGCGACCAGCCCTTCTGGAAATGTTTCTCAGCTGATCGCCGCAACATTCCCGCTTCTTTTTTTTCTCTATATTTCACTTTTTCCTACGAGTCTCTTTTTCGTCCCTCTCTATTTTCTCCCCTATCCTTTCTTCTGTCTATCATTTTTCTCGTGGATTTTGCAAATTTAAAGATGAATAAGAAGTTAGAAAGAATTGACAGATGAACGGATGGAGGGAGCAAGTGGAAGAAATCGCGGTAAAATAGGTATACATATCCGGTCTCGATCAGTGTCGAGTTTTCAGGTAGGTGTGGGAAGATGCTGGCCACTTTGTGTAGTACCTGTGTCCCGCGGTCATGGGGATATACTTACCTGGCATCTTCACGAAAGGACCCCATGAGAGGGAGACCTGCGTGCACCGTTTCTTTGGTATCTGTTTCGCTTTGTTGTTGTGTGGGACCTGTCGTTAGCGCGTAACTATCGATTTCATAGCTTCCCCATTCATACGTACAAGCAGTTCGCCGAATCCGTCTATCGTTAATCTACATTTTACACGGAGCAACGGGTCATATTTACCGTGGTTATCTTCTTTTTGTTATGTAAGCACCAAAAGCGCAGACAGAACGGGAAAAATGTTTTCGTTAATTGGGCTGTCGTAGAGGGAGGTCGGAGTTATTCAAACGGTCGCATTCTTGATCCAACGTAACGACTGGATCGCGACGATGAGAGATCGGAAGAGAAAGGAAAGAGCGCGGTGAACCGGCTCGCGTTCAATTTGAACCGCGGCGATTACGACGGTTGGCCAGTAAAACGGGGACGTGAGATAGCGAAAAGCGCGGGCGATTCGTTGAATGCGCGCGGCCTGCGCGGTGGCGTGTATAGACGTTGGCTTCAAGTCGACCGGTTACCGCAAAGAAACGAGAGGATGAGAAGGGTGGTGGTAGTAGTAGGAGTGAGTGCGGAAAAAGGTAGCCGCAATACCAACGAACACATGGTCGGACTAAGGGTACATACACGCGAGAGCGAGAGAAACGAAGTGGCGGGTGTGGTTGCGCGTGGGGTAGGGTAAGGCGAAAGCGAGGCGCGAGGAGAAACGAGGAAGCGAGACGGGAAGAGGCGAGACGAGACGAGACGAGACGAAGTCTCGACGTTGGGGAGCAGCGAAGGGTGGGGAGCGAGTAGGTCGGCGCACAGTGGAAAGCAAGCACGGTCTTTTAAATCGGTGGCTACGAGGGATTTAAAAATGGCCGAAACTACCTACCCCTGACAGCCGTCCCTTCAGCTGGTCGAGCAAATACCATCAGCTGACCGGTTTTGGAGGGAAACCGGCAGAGTTTCGATGGTTTCGGGCATTTCCGCGAAACGGTCCTACACGATGCACCTTCAACTGTTCGTTTGCTCTTTTCTTTGTTCAATCCCCTGTGATTTGTATCGTGAACGAGAATGTACGACCCCACGGGGGCAGGCGAATGGTTGTTTCTTTTGTTTTTTGTTTCCTTTTCTGGAAAAAAAAGACAGGTCCTTTGGGTTCGAGGAAACTCGTCTCCGCCGAGTCGAACATGTTAAGAACATGTGCGCGAAAGGAATAGCGACGAAGAACGAGATTTCTCCCTGGCTGCAGGCCTGAAACTTGAACACGGTTCCAGTATAACATACCTTCGAAACCAAGTTAATCGAGGTTGCTCTTACCGAGCTTTGTTCTCGTGTATACGCGTTTACCATTCCGCGGGAAGAACGAGCGCGAGATGTATTTTATTATGAAGCGATGAAAAGCATGAAAAGTACGATCTCCTGTATACTCGAAGTGGTAAGGTGCGTCAAGCAAGTAGGCATGGTTCCCTCGCGCGAGTGTTCTTTGTGATTCGAGATCAAAGGGAAAGAGCTGCTATCCGCGCGCGTACGCGCAGTTCTCTTCTGAACAGGTAGGTTCTTATTCGTACTTCTTGTTCGACTCACTCCCGCGCACAGGTAGCTACGCGGGCGGTGGCGGCGGCGGCGGCGGCGGTAACCGACGGGCTGGACCAAATCCGAATGCTGGCCGAAAAAGAAAGAGATCGGATGCACGCCTCGACGGGTCGTTTCGAAAGATGAATTTTATTGTGGTCCTTCTCATCGCCCGTTCTTTTCATACCCAACTCAAGGTTCAAAGGTCGCGCTCCGTGTACTGTGTACAGATTAGGGCCGTTGATTCTCTAGTTTTTCGTGCTTCACACGTTTCCTCGCTTTCCGGCGGTTTCATTTCCTCACATTTTCAAACGGAGTTAATGATCATCTAATGTATCGAGAATGCGCGCGCTCACTTGTTCGCTCACTCGCCCTCCCTCCCTCCCGCCACCCGCTTGCTCACACTTCAACGACGACGGTTAACCGTTGCGCAACTTCCTCCTTCCTCCTCCCGACTTCTTTCTCCGGTATCCACTCTGTTGCGTGCCTGTTTGTCTGCATGCCTGCATGTCTACCCACACTCGTCTCCCCATCATCCCGTCACCTCATCCGCCTCATCTTCTACGCCTCCCCCCTTCCCCCTTCTTGAACTCTCCTTCTGCCTCTCTCTTTCCGTATCTCTCTACTTTCTATCCTGCTTTTCTTCCTTCTATCATATCCTCCCCACCCACCAATGCTCACTTCGTCCTCCTATCTTTCTCTCTTCCGTTTTCTCCGCATCTCACTCCTTCTACCGCTTTCTCGCTCTTTCCTTCTCCGTCTCTTTCTCTCTTTCTCTCTCTCTCTGTTGATATCTCTCGTTCTCCCTTTTTCACAGCTCCCTCGCAACTTCGAACTGTTCTCTCACTATTCTTTCGGCATCTCTCGGTTCTCCGTTTCTCTCCGCTACACTCTTTCGAAGCGTTTTAACTCCACTCGTAACGGCGGATTTGTGCCCCCAGCAACAGCGCCCTTCCAACCAATTTTTTCTCTCCCTTCCATTTCCCACATTACGCCTTCCTCCACACACACACACAAACACGCACATCTTCTTTCTCTTCCTCTTACACCGTTTTCTCTTTTTACCTTTCTCGTGAGTCCGCCAAGCGACCAGTACAATCTTGTTTACATGGACGTTTAAAAAATTAACACATCGCGCGCGGTTTTAGCTATAACAACGTCCTGGCATTTCGCTTCAGTGAAATTCGTTGTAAACCCTGTTGCTGGTGTACCGAGAGATCTTAACGTTCTGGTAGAAGCGGCTTTGTGTTATGCGCAAAACGAGCAATCGGAAACAGGCGACCTTCAAACGCCGTGGTCTTTCACATCCTCTCCTGGCAACCGAGCCAGAGCGTGAGAAATGCAGCCTGGGGAGGTGCAGGGTTGCTCGCAGATTTTCACGATCCGAGAAACTCGACATGTCGAATCGAGGAAACCCTTCTACTCCGCTTTATCGTTCTCCTTGATTTCGCCATCACGATATATGTACACGCTCTGTGTATTGAAAATAGGCGGTAGACAGCGGTTTGCTAAGGACAGTATGTATGGTGGTACCATGGGCGTGATTGTTTTGCGATTTAGGTTACGTCGAGATTACCATTGGGGAAGTTCTATTGGTAGCACTTTGGAATTTGTGAACGATGCGCGGCGAGATCTGTATAGAAAAAGAGCAGAGGAGAGCGCCTTTCTTGGAAGGTCGTTCTCTACGAGAACGGTACCGGACGGCTTCAGAGGATCGTCGTTGTCGACTTGAAAGAAACCAAAATCTTATGGTGGTCCGACAGAAGATGGTGAGGGAGGCAAAGCTAGAGACGGTTAAACGGTGGGAGGTATTAAAAGAGGGTTTTAAGCTTCCGTGGTGTCCGACTCGCACGATACACGGGTGGTAATAGTTCGCTTTGTCGGAAAGTTACAAAGGTTGAATCACATTTACTGGAAACGCGCGAAAAACAGTTACACTACCACATATGTTTATCAAAGACAGTGTAATGAAGTACAGTAAAAGTTTCATTTATACGAACACCCATTTATATCAATGAGATACTTTAACAGCACCAGATCAATTGAACCCTTTAAGAGCAAGTGTTGGAATCTGTTTGCGTGAACGCGAACCCCTATTATCCGAACGAGGAGTCATAGAAAGTGAAGAGAATTAGGTTCTTCTATTATAAAAATTATATGAATATTTAATCCAGTTTGTCCTTCGTTCAAACGGAGTTCTATCTTTAAAGCATATTTTGAATATGATCGGATGGTTTCGAACTGTTTATGCGTACTCTGAGAAGGAGAAGCAACGCGTTATACTTGAACTTGGTCGAGATAAGCTCAAATTCTTTATAAGCAGGCACGTTGGGAAACGTAAGAGGTACTTTGAAATGTCAAACCGTTATTAATTAGATTCAAATGTTTTATAAGTAGTTAAACCAGCGATACTTTTCTGTTTACAATACATTTAAATGTAATTGTAGTTTTAGTACGTAATTCTTCATGTGTCAGAACCTGAATGTTACTTTTACGAGATTCGTCTCTTTTAATCTGTTAACCTGATTATTTCGCAGTTAGGATTCATAACTAAAGGATTAAATCTAATTAGATCTATTTTAGTTTGTGCAAATGTACGACGTCGTTCATTTCAAATACAATAATATTAATAATAGTGAACAGTGAAATGACTAGAGTGAGACGATTAAACAGCTGCACTAAAAAGATAGAAAACAAGTGAACGCACAGCATAAATATTGATACCAGATATTGAAGGTTAATCGCACACGGTCAATATTGTTGCCCATATCTGTACTATTATCTGTATTGTCAAATTCCAAAATTTTCATCGATAATTCACCTCGATCCTTCAATATCAACCACACACGATCAATAAATATTGTCAATAACATTGATCGTGTCCGAGAACCTTTACGTGTAGTATTGTATTTAAAGTTCGTGAAACATGTGTTTACTAAAATTGACATCGATTTAAAAGTACGCATTGAAGTTGATCCCCGTCGCCGTCGTCGAAGGTACACACAATACGACCAGCAATGAAACGAGTTCGATCCAATCGCGCGACGATCGAACCGGAAAAGAGAAGCAAGATCGAGGAGGATCGAACGTTTCTACCGTCGATACCACGTCGTTGTTGCCAGTGGTAGAGGCGCGAGGGCCGTTTCGCTTAAGGCTCGAGTGACCGGGGAATTCAAACGGGAAGCGGTTATGTGGATATTGTAAATTCACCGGTTGGAACGTGGCCGCCACAGTGTGGTTTAAAATCACTCCCATAGGGTCGAAAGATCAGATTAACCCGATACCGTACATTTTGTGTTCCAAACAGAACACGGGCTAGAATACATTTCGTCGATGTTGGTTCGAGGAAACGTTTTACTGCTAAATTCATGTTTCCGTGTCCGTGTAGTTGATATGTCGTTACATAAGTTATATCGATGATAAACGTATTGGTATAACGTTTAGAAAAGGTATCGTCCTAGAGAGCGATTCTTGGTCATATAAGTCAATTAAATTGGAGCGGTTCTTGCAGCTTCGTTTAGAAGAAATTTGAATTTCATTTAAAGTATTTGCACGAGCCCAAAAGGTTGCATCGTGCCTTTCTGTTTACAAACAAGAATGTCTTTGCCTCTCTCCCCTCTCCCGTTCGCATATCGTTCCTCTTCCCGCGCTCGCATCGTCGCGCCGTTTCTCCTCTTCTACGTTCTCTCTTATCCTCTCTTCGGCAGTCCTCTTTCTCTCCTCCTCCCGTTTCTCCATTCCCATCTCTGTCCTTGGGTTTGTTGCTCTCCCTGCTCTCCCCTTCGTGACCTGTTCATGCACATCTACTTTATGCTCGTCCGTTGGTTGGTTAGTTCAAAGTTGGGTCTCCTTTTTCCCTAGGGTTGGAGCCGAAGTCGTGTCGTGTCGGGGTCGTCGGAGCCGGGACTGGGAATGGGAGCGAGACCGGGAGAGCCGAGATCGAGACACGGCAAAGCGATGTGTTCCATGGGTGGTTGCTCTTTCTTTCTCTCTTTCTCTCTGTCTCTGTTTCTTTCTATGCCCCCCACCTCTCTGCATCCATCCTTCACTCTTCTCCTCTTCGCTCCCGCGCACCGTCGCGAACCTCGGCGGTGTCGCCTCTCCCCACTATGAAAGACCACGACCGACCGTTGAGATTTAAATTCCTCTCTGAGTGGACGGAGAAGAGTCTCCGGCCTGGGAACGGGCAACCTTCTTGCGCGGGACGAGGAGGAAATCATCGTCTCGCCGCTTTGACCGTCTACGTCTCTTTCGGTCATCGTCGTTTTTTCGTTCTTTTCATTATTCCTCCGGTGTTCGGTAAAGCAGATCGTTATTGCGGATCATTAGCTTCGATATACATATCATACGTTTCCGTTCGATGAGAAATTCGTTACGGAGTAAGAAGAGGAAGAAGAGGAGGGTCGATTAACTGCCGGTCTTTCATCGATTAAGGATTCGATAAGTAGCGCTCAATTTTGCTGCAATCCTCTAAGGAAAATGAGAGGAAGGCGTACGTCACGTTCGAATCAATTTGCAAATGATTGCCCTAGGCGTTTACTCGATGCTGCTCGTTACTCGTTGGGAGACGGATTGTCGACAGACCGGTATACGTTCTTGGAGAGAGCTCGAAAAGTGTGGCGTTTTCTCGCGTTTCTTGTTCGTTGTATTTGAAATGTATGTATGTCGTTATACCAAAGATAACCGGTGAGAAAGTCTGGACTGAATTGAAAGCGATAACACGGGCATATACCGTAGTTATGGGACGTATTCCCATGTATTTCTGTTTCCCAATTACACGTATTTTTAATTATGATTAGGATTTTTTTTTAATAAGGAATTTTTAATCCTTTTCTTGGACTACAAATATTCGCAAGCTAACAATGTACAATTAAACTGTAGCACATTTGATGTAGGTACTTAGATCTAGTTAACCCATGCTTAACGATCAGTTCCATTTTAGGATTAAATGTTTAATAAAGCAGAGGTCGAAGGATTACACGGTGTCCAATTAGGGATCTATAATAAACTCCTTTAAGAAGTATCATTTTGTTCATTTCTCCACTTCTTCATATGCAATATCAACATTTTATAAATTTAGTATTCAACGGATTAAGTAGGTACGAAGGAGTTTATTGCAGACCCTTATGTATACCCTATACGTTTAGCTTTTCCATAATTCCAATACGTACAATTTAAAAATTTTCCTAAATCATTATCCAAAACAGAAATTATTATATCGAAAAATTTCCCTCTATGTCTTTAACATTAGAACTACCAAAATTTCTATCTTATCACAGATGTTTTTTAAATTTACCATGCTGCATTTTCGCAAATTTTCCATAATGTTCTGTAAAAGATACAAATTATAAAGATTTCTTTTCCTAATACGAAGTACTTTTTGGTATCGGTTTTTAATTTAATTTCTTCGCTACAAATAAGTATGCTTCAATCGACGGCAGTTCTAGCGTTAATAAATTCATCCTTTATAAGGTTAATACACTGCCATGCAAATTCCTCTATAGCCTCTGTATATTCGGTTGCGCGTGTATGCGAAACAGTTTCGCATAGAGTCCGTACCCGTCTAATTCCAACGATGACGTTGACGAAACGAGAGGCACGCGGGAACGCGCCCCGGCATACGGTGTCGAGAGGAAGAACGAGCAAAATGTACGCATGCGACGTGCTGACCGTTTGGAAGTTCGTTAGAACGTGAATCCGACGGCCAGAGAGTAGAGAACAGCCAGCGGCTTACGCGATTGTGCACGCTCGACTTTCGCTGGTGTAGGAAGCGTTACACGCCCCCATACAACACTTTCGGGCCTCCCCCATGGGGGCACCGTGTATCGTATTGTCTAACGCTTGCTCTCGTCGATACGCTATACGGGCGCAGCTGTTACACGAGGCTTACTCGTACGTGAATAATCGATGAACGCGAAACGACTTTTTCGTCGGCGATCGAAATCGCCTCGGATTCGCGCGGTACACTTACACCGACGCACCATTTCTTCATTCTGCTTTACGCGCGGCATTCGAACAGCGGCTCAACGAAATAGAACCGGTAAAGAGTATTCCATGTTGGCTTAGGGATTAACGTGGTGTGTTGTACAAATCGTGTTATGTAAGATATGTAGGTTATGTATGTACAATACTGTTCTCTTGAATAGTATTAGTTAAGAATATATATTGTTTAGAATAAATAAAGAATAAATGGATTTTATTGTATTCTTTTTATAACTTTGTATAATGTAAAAATTTCTTAATTTTAAGCTAAGAAGGTAACGAGAATAATTCGAGCGAAATCTAAGGGTACTTTCCTTTGGTGTTACTTATAATATATTTAAAAAATACGCGAAGCTATTCAAATGAACAGCACTGTATACGGATCGTGTATGCCGTATCGAAATGCATATTTATATAAGATATAAAAATTTAGGATAACAAATGTAAAATGTTGAAATATAAAAATATGAAAAATATAAAATGCGAAATACATACTTTTCATTTTACGTTAAAATAAGCGAATGTTGAAATCACATATATTTGCACGTTACTTTACGCGAAGCAAAGGAAGCGGTTACGGTTTTTGCTGACAGTTGTTCATTATAAAAGGTGTCCGCAAATTGAAATTGAAGAAATATTTTACGGAAATATCTAACTTTTCGTAATACAAGATTATTTCTACAAATCTTCTGTCGTGTCGTACGCCATTTTCAATTGCTCGTTTCAGTTTTTTCGTACAATTTGCGCATTTCCTTTCTCCTTCCTGCCTTCATCACTCTTCTCTCTCTCTCTCTCTCTCTTTCTCTCTGTCTCTCTTTCACACACGCACACACGTTCTCCGTTCCTCTCTGATGGCGGTTTAGCATCAGCGAGATGTTTGATAACGCGAAAAAAGAGATAAACTAGAGTAAAAGAGGGCGGCGCGATGAGAACGCGAGGGACAGAGAAGGAGCCAAGGGCAGGGGAAAAGAGAGAGATCGGTCGATAAGGGAAGCGGACGAGCGAAACGAGGAAGGAGAAAGAAAGATATCGTCGCGATATTTCGGTTGCGGTTAAGCGTCGATAAGAGCTGGTCGTGTCTCAAGGCCTTGGTTTACCGGCACCGTTTGCATCGCTGTTCTCAGAAAGGTGGTCATTTCGAGAGCGCGTAGGATACCGAAACTGTACGTAACCGCATTTTACGCATCCATCGGTTAATGTTGCCCTGCGCTAGCCTAAGTACTCTGATATTAGTTGTTCGATCCATAAAAGCAACAAAGGAACAAAGAAGGAGCTCGGTTACAATAATAATGCTCCCTCAGAAACTCATGAAATCTACCTCGTTCACTGTTTATAACCCTGTCCGATGGTTTTCCCGTAATTACACCTCCTAAACGATTTTGGTGTAATAATTGTTATATTTCGCGCGTGATGTACAATGGAGAGTTGTCGAACAAAAGCGACGATAGATGGAATGGAACATTGGTAGGTGTCACAGGAGTATAATTACGAGGTATACCAACAATAATCGTGTTCTTTCACTTAGTTACCTATAAATGGTCCGTTGGGTCCTACCGTAAGCGATTTTTAATTTCTATAATAAAATGGTAACCGTAAAGGCGAGACAAAATTAGTTTCGTGTATATATACACATACACACACATAGGTAGGTTCGGCAGGGCGTTGGAATTTGCGCTATTTAACAGGTGGGCGGCGCCAAACGCCAATAGGCCCACCCGCGGGGACTTTTCCTTTAGTAAATTCGCACAGAAATCTGTCGGTATACCTTTTTCTATTGTGTAAACGGAAGACCGCTGAACCAGCTAGAGAGAATGCTCGGCGGGCCGAAATAGGTTTTGGGAGCAGTTGAAGAGTTTCCCTTTCGTTTAAGGAACCATTTTTTCTAATCACTTGAGATGGGAATTTTCTAACGACCGTTTGAACAATATTTTTGATGTATTGGTAGACCGCGAAAGTTCGTATAGACGATTGATTACATAGAAAAGGGTTTAATGAATGGAACTTTGATGTAGATATGTTTTACCAAAATGGTTCTCATCGTGAAGAAAGTGGTGAAACTTTATTTTGTTGGAATATTTGAAAACGTTTGTTAAAACGTTTATGCTAAGAAGGGCACTATTTCTTGGGGTGTAAATTTTTTAAGATAGAAGAAAAAGAAGATTAAATATCTTCTTTCATCACACTTTTTATTTTATCGAAATATGTGTAATTTTTAACTATAAATTATGCTAATTATCATAAAGATAAAATGATAATTGGATAATAAGCACACAGCTGGATACAATTACTTCTGTAAATTACTCTGTATTTATTACTTTGCGACAATAAACGAATACCATCCGATCCAAAAATTGATTTCTTTCGAGGACAATCTGAAAGGACCCTCCGCTGTTTTAGCCTGTCATAAACATCCTGAGTACGGGAAAAACCTTCCGATTTCCGTGGCTTCCGTGACCTTGCTAGTTTCAAAACAATTACCACCCTCTGTTCTAAATTGCTCCGTGTCACCAACTCGGTCTTGCTATCCTTTTACCCTCCCTCCCGCTGTCTCCTTCATTCACGTGCCTGGAACGCGTTTACCTCCGAGATTCCATCAGCCCTGCTCGCTCCTCGTTCGTCGACCTTCATCAGACCGTCCTTGTCGCTTCTTTCCTTCCCAGGGCGATTATTTTTTCTGACTTCCCATCGTTTTCATCCATCCATCGAAAGAGAGAGGGGAACTTTTGATAGTTGTTGGCGAGGGGTTCCAGCAATTTTTATCCTCTTCCTCTCACGTCTGTGCACCCTCCTCTTCTTTCTTTCTTACGACTGTTCCTCTCGTAGTATTGCGAATTTCGATCTCCCGTATGGTGCATCTGCGGCGGCTGCCTGTACCGGGAAGAATAGCAAGGAACGAGCAGACTGTCTTCTACGCCCTTCCCGGGGATCCCGAAGGAACAGATGATGATCCCGTTTAGGAAGCTGCCAAAGCAGTCTTGCTCTCTAGCAGACTCCACGGTTACGGGATCATTATCGTCAGTGATTCTTCTGCCGTTTTTGAATCTTCAGCCTTTAAGTTTCACCGCGATGTCCCTTTTTCTTCTCGTGCTCCCACGATCTATCGGTTTAATCGTTAGCATCGACTCGCGGCTTAGGATCTTTCTTGATCCTTGTGTAATCCACCGTGTAATCTCCTATCGGATACTTTAGGGTCTTCCCTTGCGTGGGTTATATATTTACTGTGACATGATCGAATTGACGGAAAAATAGGGAAATAGGAAAACGGAAGGATGGAGGAAGGAGGAACAAACTAGAGGAAGGGAAATGAAACGGCGAGGAATGAGCAATAAAATGAATTGAACGATTGATTCGTAAGTTTGAGAACCTCCAGTCGGGTATTACGTAAATGGCACCCCACGTTCTCCTACTGCTCGGTGTCGTCAATAGGAGACACCGCGTCGCGACGCCTATATATGCATACATGTAAGCGGGAATATACATATATACGTACACGTATACGTACACGATTGTATTTTAAACTCACACGCTCGCGTGCCACATACATGCGTATACTCGTGTGAACAGTGTCTGTTACACGTACACGCGTATATGCACTTAGCGGTGCACCATCGGGGTACCTACCCATGGTTGGCACGTGCCAACCACCACAATGGATACGACCATCTGCACTCCTTCTTATAGAAAAATCAAAGTCGTAGGGAGCCGGGCGTTCGCTCGATTCCAAGTTCCCTACCAGTCCGTTATACGATCGAACCGTTCGTTTCCCGCGGAAGACGGTCCCCAGACGGGTGGAGAGAGTCACACGCGCGAACAGAATGCGTGCCATAATTTGGCATGTGTTCGACATTGTTCCCTTGATCGGTTTCATTTCGATTATTCTGTTGTGAAATGCCCAACGAATTAGCCTCATTTATCTGCGCCATGCATTTTTATCTTATTCCTTGGGGAGGGGGTTGCTGGGGGCTATCATGTAATTAACTGGGCATGCTACACATACCGTATGTGCTTTTAAACTACAACTTATTTTTTAAGAATAATATTCCACGGATAAATACGTTTTTGTTTATTTTGGATGTTTATTACTATTAAGATTATCTCAATCCATAGATCGTCGGTAACCATATTAATTTGCACACAAGTATCCTATTAAATTAAATGAATTAGGTTCACAAGTTTCAGAAATTTCAATGGAGTTTACACTACTTGTAACTTTTTTAACAGCGTTTATTGTTTCGCACATCCGTTTTTTATGTGGAAATTCCCAGCAAGATATAATGATTTAGGCTATGGATTAGACTGTTAGAATCGATTTAGTAATATTTATACCTATATTAATTACACAATAAATGATCTTGCATAACCCTAAAATCTTTCCAAATCATTTATCAAAAATAAAAAAAGAATGTGAACATTATATCGAAAAATATTCTTTTCGGACATTAATAAATTCATTCTCCAAGAGGTTAAACGGAACGCAAGTTAACCGAAATGGAATATACCAAAAGAAACATGTATAGAAAATAAAATGAAACGCGATGAGTAGTAAAATCGATAGAAATCAGTGTTTTCGAATGATCGCGTTCCAATATGATTGTTCGCTTTAACTCTGGAAGCTGTCTTCTGGAAGTCTGACTCGGGTTAGGAATCGTCTCGGAAGGTGGTGCGTAACGTGTCGCGAGGACGATGAAGGTGCGCGATCTGCCAGCTGCGAGCGAGGGGTGCGTGCCCCTGCTACCCCCGATATATGGTAAAGCAAGCAGCTGAGCTACCCCCATGGTCGCACCATGCGTTACGCGCGTTCGATGCCCCATAGCGAATAATCTTCGCAGTCATGACTACTGGGAAATAACCGATGGATGGTGTACGTTGTGTACCCTCAACCCTCCCTCTTAGCTTTCGCTCTTCCCGCCACTTCTCCCCCGCTTTCTCTTCTGCCTCGTTTGGCTTCGTTTGTTTCCCGAATTAAATAGGAATTTCGTTTTGGCGCGATGAAAAGAATCTTACAGGCAAAAATTGTGTGACGTTTTTGTTCGTTACGAGCTTTTCAATCTTGATCAACCGCTTCTTAATATTTTATTATTAATTCTGTATCAATTGTAATCTCTAACATCGTGTCAGTTACAAAACATTGAAACAATATCTGTAATTCATACTCGTTCCATTTGGAGTACAATGTAACTTTTGTTATACACATGTACAAACAGTACAAATACAAACTGTACAAAGCAATGAATTAATGGAAGGTTTGCAGAGGCAATGAAAATAATTGTTTTCGGTTGTCTGAAAGAACGAATATAATTCTGAGGCATGCCAATTGTTTAATGTCTTTACTACACATTTACAAAAGCGAAAAGATAATAAAGGGAGCACAGAATGCAAAAAATATGTCCGGGCAATAATTAGCAGATAACATGCAAGGGCGAGCAACCGTTATAAATTGCTATAATCCAACCTGGCAACCTAATTACCTCAAGTAACTATGAATTGTTTATCATAGAAAAAGTTTAAAATGAAAGTGACAAAGAATCACACATTACATATGATACTGTAATATTTTAATATAAGTATTCAACTTTTATTTGAAACATTCTTTTTGTACGACAAATAATGCACAAGTTATTAAAAGTGATTAAGCGAAGAGACACACCCTCTACTTTATAGTACCAGGAAAGAATTGACATGATATTATCGAAAACGTGATTATTGCACTAGAGCCCTAGATTAAAATGAAAAGCAATACGCATGAATATGTAAGTTGAACCCTGCAGAAATTGTTAAATTTTCTTCTTATTTATAACACAGCTCACGAAAGATACTATAATACTTCGATCGACCAAATGACAGCGTTAACGAGTCATTTATGCAGAGGTGTAAAACGCTTCAGAATATTGCTCGACCAGTTATTGTTCATATAATCCTCATTTTTCCGCGATCTAATGACATACACATACACGCGCACACTCGCACCGTTGAATCTTGCGAGCGGATACCTGCCGTGTGAAAATCTTTGAAGAATGTGAGGGTGGTATCGAAGATCAGGTGAAGTATTGTGATCGGTAGAATGAAAAAACGGGCCCGCGCTGTACCTGCTGAGAGCTGCATCCTTCGGAATAGTCGGTGCATCACTCGAGAGACGGAGCGCTGTTGGAGCGAGAGAGAAGGCGCGGGCCGTTTCAGTGCGAGCAACAACTCCTACGGTCGGCAACCTTTTTCCGGTCTGGTATCGAAAGTGAGCTGTAGCCAGTGAATGACCGAGTATACATACCGGCGCGGGTGCAACAGAGACGGGAAGAGATGTGAAACAGCGTAGATTTAAATGTTTCCTTTCTGCTTCTTCATCGGATACAATATACGCGGATTGTTTATGATATATCGTGAAGTGTGTTCCACTGAATCGTTTGAAAGCAAGGGCGTTTCGATATTTCTATGCAATGATGAACAACCCAATTTACGTATTAGGATGCTGCATAAATTCTGTCCTATGATTTAATACTGTAGGCTATCCTATAACGAATTATATAACTCGTTCTAAAATTTTTATTATTAAAAAATAACGGTTGGTCGTATTTTATCGTGTTAATTCTAGCATATATATATATATATCGCTAATGTATTAAATTGTTGTGTAAACACGTCATTAAGAAATCTTGTAAAAAATACTTTTTATCAGAAAGATCTATAACACGTTTACAAGAATGCTGTTTCTCGTTTATGTTCTGCAGCAAACAGAATTTTTGCACAATGAAATTTTAAATAGGTCCTGTTAAGCAGCTGTATGAATAGTTTTGTATTAACAAAATTTAATTTTCAATCGAATATCAGTTAAGGAATTAAACCTATTGAATTCAAGAGAGATGCGTAGGTGTGCCTAGGTACTTTACATACACTTAACAGCCATGCGAGGGTAGATATCGGCGTAAGATCGAACAATCGCACAAGCGAACGGACGAACTTAACGAAACACCGGCAAAGAGGCAGTAAAGGGCCCCCCATAGCGGTTGCCCTAAAGAGAAGATTCCGCGTTCCGTGCTCCCTGCATGCCCTGAGAAGATTTAGGCGGGCCCTTTCCCAGCTGCTGATTGGTCGGCCCTTTCCCCTACCAAGCGGCACCGACAGGTATAAAGAACAGACATTCCCGCCAGATCGAGCAGTTAGTATGCGATCTTTGTGGGCTGGTGGGTACGTCGACCTCAGTTAGTGCTCGGTTTGACGCGTGGCGAGCTGTCGTTCAAGCCCTTCACGACTCGACAGTGCTTTTTTTCATAACTTTTGGATATCTGTGCTATTGTTTCATACGGTCGTTTCACAGTAATCACAATTATTTTCTTCGTCCGTGGACTAATCATTTTACGTACGACGATTCCGGTGATAGTTATTCATCATGATGTTCTTGGAGAGTGTTAAGGATTCGTGCGAAGTGTGTCAATGTACAAGGTACAATACAATATAACAACAATAATGTCAGCTTTCCAGTCCCATTAAAATTGAGATTTGCGATACATTATAATATCCCAGATTCTTCGTCTTTTCTAACGTTGATCGCGTGTGTGCGTGCAGGTGTAAAATTCAGTGAAATATATACATGACGGAAGTGCTTTATATTGTGCGAACATTTAATTGTTTCTTCTCTATCTTCTATGAGATATCGGATCAATTTTGTCCGCGTTTATTGGTGATTTGTTTCGTTCGTATTATAAAACTATACTTGTCCGTTGTTTTTACACGAGGAATTATTGCGATAGTAGACTTTTTTGTCCTAAAAATGATATATTAAATGATTTCTAATTTATGGAACGAAAATTTTATATTCATTTATATGGTAATTTCGATGCGGACAGATTTTTGCGCGGGCATCTGGATCCATGTGATCGTATATGCGCACGCGCAGTAGTTGGCGCGCTTATATTCTACTGTAACTCGTAATTTTCTCGTGTATATTCGAGCACTTTGAGGGTTAGTTGATGAACGTTTCGTCAATGAAGGGACAACATAATTTTGTGTATACCGCGCTGTTACGTAGGTAATACATTTTCAAAACAGTGCAACGAAGCCTTTAAGATATAAGAAGCACAATTATTTTTGAAGAAATCAATGGTTACATGTTATTGGAAAAAATATTGCTAATATTTAGAATTAAAGTTTTTGAAAATACGTCCTATGATATTCGATCTGTATGGGATTTTAATTACCGCGTGAAACTTTTCTTATGTTTTATTACAAACAGTAAAACGAGTGTTTACCCACATAGTTGTTGAGGTTAGGTTTATCATACGTTTAATATCAACCTTTTACATGCATATGACTGTATTTATATACTTATGTCATTTATGTAATATTTTTACCTTTTCTTTACAGACTCTTTAAAAATGCCTTCAAGATTAAAAGCACTCCGGAAAATACAGTAAAATCCAGGCCAAAAGCGCGTCGAATACTCGGTATGGCTTCGCGACGCTTCTCCAGCCCCGAGCCTGCCCTGCCATCTATTGACAAAGAAAACAACGGCAACATCTGCAGTCCGCATGGTACCAGCCCACAGAAGGTACGTGTATGTTTATATTTTCTCTTCTCTTTTTCTTTTTTTAGATTTTTATTTATTAATCTATAATTATTCGTTCTTTATAAAAACTTTATCGTTCAAATCGAGTTTATACAGACATAAAATGTCACTAGTTAGAAAAATGTTACACCTGTTCCTTTACATTATTCAATGCCATTTGCCGTTTGCTTTCGATAGTTTTGAATAGATCAAAGATACGTGTAAGGTAGTAGGACGTGTAACAAGACATACTTCTCACTCAAATCGAATCTAGATCTAGGAAACGAACACACTTTGGACGAATTGAATTTTCCAGTATCATGTATTTTTAACGAACATCATTTTACTACACCTTGACACAACATACTCTACCAACCGGATGTGATTTTTTGTATTGGTTTCCGGGTCTAAGAACGTTAAGGCATAAAAAAGAAATAATTCTTTAAAATACAAAATACAATAAATGATAGTATGGTGAAAGATTAGAAAATGTTACTGATATTCAGATCTAACATTTTTTTGTTGGTTTATCTAAAACAGATTGCTGGTGCAAAGAGGTTCCGTACTCCGTTAGAGGATTGCGATCCTAACAGCCAGGACAGTGGATATGAACCGAGCTATCTGGAGAGGGACGAAAAAGCAAGGCGGGATGGATTCCGATTCGCGGAACCTCTGGCTGTTGCACCTCGTCGGATGTCCATCGAGTCTCGGAGTCCGATGGAGTCACCGGTGCGATCGTCGCCTCATCGGCTACGCGTCACACGATCCGTACTGTTTCGGAGTCTTTCATCTGGTTACGAAAGCATGGATGATGGGTTCAACGATTTGCTAGAATCTGAGAGCTTGGACGACGCGACGCAATTACCCAACGGTATCTCGACTCTTCTCTGCGCTGACATCGTCAGCGGGGACATCCGTTCGGCCGCACCCGAAGAATCGTCGCGCAAGATCGACTTCAGCAATCCGAGCACACCTGAATTTTCTGGCACCAGTTGCGGCAGCGGTAATTTAAGACGTTCGATCTCGTTACAGAACGATAGACAGGAAAACCGCAAGAGCTCGAACCTTTCGAGAGTGCGTTCGTGTCTGTTTCGTTCTCCAAATGCGAGTTCCTCCACCGCTGAACCAGGCTTCCAGGACAAGAGTCCGTTGGCTACGATGATCCCGATAGCAGCTCGACGTCGACGTACCGCCAACCTTCCATTGGCCGACGATGCTGTCGCTATTGCTCTCAACACTTCGCTGTCTATACGGACGTTCAAGCGGCCGGATCCACCGATCGACGACAGCCCGAAACTAGTCAAAAGGTCACGGAGGTCGAACAGTTACTTCGACATCGCAAGGGACGACGATTTGGATGAAACGTTAATACCCAGTCCAAAGTGCATACCGTTGCAAAGAAGCCTCTCTGAGTCGGCAACGATTGCGATCGCGGGAGCCGTAAGTACGCCGATGGATATAGAAACAGAGTTAGAAACGGAGATCCATTCGGAGGTAGAAACGCACGCGCATATTAAATCGGCCATTCACCGTAGCACCACCGACACCGATCTTACGGGAGATTTCAGCAAACCGTGCGTTCTGCCGCTGGCATCCGGTAACCACGAAGACCTGAAGTCTATCACCACGGATACATTGGCCGCTTTGATACAGGGAAACTTTAATGATCGGATCGGTTCGTTTAAAATCGTAGATTGTCGCTATCCGTACGAGTTCGCTGCCGGCCATATTGAAGGGGCTCTGAATCTTTATAGTAAAGATCTTATCGAGCAAATTTTATTAGAGCCGTTGACGAACACGCCTAAGATCCAGCCGGACACGAACAAACGCAACATTTTGGTGTTTCACTGTGAGTTTTCTTGGGAACGCGGCCCAAATCTTTCGCGTTTTCTGAGAAACTTAGATCGGCAACGTAACAAAGAATATTACCCTGCACTTCATTATCCGGAAGTTTATCTTCTGCACGGCGGATACGAGAAATTTTATAGAGAACAGAAACAACTGTGTTCGCCGCAGGGTTACCGACCGATGAGACATCCCGATCACGAAGCCGATCTCAGACAATTTCGAAGCAAAAGTAAAAGCTGGCAGGGTGAAAAGTCAAGAATTAGTGGTTCCGTGACACGAACTAATTTGAAACGTCTAGGTTTTTAAATGCGTTCCTCTCCTTCTTTTCGTTATCGTTTCTCATCTTTTTCGCGCCTTGCTCTCATTCCACCCACTGTTTCTCTGTTCTATTTTATTTCTGTATAATTGGCAATATGTCCACTCGGAACGGAAGAGTTGCTTTGGCCGAAAAGATCATGTAAAAGTGCAAATCACGAATCAAGAACGGAGAGAGCGTTTCTTTTTTTATTCATTGTTCCGCTCGTAACAATCGTTACGATCGTTTTTGTACCTTTCTTGTAAATAATAGTAGCTTATTTTACTTGAATACGCTTAGCCTTTTTTTTTAGTTAATGAAAATCTAGTACGGGGAAATAAAACGCGGTTACATTTCTTCGACGACGAACGATAACAGTGAAAACGATATATTGAAGCAAAAAATAGAGCCGCTCATTTGTTGACCTTTATGGCGAACCTAATGATGTGTGTAATAAGAATGGTGAAGCGAATTTAAATAAGATCAGGTTGAAACAAAGCAAGTTGAAAATGATAACATTTTCGGACAGACTTCCCATTCGTAAGCATTCGACATCGATCTTTTATCAGCTTCATGTGATTTTAAAGTATTTCGTTATTAAACTGTTTGAAGTATCGTCATTAATTCGAGGTACTCTGTATCGCCAAAGTTTAGCGTATAAAAAGAAAACACTTTTAAATCATATATACTGAACAAAGAAAAGAATAATAAATGCCGAGGAATTGTTCATAAATAGATTAAAATGTTTTCAAATGTGCAAATTCGTATATGTGACTAATGGGTCTTATGTCTATATTGTATGAGCATGTGTGTGCATACGTATAAAGAGATATGTTATAAAAATAATCGTATGTTATATACATCCTTAGTCTATGTGTAATACATTATGTCATATAATTAAAGCAATCTTTTGTTCACATTCCTGTTTATTTTGTAAGAATGTCTATCATCTACTGCCACGACGAGATATAGGAGGATGTGCTATATATTTAGGGGTTCTATAGTTCCTTCATCATTTTGGTATCACTATCCACGTTATAGGCTTATCTTAAAATAAGAATACATCCTATTGAAAGAAGGCGTACGGCTGGTGAACGTACTCCTTTCCGAGGCTCCGTCCTATTTCCCTCCCGCATATTATTGAAAATTACTTTTTTCTCTTTAATTACATTAGACACTTTATCAATTTTATCTCAACTATTTACTAACATCAACATGCAACTTTTTAATTTTCAACCCCATTTGATAAATATACCTGCTATTTTGAGTAATAAATAAAGAAACAACGTATTGATATAATCCAGCACCAGGTTACTGCTTCTTTAATGCGTGAATCATGATCCTTGGGTATCATACGTTCCGTAGCTATCTTAGCTGCGGTTCCTCGGGTATCCAAGTGTCCGCTATTTCAATACAGTACCGGGCCATCCCGTCGACCGTACTGCCGACTCGGAGTCTCACCGTGGGTACTGGATCCCTTTATGGGACTCCATCCACTAGTCTCGTAGAGTCGGTGGGGTCCACAGCTCAATCTAGTGTTTCCTAGAATCCAGGATTCTGAAACATCTAGATTGAGATGGGGACGAGTCTCGAATCGCAGTCACCTCTTCGTAGTGGGAGACATGGAAATTGGTATGGTTTTCCACTGATTCCACTTACAAGGAGAGTACAAGCCCTTCGGGTCACCGATTTAGTTGAAACCTTGCACACTTGTAGATCTAGTCATTCTGTTCACGAAAATATAGCACTATAGGTGCAAACACTCAATATTTTTCGAGATAATTATGATTAAAGTTTTATTATTATGGTAAGTATAATTCTATAATTCTATTCAAAGTGTTTATCAAGTAATAAAATGGTTTACCGGGAACGTACAAGGATTTGTGTGCCGCGGACTTCAAGTTCAAATCCGTGAGGACACTTTACTAACTTTTTTCTTTCTTTTTTCAATGTATCTTTTTTATTTTCTGTTCATTTTTTGTTCGCGGAAACATGTCGAATTTTAAATAAATTGTAAATAAAATGTCTTACTAAAAAACTTCAATTTTATTTGATACAGAAAAAACAAAAATATAAAACCTTTCGCTCGTTGAGGCTCATTGAATTGAAGTTTTGGAGTTTTGAAGTGAAGACCCACAAGGGTGGTCTTGTAATGAAAAAAATTTCTGTCGCGAAAAGACACATTTTAAGACCCCCTGATCAGGTTTTGATGATTTAAAAAGAAGTCTTTTCTGAATCTGAATTTTTTTATCTTTCAGTGTTTTAAAGTACATTACGTGGTTTTGTGTGTAACAAAGTAAAACACCAATGACAAAAACTCAATTAATGCAAATGATTAAGATCATGTTAAAGTAATTGTTTTTACATACAAGTAATGATGTCAGTAATTTTGTGTAGTGTCCGATTACTGAAACAATGTTACGGTTTCTCATGGTAGGTTCAAACCCTTTCTTTCATTTTCCTTTTTTTTCCTTTCCCTGGCAGTAATTTCCCAAATATTACCTAATCACATGATTAATGGACTAAAACCCTTCCTACGGGTTATAGATATATCGGGTTACATATAGAAGTTTCGACTTGATCGTTTTTCAGTAAGAGTTTTAACATGTTCGAATTAAAGAAATAACAGCTATAAAAGTACTCAAATTAATTTACGAATGTTACATCATACCATTTTATTTAATTTTTTTAATTAATGGTTTAATTTTTTTACACGTTGCATTTCAATAAATGCATACGTACATACACATGTGGTTAAGCATTAGCAACTTATAGTGGCATACAATAATTATACAATATTATTAATACAATATATAAAATTATTTTTAAATTTCCCGCATATCTAACAAATTTTAATAACCTTAATGGTGCCATCTCAGCAAAAAGTGTCTAAACTGATAATAAACATTTATCGACAAGTAGGTAAAAGTGGTAACTGACTTTGATGAGACCTGCCATCTATCAAAGAAACAGGTAAACAACTCGCACATTTTTACCAACAATAAAAAGAGAAAGAATGACATAACCGCTCCACCTATAGGGGAAACAACCGAAATACTTCGTTAACAGTTTCAATCATTTTTCAATAGATGGAGCAGCAAACTAAAGTTTGTGGTGAAGGTGGTTGGCCGTCAGTATAAAATCTTCTTAGCCGACGGAAAGGTTTTAGAGGAAGATTCAACGACAGATTAGAGTAAATGCTTGAAAAATCGGTGCGGCCGTTACGTTGAACACCCTGTATATAACCCGAAGTAAAGCTTCTGGTCCATTAATCAAGTGATTAGATAATCTTTGGGAAATTACTGCCATGCAAAAGAAAAAAAAGGAAAAATGGAAGAAAGGGTTTGAACCTTCCATAAGAAACCGTAACATTATTTGAGTAATCAGACACTTCATAAAGTTACTGACATCCTTACTTGTATGTAAAGACTAAGAATTCAAGTACTTTAACATGATCTTAATCATTTGCATTAATTGAGTTTCTGTCATTGATGTTTTACTTTGTTACGCACAAAACTACGTAATGTGCTTTAAAAAACTGAAAGATAAAAAGATTCAGATTCAGGAAAGACTTCTTTTTAAATCATCAAAACCTGATCAGGGGGTCTTAAGACGTGTCTTTTCGCAATAGAAATTTTTTTCATTACAAGACCATCCTCGTATGCCGAGAAATAAGAATACTAGGCAGTCACGATCTCGCGCGGCCCGAGTCACAGGCTTGCTTTCCACATTGGTCGGATTTCAGTGCTTCAAGAGCAAGAGAGAAAGACTTCCATTTGTTTTCTCTCCGGATTTCCCGAAGTCGCCCGAAACGTTGAGCTTGCGTACACGCATTTACAGGGATAGGATACGTAGTGGAAGGGGGTGTTTTCGAGAGTTCCCGTCCTCAGTCTGACATGATAGATCACAGATCCAGCGTCTATGCATTTTTTTTCACTGGTTAGACCATCACGTTCATGAAGTAGATCATATAAATGACATAATTAAATAAATATTTAATTATATTAATTCTTGTTTTTACTTAAATATTACAAATCGTAGAAGTTTATTAGTAAATTAATGAATAAGGTTATGATCATTTCATACTGAAAGTATGTACTTAAGGATACTCTTTAACCTTACAAAAAAATATAATGTTTTATACTTGAACTTCATACATCACCACCATCGTATATGTGAAAGTTACAATCCTTTACTAATTTTAACGAATACGTCACAGTATTCGAATGGCAATTCGATAAAATGTTGGAATTGTAATTTTATGTATAAATCTGAATTATTTTGCTCTAAATGTAAAGTATTACAAGAACCACCTGAAAATTTAACCTATTTCGATATAATAGGGATTCCGAGAAGTTATGATGTTACAATTCCAGAAATTCAAACGAAGTACAAAGAACTCCAAAAACTATTACATCCTGATAAATTTAGTAACAAGTCTGAAGTAAGTAATCATAATAAAGTTATCAATAAACTTATAAAAGCATTTCTTTTTATTTTAACAGAAAGAACAGAAACTTTCTGAAACATTATCTTCATTGGTAAATAAAGCTTATAGTACATTATTACATCCATTAGAAAGAGGATTATATATACTAAAATTAAATAACATAACAATATCAGAAGAAACAGATAATGTAAATGCAGAGTTTTTAATGGAAATTGTAGAGAAGAATGAAGAAATAAGTGATGCACTGAAAGATGAAAGAAAAATAAAAGAACTAATGCAAGAAAATGAGGCTATGCTAAACGGTTTAACAATGTAATATTCCTTTTGTTAAAAGATTAATATAATACATTGTTGTTTATAGTAATAAACACTTTTTTTACACAGGGATGTAGCAGATGCATTCAGACAAAACAATATCAAGAAAGCAGAATCTCTTCTTATAAGAATGAAATATTATCATAGCATAAATAATAGATTAAAAATGTTAAAACATGATTTAGGTATAGTAGAATAAACAATTTTTAATATTACATAAAATATTTGTAATATATGCATTAACTTTTATGTAAAAATGTATATTGTTAACATGAAATGTATGTTATAATATACTTATTATTTACAATTTTATTAAAATATTGTATTATTTTATCTTAAACTCTGTACTGCCTAATATTATGTTACTTATCTTCTTTTCTTTAATCTATAATACTTGAAAAAGTTTTTTAGACAATCAACATAAAACAAAAATATGACGATATTAAATAAAGAAAAAGGAAACAAGACTCAAAATATTAAATTATACTTGTTGATTATCTATTTTCCATTGTTCAATCCATTGACATATTCTATCGACATTTTCTGCTGCTTCATGTAAATTATTACTCGTCAATTCATGAACTATTTCTTCTCTATAAGCTGATCTAGCCTCTTCAAGGATAGTTTGAAATATTTCGCAGTCTATATTATCTTCCAATTTTTTTCCTGTATAGCCTCTGCTCCTTAAACGATCATATAAAATCGTATTGTTTGTTCTTAATACAAAAACAATGTCAAACCATCTTTCTGGAAAAAAATCTGCACCATGATAATCTACAATTTTTCCACCTTCGCACATAAGACCTTCCAATTCATCTAATAACTGTAAATTAAAAAATATATTACTTTAATAAATTTATGAAAATTAAAATAAAACCATTTTTATAAAGTACCTTATCTTCATCTAAAATAGGACACTGATATACTTCATCATATTCTTCTAAACATTCTTCATCAATAGCAAATTTACTAACATCAATCCAGGTTAACCCAGTTTTTTCAGATAATATACGAGACATTAAACTTTTTCCTACTCCAGGCGTACCTAAAATAAAAAATTTGATTCTATTATAAAAGGTTTTATTTTTAAATACGAGGATTTTAAAAGAATTAATGTCATATTAACTTATTTTAGAAAAATTATTAAATTTACCTGTTATCAAAATATTTGGATAACTTCTGCTCATGTTGATCATGTTTAAATGATTTAATTATGATTAATTCTTTCAATATAAAAATTAATTGCGTATGAGAAACATTGCTACAAAATAACAGTTTGCTTAGAGGTTTACTTTACACGTTTATATATCTTGCATGCAAGGGCGCTACAAATTGTTTTCAATATGATACTATTTCTGCAAGTACATAGTATTGTAGCCTGAGAAGTGAGCAATAAGCTAAATCGTGATAGATTCAAGAATATATTAAGAATTTTTTTATTTTAACTAATTTGTTAATGTTTGCATATTACATTACTCGTATTTAATATGAATTATAGAAATTTGGAGCTATTCTTTAAAAAAGATTATTAATAAGTATAAAATAAACAACTAAAACAGAATCGACGACTTGAAATCTATATATGAATTAATAATGTAGAAACATACTTTGTTATGCAATTGAAACATGTTCCAAACTATAGAATACTGTTTTATAATATTAAAATTTGATGAAGTTATTGTGTTGATATTTTTAAAAGTTATTTTGCAACAAATTACTTTCTCTCCACTCATAAGATTACGAATAAAAACAAGTGTGAAGGATCTATATTTTTCTACATACTTCATGGACATTGATGCAACGTAACACGTGTTGGGTTGAGTACGTTTATTTAAAGAGAGAGAAGACGTAGTAGTTTCACCAGAAACACGGAATTTTCGTCACTGATTTGTAAGGTCAATATAATATTAGTATTAAATTTTTACATATCTTGAACAAAAGTATAGTTACAACGATAACAAAGTAGTATGATAAATAAATAATTATTAAGTCTGTAAGATGTGGTATTTCAGGAACAGTCGCTCTCGGCACGACCTGGTACGACAAGAATGAGCTGGCATAATTCGTTGTGCTCATTATTTTTAAATAATCGTTTCTTAAAATTTAGGATACTTTACAATGGTGCCGTTTGCCTTGTTTCTAGTTACTAATTATAACAAACGCGATGTAAATTGTCAATCCTATTCTTTAAACGATTTTCCTAACCTGAGTTATTATGGTTCATAACCTAATTAATACCCATAACATATTGTTGTGAACTTCTACTATGAAATTGAATCAACCGCTTAATGTGTATACATATATATGTCTAATATAGTGCAATAAGTCATGTGTATATATGTTGTAATAAAAATTTGTTTGTTTGAATGCTTTCTCTAATTTCATCATTAAAGAAACAAACAAACAATGTTCTTATAGATACATATGTGAATTGTTATTTATGACTTTTTATGGATGTGTCTTCTTTTTGAAATTCATATTTTTTGTACACAATTTTAGTGATTATAAATTTGTAAGATATTAAACTTTTAATAATTTTTTATTAATAATAGTATTTTTCATATAATTTCAGGTAAAAATAATAGAAACAATTGGAACAAATTGTGCATACCAAAGAAAGAGCAAAGTAGATTAGTAAAAGCTGTTTTCTAAACAAAAATAAGGAAGAAAAAGCACCATAGATAATAAAAGATTTAAATATTGCTGCGGTGCAGAAGGGCTCTATGTGCTCCACATCAGCTTCAGCAAATGGTACTTTAGTTTTCAAGAATATTGTATCACAGCATCAAAGGAGGATTTCATCTGTAAATTATAAACTTAGTATAAGACAGAAACAACATGCGCAACGAAATTACTGCAGCAGTACTATTCTTAGTACAGCTGATAGAAAAAAACGAAAAATTTAGTCCTGATCAATTGGAATGCTTTAAACGACGTTTGGTTGAATTATTGACTGAACGTTTTAAAAATCATTGGTTTCCTGACAAGCCATTTAAAGGACAAGGTTATCGTTGTATTCGTGTAAATGGTCATAATCGGAGGGATGCAACTTTAGAGAGTGCTGCTAATGCTGCTGGAGTAAAGTATGAAGACCTGTCATTGCCAGTAGAATTAACACTTTGGGTTGATCCTAATGAAGTTTGCTGCCGATTTGGAGAAAGTAAGGGATCATATTGCACATTGGCATCATTTGACGATAAGGAAAATACTGTACCAATTTTTCAAGGAAACAATGATGGTTTAGAAAAAGAAAGTAAACAATCTGAGGGGCCGATTAAGATACAGGTTAACACATATGTTTTAACATGTTTACTTTTAAATTTAGTATCTTTTTTTAATGTTAACCCGCTAATACTATTATTAGAAAAATTATTGATAATAATAGTGTTCTCTTTTTTGTTACAGAAATCCCCTTTGACTACTAATACAGATCAACAACAAAAATTGAAACCACTAAGCTCTGCTAATCAAAATCAACAGCATAGCAATAATGGTACAGGTAGGAAACGTAATTTGAACAGTCCAAGGCTACACCTTAATAGAAATCGTTCCTGGTTTGGTCACTCCTTCAGTATGGGCTATGGTCCTCATCCAATAAATCAACCATGGTATAACATTATGCCTCCTCACTTTTTGGGTGGTCCATCTCCACCTCCTTTTATGGGTCATAGAGGAAACAAGTGGATTCATCCACCATCCTATCCTACAGGACCTGCTCGTTTCCATCATTTGTCTCCTAAAGCTGCCCTTAAAGTATAAATTATCCCTCCTTATGAAAATTGTTAAAAAATCTGTTCCTTCCTATAAAAGAAATTACAAAATTGTTTTGTTAATTAAAAAATTTTATATTTTAATGTAAAAATACATGACCCATAATAATGCTGAAAAAAAATTATTGTTATTATTTAGATTATATTTTTGAAAAGTTAAATATGAGTGCTTTTAAATTAGGAACAGATTTATTAACATTTCAGTGGCGAAAATGATCCAATCTGTAATTACGAATGATCTTCGAATTACGACTAAGGCTTACGATTTTTTATGACGAGAAATGTTGCATTATTACATGTTATGTATAAATAATTAATTGGATGATAGATGTTTAATTCCGGATGCAAGGTTGCTTGTAAAATATTAGATTAGAGTGAATTAAGTCATTGATGTGTAAAACATAAAGAGGTAAATGTCATATCACTTGTGGCACGTTTTTCTGAACAATCCTCAAAAAAAGGATTTAGTAAAAAATAGATTATAGGTATTTCAAGAGAGAGCAGTATTGATTTTAAGCGAGTTTCCGAAATTGAATACAATTCTTTATTAAATTGTATGTAATACATTTTTATGCCTTATACAGGCAATCTCGGTTTATTAAATAAATATTTCTTATATCAAATTCTGTCATGTAATAGGAAGAAAAGGTTTCAAAAAACTTTTTCTTTGATGTGTATATATGTAGTGTATTCCCAATTGCAGTTTCAAAGTTCGTTTTATTTTTCAATATTGTTATAGTGCAAAATGATAGAGAATTTAGAGATATAATCTACCAACTTGTTAAAATAATACTACACTATAACAATATTGATAGACTTCTGCAAGCTTTGAAATTCTAGTAACTGATTTGAAAATAATGTTTTACAAGTTCAAATCAACAACTTTATCTTTTACTGTACATGTATATTATTATATTATGTTGATCAGTAGCAAAACGATATCTCCTCTGATTTCACAGGTTTATGGTGCAAAGAAATTAAAAATATTTTTACTTCAAAAAGCAAACCATACCTGTTATGTAAACATACTGCCTCCAGTAGAGATTCTATTAATAATCATTTATGTTAGAAGACTATTAACAGTTGCATGAATTTCATGACTAACATATAGTTACAAAAAAGAATTTATATTTTAATTGTGCTCAACATAGAGATAAATTGAGCTTATGATTTTTAAATGAAACTAATAAAACTTAGCACTTAGGGAGATGCATCATTGATGTTGGTAGGTTTATAGCTTATTGCAGTTGAAACTTTAATTCTATTATACTAATGATAATGTTGTGTACATTCAATATTGTATATTGTAGACAATTTATAACACCATAGTAATTTATGCTTACTTAAAATACTTTCTCTTGCTTTGTTAACAACATAAATACCCGCCGGACTTTTAATTTGAAATTTATTTCATGTATGAAGGACTCAAAAACCAAGTAAAATGAGTTAGTCTTTTATTTGTCACTTCATGCAGTATTTTGAATGTTATAATAGTTAATTTTTTTAGTATTTCCACATGTTATCATTCACTTACATTATTGTTCAAATATATTTGTGTAAATATATATATCATATTTAACAACTAAAAATAGTTATATTCTTTAATTTTTGTATTTAAACACTTCACATTGTTTGGTTTTTGAACCTTTCACACATGCATGAACCTTTTTATTTTATTAGTATCCAAAGTGTGCAATTTTTTTCAACTTATGTTGTAACATAAAATGATCCATAAATGTAACTTTCATTTTATGTATTCAATTTTAATATGAGACTTACTTTCAAGAGTTAAGTTTGTGCAAGTATAGTGTTAATTCATTGACACATTACATATACATCTTATAAAGACTATGTACAATGCAGTATGCAGTATATTTTATTCGTACATTAGTAATTTATATGATTAAATCATTTTAAGAAGTTTTCGTTAATGTATTAAAATACTAAAATTGATGGTGGTGTGAAAAATAAAAATTGAATAGTATGTGTTACCATCTGTTACATAATATAAATCTAGCTAATGGAGTATTGGAGTCTAGCACAAATTGGAGTATTGTCGCTAGATACGCTTAGTGTCCTTAGATAAATTTCTAAAGATATAACCAGATACAATATAAATATTATTATTAGAGAAAATTTTAATCAAACATGTAGTATAAAGTTTGCAATTTTCATGTTTCACATTTAGCATTGTTTAACATATGCATGAAATTTGCTCTATTGTAGGTGACTTTTGTGTTCAATTTGTTGAAACTTAATCAGAAGAAGTCATTTTGTTGTTATGAAAGAAATGAAAATTCTATATGAATATAAATATAATGTATATGTAGAGTTAAGCAATGTTGCATTCGGACGTATTCTTTTATTAATATATATGATGCTCAACATTTGAAATGTTCCAAACTTTTTAATTGTGTTCATGTGTATAAAAAAAGAAACCCTTTACGCTCCATACGATAACATTTTCAAATAACGGAAAATGTTTAAAAACAAATTTTTTTATAAGACGTCTATATTCAAAATAACATGTGATAAAACACGTAGTATTAATGTACATTTGCATTCTTGACAAGAAAAAAATTACATACATTTTGGGTAAAAAAAAAGTGTATTCCCTTTTATATAAAAAAAATTCTTTTATATCTGTAACTTCTTAAGTACATAATAGCTAGGTATTAATATTTACAAATGAATATAGTGCTTTGGCATAAAAGAATTGAAATGCTTTAAATCATTTACAAAAGAAGCTTTATACTATATTAATAAATAAATCTAAGATTTCAAGTCCTAATTAAAAAACATCTTGTTTCTTTAGTAAAATCCATGTTTAGGAAGAAATTTTAATATTTTATTGCTGTACATTCTCTTATCAAGTAAGACTGTACTTTATAATCGTGTAAAAACATGTCCTAAGAAAACAAATTTGATATTAAGCATTAACGTTTGGATCATTTCGATTGTAGGGTAAAGCACTATATAAACATATACATATATTCTACCACTGCTGTGTCATATGTTATAAGAATATTTCTTGCATAATTATGCAATGATAACTATAATCCTGTTCTACAACCATACTGATCTTCGCATTTTTTCATAACTTCAAATATATATCTCTGTTCAATTCCTTGTTTCATGTTACCTAATAAAAATTATATTACACATTCAAGCAAAATACTTATAAATCATTAACTGTACAACCTCTTTATTTTTAATATTATAATCAAAATTTATGAAACTACTAATAACATAATTACGAATTAAATTTTAAAATATTAAAAAGATTCATATCTGTACTAAATAAGAAATAATAATAAAACCATATTGATTGAAAATTATTTTACTTTATACACAGTTTTTACTGTTTTCGAAAATATAATCTAATTAATTTAAAGTTCTGCAATGCATTTTTTTGTGAAGTAATTATTATTATATTAACAGCATTAATAATAATTTTATGATCACAAAACATTATGTACGTGATATAATGAATAATAAATATTTCTGCAAATCAGATCTCTTCTTTTCTTTTCAATTTAATATAAACCTTCTCTTGTATGATTTAGGTTTTTGTAATAAAAAGTTATATAGTATTTCTCATTTCAAAAATTAAATCGATTCGTATTGTTTTTCCGCGTGTGTTCGATAGACAATATGACTGCATCAGTATCCAATAAGAAATGTAATCGTATTTTCTAGTCATTTTATTGGTTTTTCTCAAGTATTGTATTAAGTACGATTTTCATTATTAGAAATTTATTTTTAAGTTTTCCTTTCATTTAGTAATTGCTTTTTACTTTCAATAAATTTATAATACATTACAAGAAATTGTGAAAATAATATGGTATGGCATAAAAACTATTTAAAACATCCATAAATCAACCTTAAAGTTGAGGATTGAGTTACTTTGAGAAGCTAGATATGTGGCAGACGACAGAGAACTTTACAGTTTGTCATTTCGAAGTTCATTGCAATAATATTTCTTTAAACAGTAATTTCATAAAAACAATCTTTACTACATAGGTTACTGTAGTAGCTGATAATGTTATGAGAAAATATATTACGTTGAAACGCGTACAAACTATCCATATTTTCATTCGAATCGAACAACAGGGTTATGAGGCTCCAATTTCGAAGTCTTGCTATTCGTACATATTTTTTCAGCGTATGTAGTATAATTTGCGTATTACGCGATGGCTGAAAAATGTAAGGTATGTATTTTAATAATAATTGAGTATTGTATGTGATTAAAAATTAATATCTTTATAGAACAAAAATATTTATTATTTAAGACAATTATAAATATTTTGATTAATCAAGTTATAGTTAATAAAGTAATTATAATTTGAAAAAATTTTTGTAGTGCTAAATTCTCTCTTGATCTCGTTAATATACTGGCACTAGTGGTTACCATATGTGAAAATTGTTTGTTCTTAGGAATGTGGTTGCAAATGTGTGAGGTGTAATAAAAATGATCATCAGCATGGGGACATGCATCTGCATGTAGAAATAGAAAATTTACGTCAACGTTTGGTGGAAAGGGATCATCATATTATGACAATGGAGACACAGTTTCTAAATGAAGCTGATAAGTTTCCAAATGGAGAGTTAGCTTCTATGAAGGAAGAACTTCTGATCTGGCAAGAAAAGTATTCAAGATTACATGATGCTCATAAACGTGTTCAAAAAGTAAATCAAAATCTTGAAGATAAATTATTGAGGATTGTAGATAAATGTGAAACAGAGAAAAGTGCATTTACCAAGGATATTGCAACCTTATCTCATAGACTAGCTGATGCAAATTATACTATACATCACTTAACTCAAGATAATGTATGTTGCAAATATAAAATTGTGATAATTATTTTAAATTAAATTTTTAATGAAACATATATTAATGTTTTGTTCTTTTAGGAAAAATATAGAAATGATGTAAATTTGGCAATACAGCTTCTTCAGTGCAAACCTTCTAATTTTATTGGACAGAAATATGATTCTGTAAGTTATTTATATTGATATAAATATAAAATAGTGCTTTTGACATTGAAAAGGTATTTGAAAATGCAATTATTATTTGTTTCAGTTACCTTCTGAGGTACAAGCTAAAGTTAGGACATATGTTGCACAAAAGAAACGTTCCAGTGATTCTTTGTCTTCTGATGTAAAAAGTATTACAGTACCAATTTCAACATTTCCTCCAACAGCAATGGTATATAATGTAACTAAGCCTGCAGTTGAAAAGAATAGCGATGATGATACAGATGATTCCAAGCCACCGGTTGACATTGTTTCAGCAGCAATAATGGCAAAAGTTTTAGAGGATCGAGAAAAGGAAAGAGTATTTGGCAAACATTGTGACACATGTACTTGTCACAGAAGTATTTTAATGATTGATACTGAAACTCAAACTAACGTACTAGATGTGTTTTCTTGTAAAGAATGTGCAATGAAATATGCAAAAAATATAGAGAAACAGTCTGATAATTTCAAAAGTATCGAAAAAAATTGCCAAAATAAGGAAAGTCAAAACTCTGTGGTGCATCAAAGTTACCATGAAGTAAATGAAAATATTAGTAACAGAGTGCAATGTCAGAATAATTGTACAAAAAATAGTAACCATCAACAACTATGCACAAGAGACAAATTTGTAAGTAGAAATGGTAAAATTATAGATAGTTTAAAGGATGATAGTCGAGTAAATGTTAATATAAAAGCCAATTTTAATAAAAATAATTCAAACCGTCGTAACGATTCACAACTTCAAAGTATATTTCAAAATCAGAATGATAATACAACAAAACTGGCAATACCTCAAAAAATTAATGATACATGCGTTAACAGTAAAATAAATTCTGATAAAGGAAAACAAGTGAAATTAAATAAAAACTGTGAATTACAAATTGATAGTAAATCTAATCTAAATTCTTGGAATAAGTTAGAAAAGAAATCTTCCAACTCTAATAATCACATAGTTCCTGAAAATTCTAAAAATTATTTCAGTGAAAAAGAACAGAGTCACATTGATATTATTAATGATAGATTGTGGAAAAATGAATGGACAAAATTAAAATCACAGACTAAGATGAAAGAAAGTAAAGATAAAGTTAACAGTGATGTAGAGATTGATATAATTAATGATAGGATCTGGAAAAACGATAAATCATCCCAAGACACTCATCAACCAACGCAATTAACTTTAATAGAAGTTAAGAATATTGACAGTGTTACACATCAAAATGATTCTGGGCAAATGGAAGTGGCCACTAGTCCAAGTTTTAGTAGTGATAGTATAATAATTTCAACTTCTGATCCTTCCAGTAGTTCTAGCGATGTTGTTCAATCAACTGGAGTGCGTTTGCATAATACTGGTACCTCAAAACCTGATAGTCATAACAAAATAACTGGTCCAAGGAACTGCCTCGTAAGAGTCACACCTGGATCAAAAAATATTCTTTTAGATAATGCTGGACATTATAAAACTGTATTATACACTAGTGGAAATAATAAACCAAGCACCGCTTTAGTTCATTCAAAAAAATTGTCTCGATCTGAATCCGAAAGATCAATTTCAATTAGTAGCGAAGAAAGTTCTCCGATGTTGTTACATGACAATAATCAACTACAAAGAGTAGCTGAATGGGTTCAGTCATCAGTTCACATGGATAGTTCTGGATCGAATTACACGGGATTAAAGCCTAATGAAAATATAATGGATAAAAGCCCTTCGTTAATGTATTTAGGTGAGTCACGAACGAAATTTAAATCGGTCGAAAATAAACGAGAATTACATGAAAATTCTCTAGAAAGTAAATGTAAAAATGTGATGGTATATGATCAAGAACTGAAAGAAAGAAATTTAAACAATGATGTAAATAATTTTTCATTGGATGTAAATAATACTGATTTAGGGAAAGATAAAGATTTAATATCTTTTGATGTTCCAATTGAAGAGGAGAAAGTTTTGCCTAAAACTTTGAAAAAAGCAGATGCGACGGATTTCGATTATGAAGTTAAGATCACTAAAGAAATGGAAGAAACTTATTTAAAGCTTGCAGCGAGTTTAGATCCTGTCACATTAAGTTTATCAAGCACTGATAATGCAGATTTAACAATTGAAAAGTATAGGAAGGATCATAAAAAGCTTCAAAGAAATTATGATAAGATGGGATCAAAGGTGTAATGTATTCCAGTGAATATTTGAAAAAGAAAAGTTATTACTATTTCAGCAGGGAGTTCCTTTAAAAATAACAGAGCATTATTTTTTGTAACTACATTAAACTAAGGCTGTACCAAGATCAGTAGCTTAGGGGAAACTATTCTATACACCACTGCAGATATAGAGTTATATTTATTTAATTTGTAAAATCTACAGTAATAGCGCATTTTTGCCCGATGAATGAAAGTTTAGTTTCACAGCAACCGTGCAATATTGCTTGGTGTATGATCATCTAGAAAATACATTAGCTAATTTTTTTGTAGTTCACATGTATAATTTAATTTAAATTTAGTTGGATATTTAGTTAGACAACAGTCCTGTGCTGAATTGTTTTCTGTATGTTAATGATATCAAAACATTTTAAGAAGAATGCAACAAATACTGTTACTTCTGTTTCTTTCATTTGATTCTCTACAGTTTTGTATAGATCAAACTAGATCGGAAAGCATAGCCCATCTAAATTAGATGACTAAACTTTTATTCTTGTTACTGCGATTAAATATTATAGAACGAATTACGTTGATGTGTATTGAAAGGAGACAATATTTAACAAAAATTCGTTGTCAGTATATCAGAACACTATGTTCATAGCGCAGTACATTTAGTGTGTGTTACTTCCAGTAACTAGAAGTCACAGAATGTGAATGTTTCGCGTTTATGAGATGAGATTATTGAGATTCATTTGACACGAGAGAAACACTGAGATGATGATATCATCCGAAGGCATTAAAGCGTTAATTTCGAAGTTTTATTTAATGATTCATTGCCTGTCGATAGTATGATATTAATATATTTTCTTTGTGTATTCGTATAGTAACGACAATTTTTATGGCTGATTTAATTATTATAAGATGTATTCGTGAGATGTTTTATGAACTTTGTAATGCGCGTTTATGCGAAACAACTTCATGGAAATCTGAAGGGACATGTTCATATGATAGATCTGTTTCGCGCAAAGATCATCGTTTATCAGTCTATCATCTGTGTTAAATAATAATCATGGTACCAAAGTCGAAATGTTAATACGTTTAGTACTTATTTAATGTATCGCTTGAATTAATATGTCATAGTATAATTATCCAATTTATTTTGCACCTCTTGTTATACGTTTATTTTAAAGAAATGCCTAACGTTCATAAGGGGAAAAGGAACCCATGATATTACATGGCATAGGCATGTAATTAAAGTAACTCGATCTGGAATGGATCGTTACCTGATTTCGATGTTAATTCAAGGTCGCTGTACTTCGATCGAGTTACGATCGAGTTACGATCGATGTTATAAGAAAGATAAGAAAATGGTCTAACAGAATACGAGGACGGAAAATGATGTAAACTAACTTTTACTCGCTCTACGAATATTTTAGCGCTCTTCTAATGCCAATAAAAACAATTACTTCGAAATTATTCTCTATACTGTACTTTCACAAATTATTACGGATAACTAATAAATCGAGCAGTATTGCAGATAAAATTTCCAGGAGAAAAAACAAGAGAAAAAAAAAAAATTCTAATCGATAGTGGCTTTACGAAGAAACGTTTAGCGGGCCACATTGACAATTCTACATTTTAATGATTTTTCCCAATGACGAACATGTTAGAACAGATTCGCTGATCATGTGGTTCCACGTGTTTTACCAAAATACAATAATTAAGGCGATGTCGCGTTCCATGGTAAACGTGATTGTTACAAGTAATCGCAGAACGTACATATATATGTATACACACACATTCTTCCCTATTTTTTCGATTCGCATAAACGGACTGTCCTGCGTGGAATAGAAAGCTCTGAATGAAAAAAAAAGGCACGCAGTGCTCGAAAACGTGCATTTAATAAAAATTGATCGATGATGACCATCGTTACGCGTTAAACGATAAACCGTAACGTGTAACGTCGTTCACGAAAACGTATCGTTAACAAAAGCGTAATTGCAAAGATAAAGAGAAGCGAGGTCCTTACGCGTTCAAGGTACACGTATTTGGGCTGGATTGCGTATTCGTGGGCCGTTGATCGATGCAAAAAAGTCCCGAGAGGCGATGAAATCCGAGTGAAACTCGTAACGCGTTCTCTCGAACCCGATTGATTTTTATCGTGACTCGTTAAGCGTTACGCGTTTTGAGTTGACGACCATTAATTAAGGAGGGTGCATGAGTCACCGGTATATCGGTGCTCGGCAAGCACTGTGAGTATACAAAGAGCAATGAAAATTATCGATTGAAAACACGTCGCCAAGTGTATTTCCGTCGGTTTCAATTTTTCCCGTGCGAACACAATGTTCCTTCAAGGTGGCGCCTGCGAGAGCGATTGCTAGATGATAATATCATTACAGGGAATATTGGAAAAGGAAAACGAAAATAGTGCTTCAGAAATTTGTTAACATACAGTGCTTAATTTTTAGTTGGATTTTACTACGTTTAACTTTGGCGAAAGACTCCTTCGGGGCGTCACTTATAACGAGTAGCTGTGATGCCATTCTTGTTGATTCTTTTCATCACCAGAATATATTCTATGATACTGCCCTCTTGAACGAGACTATTCTATCTGGCATTTTTCTATTTCTCAAGATATATTGGAATATTCTAAATTTTACACGCCTTTTTTTTTACCATTTAAGGGCTTTGTAGAGACGTAAAAACAGCGTAACTCATTTTTCTTAGCTACTTTCCAAGTGATATTAATTAAAAGCGACTAAACTCCAATCTTCTCGGGTATCCCGAAATGGTAGGTAGGATGTTTCAGCTTAAGAGGACAGAATAGTCGTATTATATTTCATTTTATTCAGCTCATTTGCTTCCACGAAAAGTTATCGACGAAACGAAACATTGTAAGAAGCTAAAAGTTTTGCGGCACGCTCCAAATATGCAGGAGCTGGTCAAGAAACAGACGTTCATCGAGCTTCATCGATTCGCCCGTCCAAGAGATTACACCGAGTTTTTCGTGGTTTACGTTCCGCGGATGACACAAGAAAGGAAAAATGAAACGACTCTCCAATTTTCTCAGCTACCCCATTACACTTCATAGACCTTAACAGAAAGAAAAGGAGAGGGACAGAGAAAAAGAGAAGACGTTTGTGAATGGTTCAAGTACGATCTCTGGACAATAGCGATGAAAGTTCGAATCCATCTTTCGAAGAATTTCGAATTTTTTCAAGACTAAGAAAATTCGAATTGCATCAAACTTAAGTCGAATCTTTTTTGGTATCGTAGTTTCGATCAGTCTTAGTGTCTTGGAAGTCTTGATTCGCTTCGAAATCTAACTCGTGTGAGTGGGGCTGGAAGCAGGAAAAGGTGTCATGTACACAATGACAACGTTAAGCGAAGAAAAGAAGATATTATAAACAATTGCAATGTGACGAGGTCAATCGAAACTTCGAACGAACCAAGAACTGCACGACTTCGAAGCGAATAAAGACTTACTCAAGTTTGAATTAGATTCGAAGTGCTTCGACTGCTGGGCAATGGCGCTAACGATCGAGACGCATGGATCTTGGTCGAGATTTCGGAACGAATCGGATCGATCACTTTGCATCTAGCACATGATTGTTTCCCATAGCAAAACGGTTACCTATTTAACTTACTAAGGACCGAGAACGTTACGTTGACTCAGTATTTCAAGCGGTTTACATTACTTGTTACTTTAATTTTGCTTCTGAAAGTTTCGCTTGTGCAAGATTACAAAGCAAATTTGTGGTATTTTCTTTTGCAGCCAGGACATTTAAAAGATATAGCTGTGCAGTGTAAATTAATGGAAATACAATTGCAAATGAAATGCTGCATCGACGCAGGCGTTGGTCCTTAATGAGTACGCTTGAAGTCGGATGTACCATTATTATGTAACGTGGCGACGATAATTATGTAAACTGTACATATACCATCGAATAAAATGTGTGTAAAAGACCAGTCAATTTTATCTTCGAAAGGTGTCGCCTTTCTGTTCAAAGAAATTTGACGATCTCAAAGATCTCGAATTTTTCATCGTAATTAGAAAATTTATTTCTCATCGTCATCTAAATTTGGTTTATCTTCTGCTCGTCAATTCAACGCTACAACTACCGAAATGTTTAAAACGATCAATAATATATAATAAATTTTCACGGAAGCTTTGTAAATTTATTATTGCTGTGCTCTCACGAATTCGCTATGATATTCTGCAAAAACTTATAACTCAAGAGTTGTTCCCATTATATCGGCCATTTTTTCAACGTAATTTTCACTTAGATCTTTTTACCACAAACGAGTACATTAACGAGTATTTTAACGATCGATGGTTGTAGCATTAAGTTAACAGATGTAAACGTTTTCGCACACTTAATCAATCTCGTTCCAACGAAGATTTTAGCTGCGTTAATTCGGCGCAATCGCCATCGCGTGTTCCAAGCGCCGCAGAAGACACACACAAATCCACAGAATCGATCCTGGGATCAGGCCGAGCCCAGCTCGCTTCAATCAAGCTAATGTTCCAATAATTTGGATCTAGCGACGGACCTAGGCTCGACCAAATGAATGAATGAACGAACGAACGGCCTCGCCTGCCACACCGTGCTATAGAAAGCTCCCGTGTAACGCGTATCAGAACGGTATACCTGATTATCCGCAAGCGTTGTAACACTTTTCGCAGTGTACGTCCGTCGACGTGGGTGGACAAACGACTACGCTTTGTTCGGCGATCGATATTATGTAAGAAAATTAGGTACGATCACCATGTACAGTATGCGACAAAATGATGGCACACCGTATGATCTACGGTGTTTATTTAGACTAACACGATGTGTGCAAATTTTACACGCGTATTCGTGTAAAGTATCTCTTTCTTTAATGGTAAGATCAATCGTAGAGTATATTTAGTTTCTTTTGCAAATATTAATCTCATTATGTGAAAAATGAGGGTGACAAAATGGTGGTAAAAACAGAAGAAGATAGAGTAATGACGTTTTGCTGCTTGAGAATGTATACATTTTTTGAGAATGCAAGTATTTTCGAGTTTAATTGCAAAAGTTGCCTATCATATTATTTGGTATAATATAGGAGATAAATGAATGAAAAATATCGATTTTTGTTATACCTATGACACTGTTTTAAGAATAACAATTTCTTTTTCGATATTTTTGTCAGTAGTATCGTAAAATTAGGCCAACCTTCTCCTGTAAAATTTAAAGGTTTGATTCATGGTCATATAATGTTTTCCTTTTTTATTGAGATACACCACCTTGAAGTTACTTGAAAAACATTGAAAATAATACGATGTGCTATGATCTTGTCGCGTAACCTTCTGATATATTATAGCTTGAAGTGCATTAGCAATAAACTAAATGGCAAACCTTTAAACGGTTACTCGAGAAGTTATACAATACTGTTTCCATTCTGTATAATTGAAATAATATATTAATGACACTTTAATAAAGTATTGTAAATGAAACGCGTACATTGAATCGGGAAACTAATCAAATACCTTCCTTTATTATAATTTTCTTTTTGTTGAAATATATTCGTTAATTATAAATAATAGGATAGTATAATATCTATTGATTTGTGCCAAACACAAAATTTGTTTATCATGCTATTTCTCATACACGAATCACTTTACTTTTGTTGACCTTTTGGACTTAAGCATTTGTCTGCTACTGTAACTATTGACACTGAATTATCAACAATTTACGTGTACTTATTTGCACGTAAGAGACCACATTGAAAATTACATAAAAAAATACCTAATACAGAAAATCATAGTAAATATTGTAAGCTTTACTACATTGAATTTAATAGGTATGAAAATTAATTCGGTGCCTTTTTCGTGCGGAACCCACCGTTTTAACTTTTGAATTTTTCTTAACTGAAATGAACGTTGCGATAAGCATTGGTGGGTAACACTTGGTTGCAATGCAAGCCCCTGTTTAGTTTTATCAAACGATTTTCAAAAGTTTTCTTACAATTTTTTGCCTATCCTGGACGTGCTAATCCGATAGATTAAAATCTATGTTTCAAAATCTTTGAAACCAGTCCTTGCACGTTTTATACGTCACAGCGTCATTATCAAAAGCCCAACAAACCATTTCTTTAGCTTCAGAAGCATTTTTCTTCGATTCAAAGCAAAAAGAATGCAGTGCCTCGAATACTCCTTACCGAACGCCAAATTGTTTACCGTTATCAGATGAAATTATGCCGAGTTGTTGATTGCTTTAACGTTCCCTAAAGTATAATGTTGCTGCTTCCAAATCACCATAGGATGGGAAAGGTATTTTAATTCGAATGGAAGTTACAAAGCGTTAAATGCAAAGGCACCGAATTAATTTGTACACCTAACATAAGGTTGCTACGAGTAATCACCAATTGGTCATTTTAATTGCTCTGGTAGTTCTAGTGTTAATTATCCACAAACATAACCCTTATCCATCAATGAAAATTTTCTAGCCGTCCAGCCGTGGACGATGCTTTAGTCGCAACAGTGTCAATGAACACAATCAGCAGTGTTCAGCTCTCTTAAATTCCAACGGCTAAACTCTGGATGGTCCGAATCGGCTGATAATAACCGGCCACACGTTTCCACGACGCCTGGTCATCGCGCCAGCGCCTCCCGAATGACCAGCCAGCCCGTACCCTCGCTTTCTCGGCGAACAGCCTGGCCGGCCAACCCCGCGGCAGTAAGGACGCGTTCGTGCTCACGCGAAGACGCGGATCGACGCCGCGGCACGTCGATGCCGACTACCGACGCTTCCCTGAGGCTTGCACCCTCGTAAATGCACCCTGCCCGGCGAATCCGCTTCGCTGTCCGCCTGGTAGTCAGGTAAGACGCGTCCAGTTTGCTCGCGATGCACCTCTGCTTTAACCGGGTCCCGGTTCGACGACGAGAGATCGAATCGTCGCGAGTATTGTTGTCCGCCAAGCGGAACGTAACAGGGTCCGCGAGCGTTCGAGGTTGTTCGAAACGGTCGGAGAGTAGATACGGTGGAACTTAACGAGCGTTGACAAAGTGAGAGCCGAGCAGAAATGGTTTGGAGAACTTGGTGGAATGTTTGGTGGAGGTTTTGGACAAATTGGTGCATAGGAATATGGAATCGTTTGTTATCTTTGGGAATTTTATATCTTAATTCAGTTCTGCTGGATGGTTTGTCGATGGTGGGAGTCGAGCAGAAGCGGTTTGGAGATCAAGGTGGAATATTTTATGGAGGTGTTAGATAAATTAGATTGTAGGAGTATGAAATCGTTTGTTTGCTAACTCTGGAGATTTTATATCTTAATTCAGTTCTACTGGATGGTTTGTCGATGGTGGAAGTCGAGCAGAAGAGTTTGGAGATCACGGTGGAACTTCTTATGAAGGTTTTGGATAAATTGAGGTGTAGGAGTATGAAATCATTTGTTATTGATGAGTATTTTGGGGAGTTCTATATTTTAGTTCAATTTTTCTGGATCCGTTTGTTGATGGTGAGAGTAGAGCGGGAGTGTTGGGAATTATTTGGAGATCAAGATAGAATTTTGTGGAACTTTCGAATGAATTGGAGCGTAGGAGTACAGTGGAGCTCTGTTTACATGAACTCCATTTATATCAATGAAATTGTAGCTGTGCCTCGTCATTCTAACACTTTAAGAGTAAATTTAATATTTGATGGATCTGTTCATGTCTACGCGAACTCCCATTATTCGATCAAGGAATCATAGGTATTTGGGAGAATTAGGCAAGTTTCTATTATATGAATTATAATAAAATACTTCTGTTTATTTAATCCGACTTCTGCTTCGAGAAGTTTATATAAACAGAGTTCCACTGGTATGGAGTTGTTTTTTGTTATCCACAAGTATTCTCTGAGGTTCCATATTTTAGTTCAGTTCCACTCGCTTGTTTGTTGACAGTGGAAGCCGATCGGAAGTGTTTGGAATTATCTACAGGCTAAGGTGGAATTGTGTGCTCCTTTTGAACGAATTGGAGCACAGCAGCATGTTTGTTTTTTCTTTTTGTTGATGAGTATTTCTGGGAGTTCTGTATTTCGTTTCCAATCCTGTCGGACTGTTTGTCGATGATGATCTGGATTAGTGGGTTAAGTTGTTCTCCAAGAGTTGCTGCATTCGCTTTAAACTTCTGATTCATCGGTGGAATTCGCAGGGCGCGTAAAGCTGCTGCTCTTCGTGACTGGTGCACGAGGTCGTACTTGAAATTTCATGGGTCATACCTTTTTTTGGTCTACCCGGATAACATCTGCCCGCGAAGTCGACGTGATTATTGTAACGACCGCCTCGGCTCGCGTTCGTTGCTAATTGCTTAACCGCTAACAACCATCAGTGTCGGCGTACTTGTTGCGATTCATCCACTCAGCCGTGATTTCTTCGTCCCTTCGTACGTACAGGTGGCTTGTCTTTCGTACGATTCAGTTTTCGAAGCACGAGAAAATTACGAAATTGTGGATCAGTGGGTCGAATCGTGATGCGAAAGTCTTACCAGAGGCATTCCTAGTTCCTCGTGAAAGAGCAAAAACTCGCGCGAGCCTCCCTCGTGGCGGTCTTCGTTGGACGGATTTGAATCAGATCGATAAAAGTCCGACTGTTCCACTTAGGCAGCAAAAATTCTCCGGAATTCCTTTGCTCCTTGACCAACCAATCGTAGCCTTTAACCGTCGCTCCACGGTCAAGCCGTTTAACGTTTTACGCGTTAAAGCTTTTGCCCTTAGCGTCGAAGGGCGGTTATTCGTGCAAGAATTCAGGCATTCGTTTTGAATACCTGTGTCGAGCAAGATCGATCAAAGCTCAGACCTCATTTGTCCACGTTTCTAACGTACGCGACAGTTTTTTGGGAACTCTCGAGAGTGACCGCTCTATTTTATACATCGCTTTCTGCCGTGGAATTAATATGCATGCACACACGCTTGTATTTTCAGTTTTGATCGATGACAATTGTCAAGCACCGCGATGCTTAGAACAGGCTGGTGAGACCCGTTTGAATTAAAGCAACGACACGATGTTGCACGCGAGAAGTTTCTCCTTGCGGCTCGAAAACAGACGCAAGTTGTGTCGTGTTCGATCGTTTTTTATGCGCGACGAACGGAAATAAGAAGAAAATCAGAAATTATTGGAAAATAATGCAACACGCGTAGATGATTCATAGCACATAGTCGAAATTTATGATGTAGTAGCGGACAAAAGTTTAAGACAAGAGGAAAATGCAGAATATAGTTTCATGGTCTGCAAATATTGTCTGTAGATTCATTTTTATCGTTATTATAGTAGAACATAATTTAATGATTAGCACAGAATGCAAATTTTGTTCATCATGCTATTTCTTATAAATTAGTTCGTTTAATTTTGTTGACTCTTTGATCTTAAACTTTTGTCCGCTACTGTAGATGTCACATTGGTCGCAATCGCGTCACAAAGTTAATACAAGAGATTCCTGTAACTATGTAATTCGTTCAAAAACCTTATTTGTTGTAAGATCCATAACTATGTGTGCGCGTACACAAATACTTGTATACGAGTCGTATTTAAGGATAACATGTACACACGTTCTTAACACGAAATATGTAAAAAAATATAAGAACATACAAATATATTTACATGGTTAAATAAATTCAATTTGTTATATTTAAATTCTACACATTCTACACATAAAAAGAGTTAAAAAGAAAAGAGATATCATCAATTCTGTTCCTCCTTAAGATGTGAAATTAATTTTCTTACTCCATATTCTTTATTATTACTCTACTCGTCGACTCACATTTAAAATTCTTTAACAGAATAATAAAGTGTATCCCTATTATTAAGTGAAACGAATCAATAAATTGTCAAGGGTTAAACAAACTTGGCAGAACATGGTCGATTCTATTCCCCCGCGTTCGTTGTAGCATATTCGTTCGTTATAATCGTTTTGATTTAATAAGGGAAACTGTTCGTTACAGTATTGTACATACTACCTCATTGCAGTTAAGCTTGTTCGAACCATGATGCGGGTCTTGTACTTCTCTGCAATGACGAAGTAACGACCGTAATGAAGTGACGCGTTGAAATGTAATTTTGCCCGCACGAAAATTCTTCGCTGTTCCGACCGCAATTTCCATTAACGTTCAATTACGCATATACGGTCGCGTTTGATATTTCACCGTCAGGGAAAGAAAAACTTCGTTCTCCTTTCTTGTTTACAATTCGACTCCACGCTGTTTGGACAAAAAAATGTACACACTGCGGGCGTATCGAGTGTTCGAAGCGTTTTCGAGCTAGTATCGTGGAAGGTGTCGATTTTCGAGATTGTTTCTACTTACAGTAGCGGACAAAAGTTTAACCCTTTGCACCCGAGAGGTGACTGTTAGTCATCTAACGATACTAACTTCTACAATTTTCAAATTCGAAATATTTACTAAGATTCGCCTATATTAAACGTCATTTAGTTTAATTAAGTGATATACTAAAATTTACATATATGTTTGTTTAACCTCTGAGCTTCTCTAATAAACAAACTAACTGAAGTCTGTAAATTAGCGAAACTATCATTTGGTGATTAACAGTCACCTCTCGAGCGCAAAGGGTTAAGACGAGAGGAAAATGTGGAACATATAGTTTTATGGTCTGCAAATATTATCTGTACATTCATTTTTATTGTTATTATGATAGAACAGTATTTACTGATTAGCACAGAATGCAAATTTTGTTTATCATGCTATTCCTTATGAATTAGTTAGTTTAATTTCGTTCTCTCTGTGGTCTTAAACTTTTGTCCGCTATTGTAGCACTAGTTTGTTGGCTGCAATGATCGTGGAGAAGTACAGCGCGCAAAGAATGACGACAAAATTTGTTTTTAATGTATTCGTGGGATTTTTTTGATTAAAGTGATACCGAATACGATATATGTATGTAATTTGGATTATGCTTACGTATTAATGTTAATTGTAATATTAATTTGATTGTTGATGCAATCTATGTTGTGTTTAGTCTCATTTTAATCAGAAAAAGTTTACAAATACATTCGCGAAAGCTTCATTAAAAAGAAAAAATTGTAAAAATTTCATCTTTGCATTATATGTATAGCATATATTATCTCATCGATAACCGATCTTGGGTCAAATTGCGTTTCTCGACTAGTTGAAAGTATATTTAAATAAATATAGAAGAGAACATCTTTAACAAGCATATTGTTCGATATTAAAAACCTACCACAAAAAGTAACCTAAACGACAGTAGACATCTAGATAAATCGGTATAACTATCAAACTAAAAATTTATTTAGAATAAAAGTCATAATAACATTCTAAACGGCAGAAACTCGATATAATTATCACTGGATTAAAAATTTATTCAGAGCATGTCGTTATAAAGTTTAAGCGTTCCAGAGGACGTTAAACTAATGTAACCACTATCACGTAAAAGTTTGATATGAAGTGTATACAGTAAAATCTCCCTTATTCAAACACTCATTATCTGAGCACTGTATCTTAATTTCCTATTATTCGAACAAAGTCTCATCTAATAAATATCACTTTATTTTTTTAAGATTATGAAATTTAATTGTGAAAAGAATATAGCATGCATAAATATTTAAATAAACTATTAATCTTCTTAATGTGTGTTTAAATACCTTAAATTTGGCATAAAGAAACGAAAAAGAAAGACGATATTTTCCGTTATTACAAAATTTTTTCATCCAACCACTTTTATCACTCTATTAGTTCACACACGGGAGGCTGTACTGTACCGCATAGTACGAATTTTATAATGTAAAAAGTTGTTTAATCGTTTAAAAATTTATAAAAAATCGTGCCAACAACCCTCCTGAATAATTGACGCAACTTTAAACGGCCGAGTGAAAGAAAGGGAAGAAAAATAGAAAGAACTTTCTCATTATCCGGCCGTGTTATTTTCAGAACACAACAGACCGTTCCATCCCTTCCTCCTTTATCTAAGAAAAGAAACAGGCTCTTGCAACCAAGAAACGTTTGCAACGTTCCTACGCTCGGGAAATAATGTTGCGCCGTTGCAAACGTTCTCCGTGCCCGTGTAACAATTAATTTGACGGTCCTTGCTCGACTGCCCCGTGAAATAATCGGCTGTTACATGATCGTTACGCCACGTGGAACTTCCTTGGCCAGTGGAATACGCACAGGTACAGTGGCTACAAAAAGTATCGTGATTATTTCAACGGTTACGTTTATGTGATCGATCGTAATCGAAATGTTAGGTTGTCCCGTAAGTAATCCATTTATTTATTTTGATTCGATGAAATGTTACGCTGTTGCTTTGCAAAAATGCACAAAAGTATATGAAAATATTTGATATCTAACGATTTGCAATAATAGAAATACATAGATGGATATAACATTAATTTATGGTGGATATAACGCTAATTTCCAATAGAAAATTATTAAACCGCAAAATATAAAGTACTTAGGAATGGTTAGATCGGTTTAACACGATGCGGATACGGAAATATAATAAAAGATTCGTTTGTTATAACAAATAGATGAAACGATGATTAGAAATGTATATGTATATATACGGTTGTGAAGAAGATTCAAGGATATTATTTGTACTTTGTAGTTTTGCCAGTTTGTTATTTTCAAAATGTTCAGTTAATAAGGCTGGTATACTTTTCGGTGGTTATCTCAGTTATTAGCAAAAACCATGTTTCAAGACTTTCAGGTGCGCTTTACATCGAACAATTAGATGGATTAAATATAGCTTTGATAAACGAACGATCGATATTTGTAAATCGTAAAGGAGTTCTTGTTCATCATGCCGACGCACGACAAGAGCAACAATAATTGGAGACTAAGTAATTCTGTTGGAAATTAGTGTTGCATCCATCGTATCTTCTTCACCTGCGATCAACAGATATCATCTACGTATTTCGATCATTGCGAATCAAACGATAAAATCTTTAGAAACGTGCAGCATTTAAAAGTAACTTTAAAACTGTTTTTCTTAATTCGAAATCGAAGAAACTGTTTTGAGAAACAGAATTGAAAAGTTGTCTGAAAAATGTGCAATGATCCTCGCAAACAGCAGTTGTAATATGATCGATTAAATGTAAGTATAAATAATACTATTTTATTGAAAGTGGCTTTTTTAAATAACATTGATTTGGAGTTACGTTGAATCTCGCATTAATTTTCTTATCGATATTGCGATCACCAGCATGGATTTTCTATGTTTTAATAGATTTTTGACCGACAAATTTTGTAAAACAATGCAGTCCTAAATTTCCTTTTTTTTTTTAAATTGCTATGTTCCTTGGAATTCGTAGTTTATTACGTTTATTACGGTTATTCGATAACGTAGGAACAATTTAATATATTAAAATTTCCAGCATTTGATAGTGCTTTAATTTGAACTATTAATCTGAGTTAATAATCTGAATTAGTTGTACAACTTGGAACAAGCAAGTTCTCCCAAACGTTTCCTTGGCAGTGTATGGAATAACCAAATCTCCTCTTTTTTTCGAAATCCCTATTCGCAAACATGCTCCTTTAGATCTAATCAACAGAATCGTCAGTCTAGTCAACAATTCTTTTACGAGGGTTGATTTTTTCTTTAGCAATTTTCGAATCCCTAACGCTACAAACTCTTTTCATTTGTACTACACACCCTGTATGTACTGTATCGTACTTATTTCTTATGCATATAAATTAGGCTACGCCCGTATATTAATAAATAAATTAATTAAATTCTTATCAAATACATTAACTTTTTCGACATTCAATGGTACTTTAACCCGATTACAAAAATCTAGTACTGACAGAAACGGAGTGTAGAATAAAATTGAGAAAACGTGATCGCTGAAAGAATACCGATGTACGCGAATACTTTTTTGCAGCCATTCTAATAGCACACGGGGGCGTATACGAGGGGTCGTTGATCCCTCGGAGTTGGCGGCCGATTCCAACGTTTTCCATTCTCGTTAACGGCTCGCTGATTTACCATCCTCCTCTCTCCTCTTTACCGTGTCTGGTAGACACGCGGCGACACGTCGATTATTAGAATAAAATCACGGGAAAGAGGAAAAGTTCCGCGAGGCAGCGCGGAAAACGGTCCTCCTAATTGAAACGTTGCGCAACGGATGCTAATTAAAAGTGATGGTTCGTCGCTTAGCCTCGTCTCATTGCCTTTAAATCGTTATTTATAACGTCGATCACGGGAGATGTTTCGTTTGGGCCTCGTTAAACGAACCTCGTTAGACCACTGGGCGTTAAGTTGCCGCGAAATTGGGGCGAATCCAAGCGGACAGATGTGTCTTCTTCCTTTTTTCCTTCTTCTTCTTCTTCTTCTTCTGGTTCAGAGACGACGAGTTACTCTGTTGCTAGATGTGCAGCTAATTGATTGAATAATTGGTGACAGACTTTGCTCTCGTTTTGGTTCTTGGTGAGAGGATCGCGGCGTGTGCGTGGTTAATTGAGAAATTTATTGCGTTATGGCATCGAGCGTTGCTCGTTCAACTTGAGGAGGATAGGTTGCAAAATTTAATTACATGGTTCGTTGACGATCGAACAGCTATTACGGGGTGTTGATGGGTATTTAAAATTTTAATTTGCGAAAGAAGTACCAGGCACTTGCATATACCAGGTATGTCGAGATACAGAAAATATCCAAAGCAAGGTAAGCGTTATTATTAGACTATGGATTTTTATGCAGATTCGAATCTTTATGAGGGTGAGCAAGGAAATGGAGTTCAGATAGAAGTTCGTTTCACTCCTTCAAATTGTATAACTCGCAATCGACCTTAGATTATTTTGTACCCTACTATACACTGTCTGCACTCTGTGCCGTTTTGTGTATTTGAATTTCCTATAAATGTATAACAGTCTGCCAATCCGCTTATTATAATTTCAATCAGGGTATGAAAGAAAATTCTGCTTACCTTCCTCCTTAGCTTGCTATTCTTGTGTTTATAAAGATGCATACGAATTTGCATAAAAATCCTCGGTTCACCGATGATCTAGGCGTTCCGATAGAGTAAATTTACCGAACTTCAACGTGCTGGTTACAATTTAATTTTCCATTAATTTATACTTTCTTCTCGCCTGTTTTTCTTTCTGCTTCAATCAAGATGCGTTCAAATGACGATTGTGTGGAGTTTAATTGGGAGTTTCGCGAGATTTAAACAGCATACGACCTCTTACACTTTCACCGTGTTTTCAATTCCCGATCGCAATTAGATAGAGTGCTCGACGCATACAAATGCACCTGGAAAATCGTTGATCACGTCACGTGCTCCCGCATTCGTATCTCATGTGCAGTTTTCACGGTGTCAAGGTCGCAAATGAATCTTTCTCGGCGGTTCCGCACGATCCTTGTACTAACGTTTACCCTAATCGCTACTCTATTTGTGATACCTAAGCATGGTATAATACAGTGGAACGTCGATTATCCGAATTAATTCGGGGACAAATCCGTTCGGATAATCGATCTGAAAGTACTGAATTCTAAATTATATCGTAAATCAGTCAGAAATTAAACAATTTTCAAGTATGGATGTGTTTTTACGCGAAAGAATGCATATTTAAATGAGAGAAACGCGCTGTAAAAAATGAGTTAAACGTTTTTATTAGATACTAGCTGTTGCCCGCGTTTTTCTTTTATAGCGCTTGCTTCAAAATCGGCGGATTTTCAAACAAACTTCGATCCCTTATTTTACCCTCTTGAGGGTTGATTTTCTAAAAACGTTGAAACACGTATTTCTTTATGTCTAACCAAAAAACTAAATACCAGCTTTCAACCCTTATTTAATCTCTTTAGGAGAGGAATATCGAAAAATCCTTCCTTAGTGGACACCTACGTCACAAAAGGAACCCATTGTCCAAATTTCATGTTTCTAGCTTCAATAGTTTAGGCTCTGCGATGATGAATCAGTTAGTCAGTCAGGACATGTCTTTTTATATTGTAAAGTTGCGAATTCTCTCTAACATCTATTTCGTTTTGATGTTTTGCCTGTTGCAATACAATGACCAATACATTGTAAGCTTCGCTTTTAACCCTTTGCACTCAGCTGTCCCCTCTCACGGGACATCGTAATCCTAGCATATGATAGTTTTGTAAATTTTCAGACTTTAGTTCAGACCCGGACGTTAAATATTCATATATGTAAATTTTAATGTACGACTTAACTAAACTAAATGAAGTTTAATATATGTGAATCATAGTAAATATTTCGAATTTGAACATTTTTGAAGTTAGTATCATTAAACGACTAACGGTCACCTCTCGAGTGCAAAGGGTTAACTCCTGAACCTATAACGAAGCAGATAGAATACGTGTCTCAAAATGTAAACACTATTGGATACGCAGTTTAAATATCCTATATTTTTTGTACACTTGTTTATTCCGTGCAATATTATCATTTAACCTGGTTTATACTGAACATAAAATAAAGTACGGAAATCTGTTTGTAAACTGTTTCTAAAGCGGTTCTTAGGCAATTCTCCACCTCGGTTTATGCGAATAGGAACCGTTCCGCGTATTTTTTATGCACACGTCCTAGTTCGAGCATCCAGAGGATCTCCCATTAACAATTTAAGCAACCTAATTACCGGAAACAATCCTCGTTTACTCATCACTATTCCCCGAGCAGTTGAGTCGTGCTTTACGGCGCGGCGCGATCACTTCTCTTTAACGATTCCTTCCGTTTCACAGTTTTAACGCTAGTATCGAGTAGACCACTCTTAATATTTCAATAAACGCAAGAAATAAGAAAGAATCAAGGTTTTTTTTTCACAAAAACAGCGAAATTCCTTGCATGAGAGGATTGCAATTTTTGTATGAAAGATATCTATTATATTTCCGTATTTATATGTTCTATATGTTATATTATAGGTTATATTTTTCCATTGCTATATTATTCTCCTTTGTATACTAATGGGTTGTACCCGTTTATTAATAAATAAATAAATAAATAAATATTGAGAGCTCTTTCGCAGATTGTGATTCTTCTCTCATAAGAAAATTAAAGATTTCAGTACTAAAACGTTTTGCTTAAAAAAAAAATTGTAATTTCTTAATTCCTTAACGAAGCAATCGAAATTTTCCAAAACATCAATGCTTTTTCAATCAAAAGTCAAACGTTTTCGGTATCAATAATTCCAGCGTAAAAAGATCGAAATTTCTCGTTTAAAAAGATCGTAATTCCTTTCTAATAAAGCGATACAAATTATTTTCACGAAGATTTCCAAATTCCTTCTGTACAGAAATATTTTCATCCTTGCTTTTTTTCGTGGATAGCTTTTCCACCGTTAGATCGACGTGTTTCCACCTCCACCGTGTTCCCTCGCAACGCGGCGGTCGTCGTAGCGAAAGAGGCGCAGGCTGGTCGGAGATAGCTCCTGCAATTCACGGGAGACAGATTTCTAGAAAGCGTGCAATAATTCCCGGGATACGTGCTCGCAAATAAGTACGTGGCTCGCGGCTCGCAAATCGCAGCTCGCCTTCATTGGCCCGTCCATTAATTCGAAACAAGCGGGCCAGCGTAAATCAACGCGTCGCCGAGGCGAGCCGGCCGCGTCGTGAATCAACATTTTCGGGCCGCGAGGTCGTTTTTGCCCGTTCGTGCACGATTCTTCATGCTGACCAGCGTGTCCGGTTGGCGATTCGGGGAATGTCATTGGACACGATGCAGATTCTTCGGGGACCACCGGCATGGAGAACGTCAACGCGATGCATCGGTGTGATGAGCTCCAGTTGGCGCCTGGATCGTCGCTGTCCCTGTGATCGTTTCAACCCTTTCTGTAATGGCTCGTTGATGATCCTTTAATCTTTTCAATTATCATCACGAATTCGATTAAATTGTGCTTGCAACGTTGTGTCGTTGAGTTTCGAGGGGAAACATGAGTTAGGTTGGTGTTACGGTATTTAAGATTTCTAAATAGTTGAAAAGGTGCAACGACAACTTTGATGAGAACAAGCAGTGGTTGAAATAAAAAAGTTTCGTATCGATACGTCTGAACGTGACAAAATAACGGTGTTAAAGCGAAATTAACTCTTTTGTTTTACGAACGTTCGTCATAATCTATACATATAAAATGACATGTCCTGACTGACATGAAATTTGGACAATGGGTTCCTTTTGCGATGTAGGCGTTCACTGAGGAAGGATTTTTTGATGTTTCACCCCTACGGTGGTTAAATATGGGTTGAAAGGTTGTTTGAAAATCTACCAATTTTGAAGCAAGCACTATGAAAGCTGGTATTTAGCTTTCTGGTTGGAAATAAAGAGATTCATGTTTCAACGTTTTTGGAAAATCTACCCCCAAGAGGGTAAAATAAGGGATGGAAATTCGTTTAAAAATCCGTTGATTTTGAAGAAAGTACTATAAAAATTAGTAAGTATTTAACTTTCTGGTTAAAATCAAAGTTAAGGACTTGCAAAATTGGTGATTTTACGTGTATGAAATAGTGTATAAAATAGTCGAAATCGAAATGGAAGTATTTCCGCGCGGGTAAAGCCACAAGCAACAGCTAGTAGATAATATGAACGGGTCAATGGGTTTTCCAAGATGGCCAGCATGCATGGTGCTTGGTTAATGCGGTTAGTCGTAACAGAATGAATGCAAGAAATGAAGTGGTAGTGAAATCATACAAGAAGATTTATCGCGATAATAAACACACAGTGTATGACCGTTTCGTATGATTCCGTCGACCTATTTTTTAATACGATTCCCTGGTAATCATCCACGTTAAAGTATAACGCGCTGAAACCATAAACCCGGTCCTTTGTAACGCGCATATCAATACGACGAGATTAACGTGCCTCCGCAGAAAGAAGCTCGTTCAAAATCATGTTTTACGAGCTGCGGCAGTCTCGTAAGTTTCTTTTTCCTTTCTGCTGTTCGATCCTTATCGAAAACGTGAAATATGGCATACGACCCGGAACTAAAATTTCCATAAAAAAGGAGAATAAAAGGATGCATAACCTTGAGGCTTTATCTTTAAAACAGCGTATAAATATACCAAGAGGGTGCTGAAATTTCTGAAATATGACGATTTCATGGAGAAGAAAAATTGCATCACGAGGGTTAAAAAGTTTTGGGCACAGATGACTAATTTTTAAATTAAAAATTTTTAAATAAAGTGTTATATTATTTATGGTTTATAATAATTGTAACTCAGATATACACTTGTCGAAGTCGCGGTCTTACAGTAGCTTATTTTAGTCTAAGGTTCTTTCTGCTGTCGCGCGTACGAATCACCGCTGGAGGAATGGTGGGGAAGATGTAAGTTTAGGAAGTGAAAAAGTGTGGATTATCTTAGGTTTAGGGGCTAGTGAGGTCAAGGTTCAGATGAGCAACAGGATTTAATAAGGGATGAGATATTGATTGTTGAAGGATGACCGTGTAGGGAAGAGAAATTTGGCAATCTCAAATCTATTTCCACAACGAAAAAAGATACTGTTCAACTCAAACAAACAAACTTAAAGAGATTGCCACCACTAAGTAAGACTCGTTGAAGCCAACTTTCTCACAGGAAGCATCTCTGATCGTGAAAAATCGTCGTTCCGTGGCGCCATCGATCTTCTTTCCATGTCGGATCGTCGATCACCCGACGCGAAAAACAACCACAAAAGAGAGGAAGAAGAAGAAGGTAACGCAATGAGAATCGGTGGAGGCAACACGTAGGAAAATGTAGTTCAGCAGCGTCACGGTATCGCGATAATAAGCAATCGCGCTGCTAGCGAGACCGATGCGATCGAGTCGAGTCGAGCCGAGCATTCCCGGCTATGAGAGCGTGAACAAAACGCGTATACACTACGCCTGGTGTGCTCGACGTGGCCAACTACAACTAGAGTAAGTAATTGCAACCGTCGTCAACGAATGATCACGGATGGTGCACGCGGCCACGCTAATTGCCGGATCGTGGTCGGATCTGATCCTCGAGCGGAAAGCGCGCTGGAGAAAGGAGACGGAAGAAGGGGCCCAGGAGCGAGCGGAAGCCCTTCAGCGTGGAGGCTCCACGCTTGTCAGCGAACGAACAGAGAGGGTCTAAGAGTCTTGGGGAACGTTTTTTACGCGAACTTCCGGGGACACGTTGGGTGGTTGTGCTCGCGTAACCGCGCGGAACAGGGGCCGTTGAAGATTTCGAGTGAAATCGGGGTGAACGAATTAATTTAATCGCTACGATCGCTGATGGTGGTGCTTAATGAACGAAGAAACGACAGCTTGTGCTTCGTGGACGTTGAACGGTTCAGAAGATGTGGTGTTTACGTTGGGATAATCAGTTAGCTATATTGACTCACGAAACAGAGGGAATGATTAGGTCTGTTTAATAGATTCGACTGTGAAATCGTTTCTCTTTTGGTTAATTTTTCTACCTTCCTTAATCTCTCGTTAATTTTTGTAATTCATTTTTACAAGTACTACTTATACATGCCTTTGGATGAATATTTTGCATTACTTGAAATTCTCTCGAATAAATCCGAAAGAACTAATGTTTAAGAGTAACTATACCAACAACTCGTGCGGTGTTAGAGAATGGACTTGTGTTGTTTTAGAATTCACGGTCTCAACCATTTCGAATCGTGTCTTCAGATGTGATTTTGGTGTTGTTTCAGGTGAGAGCGACAACGGATTTCGGCGTCCTCCAGTTCGTGGTCGTCTGCATGAAGGACTCGAGGTACCGTAGCTTTCTCCACGCGTTAGACAACGTTTAAATTGCCACTGTTACCTCGATATTTAACCAGAATTCCTGTTTCAAGCTTTCGGGGGACATTATTATTTCGCTTGCTATTAACGTGTCTCTTCTTGTTACCGTGTTCAACGTTGCGTAGAACTTTCGTCAGACAGCGGCGGTCTTATCAAAGTAAAAGGGACTAGAAAGTTTGGTGTGCGTCAAAGTGTACCAGCGATAGCTCGCTATCATGGTAAACATTATACACGGAGCAGGAATTATAAAGTTGAGAATGAAAATAGCTGTGGCGTTGACCTGTTCGGGGGCGCTAAGTAATACTTAAACAAATTGTGTTGGCTCAACGTAAGCGAAATGCAAATAAGAAAAGCGTAGACAGACATTTTGGGAATGGAGAGGGCGCGTTGCGGATTACAGAACCAATTCGGTAGAACTGTCTAGCTGAGGAAGTTCTACTAACAAACGCGTCATTCAGTTTTTGTTGCCATTGTTTATGCTATACTTGTGTGTAACGTACGAAGTGGATTCAAGTGCTTATTATTTCATCCCTCCTAAGGTGACGTTAAGTTAGTATTTGTAATATCTAATGTTAATAATATTTATTATACTTATAATATTTAAAAATATTATAAAAAAGTAATTGTGCATAAATCTTTCGTAATATTAACTATATATGTGAAACTTACGTATAACCAATATCAACAGAGATGGATGAAAGTCAAATCCATTATGCGACAAATGATACAAAAGTGTTTATTGGAAATATCGAAATAGACCCGGAGCATGTCATTAGAATAACTTTCAGCTGACAACGTTCGTTCTTCAAATCTCAATTTTTAACTGACTTGCACGCTTTTTGTGTTATTTTTAATTCTGAATGATTCAGTTGTAAGGCTCGATCCTTTCTATCGTCTGTTCGCGAGTCCGCCACTATCGGCAGAAGGCGTCTCATAAATGGCAATGTAAAAGCAAGTCCGTAAACTTGTTTACAAAATTTTTTTGCCTAAGCTTTCTCACGCCTATCATAAACAATACATCCCTTGACGCTCGATGGCTACGTGTCTTCGGGACTTTAGCCGTCAACTGGCGCCTTGGGGTTCTATTCATACTTTTTTAACACTATTCCTACCACGACCGGTCAAATGACCTTTTTTAAAATTTCGATTAGAATTTCACATATACAAAGTAATCGAACCGTTTACAAAATTTTAGACTTTTCCTGAAATAAACCTATAATACATTTTTCAATATTCACTTCTTTTTCCATTGTTTACTTTTTGAGAAAAATTTGTAGTTTGTCTTACGTGGGAATGTCGCGATAGGAATAGGTATACGTGAAGCGTCGGTAGGAATAGTGTTAACATACTTTCTGACTAGCCACACCAAATAACCAGTCATAAATCGTTCACTAGCCTAGATTACGGTCTAGGCACTTTCAGCGACCACCCAAAATATGCTGTCGCTCAAACCGAACACCGCGCGCCGGTCCTACACGTGTGTTATGATTTTCGCGTTACAGCTTCGGGGCCTCGAAAGGATGAGGCGGCTCGACGACGGCCATGCTCAACGTCCGCCTCCGTTCAGGGTGCTCGCGGCACCCGACGGGAACTACTTGTCACCCAACGCGATGCAGCCGCCCCCGTCGCGTGCACCCGAGCCCTACAAGATCGCGCCCTCCTCCACGTCGTCCTCGAGGGCGCACCGCAGGTCCAGCTTCGTGATAATCGCGGACTCGAGGCCCGCCTCCCCGGAGGCGAGGAGCCCGTCGCCGACGTTGGCCGCCGGAAGGGTTTCCCCGTTTCGAGGACGCGGCTTCAAGGGGCCGCCCTCGCGATCTAAATCGAGGCCGCAGTCACCGGAAGCGGGCGATGCTCGTAGGAGAGGCAGAAATGAGAGGAGAGGTAAGAGTTTTTGTGGCGTGCATTTTGGCGTTTGGGGAGGTTTACGGAGAATTTGGAGGATTTTAATGGAATCGGAACAGTGTTGTTAGTGTTATGGTCATTGGAGAAGGTACTTTTTAATTTTTGAGATTTTCGAAGAATTTAAAGGTTGGATAAATGATAATTAGTTTCTTATGCAGAAATATCAACGTTGTGGAATTAGGGACAGTGGAATGCTGTTTATAATCGTTGACAGATAATTACTATAATTATTGTTTAACATTGAGTAATTAATATTGACGTTGGTAATATTAGTAATTAATACTCAAGTAATTTTAATAACCAGCATTGAATTAATAATGGCAATAACATTGGTTTTAAATTAACATTGATTAGTTAGTATTAATGATATTATTTAAGAATATCAATATTGTGGAAATAATAGATTTAGTTGGAAAGTTGCAATATGTACCGAATTTTTGCTTCCTGTATGATTTTTGTTCTTATCGTAATATACGAAGCCATCGTTCTCTTCGCTGTTTCCAGTTTCAGTGTCACAGCAGAATAGTCCAAGAAGAAGCCTGATCCCCCAACCAACCAGGCAACGTTCAACGTCCCTGAGCAAGTCAACGGAGCGCCTCTCCTCGCCGAAGCTGGGCCGCCGCGCGGACTCGCGGACCCGTCTGAACGCGACGACGGATTCCAGGAATCGTTTGAACGCCTCCGGAAACAGCAACAGCGTCACGAACCTAGCCACCCGTCGACAAGTCTCGAAGACGCCCAGCAAGCTCTCCCCGATCCAGGGAACACCGACGAAACCGGAAAGAACGCCGCAATTCGCTAAGAGAGACCGCTCGAAGGAATCTACGAGGCTTTCGCCTGCGAAGCAGCAGAAGACCGCCCCATCTCCGTCGAGGAACGCCTGGAACGCGAAGAAGCAAAACCAGGAGAAAGTTTCGAACTCCGGGAAAACGCCGAGCAAGGAACGAGTGACGTCTCCGTCGAAGATTCCGTTGAAAACGAACAGAGTCGGCTCGAACTCCTTGAATCCAGCCAGGTTCATCAATATCTCGCCGAGCGAGAAGGGCAAGAAGGCGGCCGACAAAACGTCCAAAGACGTCCGCGCGAATAACGAGCAAACGATGAACGGGTCTGGTCAGGGTAGCAAGCAGTCCGAGACGGGATCGAAGGGGTCTCAAGTTAGCGAGAGAAGCTCGAACAGCGATCGGGTCGCGGATCTGGATCTGATCGACCTTCTGAAACAGACAACCGGTGCTAAAGGGACGTCCAGCGTGGTGAGTACCACGGCGACGACCGCTGTTCAACCTCTTCACATCGACGCCAATACGGTGCTCTTGGACAAGGACAATCAGGAGAGGAGAAACCATCAGTCAGAGAAGACGAAGAGTCAACAGGAGCTCTCCAACAACGGCAAATCTTCCAACTCGTCGAACGACGATCCAGCCGGTAGGCAAACGCAGAACTCTCACGTTGTTAACAGCGAGGATCATCGTCAAACGAATTCCCAAACCTCGAAGGCCAATAAGCCTAACAGTAATTACAGTCGAACGAAAGGTGGAACGGATAGTAGGAACGACTCTCCGGTTCCTGTGGACACAGCCGTTAACCAGTCGAAAAACAACAACATCGCTCCGTCGATGAAGAGTGTGGTGAAGGTAAACACTGCCGCGAACAACATGGGCTCAGCGACGCAGCGTTTGAACAAGGTCCAGAACGCGACGAACGATCAGAACGCCAAGAATTCAAGGCCTAACGATCCCAAGGTCGAGGAATCGACCCCGCTACGACCCACTTCGATGACCAATTCAACGACCAAGGTGAACGAGATCGAGTCAGCGAACGGTTCGGCTAGAAACTCCTCGAGCTCAGAGACTCGAAGGACAGTGGCTTCCATCGCGAGTGCTACGGTGAGACCGGAAGACCCGAGGACGGTCTCGAAGTCTGCGAGCGACGTCGAAACGAAAGCTGCCGCACACGCGACTGCCGGAACCGCGAAAAACGTCCCGGTTTCCGATCAATCGGCGGCGGCGGCCTCGAAGGCGAACAACGTGTCCAATAGCGTGGTCGGTGCAGTGAGAAACGAGACGAAAAACGTGAACAACGCCGGGGTGAAAGCTCGACAGGACAATCACGGAAGTGGCACGTCCCTGAAGTCGTCCGCGGCGGTGTCGGTCGATTCGATCGAGAGCGTGCGGTCCACGGACACAGGGGTGAGCGTGGACACGGTGAGGGGGGTGTCCTCGCCGAGGGAGAAAACCGGGATGCACGTGGTGAAACGGTCGCAGGAGATCGAGACGTTGAGCGGGAACGTGGTGCACTTGGAGCAAAACGGAGAACCAGCGTGAGTTTATAATAATTATTTTATCATTAATTTAGATCGAATTTAATTTGAATTTGATTAATTTAGTTAATTTAGATAATTCAGATAATCTGTTTGATCTTGAGACTGTGGATTTTTTATGTAAACATTTGTAGATGCATAGAAAATTTAAATACGCAGGAAGGTACGAAATACGTGTAACATGAGAAAATATCAAAAATTATCGAAGTTGAAGTTATAACATTTAGATGAAATAAACTTTTATCTAGGTTCGTTTAACTGTTCTTTAGCGGTATTTATCGAAAGTTGAATTTGCATAGAATTGCACGGTCCACTAATTTTCTAGCTCATCCGTTGAGTTGTAAATGAGATCTTGCGGTGCTGTGAACAATTGTGAATAGAATTCTGAACGAGCTGAATTTTTCTGTTTTTTTTGTTTTCCCCATACTCGTTTGGAGAGCGTGGCTTAAATCAGTTAAGTGTAATACCATCCTGGTACGTATCACTTTACAAAATTAAAAAAACTAACTTAACATTGAAGAGTACATCAAATACAGTATTTTTTCCCATTCGCGTGTTCAATATACCAAAGTGTGACCGTAATTCGTTGAACAACTACCCGCCGTTCATAATCCCCAATGGTCGCTTTATGGTTCGAATAACCACAGTCGGGAGCACTATACACAGGTCATTTCGTAGTAAATAGCCAACCATAGCCGCCCCTATTCGCGAAGGGGTTAATACAGTTGATAACAGTAATGCCTTACTGGACACAGACTAATTCCAAACATTCTCCAATCATTCTTAAAATTAGTTTTATCCCGCTCCCGTATTAATCCTTCAGGTACCGACCCACTTGACCTTTCCAAGCGCTACCGAGTCTCTTATCTTCTGTTTATAAAACATTTGGAAACTTATTATACTAAATTAAGTTATTAAGGTGAACAACTATGTCATTTTTTGAATTTTTTAACTATAATTTATAATCGACTGAGAACTGATTAACTTTTGTTTATAACTTTTGTTTTTTGTTTGTTTTTGTCAGGTAAACGGAATTCTTAAAAAATTTGTATTCCTATCGATGAACTGTGTGTGTCCAGTATATACTATATAATATATCTATATATCTATATTATTCTACACATTTTATATTTTTTATAATTTTACTTATGTTATATCTTTACATGTTTTATAACTAGTATTGTTAATATTATTAATATTATTAATTGCATAATGAATACTGGTATACTTTTCATGCTTTTCAAGGTTTAAAGAAAGATGAATCAAAAGATATCGTTTATTAAAGGCTACGCAAATCACAGAAATGCACGCGTCGGCCGCTAGGATAGGAAAGTGGAACTTTCTGCCGTACCTGAAGGGTTAATGGTCGACTAATATCAAAGTCCCGACAACATTTTTCACTGATCAACCACAAAATTTTCAGTTCACCCCGTTTACAGATGAGCAACATTTTCACTCACTATTGTATGCCTTTCCTTATTTTTCCAATTAAAACCGACGAAGACAGATATACAATCGTGCGACAAAATGGCGCTCGTCTCCATCGTATTTAAGTCTCACGGATTCATATTTATATCGGTGACCGGTGTAGATATTAATCTGGAAAGATTCACAACGGCCGCGAGTTATTTATGCCGCCGGAAGTGACAGTATATCGCCGCGGATCCGATGCGGGTCCCGTGCTAAAGGACACACGTCGTGTTAGGTATGCAGAAGGTTGCGCTCGCGGTTAGGCGAACGTAGGGGATCGAAAAATCCGCCGCGACACGAAAGCGAGGCATCATTCTTAATTAAAACGAAACGTTTTCCGCGCTGAATCGTGCAGGAACGAAAAGAATCGCTCGTGGCTTCCGGGCAGGAGAATTATGAATCCCTAAAAATGCGCCCTCTCAGGTGCTCGCGTCGAGGCCTATTTTTCCAAGAAAGTTATCAATTTCCGAGCGACACCGTGACTAACCCAGCGAACGAACGATGATTTATTCGTGAATATCAGTGTTATGAAGTGGCGCCCGTTTCATTAAGTCTCGGGTATCGCGAGCAGGATCGCGAAACGGGTACATTACTGCGCGGTTATTCATCGTGTGCGTCTTCCAACACGTACTCACCCTTTATAATCCACCCATGGCTGGTTGTGCTCACCCTAAGTGACGATTAATTGTTCTATATAAATTGCGGGACAATGTGGGTTAAGTTAAATACACGGCTGGAAGAAAGATCGAGCGTTTCCTTCTGTTTGGTTAATTCACTTTCCGTGTTTGAATACGCCAGCTTACCGATACGTAATCTGGCAAATTTTTTAGCCTCTCGTTTTCACTTCTAATGGCATAGAATGGTGGTATACTCTTAAGTTGAAAAAATTATATTTTGTAGTTTGAAATTTGAAATTTAACAAAATTACCTATTTTACTATTTTCCCATAAGTTTCTAATTTTTCTAACTTAAAAATCAATCAATGAAAAATCTAATTCGTCGAATCATTCGTATTTATTTATAAACCGTATACATTGTCAATTTAAATGAAACGCAATTTTTATCCACGATATAAGTACCTGTAACTATGCTGGTAATCTATAAATTCTTCCTCAGAGTTTGAAAAAGAATTCCCTAATTTTCTGTTAGTTATACACACTCGTTCACTCATTCTAAATCAATAACGAAGCTAGCAAACGGTGAGAAACAGTTGGAAAAACATAAAAGATCATAAAGAAAATTAAAAAATTTGCAAGAATAACAATAACCTAGGTTAACCCCTTAACCTTCAACGACGGGCATAGCCCGCGTACGATGATCGGGCCAAATATAAATATTATCGGCGGCGCCCTTCTGAAGTTATAAATATTTGTGGAATATTTGATAAGTAATTACAACCTGATGTAATAATTATGATAGATGCAAGTACTACAAAGTGTTTATTTATACAAAAATCAGTAATACAAAATTAATAAACTGCAATGGTGTGATACAAGTCGTGTGAATGACTCGAAGGTGACTTGTTTACGTTTTCGGCCCAGAATTCTCGAATCTAAATCGTAGGTTAAGGGGTTAAATCGCTGTGGACATCCTTTCTTAAAAGCAAAGAAAAATAAATATTCGTGTTTCGATTATTTTGAACAAGCATCATGATGGAATTCTGTCCGGTGGAACGGTAAACAGAAAAAGGAGCACCGTAACGGAAGTTGGCCGTTAAACGGACGTAATTAAATTGTTCTACGACTACCTCCACTTCCAACGGTAGACAACAGGGCAACGCGGAAAACTTGGCCCATCGTGTAAGATCCACACGGAGTTCCTTCACCCCGGCCGGTTATAAAGCACCACCCCTTGGCGAGTGGTCGATGCAACCGAGCTGGGTTTATCGATCCCGCGGAGATTTACATCGCCACGGCCTGGCTCAAGGGGATTATAAACCAGAATTTCGAATCGCCTCGTTATACGAGCGTCACTAATTAACTCGAATCCGTGCGGGCTGAAAGAGGAAAGAAATAGAGGGGGTGGAGGGGGATGGGGGAAAAAGAAGAAGTTTGAAAGTACGAGGTGCTTAGACCGTGTCCATCATTCACGCCTCTGAACCGTGAGATTCTTCTTGTTTCCTTTCCTTTTTTATTCGACGCACAGTTTTTCGCTCGCTACAGGTTCAATGAAATTAATGGAGACCGAGGGTAGCAAAAAGCAGAACAATGTGGAATTTCGTTTCCTAAAGATTTACCATTAGATCGTGGACTAAATCTTACCACCGTGACGTGTAATTTTGAGAGAGTAAAAGGTTTCCAATTCTTTTTACTTTATATTTTCTTTTTCTTATATATTAGGTCATCGAGAAAATTTGGGCTGATTTTTAATCAGGAAAGTTCCATGTTTGTATGCAGAGTAATTGCTTTCTTATTTAATGAAGTACTTTACATGATACTTTTTTTTTTAACAGAATTTCAATTTTTTAAGATTTCTATTTAAAAATTTCTTTCTTGAATTTTACTTGCAAGATATCCGTACGAACTTTTCAGTCAGTCTAACGTTTTTGATTCTATCTAACAATTCTTTTTCATCGAAAGGTAAAGCAAATTCTTCAAGTGTTGTTATCTAACTACTCTGTATATGCTACTTTTTTAAATATTTTAAATATTACGTACGAATAAATTAGAAATTTGTGTATAAAGTGCAAGAATCGTTTTCATTGCGAAGCTTACGAAACGGAGTCGCAGCTAGAGCGTGACAAAGCTGTATAACTTGCAATGGCAAGAAGAATGTAGTGTTTTACATTGATTTTGCACTTTGCAGTCTTATAAATACACCAGATAAAGCGCAACTTGCATTGCTGCGTACAGAATGTTAAAAACTTGCCAACAATTCACATCGTATCTAAAATATCGACAAATCTACACGCGATAAAGGGGAAGAAAAAATGTTTCACGATTTTTGCTACTAATTATTATAATACTTAATATACTATTATATACTATTACTTAATATACTGATACTTAATATACTATTATACTATACTTAGGTAATTATTAGCAGAAAGGGTGGTATTGTAGTCTCCAGTTGGTAAATAGATCTCTTAAAAATTCTTAAAGCAGTACATTTTTATTATACACAGTGATTAAACGTTTTCCTTTATTCTACGTATTGGTAAATAGACTTCTTAAAAATTCTTAAAGCAATACATTTTTATGATACACAGTGAGTCGTCGATTTGATTAAATTTTTATTCTACTTGTTGGAGACTGTGGAGAAATGCGGAAAAAATATTTATGATCTAATCATTCGATCAATTTCGTGAGGTACCGTATGCTGAATACTATTAAACTGTTTTCCTTTTGCTTTCACGTTTTATCAGACATAACCTCAATAGTTCACCTACATTTTAAGTAGAGAATTTAGAGTGTATTAAGTTACAAACCAGATTTTAAGGGAAAAAGATAAAAGTGGGGAAAAATACTGCATTTTCCTCTACTTTATATTCAGTTATTGATACCATGCTTTTAGTACGCATTTGTTATTACATTAGTTATTATTATTACTTTTATTAATATTACTTATAATAAAAAGAGTTTCACCCATAGGATCTGAATGAAATTAATCTTCGACTCAAATGATTCAAAACTGATACTCGAATTTGAGTATAGTCACTCTTAGAAATCTCTTTACAATTGTCAAATTTGAGATATTGAAAAATTAACAAGAATTTCCGACGTTTTATAAATATTAATCCATTTACAACTTAAAGTTGGATAAATTCTAAAACATACATACACGCCTTTCATTTGTTTATAGGAAAACAAACAGTACTGAAACAATAAATTCTGTTGATTTTAATGTACCTATGGTAACTGTATTTAAATTCTCCTAGGTTTGTGTTTTTAATTTATTCATATTTTCTCTTAAATCAACTTAAGAAAAACAAACAAAGTTTATCCAACAATTCAATTAATGTCCATTAAATGTCCGACGTTCGTTTCTTCTGTTTCAAATGTTTAAGATTCGATAGGTTTACGAAAAATTTCGCGACCGATTGTATATCGCCGATCTTTCGCTATAATTAATCCATCATTCTCGTGACTTCGGCGCGTATTGATACAGCCGAGCTCGGCCCGTTATTAGCGTAATTATGATGAGATTAAATTCTTTTTACGCGGCAGGGCCCGACGTAATCGTTCCGCGAGATTTTATTACAGCCGGCCACGTTAAAAGTGACTCAGAGAACCGCAATAGCGTGACGATGCTGCGTATAATCGCGAGCGAATACTGAAACGTCTCCGTAAACGTGATTGTACTATGGCAGAATCGCGATGGATTCCCTTTTCATAAATTGGTCAGATCGGTGGAGAAATGTTCATCGAATGATCCATACGCAACCCCTTCGATGTTTAGGTTTATTTTTGTCTCACGACACGCATAAGTTAATTATTAAAATTCTACGGTGCACCAAGAAGTGTAGACACTATATTTATTTTCTCATTGATCTAACAGAACATATTTTTAATTGTTCTACAAAGGAATAACTTTTTTGTCTGGTTATGTTTGTAAGTGGTCATAACACAATTTGTTATTTTGATAGTTCATGAAATGCAAAATAAGTTTTTTCCAACTTTCTGTTTGATGAATCTTTCTAAAACTTTATTTACTTCTGCACGATATTTATCTCTAGTCGTTTCTAGTACGTCATATCAATTTGTATGAAAAAGTTTGTGTGACAGAAATACACATGTGCACGTATAATAGGAATGTATTGCCGGTGTACCGGTACAAGCTCAGAGCCGTTAAATACACACGCATACATACACATACAGACACGGTAAAATACAGTAGAACCTTGTTTATCCGAACGCGTTGGGGTATAAGGCAGTTCAAATAATAGTTTAGTTCTGATGTTGAAGTTTATTATTATTTTATTTATTTATTTATGTAGAGGTGCCGAATTTGCCATAATGTGAGAGAATGGATGAGAGTAAGGGTGAGTGTGTGTGTGTGTGGCGTTCGTCACTTGTTCGTCGGGTAAAAGGAACGCCTTCTCGACCATTCAATGATGGCAAAGCCCCACCACCTGTGCTAATGCATATAAAAAGAGATGCATGTCCACCGGGTGACATTCATTAGAGATTCATTAGACGGCATTCGACGACGCGATTAAGTGTAATTTATCAAATTAATATAAGCCTGCGAGTACCTGTCCTACATTTATTTAATAGAAGTTTATTAGTTATCCTCTTCAATTGCAACCAAATTGCATATGTGAAATTGAACGTGATACAGAAGAAAGGTCTTCGTAAGTGTACTCGTTCGTATAATCGAGGTTGCTCTTCACCATAGTTTGGATAATACAGGGTTCAATTATAACTTCCTACATCTGAGACGAGCGTTAATTTGTTCGTATGAACTAGGTTGCGGATAAATGAGATTTTACTATACACGTGAAGTACAGATCTCTAATCCAAGTCGACCGTTTTTCTTCTTCATTACTTTAACAGCAAGCCATCCGTCAATGATGTCGGAACTCAGAGAATAATCTTAGCGAAACTCTCGACGCGTACAATCGTCTCGTTCGGGTGCAGAGAACAGCCCCGTGTGCGGGTCGAGCAAATATTATCACGTCTATTATTAGTCGATCGTTCGGCCAGCGAACGGGATTCCTCTAAAAACATTGTTACACACGTGCACGCCATTTCCGGCCTGTTGAACGTAAACGCAGGCTAGTTCGCACAATCGATCCCCTTCTGTTTTTCGTTTCCCGTACAAATTTCATCGAGTCACTGGTTCCAGCGGGGTTGTTCTGGCGGATGGATTCTGTGATCCAAATTGAAACAGGAAGGGTTGGAGATAAATTTTTTCCCGGTCGGAAGAACTGAAGCTAATTTTTTAAAAGCGACCGATTTATCCATTGAACGCGAAAATTTTTATCTAACTCCATTTTGAAACAAATCGACAACTTTGAATTGAAAATAGTGTAACTGAGTTGTAAACCATTATCAACCCTTAACGCTCTGTCGAAACCGCTGCGGAGATATTCTGTATTTAATGTGATTGTATTCCAGGTGCGTTGTCATTAAGTGATTTTCCGATCTATTTTTATAGTTAACCCTTTGACTGCTAAAGGCGTATATATACGCCTTCATAAGTCCATCAATATATACGAAAGGCGTATATATACGCCCTCACAAATCCATCAATATATACGAAAGGCGTAAATATACGCCCTCTGTATTTTGTTACTATAACACCTTTATTACTGTTTTAGCGATTAATTCAACATGGAATTTATTGTCCTATGCAACCTAGCAATTAAATATGCTATTATTATTTGCCATTATTATTTTTTAAACCCTAAGAATGGTATCAAATTTCCGGGCACTGTTTTGGTCACTAGTCAGTGGACAAGTCACAGCGACTGACAAGCGAAAAACTCGCCGTCCACATTGATGGATTCGTCCAAGAGCGCTCCGCAGTCAGAGGGTTAAAGATATGGAAGAATTTTACGTTGAGAATGTAAAGCTGAGCGATGGAAAAGTATTTTCTACGAAGAAATTAAAATTGTGCGTAAAAGGGACTATTACGTATGAAGGAAAGAAACACACGGAGCGCCAAAGGTAAACATTTTTAGAAGAAATAATTTATAGATAGAACAAATTTAGCACAAAAGCGAAAAGTTTTACGAGATATTACGAGAGATTACATTAGAAATGTAAGTCTTATTAGGTCTTAGAAATTTAATTCTTATTACATTTACCTTCAAATATAAATGTAATAAAATTAAATTTAGGTCTTAGAAAATTAAGCCTTATTAGGTATACTTACATAATAGTGAGACGTTTTATCAATCGAACAGCGAATATTACGTAATTTTACCTACAAAGTTTCTGCTCGGTTCACCAACATCACCGAAATTCCTGTCATCCCTCGGGATGACGCGTTTCCTCGAAGAACCTTGGATCTCTCCGCCACAAAGCGTACCGTTGGACGAGGCGCTTGACGCACGCGACATTTTTACGGAAAATTCTTGCACGTTGGACTATGCGTGACACCTTTCCACGTTGCTTCACTTTTTTTTCTAAGATTTTCCCCCTTGGACTCGTTTACAAACAGCACGATGACCTTTTTGGTGATTTGTCTAGCGCTTTTGATAAATGGGGTAAAAGGGTGAGATTCGGAAGAAGTTACACACCTTCAGGAACCAATTGTGTGCGAAAGTCGAGGGACGCCTGTATAGCTTTAACCTGGTGAAATGAAATGTTTGTCATGTACAGTAGCGGGTAAAAGTTTAAGACGACAGAACCATGCAAAACATAATTTTATGGTATGCAAATATTGTTTATATACTTATTTTTATCGCCATCATGGTAGAACGCTATTTATTGATCAGCATAGAATACGAATTTTATTTATCCTGCTATTTCTTATTAATTAACTAATTTGTTTTCTTTGACCCCTTAGGTCTTAAACTTTTGTCTACTACTGTAATTGATAAAGATGAAGATATTTTTTAATGCGAATTTTCTTCGGCGGTTGGTGATGTTTTTTTCTCTTATTTGCTTGAATAAGTTGCAATTCATTTATTATTACGATAGCACTGATTTCTACGAAATTGTTGGTATAGTTGCTTCAAAATATCTGATACGTATCTTGTTAGCCAATTTAATTTAAGCCACGTTCGATTAATCACCGTTCCATCGTGTTACTTTAATAAACGCGTGAGTGGTACGTGGACAGTGTCGTGTTATTAAGAGCCTTCGCTCTATATTTCCTTTAAAATGCAAACTAATGCATCGTGCATATTGCACTTAATCACCTCGGCGTAATTATTCTCGCAGTTAGAAGGGCACTCCGTTTTGAGAACGGGGAAAAAAAATGGAGATAAAGCGAAACGCGAACATGTTTTTTATGCTTGACATTTTCACATACCCTACGCAAAGAATCAATATTGTTGGAATCTGCACGAAGATCTTCGTAAATAATACAACAGGACTGTTAAATTACACGGTCATTTATATGTATTCGAAATTCGTCATCGTTTTCATGCAGAAACGTTTCTTTGCAGGAAGATTTACATTCGTCCAAAGAAAGAAACCGTCATAATTCCCCTGGAGCGTTATGAAACTACTATTGTACGATCAATCGTGGAGACGAACGTTTTCTGTTATCGAAGTGACTACGCACGATTCATCTAATTGCCGAATTATTGCCTAATGTTGATCGCATACGCGCGCGGATAGGACTCCTACTTAACCCGTTTAGTACCTCACAGTTGATGCATTAGCTTTGCAAATTTCCTGTGAGCTATCTTGAACCAATACTTCGGCCTTTCATCTTTAATACAATTTAAACAGATGTAATGGAACTTTATTTTCGTAAAATAAGATTCTAATAAGCGTAAAATACATCAATTTAAGAAAATGTGTGTAGATATTATATTCTCATTTTTAAGAAAAATATATAAATTTTAATAAGTATCTCCAACACACTTATTAAGGTATTTTCGGATACCAGCTGGAAAATTTGTACGGTATTGAAAGGATTAATAAGTTCTAGACATTTTATACTTTTTCTGTTATCATTTTACCTAATTTACATCCAAAGAAGAACATAAGGTGAAAAATTCTAATCTTTTTCATGCAGTCATTTCCCAACCCCTATCCTCTGCCCACGCGTAACACTTGTTTTATAGCGTAGTGTGATTATACCATGACGATAAAAATAGAAAAAAAATTCAATTTCAACTCTTGAAATTTTTATGAAAACAAAAATTGGGACAGAAGATTCTAATATTCTTCATTCATTTTCCAACTCCAACTTAAACAATTGATAGAATTAAAAAATACGCCAATGATATATTTAACGGGATTTAAAAAAATTGAATCACAAATCCTTTAACTTTCAGCAGAGCAAATTAAAAAACAAGATGAAAGATTGCGATCTTTTTTACGCAATCATTTCTCGACCTCTATTCTGTACCTCGCAATTAAAAAGGCGAATAAAAAATGCGATGAAAGATCTTAATTTTTATTCATGTAATCACTTTCCAACCCCTACCCTTCTTCACCCACGCTCAACGCTTATTTTGCCGTGCAGTTTCACGAAAGACATCAGTAATTTAAACTGCGGCGAGAAAAACAAAAGATTTTCTACGCCTACAAAACAACGATCAAGAAAAAGAAATCAATGCGCGAGTTTCTATTGACTTCACAATAAACATTACACGTATATGCACAATATCGAGTCATCATTATTGGATGTCATCATCATTACACCATTAATGGTATACAGTGAAACCGCTCTTATTCGAACACCAATTGTCCGTACATTGTATTTAAATATCCCTACCAAAAATTCTGCTAAAAATTCTGAAATTTAACAGATATGGAATATTTTTATATTTAATACCTTTATAACAACTTTTTCTTCTTTTCCTTGTGTACACTTCTATTCTTACTTCCCATTCTTTTTTTACATACGCAAAGGAGTTTCCTGTTAATAAATCTATATATATATAAATGAACGTGTGTCTGTCTGTCTGTCTGTACCCGATAGATTCAAAAACCATCATAGTAATAATAAATAATCTTGAGAACCTTTTTTTCTGCAATAATAGTAATTGTTTTGGCAAATTTTGCTCATGGAGCTCGAAACCCGTCAAATTGACAGTAAATGAAGTAAATAAATAAATATTTAAACGAACCATTAATCCCTTTAATATCCATTTAAAGAAATGAAGCTTAGTATAAGAAAAGGTGACCATTCTATTATTCGACAATTTTTTTATCCAAACACTTTCGTCTCCTTATAAATTCACATACGAGAGGCTTCACCGTACACGTTTGTGTGTGTGTGTACGTGTTTGTAACTAACATAACCGAAAATCGACTTAACTCGGTTACGTGAACCGGCTGCCGAGTCCGTCAGCGTCGCGTGCGGCCAAGGTCGACCCTCTGCCACCCTCGTGTATTTCACTCACAGTTGCCACCCCCCCCCCCTCCTCTGACTTTCCGTTTCTTCGCGGTACGCGATCCCTCAATCCGAACGTTCATCGTTCCCGCGACACGTGTGGGCTCCCGATTTTTGGACCGGCCGAGATCGAAGGGCAGCCAAAGGGTTGCGTGACGGGGGTTGAACGCGCCGCGGATGAATTAGCCCTTCATGTTCGCCCCAGTTTCGCGCGACATTGACGTCAAACCGTTTTGGACGTTAACGACACACTGTTTACCTGGCGTTTTGATTCGTCGAATTGGTCCTGACGGTGAGTCGTTCTCGAACGAGGACTCGTCGTTGTTGTACGTTCTCCATAATGACCGATATTGGAGGTGAGGATCTGAATGATGGCTAAAAATACGAGGTACATTTTGAGAAAGACCATTCAACAGCGTACTTTATTATAGTTTAGGTTTACAAGGTGCCTTTGTGCGAACTCGTTACAATATCGTGGACGTTCGTATGTATAGTTGTGTGTAGGTCTGTATGTTTACATTTGGAACGAGTACACTGGTGTGAATTGTTGGATGGCGTTGTTGTCTTGTTTTTTACAATGGAGCATGTTAGCGACCACATGTTTCTGGGTGGTCGCACGAGAATACGTAGACCGTAACTTTGGCTATTGAACGATTTATGTGTGAGTATCTGGCGTGTGCCTGGGTATCCAATCCTCCGGTTATTCGGCTTCTAAATCGTAAAATGACAAGCGATCGCATAATTGGTCTTCTTCTGATAAAAATTGTACATTCTCAACTCTATAATACGAGTATCATCTCTTTTGCGAGAAAAAAATGTGTTTATTATAATTTCTCATTATGCATTATAAAGTAGATACTAGTTCAGTAATTACTAAGAAAACACATCAGTAACTGTTGCTCTAAAGAAAAAGATCCTCGCGTCATCCGGTCTCCTCGATTATCCGGATCATCTCTCGCCCCTATTGAGCCGGTATTTAGCTAGATGTTGAAAAACGACAGAATCTTGAAGGTTTCATTCGAAGCTGTGGTTAACAAAGTATTTTTTATTTACAGTAATGACTCAGTGTTAAATAGGAACGAAGAGTTGAAAAAGTACACGACTGGAACGAAATTGTGTCGCTTGTTAATTGATCTCGTTTGGTTTACGTTTGGTTAAGAGTTGAAAAGTGAAAGAGTGTTGTTGGAAGTGTGAATGAAAGTGTCGAATGAAAGAGATGCTGTATTATTACCATAGCGATGACACAACGTTCGACAGAGATGCAACGTCGGGGTGAAATTGCGCTACCGCAAATTGGTTCCGTTTGATTCGCGCGTTGGATAGTAGTTCAAGAGCGGTGCTTGAAGTGACATTTATAGGTCAATTAACTGTTGCGGTATATTCGCAAGGAATCAACGACGAGTGGGACAATTAGGAGCTAACTGAACGGGGACACGATAGATTGTTGATCGATCTCCACGATTCCAGGCTGCAACTAGACCGAACAGGTATAATGTTAACGATCGGTTGAGAGATAGTCGGGAAAAATAATCGGTTTTCTATTTTTAATTGGTTAGATATTACTCCCCACCACTCTGAAACCTCAACACTATACCTACGCAATCTTAATTAATCGTTCAATAAATTATACTCCTAACTGCTTTATTACTAAAAATCGAGACCGACCGAGCAACCTGTTTTCAACATTCGTCATAGAATTATTTCACAGATAATCCATGAATTATTTACACTCCAATAAAAAAAAAAAAACAGAAACGGTGCTAAACATACGTTCTCAGTATTCGAATTTCTAAACAAAGCTTCAGCAGTGAATAATTCAGTTTGAAATAAGAACGTAACATAAAATATAATTTCATAATTAACACTATTCCTACCACAACCGGTCAAATGACCGTTTTTAAAATTTTGATTATGTTTTGTTTCCTACCGGCCCATGTCGTTTCATGCGACATAGTATAATATAATATGTTATCCTATATAAATTAATAAAAAGTAGAGTATTATTTGTGTATTTTTTATATTTTTACGCTGTATATTCTATATTTATACTTCAGAACTTGTTCCATTAAATTTGTTTTCAAAATTCAATTGAAAATCTTATTTAACTTCAACAAGAAAAGCGTCACCCATATATGGGTGACGTGGTATGCAACGTGTTAATAATATTTTTTTATAAGGCAATAATTTTTTTAATAACTTTTTTTTAATGTAACGATTTCGAATATTTTAAGGTCATCTTCATTTTTTCAAATAACATAAAAATAGCACATGTTCAGACAATTTCAATTGCCCTCGAATGGCAAAGGCATTCGGTAACAGGCAACCGTATGCAAAGTGACTTACATTGTAAGAGATGTTCGATGCGGTGTCCACTTGCGTCGATGCAACATTGCAATCGATGGATTACTAAAATTCGTACGTGTGCTATCATTCCCAGATTGATTGCACCATATGTCCTAACGAGTCTTTCTTTCATATCTCGTGGAGTTGTTGGTTTCTGTTGATATCACGGTAGCTTTTAATATTCCCCATTAAAAAAAAAAAAAATCAGGCGATGTTATATATTTGGCGAATGAGGTGGCCATGAAATTGATCAGTCGCGTCTTATCTATTGATTCGGAAATATTTCTTTAAGAATCGTTCTTATTCTACGTGCATCGTGTTGGTACTATATTAATTGACGTATGTTTAGTGCTACTTCTTCCAGTGAACTGCCAAGATCGTCTTTTAACGCTTAACGTACGTGGTATGACTTGAACAACTTTGTTGGCAAACTATCAAATCGTACAAAATGTAGTACTTCAAGGTATACAGTGACTATCGCTTAAAATCGTACACCTGGCGATTTGACGGATTTATTTTGTAAAACATGAAAATTGTATGGAATGATTGAAAATCATGTACCAACATGTACCTTGGTGTTTCTTTATTCGACGTGTTACAAAAATATTCTAAACATTTTAGCAATATTTAATCCTTAACGAACGAGCGCATTTTTTTAGAACAATGACTAGTAGATCGATCGATTTTTAAGAAATTAATTGCTTGATTTGCAGAGTGAGAAAAAGTGCAAAATTAATATCGCTTTATTGGATTTTATGGAAATTTTCAGTAATAATAAGTATATGAACAGATATGTCCGAACAAAAGGATATTGAAGTGAAAATTACAGAAAAATAATGGGAGTTGAAATAAATGAATAGATGCATGTATGTAATGTATAGATTTTATTAAGGGGACCGGAAAGTAATGTCGTTTCTGACATTCCATCTTTAGATATTTTGCTCAAAAACCAACTGATTTTTATCGATCCAGCATTGAAAATTTACACGTTGGATGGCAAAAGGTTGTTGATAATGAGGGTGATTACATCATTGATTAACCCTTTGCACTCGAGAAGTGACTGTTAGTCGTCTAATGATACTAACTTCAAAAATATTTAAATTCAGAATATTTACTAACATTCGCCTATGTTAAACTTCATTTGGTTTAGTTAAGTACTACACTAAAATTTACATGTCTATTTACCCTTTGAATCTAACTAATAAACAAACTAATTAAAGTCTGAAAATTTGAGAAA